>BSBK01007259.1:325000-1002500 GCA_027943335.1 Chamaecyparis obtusa
TTAGAGGATTTTAAGGGCTTAGCATAGATCTGAATATTTGCAATTGAGTTGTATTTGAATCAGATCAGTACTATATCAATTTAACCATTGATTCATAAAATCTCTTGACCGAGTGGACTTAACAGTCTTATGTTCTACCCTATGACATTCATTGAATGTAAAGTGTTATCTTGTTGACCCCATAGTGAATGTTGGTCAAAAGTTAACTGTTGGTGATAAATCCTCTAACCAGGTCACACCTAACAGTATGCATTGTAACCTTTAATAGGGTTGGCTCTTCATCAAGCTCACTTCAGAAGAGTGAATTATTTTGGGTTACCGGTCCCAGGGGGTTTTTCCCTTAGCAGGGTTTCCATGTTAAATTATAGTGTTATGTATTATTTATTATGATTGTTTTCTATCATACTTTACATACTACATAGTTGATTTAGTCGTTAATCATAGTTGGATAATTACTGGTAATCGGTAAACTAGATAGACAAATTGATATTTTATGTTACCGAGCTGCATAATTTATTGGAATTGTTTTGTAAGGTACATCTTTGTATTTGGGACTATAGGGTAACTGATCTAGTTGATTCACCCCCCTCTCAGTTATTCTAACATCTCATTACCCAATGTATATTGAGCTTTTGTAGCACCATTCTACAAACAATGTGGACATGTTACGTTAGACCACTATCCACCTATTTTTTATTTCATAATTTTTCCTACTGTGATTCTTAGTTGTTCCATGTTTATTTTTAATTACATTATTTCATATCATCTAAAGTGATATCCATTGATCCTTCATTGATTTTATTCTTATTGTGGCTACGTCCTTGATCACTTTAGTGAGCTCTATATATAGTCATAAAAAAATACTTGTTTCCTCTCTCCTTCCATTATTTTCTACCTTTGAGCATTCTTTCTCCCTATCATGGAAATCATCTTTTAATTCATGCTATTCATATGGAATTGTATCTCTATGCAATACTTTTTATTCTAAACCATCTCTCATTGAAGGTCTACCTAATTTTCACACCCTAACCACTCCATAAAATTCTCATGCAATTGAGTACACGCATTAGGAGATGGGTAGGGGTTAAATTGCTATAACTCACCAACCAAATTTTCATCTAGAGATTTGACCCTACCACCCACTCTAAGTTGAGAGAAATAATATTACAATGGATATGAATTAATTGATCAAGTTAGGAAAAATAATTTAAAAATAATTATTTTGTATTTGGAATGTTGAATTCATTTGAGACAAATAGAAATGTTTTGATGCAAGGTTTAACTAAAATTATTGTTCCAATCCTTTCCATAGAAGATAATCTATTCAAGAGAAAATTTAAAGAGGATATTGGATGAAGGGTACTCCCCTATCTCACAACACATATTCGAATCACTTGAAAGAGTTGACTTAAATTTGATTTCTCAAATCATATTTAAACACATTAGCAACTTAGAAATGCAAAATAATAGACATTAAAACTATAACACTTTGCTCCCACTTTCTATTCAAATACTTCTGGAACTAGAACTACAATGAAAATCCATAATGGTGGACTATTCCACCTCAACTTCTACCAATGATAATAAAAAAAATTATCAATGTAGGATAATATTTTCTCCAAATCCATGTCCAAATGAGGATTCCATCATAAAATAATAATAAATAAAATATAAAAATTTCCATTTATGTTGCACAATGCCATCTCAACTAACTCCCCATCAAACATGTCAACTATGAAAGCTCCAAAACTCCACAAGAATCTATAGTGAGAAAAGCATTACCAAGTGTCCCTTGGGAATCCACCTATGAAGAAATGTACTTATAAATGGTAAATGCAATATTTAAATTATTCCCTATATTGCAACTAACACCACCCATACCTTAAGAGAAAGATTCCAAGAATATGCCAAGAAGATGTTGTTGACATGTCTCAAACTCCTATGCCATATTGAACCTTATGACTTGGACAAATTATTTATCAAATATTATTGGCCTTGTTACATCAAATTATTTGTTAAAACATTTGAAGCTAGATTAAAAAAAAAACTAAAATAAATGATGCAAGATTTCTCTCATAGCCCAGGATGCTCCTGCATCACTATTGAAAATAGAAATAACCTAATGAATCTCAAATGTGATGAGAGGCAAGCCTTGATTTTACCTCTACTAAATTTTATATAAACCTCCACTTCTCAAATATTCTCCTTGGCTTTTAAAACTTCATTTTTTCTAAGTCTTCCTTAACTAATCATTGGTTAAGGCTCCTATTTTTGGTATTTCTTTTGTTCCCTTTGTATACTCCATTGGTAGGTCATTCTATAGGTTTCCTCCTCTGGACCTTTAGTCCTCCCATTCATCCTTTTAGTGCCTTTGATTTTCTCCTCAACAATTTGTTTGTTTTCACATATTTGTTATGTTGGTATTGGTTTATTTTCCTATTTCTTAAAATTTCTTCATTTTTTTCAATTTTATTGTCCTTGGTAATCAACTTATTGATTTTGTTATATTTCCCTAGCTCTTGGAATTGTTAGATGATATTATATTCCATGTAATTCCTAGTTATTTAAAGTCCAAGACCATTTTAAATCATCCTTAGATCCTTTTCTTGGGTAATTGATCCGGCCAAGACCGGAGAATCCCTATAGGAGAAGTCCAATCATGCAGCAAGAGCCAACACGATGGAAAACACAAAGTAACATAGCAAGATGTAACCAATAATAACTTTATTATTCTCAGGAAAAAATCTAATTGCATTCAAATTTCATGCAACATGTCAAGTTGTAAGGCCTTCCTAGTTTTGGTCAATACAAAGAAAACAAGACTCAAATCTACATCACAATCTATCTTAGATAATCTTCCCCAAATTATGCCTCCTTTCTAAACTAGAACAAAAGACTAGCTTAAATATAAGATCGCAAGCCACAAGTTAGCTTATCCAATCACAATCCCCAAGATAAGAAAATGGTTTACATAAGGAAAGGTTAGGACCCAAATCCCTAAGAACAAATCCCAATGAACATAACATAGTGTGTTCTCACACAAGGAATTTGACCACACATAGAACACCTTGAAATCCACACCACATGCTTCCATCACTTAGAATCTTCTACGACAATCCAAATCTTTCCAATCTAACTGTTAGAATGGGTATCGAAAATAGGACCGGACCCAAAATATGAAACACCAATCACATAGGAAAGATAAAGACATATTATCCCAGACATAAATCCACACAAGTTCCAACAATAATTATCCACGACCACACACACTAAAACACAATGATCACCAGCCGCACAACAATATCTGCTACATTCTCCAACATAGAATCAGTGACTTGAAGAACAAAACCAGTCTGCAAAGATCATTCTAGATCTCCCAAACCATGCAATCTCAAGAGGTGTGATCACACACATAGCATCATTAAATACCAAGGAAAAAACCATTTCCACTACTCCAATCCAAGATCCACACATATTAATCAATCACAAAATCTCAGAAAACTATCTAGAACAAGAAAATGCATCTCAGTCTTAGTCATATAATTCACCATAACTCATAAACAGTAACTCAAAAAGATTTGTGATCATAAATAATGCCTCTAAATGATCCATGAACACCATATCATGACCATGACTACAAAATATCTAAAGAAACCAACCGGAGCAACAATCATATAATTGGTGACCAGGAACAGAAAATAAATACAAAACTGGTAACAAAGGTATACCAACAAAAAAAATGTTTTTGGATGATGCAATATTACCAAGGACCCAAGATTCTCCTGCATCAGACACCCAGGGTATGAAAATATTTTCCATGAGAGCAATTCATGAAAATATGAAAGAACAAGGGACAGTAATCCCATACTTATTCTTCAAGCACAAATCCTCCTCACCTGCAACATGTACTACCTTCCTTCTACCTTCAACCATGTACTACAAATGGCTTAGATCCAACTCACCTTTAGACCTAACCTTAGGTTCATTCCTTAGGTCTTCTCTCAACTCATATATTCTACAAAGACTTAGATTCTTCACCTCCTTTTCCTCATCCATCAAAGGAAGCAATATGTATCTCTTTCCATTATTACTATGGTAATTATATTACTTCAAATATCATGAACAACCTCTCTATCATACTTCCATGGTCTACCAAGTAAAATATGACATGCGCTCATATCCACTATGTCACATAATACTACATCTTTATAAGAACCAATGTAAAATTCACCAAGCATTCTTCCCTTACTGCCACCATATGATCATTATGCAACCAACCAATCCCATAAGGTCTTGGATGCTTAAGTTTTCTCAAACCAATATTCTGCACCATCTCCTCAGAAACCAAGTTATCGGTGCTACCACCATCCACTATCACCTTATAACACTTCCCTCCAGCCTTACGTATGGTCCTGAGTAAACTTTTCCTTTGACAACATGTTGCCCCATTATTCATCATCAATCTTCGGAGCATAAGAGCTTCACCATTTTTAGGAGCATTTTTTGATTCACCAACAAATGCTCCACTTTCTTTATTCACATAAGAAACTCTCTTGTCTTCCTTGCATTGAAAAAAACTATGACCTTTCAACCACACTTAAAGAAAGTACCTTGAAACTCTTTACCACTATTACCTCCCTTAGGTGTAATTGGTATAGCTTCATTCTGAGCTACTTGCTTTCCCTTATCACTACCAACAACTTGCTTCTCTCTTCCTCTAGATTTAATCTCTTGTTTCCTTCTCAACTTATCTTTTGCCTTCAGTGCATACTAATAAGCCTCCTCAGCTGATCCAATTTTCAACATACTCACCATCCTAAATATTAAACCTCAAACCATTCACATACCTAGCCACCTTCTCCTTGGAAATTTCTATGTGACCAAATCTAATGGTTACCTTGCAAAATCCTTCAATGTAGTCCTTCACACTTATATCCTTGTGCTTTAGGTTCTGCAATCTCTTGAACAACTCTAATTTATAGTCCTCAGGTATGAATTTACCCTTTAACTTTGCAACCATCACCCTCCACCACTTGATCTTCATTTCACCTTCTTCCTCTCTATCCTTTTGCAAATATTCTTCCCACCATAAGGTTGCATGCCCTTTCAACTTTTTCTAGTGTCAACCTTACTCTCCAAGGATCTTGGATGTCTTCTAAGTCAAAGTAATCTTATAACTCACATAGTCAATCAATCAAGTCCTCTGGATTCAATGTCCCTGAGAAATTAGATACTTCCAACCTATAACCAACACCTAGTATTTCCATAGGTCTTAATAACCAATCAGATCCATCACTTCCAATAGATCTAGCACAATCTATAGCTTAAAATCCTTCTATAGCTTCCTTGAAACCATCATCAAATCTAGGATTCTTGTGCAATCTAGTAACAACATTCCTAATACCTTCCATGACCTCATTCCTTAAACCGGTCATCTCATTCCTAATCTTAGATCGGATATATTCCTTCATCTACTCAATCATCCTAGGATTCTTTCTTGGTGACATCCTTCTAGTTATTGGGTGTAACTACCTCCAATCAATGATCTGATTCACCAAGATGATACCCTAGCCTAAGAAAAACCCTTATGTTCAAGAGAAGCTTAATCAACAATATCAATCCTTCCTAACCACCTTGTGCAATTTACTGATGATGCACATCAAATCCATAGTTCTGCCAACCTAAAAATAATAAGTCTACAACTTCACAAGTTTAGGACTGAATAGGGTTAAAATGGATTCAACTCTATTCAAATGAAAAAGGGAAGGGGGGAAATATGAGATCTATTCCCTAACCCAAATTCCCAAAGAAGAGATCCAATTTGATCAATCAAGAGGTTAATACTGTGTGCTATAAATTTGTCACACTTCTATGAATCATTACATGCAAGGAAACTCAAGAATGAGCCCTCACAAATCGATCCATAGCTCCCTAGGCATGGAGTGCAAGGGTTTTTAAGAATGCTCTCAGCTAGAGCTATTTAGCCTATAACCTTGCTAGTAAACCATGCAATGGGAGAATCAATGAAGACAAGGGCAAGAATGCCAATATCCTCAAGAATCAAGAATGAAAATGCAATGCAATGCTATGCTAGAAATGGAAATGCAAGCTAAGCTATGAAAGGAAATATACAAGTGTTACAACCCAAGCTAATTAATCTATGTGAGCTAATCTAGAGCATAGAAATGAAGCTAATCTAAGAAAGCATAAATATGAAGCTAAGCTAAGAATGCAAGAATGAGATGTAGATGCTAAGAATGCTCCAAATCTTCAAAAGCTCCAAAGTGACCTAGAAATCCTGCAGCATAAAGTTAGCATAAAAAGTTGGGGATCTAGAATGAAGAAGAGAGCTCTCCTTTTAAAGGAAATGAGGAGGAATGGACCATGGAGATTAAAAGGCAAAAGATTTAATCATGGGTGGAGCTTAAAAGAGGAGCAATCCATGTGCACAAGTATCCTCCAATGAGAAAATAGGAGTTGACTTTTGTGTCCATATGAGACAAAAAGTGCTTTTTTCCTTTTTATAAAATAAGAATAATGCTTTATTTGTGCAACTTAGGATAAGAGGAAAAGTGGGGACTTTTTATTTATTAAAAGGGGAGGAAATATTCCTTTTAAATAAATAAAGACTTAGGATAAGATGTTTAGCCCATAGAAAATAATCGAATAAATGATAGAGCTAGGATTTGATCAAGAGCAAGCAATTGATGATTTTAGCAAAAATGCTAGCAAGGGGCTAATAGTCTAGGTGACCATTTTTAGGTGTATACATTTGCCCCTCTTTGACTAATGTGTGATCGATCTGGGAACACATGTAGTCAAAGAATGAAGTTGAAATGTGAGATCGATTTGGGATCACAAAACAACTCAGATTAGCCAAGAAAGCAAGAGATAGCCAAGAAGGCAAGCAATAGCATTCTGACTCCAAAGAATGAAGTGCAAAAAAATAGAAAATCCTACATGATCAACCTGGTAGCGACAGTACTGAACACTTAGGAAAGAGATAGCCAATAAGATATGATGTGTCTGCCCCCTCGGGATCGAAAGCGAAATCCAAGTAGAGGGAAAGTAGAAGCAAGAACAGCATGATCAAATCACTAGAAATCATAATCGAAGAAAGAGAATAGAATAACCATCAAGTAGTGAAGATATGCCCCACACATAAGACACGGGGCATGAACCTATCGGTCCTTCAACCCGTAAACGCCATGGAGAGAGGAGTTGAACTTGGGATTTGAAAGTGAATGAAAGATTGGAAGTTTGAAAGAGATGGGGATGAAGAGGTGAAGAATGCCCCAGCGAAGATGGAAGGATCAGGCCTCAAAAGGTTAGCCAACTGCACAGAAGAAGGAAAAAGATGACTTGGATGATCAAGGTGAACTTGGATTTCGGTTTCGATCCCAAAATGAAAGGAAAATGATGTGATATGAAAGACAAGAAGCGAACGACATGATCAGGAAGAAGTGAAAGGTGAGCATAGTTGATTAACAAGTCCATGAAAGATGAAAGGAGAGCTCTCTCCATATGCAAGATGCAAAACTAAACTAACATGAACTTAAAAATGCAAGCTACATGAAAAGTGGTTTACTTGCAAGGTCACAATGCTAATAGACATCTAATATTCATCATCGAGCATTATTGGTAGCATCGCAAGATCATACAATACACACTAGCATAACTATGTGAATCTGAATATGATCTATATCAGATAGAAATGTGGAAATCTCACCTAGGCATCACAGACATGTAGGTCAAGATGACTAGTGCAGTGAGATTACCTAAGTTTGATATGGCAAGATTATGCTCACATCGAGACATAAGAAAGTCAAGATGACTATAAGCATGCACTTGCAAAACAGTCAAGGATAATACCTTGTAGGTCCATAGTGTCAAGTAAGACCAGCATAAATGCTCGTGACAGTGAGGACCAAAAAAATATACCCACAAGCAGATAAAGAAATAAAACATGTTCTCATACCCTCAGTCTTCTAGCTATGCATCATCAAAAACTTCTCAGGGAGAGACCACTTAGCAAAGAAATCATCATAGACAGCACGCAAAGAAATAAAGTCAAACAAATCTTAGCGAGTCAAGTGCATATGTTTAGGTCATAGAGTCAAACTTTGAGTATCACATCTGCCAGTGAGAAATATTGCATCATCCAAGATGGCGGGAAGGATATCTGATAAGTGTTAAGAAACACTTGACGCTAGGGTAGTGTTGAAAAACACAGTTGAGGTGGTGTTGAAAAACACCGTTTACAAGGTGCCTAAGAAACCCAGACACACAAAGAGACCCAAGATAAGCTGAAAACAACGGATGCCCCCTAGACTAAGACAAGAGTCAATTCCAAGCTAAGAGAGGCAAAGAGAGAAGTGGAGCGAAGGAGCGCCATGCAAGACTGTTAGACATAGGTGCAGAGGGTCTCAAGCAATGCCTGTTTCCAGGTTTTCACCACTTGATAGATTTTTTTGCAATTTTTTCAGGACTTTTTATAATTTTTTTGTATTTTTGCTACCAAGGACCCTGTTTCCAGGTTTTCACCAAGGCACTTTTTCAAAAAAAAATTTGATGTTTTGAATTTTTTGATTTTTTTGGTGAGACATCAAAGCACCTATTGCTAGGTTTTCACTAGGATGCTCATTTTTTTAGTACTTTTTATGATTTTTAGGATTTTTTCAGCATCATATATGAATTTTTTTGGTATTTTTTTAGGATCATAAAACATGTACAAAGGATGCCCCAGACAGAAATGGGCATCAAGAATTTGCTTCCTCTGATGTAGAGAACTGATAGGCCCCAAGCCCAAATGCTACAACTATGATGATAGGAGGTCTCAACCAGTTTGACCAATAATAACCAGCCCTAAGCAATGTCTGAGCTAGTGGAGGATCGTTAGAATGTGATCCACATATGCCATCGTGGATTTCAGCTAGCACTTTTTCTGACTCCTCTATTTTTAGACACTTAAGGAGAGTTCTGTCTAGACCCTTCCTATACAAGTCACCAGAGACAAAGGCAAAGTGTAAGGGATGGCGGAAGGAATGGCGTGGTGGATTTGCAAGAGGAATATGAGGTGGAAGATATGAAAAGATGGTAGGATTGTAAGATTTGTGAGCAGGATAGCGTAATTCATCCACCAGGAACTTGAAGCGAAATTTATGCTTTTTCATTTGTAATATGGATGTTGAAGTAACCAAGGCATTACCAACTTTGTTCTTAGCTCTAGGAATGGGTTGAAGTGTAATAGATATGAGATCATGCTTGAAGTGGTGCATCATTGTTTTTGTAGAGAATCAGCTTGTCATCTTTTATTTGAGAAACTTTATTTTTGAGCATATTTTTATTTTTACTTTTCTTAGGTTCAGATAGCGCCACAATGTGGTTTTCACCATCTGACCATTGCTCTTTTCTTTTGACTTGATGACTGTGATGCTTGATTGCTGAGTCAGTCTTTTTTGTTGCTAGTTCACTGGTGGAAGAAGTAACAGGTATTAATGCGAGATGAAATGAAGTGACCGGTTCAATAGCATTTATGCAAGGGGTGTCATCTCTGGTAACAAGAGAGGTTGAGCCTATAGGGTAAGCTCCAAAGGTAGCTAGAGCTAGACTTGTCATGGAAGAACCAGTGTGGTCCACTAAGGCAATACGAGGAACAAACTCATCAGACCCCTCACAAGACCCATCAACCATGTCAGGATGGTTACTACAAGAATGAACCATATCCACATCCATATCATCAATAGATATACATTTTTCTCCCCAAAGAAGTGAAGTAGAGGGAAGATCATCTCCCATGTGAGCCATAGTGTGTATTGGTGACTCATTTGTATCTATGTCTGAATTACCGAGCATGGGAGTATTTTGGGCATCTTCTCTATAGATCCACTCGTGAACAGCTTGTTCTTCTCTTTCGGCTTCAAGGATCACCATAGTAGAAGTGGAAGATTTCCCATATGACCTAGGAGAAATAGGTATAGAAGCAAAGGAATCCAGTTTATATTCACCCATACCAAGGCTCATCATCTTAAATGATTTCTTAGCAGCAACTAGAGATGTACTAGGATCATCAGTAGGTTCATTGTGAGGAACAAATTTTTCAGTAGCAGCAAGAGCATTAATAGAAATAGTATGGTCTCCAAGAATCACAATTTCAGTGCCATTGTATGGAAATTTGACGCACTGATGATAAGTGGAAGGAACAGCCTGCATGTCATGGATCCAAGGATGGCCCAAAAGAATGTTATATGTGAGTGAAACATCCAATACTTGGAAGTTAATATCTTTTGTGATAGGGCCCACTCGGACAGGCAACATGACAAGACCTTTGGAAGATCTTTCCACTTCTTCATAAGCTTTTATAGTAATCTTCTTCTTAGAATCCACAGTAAATTCTGACAAACCCAATTGTTGTATGACATTGAAAGAAACAATATTTAACCTTGCACCATTGTCTATCAGGACTCAGTGGACTTGGGTATTGTAGACTAGAACGTCAATGTGTAAAGCTAGATTATGCAGGTGAGAAATAGATATCTCATCTTCTGCAGAAAAGGAGAGAGGTAGTGGAGATGAAATGCGGTTGACCATAGCCTGAAATTGATCTGGATCAATGTCATTAGGAACACATGTTGTACGTAGAGCCTTATCAAGAATCTCTCTATGCGAAGGGGATAACCGAAGCAACTCAAGGATTGATATCTGAGCTGGTGTCTTGTGCAAATGTTGGACAAGATCATAGCTAGGGGTGGCTGAAGGAGCCACTTGTTTGGAAGGTAAAGCTTGTTTGGGATTTTGCACAGTTTTAAGGACAATCTTGGCTTGCCCCCTAGTAACAGCATTCAGTGTCTCACTTCGGGAAGATGAACTACCATGTGTTTGCAAGACCAACTTTTGCTTACCATGATTGGCTTTATTATCATCTTGAGATCTCATCATTAGAACACTTTCAATAGGCTCTACCATGTTGATCACAGGTGTATTAGAAGGATACGTGTAATTGATCTTAGCATCATGATTCTTCTTATGTGCTTGAGAGGTTTCCCCCTTATCATGCTTAGGTAGAGGATCTTTGAAAGCTGTGTGATCAGAATTTTTAGTTAAGCCATCAGTGGAGATTGTGCCATTATCAATAAGATCCTGAATATCATCCTTAAGCCTAAAACGATTATCTATTGGATGTCCCTTGTTTCTGTAATAATGGCAGTAATGATCCTCTCTCCACCAATCAGGCTTATTTATCAGATCCCAGTTACCAGGTTTATCAAGAAGCGTAAGATATCCATTATCAACCAAAGTCTTGAGGATTACATCGTAAGGTTCTGCCAACTTGGTATAGACTCACTTTTGAAATGACTTCTTAGGCCTATCTACATATTGAGGTTTAGGAGCACTGTGAGCATTGGCAGCTTCTTGTTGTTTTGCTGCATAGATGGCATTGGAAAGATTGAAAGCAGGCTCTTTAACTTTAGGAGCGTCAACAACCCCATCATTAACAACATACTTTTTCTTATTCCAAGGTTTGTTCTTGTCTTTACCATTGCCTTTAGCATCTTTATTAATAACAATATCCCCTTTTCTTATAGCTACATCCTCAATCCGATATGCACTTTCAACCATGTCATGGAAGGAGGAGAACAGTTGCTTCCTTAGATCATAAAATAGCTCAGGCACAAGTGTGTTGACGAAAATGTCAATCTTTTCTCTTTCGGGTAGCTAATGAGGATATCGAGAATACAATGACCTCCAACGTTGTAAGTAAGTTGCAAATGGCTCACCTTGATGTTGTCTTAGATTACCGAGATCTATCACAGTGATAGGTTGTTGGATGTTGTAAGAGTACTGCTGGGTAAATCGCTGAGCCAACTCATCAAAAGTCTTAAGAGGTGGTGTCAATTTTGCAAACCATTCTAAAGCTTGGGCTCTTAAGCCTTGAGGGAATAAGCATAGAAGATATGTGTCTTCATGAAGAAAGTCCATACTAAGAGATAAAAATGATGCACATGGTCATGAGGGTCACCATTTCCATCATACTTGTCATATTTAGGAACCTCAATATCCTTAGGAAACGGGACCATGTATAGATCTTTATCAAAAGGAAGAGCACAAATTGATTCTACAAAAGAGACCTTTGGAGGATCTTTTTCTAATGCCATTTGGGTAAGGCGTTGATTTGTTTGACGTAATTCTTCTTGAAGAACTTCCAATTCAGTTGGTACTCTTTGTTGGACAATTTGCCTGACATCATAGCCGGGAGGAAGCTTGTATCCTCTAGAAGTCATATATTGAAAGTACTGATCGCCATTACGCTCTAAAAGCTTATGCATCATTCGTTGAGAGACCACATCTTGTTCAAATCTCATAAGATCCTCACTAGAAATCTCATCATCAGCCTCTGCCTCATGTTGAGAGGGAGGAGGTCTAGGAGGTGAAGAAGGCATACCAAAAGTGGGTCTTGGAGGAGATCTTGGTGGCGTATTGTTGCTATTGTTGCCACTATTAAAAAAAGGTCTATGCTCATGATTACTAGTCTCAGGTTGCTCATGAAATGTCCCTCTATAAGCCATGTACCTAGCAGCATCCATCCTTTGTTGATTGTGTTCTTTTTCTAAGCATGCTTGGTTATCCTTACGCTCAAAGTGTTTTTGCAAGAGTTGAAATTTTTCTTGTTCCGTCAAAGTGAGTGAGACACTATCTGTGTTTTTGGGGGTCTTGAATGCGGAAAAGAGGAAACCTCCTTTGTACCACGGGGTAGCCTTAGAATCCTCAAATTGGTCAGAACTAGAACTGTTGTTGCTAATGGGTGCTCGTGAGCATCTAGTTGGAGAAGGTAACTATGTATAATTGAACGGAGGATGACTCTCCTGCTCAAATTGAGACCGAGTTGTAACCGGCATGAAAAGAGATGTTGGTTGACTAGTAGAATGAGACAAAGTTTCTCAGATTTGAGATAAGAAAAGCTAATAAAGATCACTTGTCAAAGTAGAACAATAGAGAGATGGCTCATCAAAAGTGCTCAAGCACTTACAGCAATCAATTGAGTAAAGCCGAGCAGCGAGCAAGAAGCTCAATAAGCAAGTAGCTAGAGAGGTAACCGTGATGTGACAAGTGATCAAGAGTAGCATTCGTTAAGCTCAAATCCAATAGTTTTAGCTCATTTGTTTCAATCTAGAACAAGTCTAAGCATGTAGATAACATACCAGCTTCAGGTAAGAATAGAAAAAGACACTCTACGACCAGTTAAAATGCAAGTTTAGCAGCTCCAGATTGCAACAACAACAAGACAGCAAAAAGGTTTTGGGTGACACTGTTGCAGAGTCATACGACTCTATGACCAATGAACATAAAAATCTTAGTTTTGAAGCATTTTAAAAGATCAAGTAAGTATATCAATAGATTTTTATCATGGATCAAGCACATAAGACAACAATCAAGGAGTTCAAGCAAGCAGTTGTCTTCAAACAATGAGCAAGGGGCAAAGTAACCTTGCACATGAACAAGAATAGTGACTTAGTATATCTACTCCTTAAAGATTCTACTTGTGTATATTCTTGAAAATGTTTTAGTAGGCACTTAGAACACAACAACACCTTATCAAGCTGTCTACAAGGATATACATAGCTTTGCTAAAGGGAGTCCTTGATATACGTAAGGTACGTGAGGCCCAAATTCGTAGATGAGAAGAATCCAAAATCACACAGCTGGGGGGAGACGGTAACCCAAATCTCCTCCTTCACTTCTCAAAGGTATAAAGTTCTTTGAAGCTTAGCCAAGAGTGATATCAAACTCAATTCCCAAGAGAGGTGTCTTTCGATTCACCACCCGCTATTTATACTCCGTCGGAACACAGGAGTTAAGGTCGTCCCTTGAGGTGGTGTGTCCCCAAGTAGGCCTTCTAAAATAAAAGCTAAGTAATTCACTATCAAAAGTATTTAGAGCACTAAAGGTGGAACACTTAACTCTTCAAGTAAATGCAAAGTGAGTCCAAAAGTGGGACACTTAACCCTTCAAGTGAATGCGAAGCGAGTCCAAAAGTAGAATATTTAACTCTTCAAGAGAATGTGAAGCGAGTCCAAAAGTGGAACATTTAACTCTTCACACCAACTCAAAGTGAGTCCAAAAGTGAAACATTTAACTCCTCACATCAACTCAAAGTGAGCCCAAAAGTGGAACATTTAACTCCTCACATCAACTCAAAGTGAGTCCACACCTTAGAAAACAAGTGAGTTCCAAAAAGCACAAAAGGGTTGCCTAGTGGAGCAATTAACGCTTCTTTCCTGTAGACCCCTCCCCTTTAATGTAGCGTTGATCTTGCAACTACGGGGTGAAAATGAGGGGCCGGTGGATTAGCGAGTCTAATAACCCAAGATAACAATCTAGATCAATCACAAGTAATCTAAAGTTGCTTATTAATACTACTCACAAATGACAAAGGGTTGAGTCAATAGAATATTTAACTTTCCAAGAAAACATAGAGTGAATCCACAAAGTGGTGCATTTAACTCCTTATGTAAACAAAGAATGAATCCATGCCCTCAATCACTCAATGAGATATTTGATATTGAAACCAAGAATTACTTAAGGTTTAAACACAAACATTCACTTACACAAACTTGTATAAAAGCAAATCTACGTTCATTCATTTCCCATTAAGAGCATCAATTGAAATGTGTTCTATGAAAGCATGTAAACAATCAAGCCAAACATATGAGAGATTCAATTTTAATCCCAAGATCCAAATTTTGTAGAGTTGTAACAAAATACCTCAAGTCCAACGCAACGTGCTTAGTAGATTTCACCCTTTTTTTGTTTGTTTTAAGCATTTTTCATGAAAGCAAGTCATGCACCTTCAAATGAACAAGACAAGAAAACAAGCAAACAAGATATGCAATGTATATCCAACTTATGCAAACCCTAGGGTTAGATCTGAAAATCAATTGTTAGGAGCAATGATAACCAGCAAATAATGCAAATGATAACTCATATCATGCATTGAACAATGAAAAATAAGTGCATACCCATCACAAAAAAAAAAAAAAAATTTCATTTGACCTAGTCAACAAGATCTAATTTTTACCACATGAATTCGGACCCTAAACCCATAATGCAAAAAAGAGACCTCTATTAAAAAATAGAGATCTTTCCAAAAATGTAAAAATTTTAGAAAAATCTCTTCATTTGTGCCCTAGAGACCCATTTTACCAAAATAGACCAGTTTTAATAAATTGACCAAATGAGCTATGAGATGATCTCTAAATTAAAAACACAGTGAATGGACCCCCTATATAATTTCAAGACCTTTCTAGAAATGTAAAATTTTTTGAAAAATACGTTTATTTTCACTAGAAATCGATTTTTTATGAAAAATAAAGGAAAAATCATAAAAAATACAAATTACCTCCAAAAAATCTAAAACAAAATTTGGAGCCTCTTTGATATGTCACCAACTTGCAAAAAACATTTTAGACCAAAATACCAAGCCTTTTGGGAGATATGATCAAATCTTTCAAATCTAGGGTTTTTCATCTCCAAACAAATTTGCACAAGGGTTAGCTTAAAAAATAATCAAAACCAGCAAGTGTTAGCTCCAAAAATAATCAAAATCAGCATGTAAAAAGTGGGTTTCCCCATGGTTGGCACCAAAAAATGTGTGCTATAAATGTGTCACACTTCTATGAATCATTACATGCAAGGAAACTCAAGAATGAGCCCTCACAAATCGATCCATAGCTCCCTAGGCATGGAGTGCAAGGGTTTTTAAGAATGCTCTCAGCTAGAGCTATTTAGCCTATAACCTTGCTAGTAAACCATGCAATGGGCGATTCAATGAAGACAAAGGCAAGAATTCCAATATCCTCAAGAATCAAGAATGAAAATGCAATGCAATGCAATGCTATGCTAGAAATGGAAATGCAAGCTAAGCTATGAAAGGAAATATGCAAGTGTTACAACCCAAGCTAATTAATCTATGTGAGCTAATCTAGAGCATAGAAATGAAGCTAATCTAAGAAAGCATAAATATGAAGCTAAGCTAAGAATGCAAGAATGAGATGTAGAATGCAAGAATGAGATGTAGATGCTAAGAATGCTCCAAATCTTCAAAAGCTCCAAAGTGACCTAGAAATCCTGCAGCATAAAGTTAGCGTAAAAAGTTGGGGATCTAGAATGAAGAAGAGAGCTCTCCTTTTAAAGGAAATGAGGAGTAATGGACCATGGAGATTAAGAGGCAAAAGATTTAATCAATGGTGGAGCTTAAAAGAGGAGCAATCCATGTGCACAAGTATCTTCCAATGAGAAAATAGGAGTTGACTTTTGTGTCCATATGAGACAAAAAGTGCTTTTTCCCTTTTTATAAAATAAGAATAATGCTTTATTTGTGCAACTTAGGATAAGAGGAAAAGTGGGGACTTTTTATTTATTAAAAGGGGAGGAAATATTTCTTTTAAATAAATAAAGACTTAGGATAAGATGGTTAGCCCATAGAAAATAATCGAATAAATGATAGAGCTAAGATTTGATCAAGAGCAAGCAATTGATGATTTTAGCAAAAATGCTAGCAAGGGGCTAATAGTTTAGGTGACCATTTTTAGGTGTATACAAATACACAATTGAATCAATTTATGGAGGATATGGAAGAGAGAGAGAGAGAGAGAGAGAGAGAGAGAGAGAGAGAGAGAGAGAGAGAGAGAGAGAGAGAGAGAGAAAATCTAATATTTCCCTATTGAAGGAAATTATAATTGAAATATGAAATAATTGGAATACAAATACTAACCTCAAATTAGGGTAGATCTGGGAAATGTTAAATTCTGATGTCTGTGTGTACTTTCAGGCAATTTTGGAACCTATTCTGGATTGAAAATTTTGAGACAGAGAAAACCCAGAAATCTTTCTCTAAGATGAGCTCAGGTCAAGTTTGACCCTCATAAAAGGTCAAATACTACATTCTTTATTTGAAGTCCAATTTGAATTATATTCGCAAATCTCAGAAGTTTGCCAAAAGGGTGTCCAAATTCACTCTTAGATCTGAAATTCTTCACCTGTACATGCAAAAAAATGGGGGTTTTTGTTGTATGGGGGGTTTGCCTTGGTCAAACCCCCATTTAGGAATTAACCTTGAAATTGAATTGAAATATAGTGTGCATAAACAAAGTAATTGAAACAAATCACCTCGCTTATGTTGAAGTCCTTGTAGAGGATTCGAATCCTCAAATCCACAAGTAGGAATGCTTCAATGGATGTAGAATGAATGTAGGATGTTTCCAATCAATGGCATTTGATCTTCAACACCAATCTTGACTTGATCTTTGCATATGAGAAGGCCTGAATGAATGTAGAAGGATGGATCATCAAAGGGGGCTCCAAAGAGATTGAATCCTTCAATAGCTAACAATGGATCTCCTTGATGGATGGATGCTTGAACACTTGAATGCTTGAAGACTTGCTTGAACACTTGAGAGCTTGAGAGAAATTGCTTGATTGTGGATGAGATGTTCTCACAAAATTTGATGATGAAAATGAGAGAGGAAGGCCTCCTTTTATAGTGAACTAGGGCACAATCCTCTAGAGGGGCCACCTTGGAGAATTAAATCCCAATTAGGTCCTAACTTTTAGAAAGTATACCTAGATTAAATACAATTAAAGGATTTACCATCCTGAAACCTGAAATGGCCAACCCGGAGGCAAGAAAATAAATATCCCGAAAGTCTGATGCCTGGAAATCAAGGATCCTAGAAATTTGAATGAGGGGGAAAAAATCAAGGTTGGGACTAACCTAGTTAGGTTTGACCTCGATCCTGACCTAGTCAGGTTCGAGCTTGATCTTGACCTAGTCAGAATCAACCTCAAATTTGACTCTGGGCCCAGATTCAGTCAGAACCAAGTTAGGAGGTCCCGGGGATGCCCATAAACCTAGAAATGAAATCAGATCAAGATAGAATGCCAAGGATAGACATAAAATCCTATGATTACTATGATGAAGGTCAAGAGGACATATTTTTGAATCCTACCTAGAAAATAGAGCCATGGAAGAGGGAAATTAAGGAGAATCCTAGGGATCCTAACCCTAATTTCACCTAGAATGAAGAAATCAAGTGCCAAGAAGAAGTGGAAAGCAGGGAGAAAGCCAAATACATGCAAAGACCTTATCAAGATGCTTAACATGACCCCAAACCACTTACTCGGAGGGCTTAATGCTCTTATCATGGAAGTGCTTCCATTTTAAGATGATACATTAAGCCCCCACTTTAGCAAGAGTATGGACTCGATGCAAACTCTTGGTAAAGGAGATCAGCATGAAAAGATAATCTTATTGTAATCCAAGGGACCAAGAGAAACCTTAAGTCCCCAGGGACTCAAGTCTTCATCGACTCCTAGATCACAATAAGAGAGACATCTCTAGAGAGAGAAAGAAGGTGTGATTACCTCACCCAATGAGAACTTATGTCCCATTGTGAATCACATAGGAAAATGGCACAACTGGAAAGATGGAATTGAACTGCCTAGTGAATGTGGCTACTCACTAGTCAACCCATCAAGGATTCAACCTTAGGAATATTCTATTCCATAAGAATAAAACCAAAAAATAAAAGAGATCCAGTCTTAAGGATGCTTCCGACCTTAAGGGATTAAAATATATATGTGTATTTGAAACTGGAGGGATCAAGAGATCCTAAAATATAAATCCATGCTTTAAGGATTAATTACTAATCCAAAAAGGGAAAAATTATCTTAAAAAATGTGTATGTATTGAAAAGTGTGTGTGTGCAATAGGTGAGCAGAGCGTATGCCCCCATGTTAAAGTCATTGTTGACACTTTAACAGGAGTGATGGCTTTAACAGAAACATAAACAACTCCACTGATTATGTTTCCACGTCGAGATGCCCCCAAATGAAGACAAATCAAGGGAAATATCACATAAATATACAGAGAACACATAAGGGATCTACCTACTGTGGGGTCAATATGATCATAAGATTTTATATATATATATATATATATATATATATATATATATATATATATATATATATATATATATATATATATATATGATATTATTGTAAATGAATTGACATCATTCCCCAAAGAAAGTAGAACTACAATCACAAAGGAGGAAAGATCACATAAGATATACAAAAGAGAATCTTTTCGGACCATGACATGGAGACCAAAAAGAATTAGTTCTACCATATCTTGAATCCAAGTGGATTACACAAGGAAACATTTACAAACAATAGCATAGTTACAACATAACATTGAACAACGCATAGAAGAATAGAGATACATATAGAAGAATTTGAACAACAGTTTCGATTCCTTCATCACCTTGCACCAACTGAGTAACAAGGATCGTATAAAAGAATCTAACAACATTGAGAAATCACATTACGGGAGAAGCACAGTACAATAGGCAAACACACAACAAAGCTACCATGAAGGACAAAGTGATCAAGCATGTTGTCTACTTTCCCCATCTCATTGTATATCATTTAGGGAGGGTGGGTAACTCGCAAGAGGGACTATATCCAACACAGTAGGAATGATAGCCAGTTCCAAACAAGGATCCTCTTGAGAATCACTATGTTCGACACTAGGTGTAAGAGTTAATTGTGATGAAAGCATATTAGGTAAATCAATGTCAATGTCAATAGTCTCATATTCATCATTAACATCATCAGTATCATCAAGAGTATCTTCTTCATCCAAATTAATCAAAATAGGATCTAAGATACGAATAGAATTATCATAATCATGCATGTGAACATCATTATTAATAACAATCTATTCTACCACATTATGCATAGGTTTATCCGTAGAAGGTAAAGATCTTTGAGCTTTAGCATGAGCACGATGCTTTTTACGACATTCATTAGCAAATTGATTATGTTTTGATTTATTTGAAATAGGTTGAGAACTAGGAGGAATAATCATAGGGTCCTTCACAGGTTCTTTAGGAAGATCAATAGGATTATTAATCATAGGAGAAACAATCATAGGATCTTTGATAGGTTTAGTAGAAGGAACTTGATTAACAGAGCTAGAAGTCATAGTTAAAGGAGGTATAGAAGGTGTAGGTAAAAGACCATGATTAAGATCCCTAGGAGGTGAACTTAATTCAAGAATTTTATGATGTTTATAATCTTGATATGATTGAAAAATATTATCACGTCGAGGAGGACATGAATTAGGTAATGAAGGCCAAAAGAAATCCATAGCAACACAATCTCTAGGTCTAGAAGGTTGATATAGACTATGATTAATCATCTTCACTTCTTCATCATGAATGAACTTAAGACACTTATGGATAGGTGAAGAAATAGCATACATGGCAGTTAACCAAGGCAAACCTAGCTTAACTTGAAATTGATCAAAAGTAGGAACAACAACAAAGGTAGTGTTCACAATTTTTCCACAAAGTTCAACCGGTAAAGTAATAGAACCAAAGGATGGATAAAGAAAACCATTGCAAGTTTGAATCCACACATCTGATGTATCATAAAAGTCACATTGTAAGCTTTTCATAAAAATATTTCTTCAGTGATAACATTGACTAAGGATGTAGGATCAACAAGACAACCACGAGTAGGTTTCTGAGCAATCCTAGCAGCAATGTAAAGGGGACCATCAGGAGCTTTAATAGTCTCAGAGTCATCAAAGGTAATTAAGAGTTCCCGAGGTCTCTTATTCTTAAATTGTTGTCGAGGTTTAGGTTGAGTTTTCATTTTAGGTTTAGGTTTTGGTTGAGGTTGAGATTGAACTTGAGGTTGAATCTAAGGTTGAGGTTGAAGTTGAGGTTGAAGTGGAGATACAAATTGATCAACATGCTCCAATTGATTAACAACATGATTGAGATCATCCATCTTTGAATCATACACAATTTCCATAGCAGATGGTTGAGCAATAGTATTAGTATCATGCGTAGGTAAAAGGTTTGTATAAATTTGAAGGTTCTGATTAGGAGGAGAGACAGATTTATTCCCACTACTATCTAGATTATCAACAGATAAAGCCTTAGAATCAATTAGATCTTGAACCTTAGGTTTTAAAGAATAACATTTCTCAGTATCATGACCATTTTGACGATGATATTGACAAAAAGCATTTTGATCAAAAGATTTAGATGTAATCGTAGTAGGTAAAAGAGGTTGAATAGGAGGTAAAGTAATCATATTAGTAGCTAACAACCTATTCATAATAGCATGTAAAGATTCAGAAAGAGGAGTAAACACATGATTTAATCAAAAAATAGTGGATGCAGAAGTGGCATTGTGAGATGCAACAACAACTTGATCAACAACTGCATTTGCTTGTTTGTTTATCTTGACATAGTTTTTGAATTTTTGAAACTTGTTTGGATTAGGAGCAGTATCACTCTTATCAACTGGAATAGGAGCCATTGGAGTGTTGCTCTCAAATTGACTCACTTGTAATTGATAATGATGAAGTGCTGCACAAAATTGTTGAAAAGAGGTAAATTCAGTAAGCAGGATCTTATCTCTAATATCCTTTTGCAAATTTGAAATAAACATATGTTGAATATCAATATCAGGAACAAGATAGGAAATTTGAGCATACAAATGCTTAAATCTACCAATAAGTTCAGTCAATTTTTCTTTAGCACTTTGTTTGCAATGCATCAAATCAGTCAAAGACACTTGCGGGCCAATATTATTTTGAAATTGTTGAATAAAGGCATTAGCAAGTTGTGGAAACGAATCAATAGAATAAGGAGGCAAAGAACAATACCATTGTAAGGCTTTGTCACAGAAGGTTCTAGAAAATAGTTTGGCTAAAATCCTATGGTCATGAGCATAATCACTACAAAGGATTTGGAATGTGTTAACATGATGAACGGGATCTCCTTTTCCATTATAATTCTCAAGATGAGGCATATCACCTTGCCAAGGAACAGGAGTACGAATGATGTCTCGGGACAAGGGACTTCCCATGTCACATGTAGGAATACTAAACTTGTTTTGAGTTAAAGAAGCAAGTTGTTGTTGTAAGGATGACATAGTTTGAGCCAAACTGATGATTGTTGAATCATTAGATGAAATAGGAGGAGTAGCAACATTAGACACACTAGGTAAAGTGTAAGAAGCTACAGGAATAGAAGACACAACTGGAGGAACACTAGGAGCTACAGTTGGAAGCGGATTAGAATAAGTAAAAGGAACATTATGATATGAAGGTTGTGATGTAGGAAGGGACACAAGAGGAACACTCATAGGAATAGAGGGAACCATCACAGTCACCAAAGGAGGAGTATATATAGGAAGACTAGGTAAAGGATTAGCAGGAGGTTCAACACTAGTGATAGGAGGAATCAACCCTAAATCTTGAGCTTCTTGAACTAAAGGTTTAACATTTGAATGCACAAGGTAAATAATACCATGCAAGAGGTTAAAACCTTGATCACTATCACAGAGAACTTTCTTAAGAGCCTCTATAGCTTGAATGGAATCTTGATTATGGTTCTCTTGAAGAAGCCAATTACCCATTTTATCAAGTTCAGTGGAAATTTTTTGGACTTGCTCAAGAGGAACTCTTAAAGCATCATCCTCACCATGAGATGAGTGAGAAGAGTTTTGCTCCATAGTAGGATTGGAATCATGAAGAATCAAGTTATCATCTGGGATCCTAAGGAAAGGAGAGGAAGATTCAAGATCAAAGGCACTCATGAGTCTACGACTTCTTCTAACTGGAATATTATAAGTAGGACTAGTGGTAGTAAAGCTCATAAACCAATGTAATGCAAATGAACTAAACTAAAGACACATAAAGCATGAATATGAAATCTAATTAGCATGCAAGATCTAACACAAAGGAAAAATCTAATACTAACAAGATAAAAGGAAAGCACAATAAGGCATGCAATTCCACAATAAGAATAGAGAGGAATGTAACACCAAAAAAAGAAAGAGAGTAAGCTAGTCAGGTTCACCAAAATTAATAGGGTTAAAATGGATTCAACTCTATTCAAATGAAAAAGGGAAGGGGGGAAATATGAGATCTATTCCCTAACCCAAATTCCCAAAGAAGAGATCCAATTTGATCAATCAAGAGGTTAATACACAATTGAATCAATTTATGGAGAATATGGAAGAGAGAGAGAGAGAGAGAAAAAATCTAATATTTCCCTATTGAAGGAAATTATACTTGAAATATGAAATAATTGGAATACAAATACTAACCTCAAATTAGGGCAGATCTGGAAAATGTTAAATTTGAATGTCTGTGTGTACTTTCGGGCAATTCTGAAACTTGCTATGGACTAGAAATGTTGAGACAGAGAAAACCTAGAATTATTTCTCCAAGATGAGCTCAAGTCGAGTTTGACCCTCATAAAAGGTCAAATACTACATTCTTTATTTGAAGTCTGATTCAAATTCTATTTGCAGATCTCGGAAGTTTGTCAAAAAGGGTAACCAAATTATCTCTCAGATCTGAAATTCTGCACCTGTACCTACAAGAAAATGGGAGTTTTTGTTGTATGGGGGGTTTACCTTGGTCAAACCCCAATTTAGGAATTAACCTTGAAATTGAATTGAAATATAGTGTGCATAAACAAAGTAATTGAAACAAATCACCTCGCTTATGTTGAAGTCCTTGTAGAGGATTCGAATCCTCAAATCCACAAGTAGGAATGCTTCAATAGATGTAGAATGAATGTAGGATGTTTCCAATCAATGGCATTTGATCTTCAACACCAATATTGACTTGATCTTTGCATATGAGAAGGCTTGAATGAATGTAGAAGGATGGATCATCAAACGGGGCTCCAAAGAGATTGATTCCTTCAATAGCTAACAATGGATCTCCTTGATAGATGGATGCTTGAACACTTGAATGCTTGAAGACTTTCTTGAATGCTTGAGAGCTTGAGATAAATTGCTTGATTGTGGATGAGATGTTCTCACAAAACTTGATAATGAAAATGAGAGAGGAAGGCCTCCTTTTATAGTGAACTAGGGCACAATCCTCTAGAGGGGCCACCTTGGAGAATTAAATCCCAATTAGGTCCTAACCTTTAGAAAGTATACCTAGATTAAATGAAATTAAACGATTTACCATCCTGAAACCCGAAATGGCCAACCCAAAGGCGGGAAAATAAATATCCCGAAAGCCCGATGCCCGGAAATCAAGGATCTTGGAAATTTGAATGAGGGGGGGCAAAATCAAGGTTGGACCTGACCTAGTCAAGTTTAACCTTGATCCTGACCTAGTCAGGGTCAACCTCAATCCTAACCTAGTCAATATCGACCTCGAATTTGACCCTGGGTCCAAATTTAGTCATAACCAGGTCAGGAGGTCCCGGGGATGCCCAAAAACCTAGAAATGAAATCAGATCAGGATAGAATGCTAGGGATAGACATAAAATCCTATGATTACTGTGATGAAGGCTAGGAGGACCCATTTCTAAATCTTACCTAGAAAATAGAGCCATGGAAGAGGGAAATTAAGGAGAATCCTAGGGATCCTAACCCTAATTTCACCTAGAATGAAGAAATCAAGTGCCAGGAAGAAGTGGAAAGTGGGGAGAAATCCAAATACATGCAAAGACCTGATCAAGGTGCTTAACATGACCCCAAATCACTTACTCAAAGGGCTAAATGCTCTTATCATGAAAGTGCTTCCATTTTAAGATGATACAAGGACATCAGATCTGTAATCACATGAACAAACTTGGCTCCGATACCACTTGATGTAGTCAAGACCAAAGAATCCCCCCATAGGAGAATTCCAATCATGCAGCAAGAGCCAACATAGTAGAAAACACAAAGTAACACAACAAGATGTAACCAATAATAACTCTGTTATTCTCAGGAAAACATCTAATTACATTCAAATTTCATGCAACATGTCAAGCTGTAAGGCCTTCCTGATTTTGGCCAATACAAAGAAAATAAGACTCGGATCTACATCATGATCTATCTTAGCTAATCTTCCCCAACTTTTTCCTCCTTTCTAAACTAGAACCACAACCTAGCTTAAATACAAGATCACAAGCCACAAGTAAGCTTATCCAATCACAATCCCCAAGAATAAGAAAATGGTTTACACAAGGAAAGGTCGGGACCAAATTCCCAAGAACAACTCCCAATGAACATAACATAACGTGCACTCACACAAGGAATTCATCCACACATAGAATACCTCAAATTCCACACCACATGCTTACATCGCTCAGAATCTTCCACCGCAATCCAGATCTTGCCAATTTGACCTTTAGAATTGGTACCTAAAATAGGACCGGGCCCAAAATGTGAAACACCAATCACATAGAAAAAAATAAGGATGCATGATCCCAGACATAGATCCACACAAGTTCCAACAACAATGATCCATGACCACACACGCTAGAACACAATGATCACCAACTGCATGGTAATCTCTGCTACATTCTCTAACACAGAACTTTTGACTTGAACAATAAAACTGCTCAGCAAAGATCATGTCAGATCTCCCAAACCATGCAACCTGAAGAGGTGTGATCAAACATAGCATAATCAAACACCAAGGAAAAAACCATTTCCATCACTCCAGTCCAAGATCCACACAGATCAACCAATCACAGAATCTCAAAAAAACTATTTGGAACAAGAAACTGTATCTCAGTCTCAATCACAGAATTCACCATAAGTCATGTGTAGTAACTCCAAAAGAGTTTTGATCATAGTGAATACCTCCAAATGATCCCATGAACACCATATCATGACCGCAACCACATAAGATCCAAAGAACTTAATCGAAGAAACAATCACCCAATGGATGACCAAGAACAAAAAATAAATACAAAATTGGTAACAAAGGCCCTCCAACAAACACATTGTTTTTAAATAATACAAGATTACCAAGGACCCAAGATGCTCCTGCATTAGTAATGCATCTTCTAAAATTAATATAACTATGAATTTGTATGCATAATGATTGGTGTATAGTCACAACTATTGATAATCCTCATAAGAATTGTCAAGTTATTTAAAAATAAAATATTTTGGCTCCCCTTAGCCAATTGATTACATCTTTATTAACATCAAGATCTTTTTTTCCCTTCATACACACCTCATGCAATTTAGAGGATGATTGGATTATCTTGATTTTACACTTCAATGTACCACAAAACACAAATTAATTGATAAGAAGATTATAAACTACTCTTTGTACATTGATTTTTCTATATCTTGTTAAGAACCTTCAAATTTTTGTGAGGGCATTACTATTAATGAGGGTGATTTTTATCATGGATCACAAGCTAGTGTCTATTATATATATGGTTTACCTTCTTAGCTATCTCATCATTATGGTAAAACAAAATTATATTCTATGGAAGTTTAGTTGTAGTAGGGATGGTTTACTTTTAAGAAATCAAGTTCATTTAAAGCCTATTCAACCATAAAAAAATGTGTAATACAACTAGTTTATTTTATTATCATACTCAGAAAAATCTCTAATTTCTTGTGTCCTTGATAGAGATTTCCTTTGTGCTCTTTAATTTTTTAATTATTTTGAGAAAACCTCTCCTTCACTAGATGATTATCTAGAGTTATTCAATGGTTTACTCACTATACCATTATTTGGAGATAGAAATACATTTTTCATCAATGACACTTTTGATGTTGAAATGAATAATTACAAGAATAGGAAGTGTTAAAATTTGGTGAATGTTTGAATATTTTTTTATTGAGAAACATTTCTACCCCACTTAATGATTATGATGACTTGTATTCTTATGGTTCTATCAAGACGTGCATTGAATATCTGGTGATATTGTCATGCATAATATTGTTCCACACCCAACTATATAGTTGTAAAACAAACAAAAAAATTAGTATGATTTATCCTCAAATTTTTATGATAAATTATAAATTCATTGAAGGTTATATTTATTAGATTTGTTGACTACTCTACGTGCAATACAAATATAGTGAATGTTACAAAAATTGATGGACATATTTGCGTCTCTGCTAGTTTTAGAAGATAGAGTATAACTCGAACAAGTTGTCCCATCATCAAGCATTTATATGACTATTGACTCCACCACATGAAATGAGATTTTATTTATATATGAAGTTTTAACTTTATAAATAGAATCTTATTAATCCTGAGATCAACATAAAATTGTGTTCACTATTTTATGAGGTAGATCTTATCATATAGTCATTCCTTTAAGATTGAAAAATATTGACACTATATATTATAAGGAAATAAATCTTATTCTTCGTTATAAATGATACATAATATGTTAGAGGATTTTTCATATGGCATTTTGGGAAATAAATTGATAATTTACAAGACTTGAGAAATATTCTTGAGAGGTGGTGATAATATCTATTTTGCTAAATCTTAAGAAACTTGTATTTTTTAAAATAGTAGTCAACTATTGTAAGGATTCATATCTATGAGACACAGAGAGGTTGAAACTAAAAGCCAAACATTAATTTTAATATGCCTCCACCTCAAAATATTACGAATTGTATAGCCTCTAAGATAAATCCAAGCTATTTTTTTTTTAAATTTCACAAAGAGTATTGTTATTTATCTTTTTACTATACTATTGAAGAAAGATTAAGTTTCAATGGAAAAAGTAATTCCAATAGACTTTTGTGTACATGAAATAATATTTTTTTAATTGAAAAAAAATAACTAAAATTACAAAAATAATATTTGATCAACTCATCATTCCTCATGGCTATTGCGCATGGAGTTTTTTTTTATAAATTTTTATTGTGACATGATGGATTGGTTCATGTTCATCTACTTATTAATGATATTCGTAGATATTTTTTTTGTTAACACAACAATTTCTACTCAAAGTTAATGCTATAGGCTTGTAGACATTATAAGTTCATTTTTATATTGTGGATGGTACAATTAATATATTAAGGTTTTGTTAATAATGTAGTTTTTTTTCGGTTCCTATGGCAATGAGTCTAGGCTTTTACAATATTTTATTTTTAAATAATGTAAAATTAAATAAAAGGCTATTTTTTTCATAATAGAAGAACGAATATTCTAAATTAAATATTTATTTGGTTTCAATTGTAAGTTGTATGTAACATTGGTTAAACATTTTTTTGTGTGGATTGTAAATTGAAACAATACTTAATATTGAAAAAACTTAGTTACTCAATCCATAACAAAGAAATTAATTTCTTTGTTGAAAGAAACCTTAAACTATGCATCACACATCCATAAGGAAATTATGAAGACAGATTTATCTATTCATAACACCCAAATTTATGTAATTAAAAGCGAATGACATAAGAGATAACACATGATGAGATTTTCATTAATTCTTTCCAAAATGCAATTTACATGTGCCTACATACACCCAAACATGGACTTCCACAATGTCTAAGGGCTCATTTGTTTGCTGGAAGTAGACTCGAATTGGGATTGTCAAACCCTAGAATTGACATTTTCAATGTTTGGGTTCAAAACATGAAACTGGAATAGGGATTTGTTAATTCCCATTTACCCCAAAAATGAGCATTTGAATCTTCCATCTAAATAGGTGGAATTGGAAAATCAATTCCAATTCCACTTAAATGAGAATTGAGGGTAAAGCAAAATTTATAATAGTTTGAAATCCATATGCAAACATCATTTTCCATCTTCTCCTTATGAATTCGAGGTGAACCAAACGGTTTCAACCATATTCCAAAAACCATTTTTTCTGGATGACTTTGAGAATTCTTAAATACTGGAATTTGACAATTTCAACATTATCTGGAACCAAACAGACCCTAAGGAAATTTGAAAGTGTGTTATAACCACCTATCCATATAATTGATGCGATCAAAATATCCTAATTGCCACCCATCTAATCATATTTCCATATAATTGATGTTGTTAACATGTAAAACCATATCTAAAGATAAATCATATGAATATCTACTATAATATAAATTTCTCTGTATGCCTAACACTAATAATGAGCTCATCTGCAACCAAATAATAATAATCCAAATAAAAAACCCACTTACCTTGCCAAGCCTATGAATGCCTCCCTCAAGCAACAGGGATCCAATGACAAAAAAAAATTAAGAAACTGGATTTCTCTGTGTTGATTCCACCTTTAGACGTAGTTTTAACAAAAAAAATTACATATTTTGTACGTCTAGAAAGTCTCAAATTATTCTTTTTACGAGAGATTTGGTGTAAATATCAATGTGAGAGTGACGATAAAACCAAAATGAAAATTTTGAAATTTTATCATTGATTTTTGTTGGGGTTTGTGACATTTCACTGGAAATGCCGAGAGCATATTTCATGGTTTTCAAAGTTTAATTTTATTAATATTATTATTATTAATTTATTCATGTTTCTTATGGTTGATATCATTTTCGACAGCTCGTTTATTTTTAGATTTATTGAAGTGTAAAAGCTTACCCAATAATGAGGATGGATGACATTTTCTTGTATGCTTGTAATGATTGTTTGAAGTGTAATTTTTCTTGGTATATTATGTTTTTCATGGTTGTAATTATTTTTTATTTGTTAAAGTGTAAAATTTTATTTATAACATTTGTTAAAGGTGAGTTGGCTTGAGGTTGTGGGTGGACGACTCATGGTCTCGAGTTTGACTCTCTCCCAGGTTTAAAGGGGTGGGATGACTTGCAAGTGACTGATCTCACCCCTTGGGGGACTAGACTCGCCCTAGCTCACATAGGTACCTAAGATATAGGTTATTGGGCGCTAGGCTAGGTCGCGGGGACACCCCCATGTATTAAAAAAAATTAAAAAAAATTGTTGAAGGTTTTGCAAATGGAGTCATAAGCAAAGTGGATTTAATCATAGAGGAAATTTCATAGTTAAGTGCATTTGAATTGGAGTAGTAGTGGGATGGGTAACCTCCTAGGAAGTCTCGGTGTCTTCACTTTTGTGAGCACCACCTAGATGCAATGAGTGCTACCAGATGAATTCACTTCCTCTATCAAATCTTAAACATTTTATTTCTTTTCCGATTTCTTTCTCTACCTTAGCTTTATACCATTTAAACATTTTGAAAGCTTCAAATTTCTCTTTCAAGAACATAACAGTCATCAGTCTGGTATAATCATCAACAAAAAGAATAAAATATTTATCACCAGAACAGCTTTGAGTTCTCATAGGACCACACAGGTCGGTATGAACCAACTCAAGTATCTTCTTTGTTGAATAGTCTTTGCTTTTGAAACTAGATTTAGTCATTTTACCTTTCTGACATTCATGGCACATGGCATGATTAGGTTTTGTCAAGTTAGGCAATCCTCTAACTCTTTTCTTTCTACTAATCTTGATCATGTTGTCAAAGTTCACATGGCATAACCTTCGGTGCCACAACCAAGCATCTTCATCCTTAATTAGCAAACAAGAAGACTGATCCATATCAAGATAGAATAGATTACCTATAGATTGTGTACCAGTTCCAACAAGTCTTCCTCCATCATCATAAATCTTCACTTTTTTACTCTCAAAAGCTAGTTGGTGGCCTGAATTGTTCAGCTGAGCCACACTTATCAGATTATAGTTTAGTCCATCTACCCAATATGCATTTTCACACTGTAATCTATCATTGATCATCAGTAAGCCTTTACCTCTTACCATACAAGGTGCATCATTTCTCATTCTCACATATCCTCCATTATATTCAACAAGATGATCAAAATTCTCTACATCACCGGTCATATGATGTGTGTAGCCACTATCTATGATCCATGTATCATTTCTACTTACTTTAGAGATCAGTGTTGTCTCTTCATGTTTCTCTTCCTCTTCTAAGTCATCTTTCATAGCAACAAAGTAGAAGGTACAAAAATCACCTTGGATATTGATGAAAATGTATATAAGAATTTGGAGAACATTGTTGACAATTCAGCTTTTGAAGAACAGGAAGCTACAAAAGAAGAAGAGATGACAAAGACAATAGTTGTGGAACCACCAGTAATAGAGGAACAAGTTCCCATTCCCACCAAAGAAGATATCAGTCTTACTCCTGAGATTGGAAAGAAGACTCAAATTGGATCTATGATTGAGAATTTGGGCAAAGAAGTAGACGATTATGATTAGTTGGAATTGATCACATCCTTGAATAAAATCATTGGCAAGAATAAGAAAGTGAAGAGTCTTGAAGAGTGTCTGAAAGAACTAACTGAAAAGTTACAAAGCACTGTAACTACACAAATTGCAAAAGCAGACCCTATGGAGAAAGCAAAGAAGGTAATGAGCACTTTTGACAATGAATTTACAAACTTGTCTGATATTGCAAAAGTTAAAGCACAAGCAGCCTATGAGGCTAGAATTCTTTTGAACATCAGTCAGAATATCAGAAATGATATCAACACTCTTGATATCTGTATCAAGGATTTGAGGAAGCATTTGGAAATAGGAAAATCTTTGTACATATAGTGTACAAAATCAGAGACCTTGACAACAAAAGAAGATCAAAAGATAAAGTTGAAGGAATCAGAAATTCTGAATGAAACAAACCTTCTTTCTAGCCCCAATGTGAAGGTATGTGATGTTGAGAAGAAAGTTCAGAAGCTTTATGATGAAATCAGAGTTGTGCAAGATGAGAGAGATAGGAAATTGAGAAGATACACTCTTTTGAGAGAGCATGCTTCTATGAAGTTGAGAATTATTGAAGAATAGTTGGAAGAATGTCTATCAGCTAAGACATCTTTTTATAAATTTAACTTTGAAAACCTTCAAGCATGTGAAATAGCTTCTTATGGACTGAGCGCATTACTTAATGTGGTAGATTCCATTAAGAAATCATGGGAGAAGGAGATAGAAGCCATGAAGATAGATTTTGTAGATTGTGTTGCAAGCCTGCCAGCTTTGCAATAAATGAATTGAGGTATAATCTTTTGTGATACAATTTTGTAACCATCCCTACCTTATTTTGTCATTGTTGTCAAAGGGGGAGAGATATATAGAAGAAAATTGATTGTATATGATAAGGATTGTTACTCTTAGGGGGAGTAGTATATCTAAGATAATAATTTTTTGAGGAGTTATAAGGATAGTATGTATTTTATACTATGGCCACAATTTTGAACAATTTTGAGATTTTGAGTTGTACACTTAGCCAATTTTCTCATATGTTGCCACCAATGACAAAGGGGGAGATTGTTGGAAATTTGGCTGAGTTGATTACATAGATGTTGTCATTATGGCAACATATGATCTACATGAAGATTGCACAGGTCAGAGAGAAAGTATGACAGAGTGCATTGCAAATTTATCTAAGTGTGAGACAGTGTTTTTACCAGTGAACCTGGACACAGTTTTTGTTTTTGATATTGACTGGAATAATTTCAATGCATGCACACTTGAACATAGACTCTATGATGTCTATTGATCACCCATCTCAAAGTGCAAGTTAGTATGGCATGTACGGAAGAAGTTATGATAGTTTTACCGAAGACAGTGTCAAGCCGACAGGACAGAATATGAAGACAGAACTAGTAAAGAGTTAAAAGATTATTTTGTTTATCAAAATAATGACTTAAAAATATAAAGGGATGACATCCTAGATGTTAACTCTTAGATAAAGCTATTGGTATAAATGTAATTGTAATTGTAATTGTAAGAAGGAACACAATAGTGTGGACAAGTGATATGATGCAAAATATATGAAGCATATGTAATAGCGATAGTGAAAGAGCAGCGAAGAGATATTGATGCAAGCAGTATAAGGTTATGTACCTTAACCTATTTTTTTAGTCATTGTATATTGTACATTACTTGTTTGGGCAGCGGGCTCATCTGGTAATCACATTTTGTACTACAACTCCTAATAGGGTTGAGGCTTCTAACAAGGCCTATAGTCCCTTAATTAGGACTTATACACTATATGTTTGTAATAGACTCCTAAAAGGGTCAAAATCCTTAACAAGATACTTTTGATTAGTGGATCTTTGTGGGTACCATCCCCACCGGGGTTTTCCCTTGGCCGAGGTTTCCTCAAGAACAAATAATGTGTTATGAGTTCTTTATTGTTATGCATGTTTTTTAGCTTCTTATGTTATGCATGTATAAAGATAATCTATTATATCCATAATTGGGAAAAAGATAAAGTTTGTAGAATACTGATTCACCCCCCCCCCCCCCCTCTCAGTATTCCCTATTTCTAACAATAACAAGATTATCCCAAAAATTTACTTGAGCATTGGGGTTAAAGTGAGATTGCACATAAGAATTAACTTGTTCCGAGATGGCTTTTTCAATAACAGTGAGTACATGAGACACATCTAAAGTAGTTTTTATGAAGACACGCTTATTATGCTCCCACAAAATAAACCAGATAACAAAAGAGGGGATGATCAACCAAATACAAGAAAAAAGAGATGATGACAATAAGTTTGGCCAAGATTGGAACAAGTCACAAAGTAAAAAAGCTATAGGAAATGAAATTGACAACTTATTCATCACAAAAGACCAACAATGTGATGTAAAAGTACAATAAATAAAAAGATGGTCTAAATTTTAAACAAAATTACCACGTAGGACATAGGAAAAAGGGGGAGCAATCTGTAAACGAGACAATTTGTCACTGGTGAGGATTCTATACTGGAGAGAAAGCCAGGAAAAAATACTTACCTTAGGAAGAACTGAACTATTCCAGCAAAAAGAATAAGCCCTTTGAGACAAGGACTGACTATCAATATGTTGAATAGCCTTGTAACCTTCTTTAACTAAATAGTTATCTAATTTAGAAGGACACCGTAATATCTTATCTTTGGTAGGGGATAAATAGACAACTCGAGACTCAAGGATTTTAGTTTAAAAGTAAGAATCTACAGAGAAGAAAGAGGCAAAAAAGAAGGATTCTTCCACTGGAATCTATGAGAAGTGATATCTACACAATCAATGTAATCAACCAATTTAGATCCCTAATGAAAAATGAAAATGTCCATAGAATCTTGAAGGGCTACTATAGAACTAAGAGGATGATGACCATTCCATGAATCACTCCAAAAAAGAATCTCACCACCATAATGAACTTTCCATGAGATGTAATCTGAAACCACATCCCTAGAAGACATCATGAAATTCCAAACAAGTGATCCAATTGGGGGGTTAGAAATTGTAAAGATCCTAGATAGATTAGTAGAATCAAGATGCTTAGCCTACAAAATATGACACCACAAAGATGAGGACTTGACATACATATTCCAGACAAGTTTACCATCAAATTCTTTATTCCTTATTGCAATATCAAATAAACTAGTGCCACCCTCATCTTTGCTAAGGGGTAACATTTTCATGGAAACCAAGGGAATATATTTTTCTTCAAACATGTTGGCTTTCCATAAAAAAGACTTAATATTTTTTTCTATTTGAGAAATCATAGATTTTGGAGCTTGAAGAACAAAAATATAGTTGGTGCAGGAGCACACCTAGGCTAACCTCCATAGGTTGATCTTTTGGCTTGTATCTGACCTTAGCGAAGTCAGATTGGTAGGAAGAGTAGAGTGAGTTTGTTTTAGACCTTAGAAGGTTTTTTCTATTGTGGGCTAGGCGAGTTAGTCATTAGGACTAAGGTCACCAAAATAGCCATTGTTAGTAGCTTTTAAATTATTTAGTCTTTAGACGCTTAGTGTTGGATTTGAGCTATGAATGTGTCCTAAACACATAAATGATGTAATGGAGTTGCCTTGAGGCCATTAATGAGTTGGTTCCTCAAAATCTAGAGAGGTTAGAAGTCCTAAGAAATAGGATGATGGCATGAAGGTAAGATGCCAAATGTTGTTAGGAAGTTGTCATGACAACATTTGCAATTATTACAAATATTACATGCAACTCAGTTACCTTGGATCCCCTAAAGAATAGGAAGTGGGAGATCAGCCATAGGCCCTAAAAAATGGAAATGGCATCTAAAGTAATGTAAGGCTTGAATCTCGATGAGAGACATGCATTGTAATAGTTTTGTGAATATTTAATAGAGCTCTGCAACTTTGTTTTAGAGAAGATCCCAAGCTTTTGATGTGACAATGACATGTAATGGATTGAAAGTCTCGATTTGGTGATTGTTTAGTGTTCTTTAGATTGTTCTAAGACTTTTTCATTTATAAATCAAGTTTTTTAGAGTATTTTAGTATGTTGAATAAATTTTTCTTTGTTTAGAGTCTTCATTGGTCTTGTCCTAACTAATCTGTCATTTCATGGCTCCCCCATGAAATCTAACCATGGGAATCTCCTCAAGGTGGATGGATATGTTAGGGGAGTCATTAGTCTATATGTATTTAGGATTAGGAGTCATGAAGATGTGGAGAGATATTTTTACTACTAAGCCCTAGGCAAGCAGACAGTGCCCGGTTAGAGGTTTAGGATTGAAGAATTGAAGTTTCCTTACAAGGTATTGAAGTACTGTACGACATAGGTACAGTTCTAGGTAGGATTTTTTCATATCCTAACATGCTATGAGGGTTGAGTTCATACCAATCCATTAGACTAAGCTTTGGGTGAGATTCAAACAAGAATACAGTCAATCCTAGATAATAGGTCTTTTAGCCCTATTAGGCCTAGATTATAGGAAGGCAATGTATGGAGGCCATCAGGCTCCAAAACCTTCAAAATATTTAGTAAAAGCCAAAAGGGTATCCAAATCCCTAATTGGTTTTGCAGGTCATTTGGGGAGTTTGGTCAAGAAGTGACAAAAGGCCTCTACAAAAGGCTACAAGAAATAGGCCTAATTAGGCCTCCTAATGGTGAATCCTTGAACCCGATAAGGATAGGCTTGAAGATCCTTATAAATGGATCAAAATGGAAAAGATATGAATGTTTTCAATATGATGGACATCCCTATAAAGAAATTTGAAGTTTGTGAAGAGTTGGCACTTAGAGCTTTCTAAGTGTAGAAGAAGAGGTGAAGTATCTACATGGTGTTAGTCCTTCAAGGTGAAGCACAAGTTGATTGGCTCTTGGAGAGGAGCTTGAGAAGGCCTTAGTTAATCATCTAAGCTTTTGGGAAGATCCTAGAGAAGATTAGGATCCTAGAAGAGATGAGCTAGGTCTCTTGGTAGATGTGCAAGCAAGCCTTGGAACACTTACACCAATAGTAATTAGGGATAGCTACCAATACGGTGTTAACAAGTAGGATTCTACCAGATAAAGATAACCATCTGGCCTTCCAAGAAGAGATTCTACCTTTGAGCCTAGAGATGACATTATTGTATTAAGAGGGTTTAATTTGGCCCATAAAAAAGGAATTCCCAGATAGGTAGAAGGAATGGAATCCAAAGAGAAGCCTAAGAAAGACACAATCTTTTCTTGAATAATCTCTGGAGTATAAAAAAAATTTAAAATTGCACTTTAACTGATTAATAACCTAACTTGACCCAGAGGACTAGAGATCCACTATTTTCCTAATATTTTTAGCCTCCTGAATAGATGAATTACCAAAAATAAAAGTATCATCTGTAAAGAGATTATGGGTAACAAAAATCTGGGTGCTAGGAATATGCACTCCTTTCCAAAGACCTAAGGAATGTTGGGCTTGAATTGATCTACGAAGAGCTTCTGCCATGATAATGAAGAAGAAGGGGGAAAGAGGATCCCCTATCAAACCCCTTAAGTAGCAGAAAAAAAAACCTGAAGGGGCACCATTAATTAAACCTAAGAAAGAATCTCCTGAAATACAATTCTTAATCCATTTACACTTCTCCGAGAAACCAAATCTTCAAAGAAGTTTCAATAAAAACAACCAATTCACCTTATCATATGCCTTCATCATATCAATATTGATGATAAAAGATGGAATATTATAAGACTTAATAGAATGCATAACTTCATGAGAAATTAGGGCTTCATCAGAGTTTTCCCTTCCAGGAACAAAACCACCCTGTTCGGGTGAAATGATGATAGGGATTAATGTCTTAAGTCTCGAATAAATAGCCTTAGTGAAAATTTTATAGATTGAGTTACACAAGGAAATAGGTCTGAAGTTAGAAAAAATTTGGGGATTATTAATCTTAGGTACGAGGGCAATATGAGTAATGTTAAATTGTTTAAGAACAAAGCCCTCCCTTCTAGATTCTTCCAAAGCTAAAAGTAAATCAAAACTAATCACATCCCAACACTTCTAAAAATAAAAGAGTAAAACCATCAGGACCCAAAGATTTATCCGACGCCATGGAGAAAACTACAACATGCAATTCTTCCAAGGTAAAAGGTTGCATTAAATAAACATTATCCGGTTGTGAAATAAGGCTTGGAATAGAATCTAGAAGTAAATCTATACTATCAACATTTACTACAAAAGAATTCACTGGAGCTGATAGGTTCTTAAAAAATAAAACCCCCTCTTCCCAAATCTTTTTCAGCATTAGTTATAGAAGAACCCAAACTAAAAGATTTAATACTAAAAATTGAAGAAGAGACCCTTTTAATTTTGGCTAAAGAATGGAAATACTTCATATTTTTATCCCCATCCTTCAACCAAAGCTCCAAATATTTCTACCTCCAATAAATTTCCTCCCTAGAGCAAAGGAGATCCCAGTAAGATTGAAGTGACTTTTGTTTATCAAGAACATAAGAGTCTAAGCCAAACTTAATAATGTGATCATTAATAAATTTTGTTGGAATGGATAGATAGGGTACTGAGAGGGGAGGGGTGAATCAGTGCCCTCAAAAAATTTAACACCCAAAACTTTATCAGCAAATAGTAGTAAACTCAACTATGTATTGTATCCATTGTATGCATCATTCATTCAATTAACTTGTAAAAGTAAATAACATGAAATCATCAATAAATCAATCACATAACACAAGTATTTTGGTAACACAGAGTGGGGATGACACCCACAAATCTTCACTACTGTAGATAATAAAGTATGTCGGTTAAGGCTACAAATTGTGATCACTTTTGGTGATCTTACCCTGTTAGGAATAACAATTTAGATCAGCTAGATCTACCTAGTTATAGGATTTCAACAACACTACTTGAGTGTGCACTCGGTTAAGAGATTTACATAAAGACTATTAGGTCTACTCTATTAAAAGATTTTACCAAACTCTGTTACAATGATTAGAAAATAATAGGATGTATCTGCAATTGACAACTCAACCTTGTCTAATATAGATCAATGTAGTATAGAATAGATATCACCTTTGTATGTGAAGATCTTGCCTCTGAACTGCTTGGTAGCCTTTTTTATTCTGAATAATATGAATATATTTGAATTTTGCTCTTCTTTGTCTGATAACTGATATCTTGAAGTTGGCTTTTGCTTCAAGATCTCCTTCGCTTGTTCATACAAAACTTATCTTCCTTGTCAAGCCTTATGTCAAAGTGACATGAAATACAAATATATAGCATATTTCTTTTTCCGCTTAACAAAATTAGGTTATAATATCTTAGGATGAACCCTAAGATCTACGGTGTACAAAATTAACCTAGGTCTAGCAATTATATAGAGATCGTCATCATAATTAATGATTTTATCTACAATAAATGATCCTCGATCTTGGTAAAATGTTTTATGATTCTGTTGTAACCGTCTGCATAGATAGATGTACCAAAACTGATTACTATGCCATTTTCTGTAATGCTTAGTAAACACTGTAAATACTACTAGGTAGTTATACTGGCACTCGGTGTCTAGTTTGCTCGGTGTTTACTGACACCCGATATCGGTGTACACTGATGCTCGATAAAATTGCTCTGGTGCTCAGTTTGAACTAATGTCTTTTGTTCTCATTAATGCCTTGAGATAACTTGGTGTATAGACTTATGTAGTTAACTAACTAGCATGAGTAGCTTTAAGTACTTACTTTTACTAACTATATAGCATAGGTAACCGACTGATTATCTTTGATACTAATGACAATCTTTAATGCTCAAATAGAGATAACCATCTCCCCCTTTGGCATTAGTATCAAAATTTTTGAATGTATATAGACCTTATGTCTTCAAAATTTATTCTAACTCTGCCATATATACATAGATACCAAAATTTCAAAAATTTACTCCCCCTCGGTGCATGCTCCCGGTAGTGTGTAGTATACTTATCATTTATTTACATATTTGGCATATACATTGTTTTCCCCCTTTTTATATTAATGCCAAATACAAAAGTGTATACTTACAGCTTATAAAAACTATGCTGATGGGTTTTCTTCAATGATTCCAAGAGGTTTTCCCATTCCTATTTTAAGTTGGTGAGAGCAATGTGCTCAAGATCGACTTGTGCATGCATGTCAAAGATGTTTTCCAACATAGAGATTCCTGGTGTTGCAACAAGTATTTGTGCTTTGACAATGTGCTTCTCAAAAAATTTTAGGTAAGGAAGTAACTCGGTTTGTAGCTCGGTGACCTGGTCACTTATTCTTTCTTCCCATTTCCTAAGATCTTCTCTTAATCGCCTGAGTTCCTGAACTCTTAAGATATGCTTTGAAAAATCTTGTGGCTCAGTTAAAGTTGCATGTGCACTGGCTTGGATTTCAATATCAAGTTGTTTAATCTTTTCACTGATCTCAGAAGTGAAGGTTTCCGTAGTGCATAGCTTAATCAAAATTTGACTTATTAACTAAGTAATAGACTGAATATTAGTTATTACCTTAGATAACTTCACCTTGTTTATTTCCACTTCCTAGTTGATTTTCTCTACAAGTTTTTCTTGGATCTTTGATTCTGCCCTTTCTTCTATTCTCTTTTCAGCTTCTGTATCTTGGGCATTGATTTCTTCTACAAGGGTGGAAATTTAGTCCATAATGGGAGTATCCTCATTAATTTGTACCTCTGGTATGACCTTTTGTAAGATATCTCTCACATTCTCTAGTATTTCCTTTCTCTTTCTTTCCATCTTTAACTTTTCTTGTGCTACTTTCCTGGTACATAGCTCCCCATATTTTCTAAGTTCCTTGGGGCTTAGGGTCCTAGGGTCATAGTCTAGTATAACAATTACTTCATCTAATGTGACTGGCCCTTTTCTATGTTTCTTTTTCTTATTCTTCTTCTCCAACTCTTGAGGTGAGATTTTTACAAATGGTACAATATCCTTTACCTCGGTGCTTTGAGTAACCTACCTAGTTGACACATTTTCTTCCTTCTTCTACTCCTCAAGAACCTGTGTGTTGATTTTCTGAGGTGGAGCCTTTGATTTTGTGTCTGGTGGGGTAGCCTCAGTTTCTTTGGGGTCATCTTGGCCCTTTGTGTCTGTCTCAGTTGCCTCATTTTCTTCAGGCTTGTTTGTATTTATCGGTGTCTCTACTCCTTGTTCCCCTGATGTATCCATCAGTTGCTTGAGGTTTGAGCTATCGGGTTGTTCCTTTGTCAACATTTCAACTACTTCTACAAGAATAGGAAGTCCACCTGGTAATAGTGTGATAGCAGGCTCAGTAATAGTACCTTCATCTTGAGTTGTGCCTCCTGCAATATTAACATCCTCATCTTCATCTCTATCATTAGGATTACCATTAGTAATGTCCTCAATTAGTACATCGAATACTTTATTATCTTTAATTTGGATCTCAAATTGATTTGGGGCATCCTGTGAAATTTTTATGTCCATATTGTCAAGTGTAGTATCAATCACCTTGGTAATTGATGCATCTATTTCTTCATTCTTCTTTGCCAAATTAGCATCATCAATGTGGATGCCTTTTCCTTTTGATCTCTTTCTCTTCTTACACAAGTTTAGAAATGCTTCCTTTTGAACTTGTTCTCATGCTTCTACTATGGATGTCCAAATGATTTGGCTAGACTCATCTATGTCTACAACATTTTCATCTAATATCTGCATAGCTCGACTTTTTACTTTGAATCTCGTAGAGTAAGTTGTCATGTATTCTTCAATTTCATCAATAGACAAATTAGGAATTGCCAGCACTAGGGATTTTTCCCTCATTTTCTTTTCAGTGTCCAAGGCATAGGACCATTTCTAATTAATTCTTTCTTCTAATGCCTTAGGTATTTGTTTGGAAAACTCCAACGGAACTCGTTTGAAGCGTATCATCATCTAGATGACTGCTTCCTCTATTTTATTTTGATCCTCAGTAGACATGTTGTCAAACCGACTAAGTTCTGGATCTGTGAGTTCTCCATTTTCAATTATATCTTTAGCAACCTCATCAATTATCCTATTTTTATTGTTGACCACCTTGAACTAATTTGTGTCATTCTCTTCATCTTCAAGGTCTTCTCTTCCTCTTATTAGTCTTATCCTTTTCCTTGGTGCTTTAGCTGCGACCTTGGCTCCTCTTTTTGTATATGTCTGGGTTGGTGAAGCATCTTTTGGCTTTGAAATCTTCTCAACTCCCTTCTTCAAAGGTGGAGAAGCTACAGTTACTGACCTTGTTTGTGCTCTAGGTTTCACTGGCAACTGCTTCTTCTTTGGAGTTGGAGAGGGGGAAACTAGTATTGAATATTTTCCATTGTCAGACTTGGTTTCTTCACAATCATGGGATTTATCAGCTAACAATAATTGACCTTTAGTTGCATTTCTAACCGGTGACTCATCAGATGAGTCAGATTCATCTCCAAATTTCTCAACTAATGTTTTCATCATCTTCCTTGACTTTTTAGTTATTTTACCGATGACAAGACCTGTCTTTATTCTTTTATTAGCCTCCTCATAGGTTCCAAACCTTTCTGCATTTTTGTCCTTCGGTGTAGCCAGTAGAGCCATGATTGATTTTGAAGAAAAATCAATATCCATTTCGTATCCCATGGGGGATAACCATTTTTCTCTAGGCTCCACAACCTTTATCAAGGTGTGATCGTTGTCCACAAGAAAACATATATCCATTTCATATTTATCAACCAATGAACTAGGAATCATGCTCTGAAGATTCATCTTTATCTTGAATTTCTCCAAATAATCATCTACAACTTTATTCAAATTGTCTCCCAAATCTCTAATCATATCAGAAATTTGCACAATGACTGGTTTGTCGATAGACCAATTCACATCACCGAAAGAAGGGAAAAATTATTGAATATAGAAAAATAAGCACACTAGAAGTGATCCAAAATTACAAGTGTTTGACTTTGTCGACTAGATAGTCTTCATGTTTTCTTTTATCTACCTTAGAAGTAGCTCGACAAGGTCCAACTGGTGATTTTTCTTTATCATTTTATATGCCATGTCCACAGCACTACATGGAACACTATTCAGTCTACTCGATTGATAGATCTTGTAACCAATAGCATGAGCTACAAATTTAACTTCCAGATCCTTAATCGTAGCAATTTTCAATGCTCGGCCATCCCATGTTACGCTTGTGTTCTTCTCAATTTTGACCCTTGAAGCACTACGAAAAGCCTTGGCCTTGTTGGTTGTTGGGTAACCGGTAACCTTATGAATCATTGTCTTTGTTATTTTAATTGATTTATCCAACCAAAATATCCCATCATGATACCGATTGAGCACAACCCTAATCCATTCAGTTTTAAAGCTTTTCAAGAAATTTAGGGCATAAGTGAGACCAATCATCTTGACCTTTTTGAATTCCAATTTTAGTTTTCCATCTTCACCGCAAAGTTGCTGATAAGCTACGATAGTCTCAAAATCCCTAATTTCCCTGATTTTACAGTGGATGTAGGATCTGACATCCTCGACTAGTAAAACCCTAGGTGGGATTCTTGAGAAAGCTCTCATTGAATTTGTTTTTGATGCAACTTCCGGATGAAGTTTGTAGTGGGGTTCATCACAATTAACCAAAACAATAAAGTTCACTTCCTCTTCCACAATCTTGGATTTAGTTGCCTTTGATGCCATTATAATTAACTTAGGTTTTCAAAAAATGCATTGAATGTTCTCGGTAGAAGATGTACTTACTCAGAATATATGAAGAACATGCTCGGTTCAATCTGCAACTACCTTGAATTCTTTTGAAAACTCTCAGCTTGAATTTTCTTTGTGAAATCATCACTATTTGAAATCGGTTTGTGAAGAATGAACTAACTCTTCCGTGTATTTATAGCCTTTTTCAAATTCCCACTCAAAACTTTTGACATAAATGCTTGACCTACTTCCAATACGATGACAATTGTCAACTCGATAATTACAGCAAAACATCAACAACTCAGTTAACATAGAATTTTCACTCGGTTGATACTAATACTCAGTTATCCTTGGATAATGATTACCGATGGGTAACCTTTTGCTCAGTCTTGCATATACTGATTGTATGACTTTGTTAGCTCAAAATTTATAAACCACAATGTATCTTTGTTCATGCAGATTTGGTATGTGCTCATCAGATATAAGGAATTGTATGTAAGATAAGATCAAATTGAAATATCAATTCCATACATACCTATTTGACCTTAGGTGGAGGTACCAATGTCACTCAATCCAATGGATGAGGTTTCACCAACTGCATTTCTTGACTCAGCATTCTCATTTGATGCCTTTCTCCACATAGTGTTTCTAATCCTCATGATATCTACCATAGTGTTGCCATGCTCAAATACATTTCCTTCTTCTAGTGCTCGGTCTCTACAATCCTTTCTTAGGTGACCGACTTTATGATAATGCAAACATGCCATACCAATTCTTGTCCAGCTTCTTTATTTTCTGGCCCATCTCTTCCTCATACAATTCACTACAATATTTCCATATCTCCCACATACTGTGTAGTTGACCCATGTGTTGTAATCCCAAGTGTATGCACTGCCTTGTCTCTTCGGTTGATAAGGCTTGTTCTTTTGTTTTGGCATCCAGACTTGCTTCATCTTTGCCTTACACTCTTGTGAAGTGTGTCCATGTTTGTTGCAAGTGTAACACAGTTTCTCCATGGTAGGATTGTTAGAAGTCTTATTCAGTTTATCTCTACACTCATAAGCTTGATGTCCAAATTTACCACAATAATAGTAATAACCATTAAACTTAGGAGTGACTGGAGCTTTACCTTGTACTTTACTCCTATACACATTTGAAGTATGTCCCGATTTGTCATAGTGATAGCATGACAGTGTCTTGTGTTTCTGATTTTGATTCACTTGTTCAACTAACTTGGATGATTCTCCTTCTCCGGTGTAACCTAATCTAGCTTTGCTTCCAAATCTTCTTTGATTAGTCAAAAAATCATCAATCTTCGTAGAATTGTTTTCAGCCATTTTCATCATTTCATTGTGTTGCAATTGTACCTTTACTTCATTTCTTAGTTTCTCATTCTCTTCCCTAAGTACTCTAATATCTTCAAGTTTTCTAGACAACTCACCATTTACTTAGTTGATCTCTTGGTTTACAATCAACATCTGATTGGATATTTCAAAATGATGCTCGGTGAGACTTCGTATCTCATTTTCTTTTGCTTGAAGTTGTTCAGTCATCTATCTACGGACCTCAATAGCTAAGTTCCTTTCTTGCTCATCTTATCTAGCATTATTCATTACATCAATCATTCTCACCATCTGTGATTCTTGACCGATATGCAGGGCTTTCACTTGTTCAATTAAGTGAAGATTATTTTCAGACAAATTAGAGATTGCACTTTTAGAACCATCAGAAATACTTCCTAAACTAGATCCAATGTTATCAAATAAGTCATCAATCTCCTCTTCATGGTAACTAGTCACATTTTCTAGAATTGCAAAGTTCTTTCTCTCAACCAGTAACTTCTTCAATGCATCCTTAGCTTGTTTATACTTCTCAATGAACATTTGCATCTGAATCTTTTGATTCTCTATTGTTTTGTCCAACTTATACCTCTCCATGGTTATATCTTTACTCTTCAGTGGTTAAACCATCCAATAAGAGATCTGAGCTCTGATACCAATTGTTGGAATGGAGAGATAGGGTATTGAGAGGGGAGGGGTGAATCAGTGCCCTCAAAAACTTTAACACCCAAAACTTTATCAACAAACAGTAGTAAACTCAACTATGTAGTGTATCCATTGTATGCATTATTCATTCAATTAACTTGTAAAAGTAAATAGCATAAAATCAATAATAAATCAATCACATAACACAAGTATTTTGGTAATGCAAAAACCCTTGTTAGAAGGTAAAAACTACGGTGGGGATGACACCCACAAATCTTCACTACTACAGATAATAAAGTATGTTGGATAAGGCTACAAGTTGTGATCACTTCTGGTGATCTTACCCTGTTAGGAGTAACAATTTAGATCAACTAGATCTACCTAGTTATAGGATTTCAACAACACTACTTGAGTGTGCACTCAGTTAAGAGATTTACATAAAGACTATTAGGTCTACTCTGTTAAGAGATTTTACCAAATTCTGTTACAATGATTAGAAAATAACAAGATGTATCTGCAATTGACAATTCAACCTTGTCTGATACAGATCAATGTAGTATAGAATAGATATCACCTTTGTATGTGAAGATCTTGCCTCTGAACTGCTCGGTAGTCTTGTCTGATTCTGCTTAATTTGAATATCTCTGAATTATGCTCTTCTTTGTCTGATAACTGATATCTTGAAGTTGGCTTTTGCTTCAAGATCTCCTTCGCTTGTTCATACAAAACTTATCTTCCTTGTCAAGCTTTATGTCAAAATGACATGAAAAACAAATATATAGCATACTGCTTTTTCCACTTAACAAAATTAGGTTATAATATCTTAGGATGAACCCTAGGATCTACGGTGTACAAAATTAACCTAGATCTAGCAATTACATAGAGATCATCATCATAATTAATGATTGTATCTACAATAAATGATCCTTGATCTTGGTAAAATGTTTTATAATTCTATTGTAACCGTCTGCATAGATAGATGTGCCAAAACTGATTACTATGTCATTTTTTGTAATGCTTGGTAAACACTATAAATACTGCTCAGTAGTTATACTGGCACTTGGTGTCCAGTCTTCTTGGTGTACACTGATGCTCGGTAAAACTACTCTAGTGCTCGGTTAGAACTAATGTCTTTTGTTCTTAGTAATGCCTTGAGATAACTTGGTGTATAATCTTATGTAGTTAACCAACTAACATGAGTAGCTTGAAGTACTTTCTTTTACCGACTATATAGCAAAGGTAACCAACTGATTATCTTTGATACTAATGACAATCTTTAATGCTCAAATAGAGATAACAAAATTCAAGTTATTTTTCAACCTCAACTTTCTCATGAAGGACATTCTTAAAGACTTCTTTGTTCCAAACTATAATCTTAGACTTAACAAACTACAATTTCTTATAGAACTGAAACATTTGAGTTCCTTTACAAAAAGGAGGAGAGACCCACCATTGTCAAAAAAGAGAAAGGAAGTGAGGATGGGTAAACCATATTTGTTCAAACTTGAAAGAGGGCCTACGAACATATCCAACACCATTGTTAACTAGACTGAATGAAATAGGAAAATGATCAGATTCAACAATTGAGAGAATCTCTGAATCAATATCAAAATTTTGTAGCCTAAGGTCATGAAAAATAAGAAATATATCAAGTCTTGAAGCAATCAGAGAATTTGACCTCCTATTAGTCCAAGTAATCATTAACATGGAGAACATCAAATAAAGCATTATCTGAAATGAACAAAGAAAATTCATCTATTATTCTTTGAGAAGATGGATTACCTTCTTGTTTCTCATTGTGAGAGGAAATAGCATTGAAATTACCTCCCAAAATAATAAAAGAATCATCATATTGTTGGATAAAGTCAAAAATCATAACCCAAAGATCAAGCTTTTCACTAGGAGCAACCAAACCATAAACATTAAAAAGCACAAACTTAAAATCAAACCAACCAAGACGTAGAAGCTACCAATTAGAATCATGTATAATTATTTGTCCTTTAATGGATTTAGTATTCCATAGAGTCAATAAACCACTCGAGGCCCATGTTAGCCCATTTTCCTGTCATAGAAAAAATCCTAAGAAAATGGTCTATTCCTTGCAAAATCTTGTGAAAATTGTCATGTCTAGCTACAAACTTATTTGTGAGAGGAACCTCTAGCAACACTATAATGAACATGCATGAAATAACAAAAATATAGAGCAAAGTAAAACTCAGAGTGAGTCTATTGATCACAGGCCACTTCGAGGGGGTAACCTCCTTTGAGCAAGCTCAATACAATAAACTCTCCGGTGCCAACAAAGGACTCAACACCCACTTATATACTAAGTACGATCTAGAAAAGTAATACTACCTATGCATATGGGATAATAAAATAAACTAACAGGATGACTTACAAAGCATATGCATCCAACAACACTACACTAATAGAATAAACAAAAGGAACACACAGGTTCCTAACATCCCCTCCCCCTCAGAAAAAAGCTTTGTCCTCAAAGCTTAAGGTGTGGAAATTGTTGCTGAATCTAAAGAAGGGGTTCCCATGTAGCATCCTCTGGTTGCATGCCATGCCACTGAATCAATACCTTAGAGATAGAGCGAGAGCGAAGCTGACGAGTGCGCCGATCAAGGATTGCCTCAGGCTCCAAAATAATGGATCATTCCTTATCCAATTCAGGTAGAGTAGTCTATGCTTTGATGTTAGTGCCAAGAACTTGCTTGAGACAAGAAACATGAAATACTGGATGAATGCGAGAAGAAGGAGGAAGTTCTAGTTTGTAAGCAACTGAACCAATCTTCTGCAGAACTTTATATGGCCCATAAAATTTGGGGGCCAACTTATGACGCCCTTTAAGCTTCAGGGAGGATTGCTTGTATGGTTGAAGATGAAGAAAAACCATATCCCCAACTTGAAGTTTTGCTATAGATGAGAATATCATCAAAGAAGACCAGAATGAATTTTTTGAGGTAGGGCCAAAATATTTTATTCATCACTACCTGAAATGTTGAAGGAGCATTAGTGAGGCCAAAGGGCATGACTAAAAATTCATAGTGACCATCATGTGTGCGGAAGGCTGTTTTAGGAATATCCTCCTCATTGACCCTAATTTGATGATACCTAGAATGAAGATCCAACTTTGAGAAAAAATGAGTGCCATGAAGCTCATCAAGAAGTTCATCAACAACTGGAATGGGAAACTTATCCTTTATGGTGATATTATTAAGGGCTCGAAAATCAATGCAGAGTCGCTAAGACCCATCTTTTTTGCAGACCAGTAGAACTGGAGATGAAAAAGAACTAGTACTAGGGCGAATAATACCTTGCTTCAGTAAATCATGAACAAGCATCTCAATTTCAGTCTTTTGATGAAAGGGGTAGTGGTAGGGCCTGATATTGGGTGGGACGCTACTAGGAAGGAGCTGAATACAGTGGTCCTCTGGGCGAGACGGTGGCAAGCCCGTAGGTTCAGCAAAAACAGTGGAATACTTATCCAAAATTTGTTGTAGATCTGCAGGAGTACTAGAGACTATTGATGGCTGCATTTGGATGGAATGGAGCTGAGCGATGACACCATGTGAATTCTTCTTAAGAATCTTTTCCATACGATGTGAACTGATGATGCTAAGAGACCCGGGCTGCAAGCCTGTCAAAGTGTGTTGTTGCCCACTGACTGAAAACTTCATCTAAAGTTTAGAAAAATCCCAAAGAATGGGACCAAGAGTGCGTAACCATTGGGCACCCAAAACCACATCACAACCCCCTAAGGGCAAGGCAAACATGTCAGAGTGTAAGGTATAATCTCCAATAGAGAGACGCACATTGCGACATTTCCGTTTTCAAGGTAAAGTGCCCCCATTAGCAATCATGACTTCAAAGTTAGAGCAGGGATGAACAAAGCAATCAGCCCGTTTGGCTATGCTGGGGTCAATGAAGTTGTGAGTGCTACCAGAATCAATGAGGATAGTAAGAGGGACCTTCTTGAAGTAACCCCGAACCTGCATGGTTTATGGGGTAGTGACTCTAGCCAAAGCATGGACAGATATCTCTGGTTGGGCTTCTGGTTCAACCTCTTCATCGACTATTTCTTGAGCATCTTCATACTCTTCCTGTTCAGGTGGGGAATCCACATCCAAGAGATAGAGCTTTTGCTGCACACATCTATGGCCTCGGGACCATTTCTCATCACAATTATAGCAAAGCCCTTTTTCCCGACGGGCTCGCATCTCTGTTTCAGACAAGTGCTTGATAGGAGTAGTTTTGGGAGTTGGTGTGACCGGAGGATGTTGAGAGCCTGCATTTCAGAATGGAACAAAATTAGATCTAGATCATTGTAAAGCATTGATCTTGTCCTCTGCTAATTTAGCCAACCCAAGTGCTTCCATCATAGTAGTGGGCCAAAACATTTTGACTTCAGATCGGAGTGCATCCTTCAAACCACTGATAAAACAACTATGAAAGAATTCATTAGACAATCCCTCTGTGTGATTAGCTAATTTTTCAAACTCTATTTGGTATTCTCTCACTGTGCCTATTTGTCAGAGTTTAGTGAGTGCGCCTGTGAAGTCATCAAAATCACTAGGGCCAAAACATTTCAAAAGAAGTGTACACAATTCTGTCCAGGTGGGATCATTGTTAGCCTTGATGTACCAACGGAACCATTGAAGAGCATCATGCTCCAAATGAAAAGATGCAAGAGAAACTTTGTTGAAATCTGTAGTATTATGCAAACTGAAATACTACTCTGCCCGGTAAATCCATCCAGTTGGATCAGCACCATTGAAGCAAGGAAAATCAAGCTTCGGTCCATGAAAAGGGCTAGAACTAGTGTTGGTAGAATGGCCTCGGTTCAGGCTTGACTGTTGAAGAGTGAGACCGAGAAATTTTTCATCCAGATCTTGAAGTTTGGTCTTGAGGGAGGCAAGTTCCTCCTCCATGATTTTTGGTCCTGTACGGGTGACAACCATATAGCAGGGGTTTTTTTTTTTTTTGGTTTTTTTTTTTGGAATGGGAAGAAAAAGAGAAATAGAAACTTTTTCAGTAAGGGAAAACTTGGAGTTGGGCAAAACGCAGATGGGTAATGAGGTTTCGAAGAGTGGATATGCATTTTCTGATGAAAGGGAAAAAAGAAAAATGAGGGTTTCAGGGGTGGGGAGGCAGAATGGGAAGAGCGGTCTAAGAGGGACAAAGGAGCAGAATGAGGAAATGAACCTTGTGGCTTTGATTTGGTGGCGATTGGCTGAGAAATGGAAAAGTTAGGGCAAACCCTAAAATTTGAGAAATAAGGGATTTAAGGCTTAAATATGGGGAATTGGGGTTAGGGTCCTCAAGGAAAGAAGTATGCGAAAGGGTATGTCGAAGGTGCTGAGAAACTTTGAGAGGAAACCAGAAAGAAGCAAGGAAGCTATGGCAAAAATACGGAAAAAAATTTACTCATTTTTATTTTTATTTTTATTTTTATTTTTTATTTATTTTTGTTAACTCAGATACTAACAATGGAATTGAACTATCGCAAGAACAAGAATTTCTATAATTTGAAATAACCCAATTGTAACATAGATGAGATTTGAGAGGAACCTGAAAGCCCGACGGAAAAAAGAATTTCCACCAGTGAGCCCAAGAAAGTGCTCTGATACCAGATGAGAGGAACCTCCAGCAATGCTATAATGAACATGCACGAAATAATAGAAATATAGAGCAAAGTAGAACTCAGAGTGAGTCTATTAATCACAGGCCACTTCGAGGGGGTAACCTCCTTTGAGCAAGCTCAATACAATAAACTCTTCAATGCCAACAAAGGACTCAACACCCACTTATATACTAAGTATGATCTAGAAAAGTAATACTACCTATGCATGTGGGATAATAAAATAAACTAATGGGATGACTTACAAAGCATATGCATCCAACAACACTACACTAATAGAATAAACAAAAGGAACACACAGGTTCCTAACAGTTTTGATCAATGAAGAAGATCTATCAGGTTTTATGGCTTGTGCCCTTAGCCAGGCGTAGTTCAGGATGTCATCAAGCTCCAGTTCAGATTGCATGTGCTAAAATACAAAAAATAGAGAGATATGGAAATTTTTAAGGTCTGGAAAATAGGGTTTTATCCATGTCCTAGGGCTTCATGAAATTTTTCCAAGTCCAAAACCCTTAGCCAATTCTATTTCTTCGTTACCTTTTCGGGCCACTTAAATCCTTTTTCCTACACATGATTTATTATATTCGCTAGTTCTCTAAGTTCTCAGGTGGTTAGTCATTTCATTTGATGATCCAGCGAATGTAGTGATCGCGTATTCTCCTGATCTTGGCAGCTAATTTCTTGACATCTAGCAACCTGGTGAACGGTTATGTTTCCCTTCAGTCGCATGTTTGCCAGATATCTAGTCAAGTCTTTAAAGGCTCAAAGATATAACAAGGACCATTGATGCAAATTAGATCAGTGGCTGGCGTTGATTCTCCATATTTAACCTAGGGTAAAGAAAATATCCAACAACTTGGAGATTGCCTCAGTCACATATTCTTAGGACTTAACCCCAATTAAGAAAATGATTAAGATATTTAGCGAAGTCCTTATTCACATGATCTCCAGATGGGCTTGGGTTAAGTCAAAGGTTAGTCCTGGATGGTTAAGTTTCTATTCATTGATCTGGCAACTGAGGCTTTCACATTTTCTCATGATCTAACCTGAGGTCAAGCATTTATCTAGCGAATGTGAGAATGCTCAGTAGCGTATTCTCTGAATTTAATCATAGTTAAGGGCAAGTCAGGATTCTCCTTTGTCACCAAATCACTTGATTAAGTTGAGTTAAGTTCTAGGCTCAGCGATTCAGCAATAGCCACAAGATGAGGACAAGATCAACGGTCAGCGTGTGATCTCGAGATATAACTGAGGTTAAGGTTTTTATTTGGTGACTTGGTGAATGCTTTGTCCTCTTGCTCTTCAAATGTGACCTGGGTTAAGTGATACATTCAGCAAACTGGAGAAATCTTTGTTTGCATTTTCACTAGATAAGATGAGTTAAGTAAGGGGTTATGAGATATTCGGCTAATCAACGAGGACCAAAAGATGAAGATAGGATACACGATTACCACTTATTCACTTGATAAAACTCAAGGTTAATAAAAGATTTGGCGATCCAACAAATGCTTTAGTCACGTGATCTCTGAACTAAGGATGGGTTAGTTAAATTGTTCAGTGACTTGGAGAATTCTTTGGTCATTAAATCACTAGATCGAGCGTGAGTTAAGGTTTGAAGGCTGGGAGTTAGAATCTAAGTCATTGATAATGAATGGATCAAGCGGTGGTCATGTGTTCACTGGATCAAACTAGGGGTCAAGGAAAGATTGTGAGATTACGTGAATGCTTCATTTGCATGATCTCTAGACCAGACCAGGGTTAAGGTTTTCATTCCATGACTTGGAGAATGCCTTCATTCGCATGATCTCTAGATGACTTAGGGTTAGAGGATGCTTGCCGAGGTCAAAGTGGGTCCGGTTGTCAAGTCATGTTGAGGTGTTCATTCCTAATTGGATGTCGAGATATGATGATGTGGCTGAACATTTTTAAAAGATTTAAGTGACCGTTGTCATTTAACGTGAGCTGCCTAATGTGTCGGGAAAGACTAAGATCAACCGTCGTGTTTTAAACTTGATCAATTAGCCATTTTTGCCAAGATTTTAAACTGATTAAGGGTTTTTCTGTATGGTTTATTATAGTGAGCCATAAATGACAAAAGGTAGATCATATTTGATTTTCCAGAATGTTTGTAGGTAAAGAAATGATGAGGAAGATATTGGTGGTCATCACATGCTGATTTTATTTCCTAGGGGTGCCATGTTGGTTTAAATGTAGAGGACTGATGTTTTGACAAAGGTGGCTAAAGTTTTTTGGATGTCATAATTATTTCCATGCCTTGTACATGCAAGCTCTGTTTTGGTGGTCCTAGCATTTATTTTAGTTTTTCCTACAACAAGAAATCGGTTCAAATTGTATTTGCAGTTGGCCTATTGATGAGAAACCCAAATAATTGTAGCTCATATTTGATTTGATTCTTCTCAAGTTTCTAGGCTTTCCTGCATTCTTTCATTTCTTGTTGTACCTGGTGGTTATAGACCTAATTTTTCCCTAAATGATCTATAGCTTGTTGCAATCCTTTATAAGTATTTCCAAGATCATTTAGAAGGGTTCTAGTTTTTGGTAATATCAAGGGGTTCCAATTTCCTTGGTTCCATGAGTGGTTCCTTCTTGTAAATATATTGCCTTCTTCTCTGCATATAGGGTGTTCCCTCTTTTCTTTTTGGCTTAGAGAATAGAATATAAGTTGTAATAGTTTGTCTTATGAATAAGATCTCAATATTTTCATACTACTATCAAATTGTCTCCATTTGAATCTTGAACTTGTTGATTAAAGCATCAAGGGTGTTTTAGTCATCCTATTTTATTTCCAAGATGTCTTCAATAGAGTTGTTTTCATAGAAACAAATGAGTTTATGAAAAGTTTTCAGATATGTATGAGTTGGGATATCAAGGGTATCTCATACTTGTCTTTCAGTGGATGTTGATTAATGTATTGCTTGTTCCTAGGTCTCTTCTAAGGGGTGGGGGGGGGGGGTTAAAATCCTTTGAATAGGTGATTGCATATCTGGGTACATAGGTGGATTGCTAAGTAGGATCCGATCAATGGTGTATTTTTGGTGTAAGGCATCAACATATTAGAATGTATTGTCTTCTATGTTCATAGCTCTTTGTTGCAGTGATCAATTTGACTTTGTTGCCCATTGGATAAGGCATCGATCTATGAGAGACTTGGGGTATTTCAGGGGTCCATTCAACCCAAAAACATCAACTCAATCAATTGAAATCCTTGTCCCTTTCATGATTGATATAATTCCTTTCTAGTTTTCAGACTCATTCTATGCAAGTAGGATATTGCATAAGACATGGTGATTCATTGAGGTACAGGTTACCTATAGGAGTTTGAAGGCTATTCCATAATCATATACCTGTAGGCCTATTGTTTGTCAAAAGAAGTTGTGTGTGTGCAGATGAGGTATACCTGCCTGAGTGATGTGGAGCTCAAAGTGTAGGAGGATCATTCTCTTGGTCCTTGTTAATTGGCCCTTTTTCTTGTCATATTTGGAGTGGTTATTGAGACTCAATGACATTAATTTTTCAATTGAATTGTAAATCTGATAGTGTGGGAAAAAGGAACCAACAACCCCCAAAGAAGAAACATGAGTTGATTCCCAAAAAGACCAATTAGAAAAGTATTTATTATAAGCTTCCAAAGATAACTTTGTTTCTTGAATAATAATAATATCAGCATGAGAAGAATCCAAAAACTTTTTGATTCTTCCCCTTTTGTCAGGGGCATTCAAGCCCCTGACATTCCAAGAAATAATTTTCATGAGGACCTAGGAGAGCGAGAAGCCCTCCTAGTCTTGACCTGGGAAGAAAATTTATCCACAATGGTGGATTGAATACCAACATCTATCTCTTCCCTAATCTTAGTAGCCAAAGGCTTACGACCCCTCTTTTTAGGGGTTTTAGTACCATACATAAGGGAGGAATTAGAAGTCTACTGATCTAGAGCCAGTTTCTAAGAAAAATCAAAATCCATAGGATCCTTCTAAGGGGATGTAATAACCAACTGAGTCTCTAATTATTGAGAAAAAGAGGCTGAAAAAAGAGAGGGAGGAAGTTCTTCATGTGAAATTTCATCAATAAGATTTGATGCCACAAAAACTAAAATGTCATTTGCCATTAAATGAAGCACATATGCATGCATGCAAGGAGAAGACAAAGGTTTAGCCAATGGAAAAAAAAAGGTTGACCATTAAACATTAAATTATGAATAATATAATTACTGCTAGGTTAAACATAGGAGGGGACTAGGGTAAGACCAAAGATACCCACTGGCTTAGAAACACAAAGAGGAATATCTGACTGATAATATAGAGACAAAGTGCGGGGAGGTGAAGGAAAATTGACAACCAAAAATCCACCAAGATTAGACCAAATATCCAACTTAATCGAGATAGAAAAATTATTCTGCAAACACTCAAAATTGGTCAGCAAATAACGAATCATAGATGATAAAACACCCCAGAAATTGTATAATGTAACAAATTTCAAAAAATACTCCTGGAAACTTTGAATAACCTCACAGTGTAAAGGAATCAAAATGGAAGAGCCCTACACATACGAGTCTAAAGAAGAATATGAAATAGAAAAACCATCGGGATCCATACCAGAAGTTTTGTCAGGAGAGATGGGAGCCAAATTATCCATTACAGGTTTACCAAATAAAGGGAAATCATGAAAATTTGAAGATCGATTAGGGAATAAATTGGACGACTTTACAAAATATCCTTGGCATTGGAAATTAAAATTCCCTAAAAGATTAGAATGCATATCAATAGTAATTGCATCAAGAATACAAATATGTTGAGACAAATTGCCATACTTAGAAGTAATTGAAATAGATGATGGAAGAGGCTTTGAAAGATTAACTAACAAACATACCCTAATAGGAAGATTGACCAACTTGAATGGTACAAGATCACGGTGAATAAAGATACCCAACTTACTGGCTAAGATTTCAACAATATTTGGATCTCTGTATTCTAAAGGAAACCCTGACAAAGAAATCCAGAAAGGCATAAACAATATAGGAGTGGAGCTAGGTTGAAAATGTGGAACTTAGGCCATTGTATAAATAATAATACCTCTACAAAACCAACCCTTAAATATTTGCACAATATCCCTATCTTTGTTTGATTGAAAAATATCAGTAAAAAAATAGTCTTAGTAAGAAATAGATCCATCTAACCAGACCATTTTTGCTTAGCCCATGCTTAAAAAGCAAAAAAGGAAATAGGAGAATAAATCTTACCAATGATTTCATTGGTTCGTAAAAAGGTAACATTAGATTGAATCATATGATTAGGGAGAATGACCTTATTAACATCAGGCATGGCCAAACTTTCATGAACACAAGCATGCCTACCTGAGGAACGAGATACTTGTGGAATAGGGGAGCTCGAAGCTTGACACGACCCATTTGGAATGAAGGGAGCCCTAGGATATATTAGAATAACTAAGAGGGGGGTGAATCAATTATCCACAGTCCCAATCACAAAATGTATATCCAAAAAAATTTTACTAAAACTTTTGCAACTTGGTAAACTAAAATAGTATTTTGTCTGTGATTTTATCAATTACCAATTAATAACATATAATGATTACCGATCAAATCTAGTATGCAACATGTAAAGTATGATAACAAACGATCATCACAATCAACACATAACATAATAGATTTAACATGGAAACCCTATGAAGGGAAAAACCACCTGGGACCGACAACCCAAAAATTGTTCACTCTTCTAAAGTGAGGTCAGTGAAGACCCAACCCTGTTAAAGGTTACAAACACGCTGTGAGGTGTGACCTTGTTAGAGGATTTTAGACCAACCATTATCGTCCAACCAACATTCACTATGGGGTTGATAGGATAACAAATGTACACTCTATGAATGACATTACAAGACTTTCTAGTCCACTCTGTTAAGAGATTTCTCTTTTTACAATGGTTAAAATGTAACAACAGTTGATCTGATTACAATGCAACTTCAATTGCAAATTATCAGATCTATATTAAGCTCATTCAAATCCTCTGATAAATTTATCAATTCTACTTCAATCAATGTTCAGTAACTTACTGTCGCTCAGTAATAGCTTTCTGACGCTCGATAATCTCTACAGTTCGGTTCTCCTTGACCAGTCTAATCAGGCATGCATGAAGCTTGTTCACGTGATATCTTTTGTAGTCTCCTTCTTCTGGCATAATTTCATCATGAACTCCTAGTCTCTTAAATAGATGAGTAAACCATTTTATTTCCATCCATCAAATTTTTTCGCTTAATCTCCTTTGTTGATTTTTTCGCTTAAACCTTCCTTGGCTGATGTGTCAGTAACACATTTTGTTTCAATCCATTAGATCTTCTTCAAATTATGTTAGCCATCAATCTTCATAACAAACATTATCTTCATCTCTAATTTCAAGGTATTTTACAACTCATCAACTTCCATTGGCTAAACTAGTTGTATACACCTAAAAATGGTCATCTAGACTATTAGCCCTTTTTGCTAAATCATCAATTGCTTATTCTTGATCAAATCCTAGCTCTATCATTTATTTGATTATTTTCTATGGGCTAACCATTTTATCCTAAGTCTTTATTTAATTAAAAGGAATATTTCCTCCCCTTTTATTAAATAAAAAGCCCCCACTTTTCCTCTTATCCTAAGTTGCACAAATAAAGCATTATTCTTATTCTATAAAAAGGGAAAAAGCACTTTTTGTCTCATATGGACACAAAATTCAACTCCTATTTTCTCATTGGAGGATACTTGTGCACATGGATTGCTCCTCTTTGATGCTCCACCATTGATTAAATCTTTTTCCTCTTAATCTCCATGGTCCATTCATCCTCATTTCTTATAAAAGGAGAGCTCTCTTCTTCATTCTAGATCCCCAACTTTTTATGCTAATGTTATGCTGCAAGTTTTCTAGGTCACTTTGGAGCTTTTGAAGATTTGGAGCATTCTTGGCTTTTGCATCTACATGTTATCATAGTTTCATTTCTTTCATTATCATGGCATTCATAGCTTCATACTTAGCTTAGTTTCTTTTATGCTTTAGATTAATTCATCTAGTTTAACTAGGAGGCTTTGTAATACTTGCATCTTTCATTTTCATAGCTTAGCTTGCATTTCCATTTCTAGCATAGCATTGCATTGCATTCTCATTTAGATTTCTTGTGGATATTGGCATTCTTGCCCTTGTCTTCATTGAATCTCCCATTGCATGGTTTACCAGCAAGGTTATAGGCTAAATAGCTCTAGCTGAGAGCATTCTTAAAACCCTTGCACTCCATGCCTAGGGAGCTATGGATCGATTTTTGAGACCTCATTCTTGAGTGTTCTTGAATGGAATGATTCATAGAAGTGTGACACAATTATAGCACACACTATTCATTTAGTTATTTTCTTCTGCTCAGTTAACAAAGAAATATGTCGGTGAACACAAACTAGGTTTGTACTGTGATCAATATACACTACACTACGTCGGTGTATACTGAAATGGTTCATTAACCAACAACACTGCCTTGTGCATTTTTCTCTTATCCTTCATCATAGATGAATGCAACATAATCAAGTCAATAACATAAGGTCATAGACTCATCCATAAGTTACCCAATGTATTCCTTATCCTTATCTGTCATATCCATCTTCCTCATGTAGATATATATGTTCTTCATTTCTTTTCTTCTTCTTCTACAGATGTTTGGGTATAGTAACTTACAAGATAAGTACTGTCAAAACTAGTTGACATCAATGACAACATATTACTGATTTAATCATCTTACATATCTAATCAACAACTCAATGATCTTAAATCACATATCTTCAAGTTATACAATGTATTCAAATCAATTGTAGTTCATCGGGATACTGAGAAGAACCACCATTATCCACCAAAGGTTGTAGAGGCAACTAAAGATCTAGAGGAGACTCAGGGGAAGTCCCATGGAAGATGTCAAATGCAGGTTGCAGAATATAGTTTAAGCATCAGCATCCCTAAAATGGAAAATCTAGCTTCTTCCCTATAGGAGGAGGGCCAAGTAAATGTTCATAAATTAGCGCTTTACTTAGCGTAAAATGATGCCCTTTCCCTCATCAATGCTGAGATGAAAATTGACAAAAATATGTTGAGGAAGGGCATTTATTGAAAGCTAGATCCCTCCATTGGTCTTTCTTGAAAACCCACTACGGAATGTGATCTGCATGAGCCAGATTCACAAAATCAAACTCATCAAATGGAATGTCACCCCATTTAGGGTTTGAAACTTTGCCAAAAAAGGTGAGCTTGGGATCCAACTGTCCATTAATTGATACACCACAACCCCCACTAATGAATTCTATTGAGGACACTTGCTTCGAAGCTAGTTCCTTGCTGAATGCCAGGGATCCTTGTCGCTCCTTACAAAATTTCACTGCTGCGGTTGTCATCCCTAGTAAGAAAAGGCTCCGAAATTGCTATAAGTCAAAAGTGAAAATATATAGAAAATATATTATTTTATAATTTCCTATTAATATTATGATAATAAATAAGCAATGTATTATCAATTTACATTTAAAAAAATCCTTCCAATTTTATCAAATTTTAAGATTTAAAAAAATAAAATTGTCAAAAAAAAGTTAACTATTAGTAAAAACTAAGTGTTCATGGTCTTGGGTACAAATAGTCATGGAAAATAGATTTTCTTTGATGTATTATGCTTTTATAGCGTTATTTTTTTGGGGGGGGTGTAAAATATAGGGATGTTGGTTTTTAGAGTTATTTTCTTTACTTTCATAGTCATCGTGAGGGTTTTTGGTGTGCATAGTTGCACCTAATAGTCTTGAGAATCAATTATTTTATTCTTAAATCGTGGAGTTCAAGATGACGAACCCTTGTCTTCACTTGCATGATATTATTTTTTGCTTCCTATTGAATGGAGAAAATGAGTTCAAAGATATTCAAAAAGAAAGAAACAACAAATATTAAATGACTTTATAAAGAAAACTATGGATTGACCTATTCTAGCTATCAATCTTGAGTCAATTACAAATTTCATGTGTTGTGTCTACAACTAGGTACAAAATTCACACACACAGTGTCCATGTGTGCCCTTAACCTATCTAGTCCAACAGGTTCCTTCTTACAATAGATGTAAGCCCTTATGTCTTCTACATGCATGACGCCCATTGGCGTGCAAGAAAATGCTCCCTTTAAATCATCTAGGGTTGATTTAAATAGGTGCCTCTTGAAAACATACCTCTTCTTCTCAGAAACATTAAAAACAATAGGAGTGGCCATGACTTACTTGATATTCGATTTCCAAATGATCTTTGAGATGTTTTGACGGCTTCCGAAATGGCACAACAAGCTAGAGTTTCTTGCAACCAATCAAATGCACTACAATTACTGATGGCTCAATCTGCTCTTCAATCACTCTGAGTATGAATGTAATGAGTGAACAAACAACTTTCTACTATTCATCCTGGCATTTTCTCTATCTTGATGATGGATCACTGAGTGTAATCCAAAATGTTGATGCTAAAAAATAAACACAATCAAATCCAGAAACTCATTGCATTACTAATGGATTGTGGAAATCTAATGATGTTAAACAACTTTTTGTGTACTTAAAGTAAGAAATTTCCCATTAATGCAACTCGTGTAAACCAGGTTGTCACTTCAAATTTTCAAACTCGAGTTCCGCTAACAATCAACATGTGCTCTCTTGCACGCAGCTTCCTATACACTCCAATAGCTTAAGTCCAAAGGCGCATACTCTGAGGATGAGTATACCAGCCACGCAGGGGTCTAGAGCTAAATTAGCTCCCCCTATGACCCTGAGGGCCATTTATGCAGATGTAGAGGGTGCATCCACTTGGGATACATCCAATACATTCTCAACAACATTGTCCTTCTTTCCTTCTGACCAAATAAAGCTTGCATCCTCTGAGGCTTTTACAAACTTGACTTTTGCTTCAGGATCTAAAACTGGTTCTTCAGTCCTTTTAGGGCTTTCTTGACCTTGCATCCTTGATCTACAAAACTTTGAGATATGTCCAGCCTTGTTACAGGTGTGACAAATCACTCGAGGTCTATTATTCCTTGACACATTGACACGAGTCACCATTCTACATGTTCTAGCTGAGTGACCATTATTGTTACATATCAGACATGTAACATTCTGAGAACTTCTTGCATTCGTCTGATTCTGATTTCTTTGATCATGTTGAATCATGTTCTTCTTACTAGTCTTGCAATTTATTTCTCTATGACCAAATCTATTACATGTATAATAGTAACCATTGAAAGGTTTTACCTCTGTACAGTTTCTTGCAATGTGTCCATACTTGTTACATGCAAAATAGGTGTGTTCTACAAGCTTGCACTCATTCTTAGGAGGATCACTATTTTTTTTTGTTTGATCTTCAATCTTCTCAGTATTAGTAGAATCCTTTTGTGAATCCTTTCTTGCTCGCATATTGTCTATCTGATTTTTTGCTTCATTGTATCCAATACATCTAGTGTCTCATTTGATTCTTCTTGCATACAACTGTGATTCTACCAATTCAGCACTGGTGTGTAATTTGTCAATATGATCCTTTAACTTATTTAATTCAAATTCCAAGCTCTTTTTGATATTCTTTAGCTCCAAGATTTCTAAGTTAGCTTCTCTTAGTTCTTCATTCAATTGAAGGTTCTCCTTGACTTGTGTTGAAAACTACAATTGAAACAATTATTGTATTGTCATTGATGTCAAACCTTAATTGGTAAGACTGTTGCTACATAGGAAAGTACTATATCTATTGTATTGTTGTGAAGGATTGGGACAAGTTTGGTAACAATAGCACCTAGGGAAAGGTTGAGTTATCTTGATACTACAAAGTGTACTTGACTATGTTGTACAATGATGAGACAATATATTGTTTATCCTAGTAAGACTAAAGACTAAACTAGTAGGCTTGACCGAGCAAAAATGGAGAAATCATGTTTAAGCCGAGTAATGTTAGTGTCAACTGAGTCAGTGTATGCCGAGCAAAATTCTAGTGTCGACCAAACTACAGTTAATTACAGAGGAAGACAGTATAAGCCAATGAAACATTTTTAGTATTGAACGAGCTTTCTACATGAAGACCAAGTAGTTGATCACAGTATTGACCGAGCATCAACATTTTTATATTTGAAGAGAATTTAGTTTTGGAGCCGACATTGTTGAATTCTTGGATTATGTAAAACGTGTTGACTTTATTTATTGATTGTTTGAAAGCATTAAATGCATTGTAAAATGTTTTATTGTAAATCTTTAAGAGATTTGAGATGATTCTAGAAATGAAGCCGAAGAACATGAAGCGGGTAGATTCAATGAATCTGACCTAACCCTAAGATCTACAAATGAGATTGAGCGGCATAAGATGATTTAACCTAATTGAGGAAAGTATTAAGGGAACCTGAGCATTGGATATGCATGTGCATGGGTGAAAAAGAGAATGCTGGAAGATTAGTAAAGTTTTATTGACTGTATAAGCAGAAAAGGTTGAAGGAGAATTATGGTGGTTGCTTGAAGAAAAGTTCTGAGCATATCAGAGATGGAGATGGCAAAGTTTCAAAGTCAATAAACCAGCATTAGTGTACAGAATCATATCTAATATTTGCAAAGTGAGTTGTATGTTTTTTAGATCAACATTGCTCCTACTTTCTAACCATTGTAACAGTCAAAATCCTTTTAATAGAGGTTGACCTAATAGTCATATGTTAAATCCTTTGAACAAGGTTGCATTCTAATGGAGTGTATGTAAGTCCTATAACAAGGCTCACTTTTAACAGGGTGATTGAAATCCTTTAACCGGGTCACACCTAACAGTGTGTATTGTAACCTTTGACAGGGTTGGCTTTTAACCGAACTCACTTTAGAAGAGTGAAAATAATAGTAGCATGTTACAAAGTGGTTTTTCCCACATTGGGTTTCCACTATAAATCCTGGTGTTAATACTTGTGTGAATGTTTTGGTTTGAACATTTCTATGTTTTACAAGTTAAGTTACAGCTGGGTAGTGGATTGCAATGTTATATGTTTCTATTATTGAATCAGTGATGATCGACTTTGTTTTGGTTATTGGATCTGATTTAAGGAAAAGTTTTTAAATTTGTCTTATACATCAGGACCTGAGAACAACTAATTCACCCCCCCTCTCTGCTATTCTAAATCATATTAACAATTGGTATCAGAGCTTTGTTGCTTATTATTAGTGTTTACAGAAATTAAGTTTAAAGGGACTCGAAGCAAATGATTGGGATGTATAAGAAGGAGGTACCAAAGCTGAATAAGGAAAACTTCCTTGCATGGAAAAGCTTGATGAAGCTGCATCTGGCCGGTATTGGTGACTCTACAAAGTACTACATTGAGAATGGCTATGTCTCACCTGTCGCACCTTTGACTACCAAAGAAATGAGAGCTAAGCAAGAAAATAATTAGGCAATGCTGGAAATTGCATCTGCCCTAAACTATCTAGAATTTGAGGACATTAAGGATTGCACAACTACTAAGGAGAGGTGGGACACTCTTGCAAGGATCTATGGTGGTGACTTAAATGTACTAAAAGAAAAGGCCAAGAGTCTTAGAGGTAAGTTTGATGAAATGAGAATGCAAGAAGGTGAGAACATTGCACAATATTATGGTAGAATAAAAGAAGTTGTGAATGCTATTAGAGGAGCAAATGGGATTATTGATGATGAAACTATAATTGGGAAAGTACTAAGAACCCTACGTCCTATATATGCTATTAAGATCTTAGTTATTTAGGAATCTAGATGCAACTCTGCTAATGTGCTTACTTTGGAAAGTTTGGTTGGTAAGCTAACTGCTTTTGAACTCTCTAACTATGATAATTTCACTGTTGGTAGCATTGGTAATGTTGAATCTGCTTTCAAGTCACAACTAGTTTTGAACAAGCCAAAGAAAGAAAAAGAAAAATGCATCAATGAAAGTGAAAGCTAAAGTGAAAGTGACAGTGACACTTCTGATGAAGAACTAGAAGATCTAGAAGCTCTTATGGCTAGAAGACTGAGAAGAGGAAAAGGAAAGTATAAAGGTAAACTCCCTATTATATGTTTTGCATGTAATAAAGTTGGTCATATAGCTACTAGATGTCCTAATAGGAAGGATAAAAATGATGAAAGAAAAAGAAAACACAAAGATAGAAGAGATGACAGAAGCTACCAAAGGAACAAGGACTACAAAGGAAAAGGTAAGAAATCTTGTTACATTGCTGAAGAAGAAACTGACACTGATAGTGATGATTTTGAAATTGAGGTAGTTTATGTTGCAATTAAAGATGAATCTAATGAGGATGAGAAAACTGCATTTATATCCTATGTGAACAAGAATGATAAATGGATTATTGATAGTGGTTGTTCACATCACATGACTGGTGACAAAAACAAGTTTGACACCTTACATCATTACAAAGGTAAAAGTGTAAAATTTGGTAATGATGCACCATGTTCTGTTAGAGGAAAAGGTTTGATTAAACTGACTGATAAGATATCTTGTGAAAATGCATATTGGGTTGAAGGTCTTAATTATAATTTGTTAAGTGTTGCTTAGCTCAATAGAACCGGTTACCAAGTGGAATTTCATCACAAGAAAGCTAAAATATTTGATGCTACTGGAGAACTAATTGGAAGTGGAGATCAGACTAGAGGTAATTTGTTCTATCTTGATCTATCTGAAGAAACATGTATAATTGCACAACTTGATGATATTTGGTTATGGCATAAAAGGCTATGTCATGTTAACTTTGACAATCTGGTAGAGATAAGTAAGAAGAAAAAGGTAAGAGGTCTACCTAGATTGAAGAAACTTGAGAATGTGATGTGCAAGGAATGTCAATTAGGAAAAATGACAAAGTCAAGTTTTAAGAGCAAATCCTTTACTTTTAGGGTAAGTGCACAAAGATGGGGGACCAAAAAGGGGGTATAAGATGCCACTTTTTTCCTGAAATCAGAAAACTCTGAACTTCAACAACAAATTGAAGATAGTTAGACTCAAAATTTTAAGATGCGACAAAAACAAGAGTTGTAATACTCTAAATCTAGTTCCTAAACTACTAACTTATTTTGAAAATAGTGCAGATTAAGGCCCTCAAAAAGGGGGAGCACAAAAAGTGGTCCTATTTTTTGTGAAAAAACATAACATAGCGTCTAGTGTGCTCCCCCTAAAATGTTAACTTTTTTTTTGAATTTTTTTAATCACTCCAGTGAGAAGTTAGCTAACACCACGTAGTTTATCCCAGAATTTTTTGGTAATTTTTTGATGAATGTATAATTTTTTATGAATTTATGAAGTGCACACATCCTAAAAACATGAAATTTTTGTGTGCTCCCCCTAGAAATCATTTAAAACTAATCAAAAATCAAATTTTTTTTTTTTAAAGTGTGTAGAATGGAGTCTAGTTTCTAAAAATGTAACTTGTTGCAAAATTTGATGAACGAGCCAAAATCTATGCCCAAAATACTAAACGTTGGTTTTTTACAAAAAATAGACATACACACAAAAGAAATTAGAGTTGAAAAACTTAACATAATCAGAATTCAAAATAAATTATATGCTTAGATAGCTAACAGAGAGATCTAAAATATCATGTTATCTGATTTTTACATTCTTGAACTACGAGTAAACCTGACGAGGAGCACACAAAAAAACATGTTATTTTTTTGTATGTTTGCTGGAAAACACGTCTCAGGCCTATTTGAATCGTCCAAGCCTTTGGGTTGGATTTCCAAGGCAAATCCAAGCCTTAGGATTGGTAAATTCTAATGCCTTGAAAAGCGTGTGTGCCCTATAGGGCGCATGCGCTATAGCGCAAGTGAGCTATTGAAAACTATGGCTTTCATAGTGCGTGTGCGCTATGAAAGTCATAGTTTTCAATAGCGCGCTCGCGCTATAGCGCGTGCAGGCTATATTGAATTGAGAGGAAAAGAGAGAGATAGAGAGCATTCTCTCTTCCTCTCTCTCTTTCCAAAATAGAGATTCTCTAAAATTTGTATACAAAGGCATCCTGCAAGAAGGATGAAATGTTTCCTAAAGAATATCCACAATTCATATACAAAAGCATCATACAATAAAAATGACAAAAAATAATAGCTAAAATGTAAAATTTACCATTAACGTCGATAGCACCAAGGTCATATCCACTGTCAAATCTTGGCCTATGATGTGAAAAATAAGCAAAGCAAGTGAAATGAAAGGGAAGGGATAGATCAAATAGCAAAGGTGCATCAAATCGGATCCAAATTTCAACCCTTTTATGGATTTATAGGTTTAATTGCGAGCCCATGGAATTGGCTAAGAGAAAAATGTGATTGTATATCAACTGATTACAAAATGTGCAGTTGAGGAGAAAATATTGCAATGATGAAGAAGAAAATTGGCTATGGAAAATCTAGTTATGAATTTTCTTAAGAATGAAACTATTAAGGAATTGCATGATATATCACTCAATGGTGCAAGGAATATTCTTGATGAACATGGGATTGTAGTTACATCTATTCAATATACCGAAGAAGATATAGAAAATCTTCTTAATAGAGAGATTAATGTGAGAGAAAGGGACATTTTAGAATCTAATGGTGATTTTTGGTGCCATCAAAGGTATGCCAATTACTTAGGATGAAGAGTAAAAGCCCACAATTAATGGAAAAGAGTGGGAAGAGCTTCTTGGACCCATGTCATGATAGAAGTTATAGATAAGGAAGAAGAGCTAGGAAGGGGAAAGTGGCAAAAGAAAGAAGTAAGATATGCATGTGAGCCTATGTTAGATGATGATGATGACATGAGTACTCACCATTTGCTAGTAGCTCAAGTAGTGACAGAAGCTCTTCAGTGCACATGTACACTAGAACACAAAAATTTCAGATAGAGAAGTAACAAGTGCTGTGGAATTATCATAGAGCAATGTGAAATGAAGCCTCAAATTGGTTCATTAGCAAGAAAATAATTTGGCCATGCACTTCATTCTAGCACCAGAAATATTTCTATTAGAAATGCCTATTCATCAATGGTCTTACATTTACGGGACTTGGGAAACCTAGTTACTCATGTTGGGCAATATCCCTCAAATTATGTAAGTTCATTGGCACCTTTGGAAAGGTAGTCTCACTCCTCATTTTATAACAAAGGGTAGTCATCTATGGTCCAAGGTTATAATTCAACTGACAAACAAAGAGCTTCTCAAGGTACTGATCTCTTTCATAGAGAAGTTCCCAATTCATCTCAAGGTTCTCATTTAGGTGAGCAACTCCTTGAAGGTCCTCAAATAGACCCATTCAATATCCCAAATTGGTAAAAGGGTAGATGCAATTTTGGAAAGAGTGGGAAGAGCTTCTTGGACCCATGATAGAAGTTACAGATAAGGAGGAAGAGCTAGGAAGGGGAAAGCGGCAAAGGAAAAAAGTAAGATATGCGTGTGAGCCTATGTGAGATGATCATCATGAGTACTCACCATTTTCTAGTAGCTCAAGTAGTGACAGAAGCTCTTCAGTGGACATGTACACTGACACAAAAATTTTAGATAGAGAAGTAACAAGTGTTGTGGAATTATCCATAGAGCAATGTGAAATGAAGCCTTGAAAATTGGTTCATTAGTAGGCAAAGAATTTGTTCATGCACTTCAATCTAGCACCACAAATATTTCTATTAGAAATGCCTATTCATCAATGGCCTTACATTTACGGGACTTGGGAAACCCGGTTACTCATGTTGGGCAATATCCATCAAATTATGTAAGTTCATTGGCACCTTTGGAAAGGTAGTCTCACTGGACTCATTTTACAACAAAGGGCAGTCATCTATGGTCCAAGGTTTTAATTCAGTTGACAAGTGGAGAGATTATCAAGGTACTGATCTCTTTCATAGAGAAGTTCCCGATTCATCTCAAGGTTCTCATTTAGGCAACCAACTCCTTGGAGGTCCTCAAATAGACCCATTCAATTTTTGAAATTGGTAAAAGGGTAGATGAAATTTTTGAAAGAGTATCCCAATTGAAGAGAAATGGAAATTCCAGTGAGCATAAAGTTATTGCATATCCAATAGGTGTATCTCCTCTACTAACAAATATAATTGCTTCTAGAGACTTGAGTTTAAATGGAGATTATTTGATCCCAAACATGCCCCAGTCGAGCAGGTGAACCAGATGTTGCTTGAGTAAAGAAGATAGTGGTTTATTAAAGCATCTGCATTATCCCACTTGCTATCAATTCTCTCTCTCTCTCTCTCTCTCTCTCTCTCTCTCTCTAGATTGTCAAGGATTTCTAAAATTACAACTGCAAGTAAGAAAATATTGCATATTGCATGCTTCTATAAGCATGTGAAATATATAATCTATTCAAACTGATTTTTTTGTCTAAAACTGACACAAATCTCCGTGGATATTATCATGCTTAACATGATTTTCCAATGTTGTAGATATGCCATTGCCCTACTCTTTTGAGCATTGCAGGGCCTCTAGAATTGGTTTGGTCTGGTCTTGGTTGTCTGTTGCCATTAGGTATCATAACATACATAGCTCTTAAACGTTGGGTTAGATATACATTTGGGTACATTTAGATGTAAATTGGGTACATTTGGTCTTTCTTGGTTGTCTGTTGCCATTAGGTATCATAACATATATGAGTGTATTTTATCCTCAGGCAGTCACTCATCATCCCACCATCAGTCTACATAGGATGCATCCATCCTTATGTCAAACATGTCAAATCTAATCTTTTTCTTCAATCATCTAATTTTGGCAAAAGATATTTGTTACATTCATGTTGACATTAGTTCTTTTGGATTTTTTTATATCTTTCTTGGAGTTCTCTTGTTTAGTCTCCTCAAGGTTACCATGATCCTTTATATCATGGTGTGTCGTGAATGATGAAACTTGGGACTTGTTTATGGTTTTATTTTCTTTTGTGTGTGGTCTAAATTTGTTCCTTGCACTTCCACATGTGATTCCAATAGTCACATGGTGCACTAGGTCATATCTCTTGCTTGTGTTCTTCCAACATCATTTGCACCAAAGTCCTTTAAGGATCTTGTGTGATGCCAGTCTAACAGTTTCTATTTGTCATGTCATGTCCTATGCACTATTTATGCCACAACCTTGGCTCTTCATACCTTGGCTATTCACTGATGTTGCTAAATCAAAATAAGTGCTCACTACATGACAAGCCATTTGCAAGGGTACTCAAGATCCATGATCATTTTTCATCACCATTTCGCTTTCATTTTTATTCACCCATAATTCATCCTAACCTAGTTGCTTTTCCTAATTAAGCCTTTTACCCCCATCCTTGATTATGTCTTGGGGAGGTAAACTATCAGAGCATTTTCATTCTTATCTAGTCTATCTGCATAGTTATCTAATTTGCATATATGTTATATTATGACATTCTCAAGTTTTAATTGTGAGTGAACAATTGATTAACCCCACCACTCTTAGTTGTATTTACCTCCTTTTGGGCCTAACATCTTTGTCACATGATCCCCTATGGATGAGATTCCCTCTCCTTGTACCTTCATGGATGCTCTAGTCCTCCATATTGGTCCATGTACTAGATGGTGGTTGTGGTACCAATGTTGTCTTTGTCCTTGTCCTAGTACTTGTGGTTGTGCTTGTGCACCTTGATCAATGTCCATCATGGTAACACATCCCTACCCACTATCTCTTCCATATATCTAGGTTACCTATACCCATGGTCTTCCTCCATCTCCCCCTCTATCTTACCTAGCTACTCTTTTCTTGAACACCCTTTGGTAAAGTGTTTCTACCTGTCTTTGTACCCCCTCATAGGTGATGCTTCCTTTCTCTTCCTCCATAGTGCCACTACCACTACTCTCCTCAAGCACTGAGCCAACTGGTATGCATCAACCTGGTGTCCTTGTATGTGCACCTCCCTCTTACACATCCATAGGGTAGGAATCCCTATCCTACACATATCTTTTGGTATCATCCTAACCCACCATATTGTATATGCTATAGTCACCCCTAGATTTGTTGGCCTAACACATAGATCCTAGTTAGATGACCTTATCTCAATCCACTCCCTCACGATCCCTCTCCAATCTAGAGTCCATCCAAACTATCCAACCATCTCCCATATCCAACCAAGGCTCAAACATACACATATTTATTGGTCTCTTAGTGCTACTGCTAGTGCCCGCGGAAAAATAAGTACTACTTGTAAGGACTACATTCATTCTCCTTCCCCTTGTCTATCTCCCTTTCCCCTTCTCTCTCTCTCTCTCAACTTCTCCCTCTCTCCTTCTCTCCCTCTCCCTTTTTTATCACCTTCTCCCTCTCTCCCTTTTTCTTGTTTTATATAGTGCGTACGCGCTATGAAAAAGTAAAGACTATCACTCTAGTCTTTAGTTTTACATAGCGCATGCGCGCTATGAAAAACTAAAGACTATCACTCTAGTCTTAGTTTTACATAGCGCGTGCGCGCTATGAAAAATTAAAGATGAGAGACTTTTAGTTTTGCATAGCGTGCTTGCGCTATGCAAAACTAAAAACAACAGTTCAATTGGCCATGAAACTCGTGATTGAGGCCCACTTTTGCTATTTTTGTTTGATTTCTGCATCTTAGCCGACAAGTTTTCTTCTTTTCATGGTGCTAAGTGACAAAAAAACATATTTTGTCAATTTGCACTATTTTATTGTTTAAAAATCAACATCAAATTGCGAAGGTCAATCATTATCAGTGAAATTTATTAATTGAGGTAAGTTTTTTAGTTTTTTACATGTCAAATGTGAATAAAGAGTGTTTTGGTTTATAATTGGTATGATATATACTTGTTCAATGCATAATTTGATATAATTATAATAAATTTATATTATAATTTGTCATATTGTAAGAGGTTTAAATTAGAATTTGACTTACTGTTTTACATTTATATTATATTTTTAAAATTGTAATCAATTCATATGTAGAAATCATCATCATGCCAAGGAAACGAGCAAAGAATTTAACATCGGAAGAGCATAAAAGAGACAAAGAGAAGAAAAGGGAAAGAATGAGACAACTTCGTGAACACAAAAAATTAGAAACCATACAAGAAGATTTGTCTTTGGATGAGGAACATGAAACATCAATACAATGTAAAAGAGAATTGGAATTGGAAACAAAAAGACAATGAATGAGAAACTTGCGTGCAACGAGACAATTGAATTATGAAAATGCGAGGACATCATCTATGAGTTCCCAAGTTGAAGAGACATCGTTATCCAATGTTGGAGGCACGCCAATGTATCATGTTGAAGGCACACCATTGTCTACTTCTGAAGGTGGAGGGACACCAATGTATCACGTTGAAGGCACACCATCGTCTACTTTCGAAGGTGGAGTCACACCAATGTGTCATGTTGAAGGCACACCCTTATATCATGTTGAAGGCACACCATTATCTACATCTGAAGGTGTAGAAACCACATCGTCTCATGTTGATGACACTCAAGATGGTACGCAATTCACACATAATGTTTCTGATGCTCCTAGAATTATTTATAGAAAGCCAAAATATTTGATTGATATTGATACTAACATTTTGCAAGCAATGCCTGACAAGATTCCCAAGCGTACTTGTCAAAGAAATGCTAATCGTATTTGGAGATCATTTTTTGAGAATTTAAACATGACAGGAAGATGTCAACTATTTGTTGAAATGATGAGAAATCTTAAATTTAGGCCCATCATGAAGATTCTTGGGCTAAGAACAATGGATGAGTCTAGCAAAAAATCTATTGTAAAGAATCTAATGATTGCATATGAGAGTGTGGGTTCTACATCACGCACGAAAGATAGTAATGTCACACGTCGTGTACTTACATCAACAATAGTAAGCAATCAAATGAAGAAATCTCGACTCATTAGAAAGACAAGCAAAACATTGAAAATAAGTAGAAAGTCTCTAATGAGAGCCCTGAGAAGGCGTAAAAGAGTGGAAGATCCAAATAGCAATGAGTTATGGGCATTTTCCGGTAGACTACCGCGAAAAGATAAAGCAATTGTTGAAGCTTTGAAATCCTTGATTGAAGAATTTTGGAAGAATAATACACGGGTATCTCCTAATCAAAGAGATGTTGTAAGAAGGAGGATTGGTAGTCGACTTCATGTTCCACATCCAAAACATTTTTTGGATTCAACTCAGACACAATTCTTTTCAAAATTTATGCTTTCGTATCCTCAAATTAAAATTAGTCAGAGATATTTTGAAATGTGTAAACCTTTTTATGTCAAGATAAATCACACACGCACAACTTGTTGTTGTAGGGTACATATTGAATTTTCTAACCATTTTGAAGTTTATAGGAATATATGTGTAGCTTTGCACTCTAACAATGTTTTGCAGGATTGTAACATAAATGTCCCACCTAGATCTTCAAGGGAATTAATATCTACCATTTTATGTGAAAGAGTGGATGGTCAGTAATTTTACAAGCTCTCATGCTTGAATGGTACATGCATAGATTGCGGAGGTTTGCGACGTTTGCCAATTTGTCAACATATGGAGAGTACGCATGCAATCGGTAATGAAATAGTGGAATTTGGAAAATATAAGACCGTGACATACAATCTAAAAGATGGAAAAGAGGCTAAAAGATGTGATTTAGTAATTGAAAAAATTCCAGTGTATCAGTTCATGGACATTTTTTGTAAAAAAGTTATTTATGAGTATGCAAGGCATACACATAGAGCACGATGGTTAGATATGCAATTCAAGTTGTGCAAGGACACATTCCCACTTGAAACCATTGTTTCAGTTGTGGACTCTGCAGAGAACTACACACTACAACCACAGAATGAGGTGCAAGCAAAGTATTACAGCTCTCAACAGGTTGCTATATTTGTTCATATAGCATTCATGCATGCACCAGACAGTACAGAGCAGAACAGGAAGATATTGAGGGAGTATCATTTTTATATTAGCGATGATCACTCACATTCTACAGAGTTTGTACATGGTTGCTTTCAACTATTTTATGGTCATTTGGCAAATAGGGGCATAAAATATCATCGACATATCATTTGGTCAGATAATTGTGCATCCCAATTCAAGAATTCGCGGATGTTTTATTGGTTGTGCTGGATGCATAAGATTACTGGAATTCAATATATGTGGAATTTTACAGAGGCCAGTCATGGAAAGGGAGAGCACGATGGCGCAGGTGCATGTATTAAAAGAGCTTTAGCACGTGAAGAATTAAAGTACACAGAGAAAGCAACATTGTCAGATGCGAGATGTATTGTCCAATGGTGTAATGCTACAATGGGTCCAGATAATGAAGGTGAGTCTATGGTTCGTAGATTTTTTTGGTTTATGGATGAAACTAACATTGCACCATATGAGGATTGTTGTACATTGACAGGATCGAGTGAGCTACACTCTTTTAGAAGTTGTAATGCAGGTTCATGGAGTATCCACACATGACATATGGCGTGCTTTTGTTCATCATGTGTAGATGAAGATTGGGATGGGTGTGAGTCAAAGGAATGGGTTGACGAATGGTATACACATAGTTTGAGTCCACTTGCCTCCTATCATCCCCATGAATCACTACAATTGACAAAAATGGAATCATCCATTAACTTTGATCGCTTATTTGATCTAGTACAACCAGGTTGGTATTTTCCACATACAAATAATCTCAAATTTAGTACTTTATCATAAATATTTAGTAAACTAATGTCCTCATTATGTTTATATCATTACAGGCCATGTTTTTGCTGTTATTGCACCTGAAGACAATGAAGAAGGGACAGATTATTATTTGTGTCATTGTGTAGAGGCAAAAAAGAAACTGGATCACTCAGTTATCGATGGTGAAGAATTGGAATACCCTATAGGAGCAGTGGTTGTAACTGGTACATGGCTTAGACGGTATGCTATGAAGAACCCTAGGTTGTGGTTGTTTGAGGATTGGGAGACACACAGAAAGATTCTTCATTATTCAAACCTCATCGTTGCATCAAATGTCCACTTAATCAGATATGGGGGAAGACCACAAAATAAAACTCTTTGGAAGGTTCTTGAGTCAGACCACGAGGCAATACTTGAGACAATCAAGGGTAGGGCAGACCCAATTGGTACATTGGACTAAATGGAGATACAAAATATTGTAACATGTCAAATTTATATAGCATTGTAAATTGGGTGGATTGTAAATTGCTCATGCATTATCCCGTATGTATAACGAGAAGTTTGTAGCATTTAATGACCATCCTTTACTTCATTCTCTCCTTTCATACCATCTTGATGCAGAGCTCTCCACTATCACCTTAAATACGCTAACTCAACTTGAGGATTCAACAAGTAACTTTGAATCAACTCAAGGAATTAGTCCTATTCAAAGATCAAATGGAGTTCTCTGACTTTTTGACTAGGCCAATTATGGTGCAGGGCACCCTCCACTAGTAGAAATTTGTGTTGCTTTGTTAGTGTTTGTAATAAATAGGATGGATATGTATAGATCATCCTAATTTTGGTTTGGAATCCTAATGTGTGATCAAGGATCTTTTGGAAAAGTTATAAGCCTAAGATACCTTAGGTCACAGGGTTCACCTAGATAGTGACAAATTGCTAGGTTAGATTTGTGAGGTTTTAAAGGTTAATTGGCCTAGGAAATTGGTGTGCAAGTCTAGTTTGCTATGGTATGGTTGTAAAAGGAACAAACCAAGAGTTGTTTCAGAGTCCTTAGGTCATATGAGGACCATCTACATGCTTGGGAGTGGTCAGGAAGTCCACTGGTGAAGAGTTCTAACTAAAGGTCAGGTTTAGGCGTAGGAAATTGGCGTACAGGTCTAGTTTGCTATGGTATGGTTGTAAAGGGAACAAACCAAAAGTTTTTTTAGAGTCCTTAGGTCATATGAGGACCATCTACATGCTTTGGAGTGGTTAGGAAGTCCACTGGTGAAGATTTCTAACTAAAGGCTAGGTTTAGGCCTAGGAAATTGGTGTGCAGGTCTAGTTTGATATGGTATGGTTGTAAAAGTAACAAACCAAGAATTGTTTCAGAGTTCTTAGGTCATATGAGGACCATCTACATGTTTGGAAGTGGTCAAGAAATCCACTGGTGAAGAGTTCTAACTAAACGCTAGGTTTAGGCCTAGAAAATTGGCATGCAAGTCTAGTTTTCTATGAGATGATTGTAAAAGGAATGAACCAAGAGTTGTTTCAGAGTCCTTAGGTCATATGAGGACCATCTGGATGCTTGGGAGTGGTCAGGAAGTCCGCTGGTGAATAGTTCTAACTAAAGGCCAGGTTTAGGCGTAGAAAATTAGAGTGCAGTTCTAGTTTGCTATGGTATGGTTGTAAAGGGAATAAACAAAGACTTGTTTCAAACTCCTTAGGTCATATGAGGACCATCTACATGCTTGGGAGTGGTCAGGAAGTCCACTGGTGAAGAGTTCTAACTAAAGGCTAGGTTTAGGCCTAGGAAATTAGCATGCAAGTCTAGTTTGATATGGTATGGTTGTAAAAGTAACAAACTAAGAATTTTTTTAGAGTTCTTAGGTCATATGAGGACCATCTACATGCTTTGGAGTGGTCAGGAAGTCCATTGGTGAAGAGTTTCAGCAATAAGTCACTTTTAGGCCTAGTTTCCCTAAAGCCAAAAAGACATTGAACTTTGATTAAGTGTCTAACTTTGCAAAGGGAGTTTATTGGGATATAAACTCACTTAATTGATTGTGTTACACCATCCTAAGAGATTGGGAATACCCATAAGTCATTACAGGTGATTGGTGAATTGTGGGAGTCAAGTGAAGGGCACACTACTTTTCGGCTGTCACCTCTGCATTAAATTAGGTCTGTGTCCAAGGTGAGTGTTAGGTTGTGCTGGAGTGGAGTTGGAAAATAAGGCTTTGGGATGTTAAATAACTTCCAAATGGGTGTCTAAAAATATCCTGATTGTGTCAAGATACCAAGTTGTGAATAAGTTAGAGTGGAAAATCGAGGTTGAGAAGGCTACAAGGAAAAGTGCGTGCAGGTCTAGCTCACTATAGTACGGTCTTAATGGGAATGAACCAGTTGTTATTTCAGAGGCCTTCAGTCAAATGAGGACCATTACATGCTTGGGATTGGTCAGGAAGTCCACTGGTGAAGAGTTTCAGCAATAAGTCACTTTTAGGCCTAGTTTCCCTAAAGCCAAAAAGACATTGAACTTTGATTAAGTGTTTAACTTTGCGAAGGGAGTTTATTAGGATAGAAACTCACTTAATTGATTGTGTTACACCATCCTAAGAGATTGGGAATACCCTTAAGTCATTACAGGTGATTGGTGAATTGTGGGACTCAAGTGAAGGGCACACTACTTTTCGGCTGTCACCTCTGCATTAAATTAGGTCTGTCTCCAAGGTGAGTGTTAGGTGGTGTTGGAGTGGAGTTGGAAAACAAGGCTTTGAGATCTTAAATAACTTCTAAATGGGTGTCTAAAAATATCTTGATTGTTTAAGTTACCAAGTTGTGAAGAAGTTAGAGTGGAAAATCGAAGTTGAGAAGGCTACAAGAAAATTGTCGTGCAGGTCTAGTTTGCTATGGTATGGTTGTAAAAGGAATAAACCAAGAGTTGTTTCAGAATCCTTAGGTCATATGAGGACCATATACATGCTTGGGAGTGGTCAAGAAGTCCACTGGTGAAGAGTTCTATTTAAAAGCTAGGTTTAGGCATAGGAAATTGGCGTGCAGGTCTAGTTTGCTATGGTATGGTCGTAAAGGGAATAAACCAATAGTTGTTTCAGAGTCCTTAGGTCATATGAGGACCATCTACATGCTTGAAAGTGGTCAGGAAGTCCACTAGTGAAGAGTTCTAACTAAAGGCTAGGTTTAGGCCTAGGAAATTAGCGTCCAGGTCTAGTTTGCTATGGTATGGTTGTAAAGGGAACAAACCAAGAGTTGTTTCAGAATCCTTAGGTCATATGAGGACCATCTACATGCTTGGGAGTGGTCAGCAAGTCCATTGGTGAAGAGTTATAACTAAAGGCCATGTTTAGGCGTAGGAAATTGGCGTACAGGTCTAGTTTGCTATGGTATGGTTGTAAAAGAAAAAAACCAAGAGTTTTTTCAGAGTCCTTAAGTCATATGAAGACCATCTACATGCTTGGGAGTGGTCAGGAAGTCCACTGGTGAAAAGTTCTAACTAAACACTAGGTTTAGGCCTAAGAAATTGGTGTGCAGGTCTAGTTTGTGATGGGACGATTCTCAATGAAATAAACCAAGAGTTGTTTCAAATTCTTTAGGTCATATGAGGACCATTTGCATGCTTTGGAGTGGTCAGGAATTCCACTTGTGAAAAGTTCTAACTAAAGGCTAGGTTTAGGCCTAGAAAATTAGCATGCAAGTCTAGTTTACTATGGGATGATTGTCAAGGGAACAAATCAAGAGTTATTTCAGAGTCCTTAGTTCATATGAGGACTATCTACATGCTTGGGAGTGGTCAGGAAGTCCACTGGTGAATATTTCTAACTAAAAGCCAGGTTTAGGCCTAGGAAATTGGCGTGCAGGTCTAGTTTGCTATGGTATGGTTGTAAAAGGAACAAACCAAGAGTTGTTTTAGAGTCCTTAGGTCATATGAGGACCATCTACATGCTTGGGAGTGGTCAGGAAGTCCACTAGTGAAGAGTTCTAACTAAAGGCTAGGTTTAGGCCTAGGAAATTAGCGTGCAGGTCTAGTTTGATATGGTATGGTTGTAAAAGTAACAAACTAAGAGTATTTTCAGAGTTCTTAGGTCATATGAGGACCATCTACATGCTTTGGAGTGGTCAGGAAGTCCATTGGTGAAGAGTTTCAGTAATAAGTCACTTTTAGGCCTAGTTTCCCTAAAGCCAAAAAGACATTGAACTTTGATTAAGTGTCTAACTTTTCAAAGGGAGTTTATTGGGATAGAAACTCACTTAATTGACTATGTTACACCATCCTAAGAGATTGGGAATATCCATAAGTCATTACAAGTGATTGGTGAATTGTGGGAGTCAAGTGAAGGGCACACTACTTTTCGACTGTCACCTCTGCATTAAATTAGGTCTGTGTCCAAGGTGAGTGTTAGGTTGTGCTAGAGTGGAGTTGGAAAACAAGGCTTTGGGATGTTAAATAACTTTGAAATAGGTGTCTAAAAATATCCTGATTGTGTCAAGATACCAAGTTGTGAATAAGTTAGAGTGGAAAATCGAGGTTAAGGAGGCTACAAGGAAAAGTGCGTGCAGGTCTAGTTCACTATAGTATGGTCTTAATGGGAATGAACCAATTGTTATTTCGGAAGCCTTAGGTCAAATAAGGACTATTTACATGCTTGGGATTGGTCAGGAAGTCCACTGGTGAAGAGTTTTAGCAATAAGTCACTTTTAGGCCTAGTTTCCCTAAAGCCAAAAAGACATTGAACTTTGATTAAGTGTCTAACTTTGCGAAGGGAGTTTATTGGGATATAAACTCACTTAATTGATTGTGTTACACCATCCTAAGAGATTGGGAATACCCTTAAGTCATTACAGGTGATTGGTGAATTGTGGGAGTCAAGTGAAGGGCACACTACTTTTCGGCTGTCACCTCTACATTAAATTAGGTCTGTGTCTAAGGTGAGTGTTAGGTTGTGCTGTAGTGGAGTTAGAAAAAAAAGCTTTGGGATGTTAAATAACTTCCAAATGGGTGTCTAAAAATATCCTAATTGTGTCAAGATACCAAGTTGTGAATAAGTTATAGTGGAAAATCGAGGTTGAGAAGGCGACAAAGAAAAGTGCATGCAGGTCTAGTTCACTATGGTACGGTCTTGATGGCAATGAACCAGTTGTTATTTCAAAGGCCTTAGGTCAAATGAGGACCATTTACATGCTTGGGATTGGTAAGGAAGTCCACTGGTGAAGAGTTTCAGCAATAAGTCACTTTTAGGCCTAGTTTCCCTAAAGCTAAAAAGACATTGAACTTTGATTAAGTGTCTAACTTTGTGAAGGGAGTTTATTGGGATAGAAACTCACTTAATTGATTGTGTTACACCATCCTAAGAGATTGGGAATACCCTTAAGTCATTACAGGTGATTGGTGAATTGTGGGACTCAAGTGAAGGGCACACTACTTTTCGACTGTCACCTCTGCATTAAATTAGGTCTGTCTCCAAGGTGAGTGTTAGGTGGTGTTGGAGTGGAGTTGGAAAATAAGGCTTTTGGATCTTAAATAACTTTTAAATTGGTGTTTGAAAATATCTTGATTGTGTCAAGATACCAAGTTGTGAAGAAGTTAGAGTGAAAAATCGAAGTTGAGAAGGCTACAAGAAAATTGGCGTGCAGGTCTAGTTTGCTATGGTATGGTTGTAAAGGGAACAAACCAAGAGTTTTTCAAGAGTCCTTAGGTCATATGAGGACCATCTACATGCTTGGGAGTGGTCAAGAAGTCCACTGGTGAAGAGTTCTATTTAAAAGCTAGGTTTAGGCATAAGAAATTAGCATGCAGGTCTAGTTTGCTATGGTATGGTCGTAAAGGGAACAAACCAACAGTTATTTCAGAGTCCTTAGGTCATATGAGGACCATATACATACTTGAGAGTGGTCAGGAAGTCCACTGGTGAATATTTCTAACTAAAAGCTAGGTTTAGGCCTAGGAAATTGGCGTGCAAGTCTAGTTTGCTATGGTATGGTTGTAAAGGGAAAAAAACAAGAGTTTTTTCAAAGTCCTTAAGTCATATGAGGACCATCTACATGCTTGGGAGTGGTCAGGAATTCCACTGGTGAAGAGTTCTAACTAAAGGCTAGGTTGAGGCTTAGGAAATTGGTGTGCAGGTCTAGTTTGCTATGGGATGATTGTAAAGGGAACAAACCAAGAGTTTTTTCAGAGTCCTTAGGTCATATGAGGACCATCTGGATGCTTGGGAGTGGTCAGGAAGTCCACTGGTGAAGAGTTCTAACTAAAGGCCAGGTTTAGGCCTAGGAAATTGGTGTGCAGGTCTAGTTTGCGATGGGATGATTCTAAAGGAAACAAACCAAGAGTTGTTTCAAAGTCCTTAGGTCATATGAGGACCATCTACATATTTGGAAGTGGTCAGGAAATCTACTGGTGAAGAGTTCTAACTAAATGCTAGGTTTAGGCCTAGGAAATTGACGTGCAGGTCTAGTTTGCTATGGGATGATTGTAAAGGGAATGAACCAAGAGTTTTTTTAGAGTCCTTAGGTCATATGAGGACCATCTGGATGCTTGGGAGTGATCAGGAAGTCCGCTGGTGAAGAGTTCTAACTAAAGGCCAGGTTTTTGCTATGGTATGGTTGTAAAGGGAACAAACCAAGACTTGTTTCAGACTCCTTAGGTCATATGAGGACCATCTACATACTTGGGAGTGTTTAGGAAGTCCACTAGTGAAGATTTCTAACTAAAGGCTAGGTTTAGGCCTAGGAAATTGGCGTGAAGGTCTAGTTTGCTATGTTATGGTTGTAAAAGGAACAAACTAAGAGTTGTTTCAGAGTCCTTAGGTCATATGAGAACCATCTACATGCTTCAGAGTGGTCAGGAAGTCCACTGGTAAAGAGTTCTAACTAAAGGCTAGGTTTAGGCCTAGTGTCCCTAAAGCCAAAACGGTATTGAAGTTTGATTGTTTTGGGTTTGGAACAGAATTGTGGGTGATATAATAACATCATAACATCATTTTTCATCTATATTGAATGATTATATAATTTTTTTTGCTTCAAATTTGGAAAGTTGCTGTAGGTGGTCATTTTGGTGCATTGAAATAACTCTATTTTGGTCTTTTTGATGATATAATAGGTCATTCAATGAATTTAAATAATGTTTTTCATTAAATGGACCCTATGTAACATATGTATGATGTTACTAACCATTTGGATGCAGGATAAGTTGTTTTAGTGGGTGTACACCATGACGAAGAGTGGGAAAATGATACAAAATTGATGCCACAAGTGTAGCAGCAAAGGATCCGCCTTAACAAGGGTATAATTTTATTTGAAACAGTAGAATTATATGTCAAATGAAAGGTGAATCCACAAGGAGGAGTTCTGAAAATGAGTTTTGAGTTGTTTTTAATAAGGCCCTAGTTTTGAAGGCCTAGAGGGAGCAATTTGGGGCTTTTGGGTATAGAAAGCCTATAGGATCCAATTGACTTCAAATTTCTCTAATTGGGACCATATTAGCACTTTGTGAAAAGTGGCAAGGTTGGGTGTTAAGTTTTTAATAGGGTTCCTTTGTAAAAGTGACCTATTACGTCTAGGAAGGAAAGTGGAGCAGCAGTTTTTGGGGGTTGTGTTCCAAATTAACCCTACCTAATTCTGAGATATATTTTGTAAAACTATAAAAGGTATCTGAATATGTAATTTATTTTGGAAGTGTTTTGGGAAAACTAAGAGTTATTTGGGAAAAACTCACTGGTTAAGACTACAAGGATAGAGAGCCTAGAGTGTGGATTGAGGGTAAGATCTTGGAGTAGGACTTCAAGAACCACTTGAACATTGTTAGATTCATATTTTAAGCCATATTGAATCCCTATAATAGTAAGGTAGTTGGGAGAAGTCAGATTGATAGGTTAGTGGCATATTGGCACTTGGGGCCACTTGGGTAAGGAACACCTTTGAGGAAACCAAGAAAACTTTATTTATAAAATAACCCCAATCTAACCTACCTATTTGTATCAAATTTTCAACCAAGCTATAAAAAAATTGTTGAAGCATTAGTATCTGGATTTGTTAGAATTTCTTTAAAAAATTATCATTGCAAGAACAAGAGCCACTTAGGCTTCTTACATATTATATTTATACATTTATGCATTCATTTCATTACTTTTTTTATTATTACAGTTAAGGAATTGACTTTTATTGAGGACAGTGACTGGCATTTGTAGCACAGTTAGCAAGTTAAATATACAAGCATAACTATAAGGCATGGGAAATTTACAAAGCAAAGACATGAACATAAACATAATTTAGTATACATCAATACACCAAACACATGAATTTCATACCTAAAACATAAAAAATATATATTCGTAGGGCATGAAGTCAAATATATATGTCCAATAATGTCATACATTGAATATATTCAGTAAAACTGGCTTCCTCAAAGCCAAATGGATGTACAATGTATCACTGATACAATATACAAAAAATATGTCCACTAATGCCATATAGGCATACAATCCATATCCCTAATCTAGTCCTTTCCCGCTAGGGGAAGAAAACAAATCCCGAGCTGTCTTTAATCATCGCGTCAATGGAGATGCAGTGGATGCCATAGTCTTCCAAGTGCGCTCACTCGTCCTCCTATCTAGACTCTTTTGTAGCTCGACCTGATAAAAAATAAAATTAGATAGAGATAACTAATATACATCAAAATTGAATTATACAATGACATAAAATTGAATATTGGCTTACCGCTAGCAGATAGTCACTATGTTCATCCACCAAAGGCGCATGCTGGCGATCTGGAGTCATAAGTCCCTACAACAATGATCAAAATAATAATTAAAATACATACATGGATATCATTATAAAATTCAATACAAACTATTAAAATAACAATTAAAGTTAAGTGATCTCTTTCATACCTCAGTCAGTGCTTTAGAACTAGCTACTGCTGCAGCTACTCCGCAATCCAAAGTATCACGGATAGAAGGAGGAGTCTCTGATGTCAAAAGCTGAAAATGAAACAAAAAAATTAAATTATGTAGTTATCAAGATTACATATATTTTTTACAACCCTACTAATGAGTAAATGATACCTCTGTGAAGGTTCCACCGCGTCCTCCGGTGTGTGGCGGTGAAGTGTAAAAGGGGACATTAGGATCATTGCCACTTCCACCGCCACCATCACTGTCACTGACACTCTTGCCCTGAATTTTCATCATAAACAATAGATACTACAAATTAAATAGTTATTCTTTTATAAATGAAATATGATCAAAGCAATTTCATGAACTTGGGAATATTTACCTGTGTGTCAATGCCAAATGTCGTATTTAGAAAGCTATCGGTCATAAATCCAGGATCATCTTCCTCTCTCTCGCCAGTACCATATGTGCACAAGCATCCACATGACCGACAAATATGGCTCCTCGAGGATTGACCATGGTCACCCTCAACTAAAAGAGTGGCACACTGAATGAGAGTCTGTGTCAGAGCACTAATTGTGCCTAGTGTGTCTGTCTCTACATGTTCCTTCACAGCAGAAGGAATACTAACATGATCTGCCTGTGGCTTGCCAATAACAGGCCTAGGTGCATTAGGGTCACGATGTGCCCCTTCTCGATCAAATGATGACCCCCCTCCTCTACCCTGAGAATCTAGAATGTCAAAATAATTTGGCACCTCTTTGAGTACAAACTCACAATAGAGTTTCCTCAAGAAATATATAGAAACTTCATGATTGTTACAAGGAGGTGCATCAAAGACCATCCACCATCTATCCCAAAAATTATTTTTAATGTCTTCATTTGTGCACCAATGAATTGGGAACCTCTTTGTTGTAGTTCTAAGAGTATTTGCGTCCCCTGGTTTTTTAAATAGCAAACAAATGTCATCTTTTGTGATTTTTTTCTTCTTTATGTCGGCATAAGATAATTTATTTGCATAATATCTTTTTTGTTCTTCTCTTTTATCCTGCCATATATTAAGTTGCCCACTAACCGCGCTTACGTGGGTCAAGATTGTTTCTAATGATTTTGCAAGACTTTCTCATCCCGGATTTGTACCTCTAGAATCTTTTAACCTACTAATTAAAGATTCTAATTCTTTTTGCCCTTTCTCAATTTGGTTCATCAAATTTTCTTGGGTTCCAGGAGGAGGTTTCTCAATTGTTGGAGGAGGCAATTCAGGTTCATTTTGTTCTTCATGAGGAGATGGAGGGTTTGGTGGATGGTTTGGTGGAGGGAGATTATTTCTTCCTGAAAAATAAAAAAATTACATTTTAAAATCTTCACTATACAAAGAATTTAAACAAAAATAAATTAAAGCAAAATAAATTGCAAAAAAACTAAAATTTTAAAATAAATAAGAGGCATAAGTTGTAGAAACACTTACCTCTTCTTCTCAATCGACTTCGTTGACGCGGTGGAGCCATTTGATCAATGGATGAAGGAAAATAATAGAAGCAGGTGGAAGGCGTGCACGCTTTGGGAGGTTTTCTTCACTGCACATGCGGGTTTGAGAAAGCAAAATAAGTTTTGGGCTTTCTCAAACCCGCGTTTGCCATTTATATTGGCTTTTTCGAAGCACGTGTGCGCTATAGCGCACACACACTTTGTTTTGGATTGCCCCAGCCTAAGGCTCGGGCAACCCAAGCCATAGGGCATGCGCGCTTTAGTGCGTACGCACTATGTGCGATGGGGGGCCAAAAAGAAAAGTGGCATCTTTTTGGTCCCCCATCTTTGTGCATATACCCTTTAAAAACATTTTAGATTTGGTTCATACTGACCTTTATGGACCTATGGGTGTACAAAGTTACTATGGCGCTAGATATTTTATCTTGTTTGTTGATGATCATACTAGGATGATGCATGTAATGTTTCTAAAAGAAAAATCTGAAGCTTTTTAGTTCTTTAAGTGGTATTTGGCTAAGGTTGAGAAGGAGATATGTAGGAACCTAAAATGTCTTAGATCTGACTGAGGTGGAGAATTTACATCAAATGAATTCAATCTGTTTTGCAATGATAGAAGAATTAAAAGACAGATGTTTACACCTAGAACACCTCCACAAAATGGTATAGCAGAAAGGAGAAATAGATCTATCTTGGATTGTGCAAGGACATTGTTGATTGAAAAGAATGTGGCACAAAAATACTGGAAATAAGCTATAAGCACTGATGTCTACACTCTTAACTAGGTACAGATCAAGAAAGGTACAAATCTGAAACCCTATGAATTATGGCATGGGCATGCACCAAGTGTTAAATACTTTAGAATCTTTGGAAGTAAGTGTTATATATTAAAAGACACTAGGAATGGAAAGTTTGATATATTCCTAGGATATTCCACAAAAAGTAAAGCTTATAAGTGTTTGAGCTCTAACACTAACAAAATTGTGGAAAGTGTGAATGTCAAAATTGATGAGTATGCAGAAAGAAATGAAGCTAACAGTAAAAGAGAACCAAAAGATTATAGATCTTTTGTGTACATTAAAGAATAAGAAGAAGAGACAAGTAACAGACTTGCACCTGATGTCGAGTCTCGGGTAAGCAATGCCGAGCGAAAGACAGATGCCACCGAGCATCAGGAAAATAGTGCCGAAAGAGAACAAGAACATGCCGAGGTATAAGAAAATGCTATTGAGAATCAGGAAGAGGTTGCCAAGCATTCAGAAGCTGAATCTGACAATCTTGTTGGGGAACCTGATGAAATAGAGGAGAGAAGAGCTAAACCTATTTTGGCAAAATATGTAAGAAGACATCACAAGCCTAAATAGATAATTGGAGACAAAAATACTAGAATTCAGACTAGAAGTAAGACTAAGGATCCAACATGCCTACTGTGTGAATTTGAACCCAAGTGAACTAGAGAAGAATTGGAGAATGAAGACTGGATACAAGCAATGAATGAAGAGATTGACTAGATTGAGAAGAATGATACTTGGACTCTAGTGCCGAGACCTAAAAACAAAAATGTTATAGGAACAAAGTGGGTGTTTCGGAATAAGATGAATGAAAATGGTGAAATAACTAGGAACAAAGCTAGGCTGGTATGCAAAGGCTACGCACAAGAAGAAGGAATAGATTATGGGGAGACATTTTCCCTTGTAGCTAGATTGGAAGGAGTAAGAACTCTACTTGCATATGTTGCTTATAAAGATTTCAAGGTATATCAAATGGATGTCAAGTCTGCATTTTTTGGTAAACTAGAAGAAGAAGTTTACATAGAACAACCAGAAGGTTTTATTGATCCAAACAGAAGACACATGGTGTGCAAACTAAACAAAGCACTATATGGATTGAAACAAGCTCACAGAGCATGGTATGAGAGGTTGCACAACTACTTGATATAGATTGGATTTTCAAGAATAAATGACATAAGAAATCTGTACATGAAAGATGAAGGTAAAGGTATCCTGTTGGCCAAAAATTTTGTGGATGACATTATTTTTGGTGGACAAGATGCATTGTGTAAAAGATTTTCAAATGAAATGCAAACTAAATTTGAAATGAGCATGTTTGGTGAGATCAAATTATTTGTTGGTTTACAAGTATATCAGATGAAGAAAGAAATTTTCATTACACAGTCTAAGTATGTTAATGAAATACTGAAAACTTTTGGGATGGAAGATGCTAGACCAGTGAGTACTCCTATGGTTATTGGACAAAAGTTATTTAAGAATGATGATGTTGTAGAAGTGAATCAGACTTTATACAGATCCATGATTGAAAAATTGTAGTATGTTGTACATAGTAGACCAAATATTACACTAGCTCTTGGGATTGTGGCAAGATTCTCTACCAATCCTAAGGAAACACACATGATGGCTATGAAAAGAATTATGAGATACTTGAAAGGAACTGCTGACTATGGTCTATATTATAAGAAGGATGACAAATTTGAACTCAGAGTTTATACAGATGCTGATTGGGCAGGAAATGTAGATGATAGAAAGAGTACTAGTGGTGGAGCTTTCTTTCTTGGATAGAGATTAGTCTCCAGGATGAGCAAGAAACAAAATTACATTTCCTAATCTACTACTAAGGCCAAGTATGTTGCTGCTGCAGTAAACTATTCAAATTTGGTATGGATAAAATAATTGTTGATAGGCATGAAAGAAGAAATCACTGAACCTGTTATTATTTTCTATGACAACACAAGTGCTATCAATATTTCTAAGAATCTAGTGATGCACACTAAGACCAAGCACATAGCAATCAAGTATCACTACTTGAGAGAATTAGTACAAGATAAAGAAGTTTGAATGGAATATGTGAATACAAAAGAATAATTAGCAGACATATTCACTAAAGCTTTACCCAGAGAAGCTCATGAGTATTTGAGAAGTCAATTAGGGGTCCTTCCCCTAACTAAGGCTACCTAGTCAAGCTAGGAGCACTGCATCAAATATGCTACAACAAAATATTTGACAAATTGATGCAAAAGATTGTCACACTTTAGGGCTGGCCTAGAGTTGTGAAAAGGAGCAAAGACAAGGAATCAGTCATAAGTAAGATGACAGAGGGAGAAACACTGAGTTGCACAGATATTATCTACATCTGATGGATGTATGTTTTAGTTACTGCTTTGGCATTTTTGTCAAAGAGGGAGATGAACTGATATGATAACACACAACACTGAAAAGTAAGGGTGATGAACTAAAATGAAGGATCAGGATAAATGGAGATCTGAATATTTCTGATGGTCAAAGAAGTGAGGCTTATGGGATTTTGAATCAGAATGAAGCTAAGGATATTATAAATAATTCTCTAATGAACAAATAAGTTTTTGGATTGGTTGGTAATCCATGTGTTATTCAAGTGATATCATATGGTGTTGCCATCAATGCAAAAGAGGGAGATTGTTGGAAATTGCAATTGAAACAATTATTGTATTGTCATTGATGTCAAACCTTAATTGGTAAGACTATTGCTACTTAGGAAAGTACTATATCTATTGTATTATTGTGAAGGATTGGGGCAAGGTTGGTAATAATAGCACCTAGGGAAAGGTTGAGTTATCTTGATACTAAAAAGTGTACTTGACTATGTTGTACAATGATGAGACAATGTATTGTTTATCCTAGTAAGACTGAAGACTAAACTAGTAGGCTTGACCAAGCAAAAATGGAGAAATCATGTTTAAGCCAAGTAATGTTAGTGTCGACCAAGTCAGTGTATGCCAAGAAAAATTCTAGTGTCGACCTAACAACAGGTAATTGCAGAGGAAGACAGTATAAGCCAAGGAAACATTTTTAGTAATGATTTTGCTTTCTACATGAAGACCAAGTAGTTGATCACAGTATTGACCGAGCATCAGCATTTTTATATTTGAAGAGAATTTAGTTTTGGAGCCAACATTGTTGAATTCTTGGATTATGTAAAATGTGTTGACTTTATTTATTGATTGTTTGAAAGCATTAAATGCACTGCAAAATGTTTTATTGTAAATCTTTAAGAGATTTGAGATGATTTTAGAAATGAAGCTGAAGAACATGAAGTGGGTAGATTCAATGAATCTGACCTAACCCTAAGATCTAAAAATGAGATTGAGCGGCATAAGATGAGTTAACCTAATTGAGGAAAGTATTAAGGGAACCTGAGCATTGGATATGTGTGTGCATGGGTGAAAAAGAGAATGTTGGAAGATCAGTAAAGTTTTATTGACTGTATAAGCAAAAAAGGCTGAAGGAGAATTGTGGTGGTTGCTTGAAGAAAAGTTTCAAGCATATCAGAGATGGAGATGGCAAAGTTTCAAAGTCAGTAAACCAGCATTAGTGTACAGAATCAGATATGATATTTGCAAAGTGAGTTGTATGTTTTTTAGATCAATATTGATGCTACTTTCTAACCATTGTAACAGTCAAAATCCTTTTAACAGAGGTTGACCTAACAGTCATATGTTAAATCCTTTGAACAAGGTTGCATTCTAATGGAGTGTATGTAAGTCCTATAACAAGGCTCACTTTTAACAGGGTGATTGAAATCTTTTAACCAGGTCACACCTAATAGTGTGTATTGTAACCTTTACAAGGTTGGCTTTTAACTGAGCTCACTTCATAATAGTGAAAATAATAGTAGCATGTTACAAAGTGGTTTTTCCCACATTGGGTTTCCACTATAAATCTTAGTGTTAATACTTGTGTGAATGTTTTGGTTTGAACATTTCTATGTTTTACAAGTTAAGTTACAGCTGGATAGTGGACTGCAATGTTATATGTTTCTATTATTGAATCAATGATGATCGACTTTGTTTTGGTTATTGGATCTGATTTAAGGAAAAGTTTTTAAGTTTTTCTTATACATTAGAACTTGAGAACAACTGATTCACCCCCCCCCCCCCCTCTCTATTTTTCTAAATCATATTAACAACTTGTTCATTGTAGACATCTTGATTGTTCATCAATTTGTCATCTAATTCTTCAAGCTAACTTAACAAGGATGCATTTTCTTCACTCAACTTCTTGAATTTTTTTTCAAGTTCACTGTTAGAGCATCCTTTCAAATATTTTCTTAGTATTTTGATAACTAATTGAGCATCACTGACATTTTTCTTCAGTTCTTCAATTTCTCTTTCTGAATTGTCTAGGTCTTCAAGAGCTACTTCAAGATTCTTCTTCAAATGTTTCATATTTGCTTTGTCCATGATCTCCTCAAGTGGTTAAACTTCTCTGCTGAGGACCAGAGCTCTGATACCAATTGTTAGGAATGGGAACATTGAGAGGGGGGGTGAATTAGTGTTCACTGTATTTTAACTTTTCACTTTAATCTGAATACTGAATTATAAAAGCTTAAGTACTGAATTAAACATTCACATAAACATGAAACATGAAATCAACACATGACACCAATATGGTTATGGGGAAACCCAAATAGGTAAGAACTTTAATGGGACTTGATACCCACTAATAATTTGCACTAGTGTTTTGTGATCCTTGTTAGAAGCTCCTTTACCCTGTTAGGAGTAGCTTTATAATGCTTTTAGTATAGTAGACCTTGTTAAGGGTCAGACCTTGTTAGGAGTCTTTTATAATGATCCATGTTAAGGGAGTGGACTCACTTTCCTAGAGCTCACTACTTAAATAATGAAGGCTACAACCTTCTGAATCAGATACACACTATATCTGCAGGTGAACTGTCACTGTGACACTGCTTGTCAGATCAGTTCCTTTGGTGTGCTGATGCTTTGACCTCTAGCAAATCTCTAATACATCTTATGCTCACTTCGCATACTTCTACTTTGCTTATCACAACTCTCTTGCAACTTCCATACCCATTACAATGGGTGCACCTTATATTTATGCGCTCATACCAAATATACAATTAGGTCGGCCCTATAACTAATTACAAATAATGCTTCCAAATGAATTGGCTTAAGTGTGCTTACAATTATACATGTACATATGTCGGCAACCTAAATACAATGGGCGCATAGCCTCTACAATATTGATTTATAATCACAAACCAAAATAGTCACTGTCGGCTCCATGCTCTGTTCACTGCTGGCACACACTAGCTATGCAACTTTAACTGACTGTAAATTTCACATATTTTCATATCTATTTATGCGCTCTTAGAATAAGCATAAGTATAGTCTAACAACCTTAACTTCTAGCGTGCATACCTTAATTCATCCGTACACACATGCGCTGATGCTCTAAGTCTCTGGTGCTCTATATGCTGTCAAGTCTTCAATACTTAGGTGAATTCTTATCTTTACACTTAGTGTGTTGACTCCAAACTACTATATGACTTTGTTGCCATAATGACAACACTATATCTAGTAATATATCTTAGTATAGAAAACTTTCCAACATAGCCTTCCTTATATAGGCAATTTTCCACCGCCTGGGAAGGTTCTAGAAACTTAGCCATAAAGGTCGACCAAACTCAGAATTATTTTATTTTTCATTTTATTACATCATAGTCGGCTCAAAACAACTTTTGAAACCCAAATAGAAATTTTGAAGGAAATTTATTTTTCATCATTTCAGGTGGCCCAACTTCCAGAGATGATAAGTCATCACCCATTGACCCGATTGACTATTATGACCCCATTTCGGAAAGGGCATGAAGCGCTCTACAACAAGCTTCATTTAATTAAATTTTTGACCTCATTCGGGGCCTCTAAAGCCTTCAAAACTGAGTTCAAAGTTTTTGTACCCTATTTTTAATACCAAAAATTTTCAATATCTTCAAGACTAGACTTTATCCGGCAATGAAACTTTACTGACAGGCTGATACGACCAAAATGAACCTCCACCTGTGAAATCAGAACATTTTGAGATCGTATGACCAACTTACTAAAAATAGTAAGTTTCCATAAATAGCAGCTCTGCATAAGATAACCCTTATTGAAAAGAAAAAACCAAAAATATTTTTGGGTGATGTAAGATTGCTCTTACACCTAGGATGCTCCTGCATCAGACACCTGGGGTAATTTGAGAAGTGACCCTATCACGACTCAGGTGTGTAGAGGAAAACCAAGATGATTAACCTCCTCCTTTGTTAGCCATGATGAATCTTCAATAGGTCATCCTTTCCATTTGACCAAATACTCTTCATATGTCATATTCCTTGTGCTTATGCCGACATGACTATCCAGTATGTCTTCAATCTCCTTGATATCTGAACTCGTTGCTAGAATACTCCACTGTGCTGCTGTAACCTCATCTTCAACACCTCCTTCATGATACTCTATCAGATCTGAAACATTAAATACTGGTGAAATATTCAGTTTAGTAGGAAACTTGACCTCATATGCATTTCTTGAATCATGCTTCTTCAGTATCTTACATGGCCCAAACTTCTTCATTTTCAGCTTGTTATATGTACCAAATAAAAATCGCTCCTTCCGCAAATGAACCATGACTTCATCTCCAACCTTAAATTCTTTATGCCTCCTTTTCTCATCTACCTTAGCCTTACACTATGCATTCACCTTGGTAATGTGCTTCCTCATCTCCTCATGGATGTTCTTCAATGTTCTACAAAATCCCCAGCTTCAGCACTACTTATTTCTCCTTTATCCATCTTTCTCAAATCAGATGCATTTCTAGGGCTACTTCCATATACAATCTATGGATGATGTGATGAACTAAACTTCAAATCTATCTTCAAATCTTCACTTTTTGCTAGTGTCATTCTGTGTGCTGCCTTATTTGGAAAACTGGCTCCTGGAATCAAGTTCATCTGATGACTGATCTTTCTTACTGGTGGTAATCCATCAGGCACATTATCAGATATAATATCTTGAAACTCATTTAATAATTCTGCAACTTCTATAGGTACATCTTCTACTTCCTCTTTCCTAGCCTTTGGAATTAAGGTGAAACACATATGCCCTTACCGCATACAATATAATAAATTTCCTCTATCAACAAAAGTAATTATTGCATTACCACATACCTTTTCTTCTATTACCTTCAATGGTTTTAGCTTATGTCGCACTCCATCCTTTATCAGGGAATAGGTATTCACATGACCATCATGTACAACACATATGTCAAACTGCCAAGGTCTACTCAACAACATATGACATGCATGATATCACATAGTACCTCATCTTGGTACCCGCCGATCTTGAACTTCACTAGGCATTGTTCACTAACCATGACCTTGTGGTCATCCTGCACCCAGGCAACCCGATATGGATGTGGATGTTTCTATCTCTTGAGCTTCAACTTTGTCACCATCTCTTTCAATGCCAAATTATCAATATTGCCACTATAAATAATTACATCACAACACTTACCCTCACACTTGAACCTGGTGCAAAACAAGCTCGTCCTTTGTTCAAGTTCATTCTCACCACTCAACAGAACTCTTCTGTTGATCAACGTTTCCCCTCTTTCAGCATCTTCAAAATTTGATGATCTGGCATCTTCATCTACATGTGCAACTCTCTCCTAGCCTTCATTCCTCCTATCCATCCTTCCTTAGCATTGAGGACACTCAAATGCCTTATGACCTTCTTCTCCATAGTGAAAACATGTTCCACAAAAGCCTTCTCTTCCAGATCCTTGTCCTCTTCCTCTTCCTTTTTAATCTCTATTATTCTGACCATGGAGATGATTGAAATTATCTCCTCTTTGATTCTGACTGTTACTGGCCTCATCCTGATTTTTCGGATCTTCATTTCAATCTCCATATGACCATCCACTAGATCTTCTATCATGACCTCTTCCGCTTTGTCTGCTCTCAAACTTCTTATTCAACTTTTCCTCTACTTTTAGGGCAAACTAGTATGCCTCTTCAATACTATTCATTCGAACCAGATTTAGCTTGTCCTAAATGCTTGGCCTCAACCTATTAAGGTAACGGGAAACTTTCTCCTTATCAACTTTCGCATGGCCTATTCTGACGAGGATTCGATAGAACTCCTTTGTATACTCCTGAATAGATCGTCCTGCTTACTTCAAACTTTGCATTTTCTTTAGTAGGTCAAGCTCATAATCAATAGGGATGAATTGTTGCTTCAATTTATCCACCATCCGCTACCATCTTTTATTTTATCCTTTCCTCTTCAATTTCACTCTAATTGAATCTCTTGCCACTAGATCTTCGCATGACCCTTTAGTCTGGCTTTCACAAACTTGACCTGACCAAGATCCTCGATATCTTCATACTCAAAATATTCTTCACATTCATTGATCTAGTCGATCAATTCTTTTGGGTTAAGATTTTTAGAAAATGTCAGGACCTCAACCTTAGGTCTCTTCCCGATCTTCGAAATGGGTTAGAAAAGTCTTTCTTCTTCTTGATTCAAAACTTTGACTTCTCCTTGTTCAGAATTTACTTCTTCAGCTTCATCCTCGCTTTCATCTCTAACATTAAGATTCATTCCTTTGCAAATCTCCTTTTGCAATGCTCACACTTGTCTCTGCAGTTCCCTAACCTCGGATGTTACAACACCACCTCTTCTACCACGTTCCCTTCATGGAGAAATTTTTGCACTTGTCACTGAAACCCTAACCACAGTCCTGGTGCAAATTGGCTCACAGTCAATGATCTGTTTACATAGAAACCCTAACCCATGATCCTGGTGCAAACTATCTCACAATTGGTGATCTATTTACACACTCAAGAACTCCTTCTCTGATACCACTTGATGAAGGGTGCTCTCCTTAATATAACAAACACATAACAGAAACAAAGAAAAAACAACAATATGCAAGAACAAAAAATGGGCTTCTTATTATCTCCATAAATGTGGAATTACAAACTTTCAAAATTATAATATGCAAAGCCACATGGGTATTCCCTTACAATATTCTTTAGGACAAAGCCTCGAATCAATACCCAGATCTACTACCAAGAACTGTCCCGAACTACCTAAGATAACACTATAGCCTTTCTTATATAGGCAATTTTCCACCGCTTGGGAAGGTTCCAGAAACATAGCCACAAAGCCCAACCAAACTTAGAATTATTTTATTTTTCATTTTATTACATCATAGTCGGCTCAAAACAACTTTTGAAACCCAAATAGAAATTTTGAAAGAAATTTAATTTTTGCCATTTCAGGTGGCCCAAATTTCGGAGACCATAAGTCATCACCCGTTGACCTAATTGACTATTATGACCCCATTTCAAAAAGGGCATGAAGTTCTCTATAACAAGCTTCATGCAACCAAAGTTTGGACCTCATCCAGGGCCTCTAAAGCCTTCAAAATTGAGTTCAAAGTTTTTGTACCCTATTTCCAATACTGAAAATTTTCAATATCTTCAAGACTAGACTTGATCCAGCAATGAAAATTTACTAACGGCTTGATACAACCAAAATGAACCTCCACCTGTGAAATCAGAACATTCTAAAATCGTATGAACAACTTACTAATAATAGCAAGTTTCCATAAATAGCAGCTCTACACAAGATAGCCCTTATTGAAAAGAAAAAACCAGAGATATTTTTGGGTGATGCAAGATTGCTCTTCCACCCAGGATGCTCTTGCTTCAAACACTCAGGGTAATTTGAGAAGTGACCCTGTCATGACTCAGGTGTGCAGAGGAAAACTAAGATGGTTAACCTCCTCCTTTGTTAGCCATGATGAATCTTCAATAGGTCATCCTTTCCATTTGACCAAATACTCTTCATATGTCCTGTTCCTTGTGCTTTGCCAACACGACTATCTAGTATGTCTTCAATCTCCTTGATATCTAAACTCGTTGCTGGAATACTCCACTGTGCTGCTATAACCTCATCTTCAACACCTTCTTCATGATACTTTGTCAAATCTGAAACATTAAATATTAGTAAAATATTTAGCTTAGTAGGCAACTTGACCTCATATGCATTTCTTGAATCATGCTTCTTCAGTATCTTACATGGTCCAAACTTTTTCATTTTCAACTTGTTATATGTACCAACTGAAAATTGCTCCTTCTGTAAATGAACCATGACTTCATCTCCAACCTGAAATTCCTTATGCCTCCTTTTCTCATCTACCTTAGCCTTATACTGCACATTCATCTTCGTAATGTGCTTCCTCACCTCCTCATGGATGTTTTCTTCAAATGTTCTGCAAAATCCTCAGCTTCAACACTACTTATTTCTCCTTTATCTATCTTTCTCAACTCATATGCATTTCTGGGGCTTCTTCCATATATAATTTGTCGATGATGTGATGAACTAAATTTTAAATCTATCTTCAACTCTTCACTTTCTGCTAGTGTCATTCTATGTGCTACCTTATTTGGCAAACTAGCTCCTGGAATCAAGTCCATCTGATGACTGATCTTTCTTACTGGTGGTAATCCATCAGGCACATTATCAGATACAATATCTTGAAACTCATTCAATAATTCTGCAACTTCTATAGGTACATCTTCTACGTCCTCTTTCCTAGCCTTTGCAATTAAGGTGAAACACATATGCTCTTGCCGCATACCATCTAAGAAATTTTCTCTATCAACAAAAGTTATTCTTGCATTACCGCATACCTTTTTTTTGTTTCCTTCAATGGTTTTAGTTTATGTCACACTCCATCATTTATTAGGGAATAGGTATTTGCATGACCATCATGTACAACACATATGTCAAACTGCCAAGGTCTACCCAACAACATATGGCATGCATCCATAGATATGATATCACATAGTACCTCATCTTGGTACCTACCGATCTTGAACTTCACTAGGCACTGTTCACTGACCATGACCTTGTGGTCATCCTGCACCCAGGCAACTCGATATGGATGTGGGTGTTTCTATCTCTTAAGCTTCAACTTTCTCACCATCTCTTCTGACACCAAATTATTAGTACTGCCACTATTAATAATCACATCACAACACTTATCCTCACACTTTCACCTGGTGCAAAATAGGCTCTTCCTTTGTTCAAGTTCATTCTCACCACTCAACAAGACTCTTCTATTGATCAATGTTTCTCCTCTTTCAGCATCTTTAGAATTTGATGATCTGGCATCTTTATCTACATGTGCAACTTTGGTCTGGCCTTCGTTCCTCCTATCTATCCTTCCTTGGCATTAAGGACATTCAAATTCCCTATGACCTTCTTCTCCATAGTGAAAACATGTTCCACGGAAGCCTCCTCTTGCAGATCCTTGTCCTCTTCCACTTCCTCTCTGATCTCTTTTATTCTGATCATGAAAACGATTGAAAATATCTCCTCTCTGATTTTGACTGTTACTGGCCTCATCCTACTTTTTCAGAACTTCATTTCAATCTCCATATGATCGTCCAATAGATCTTCCATCATGACCTCTTCTGCTTTGTCTGCTCTCAAACTTCTTATTTAACTTTTCCTCTAACTTTAGGGGAAACTAGTATGCCTCTTCAATATTATTCATTCAAACCATATTCAACTCCTCCTAAATGCTTGGCCTCAACCCATTAAGGTAATGGGCAACTTTATCCTTATTAGATTCTGCATGGCCTGTTCTAATGAGGATTTGATAGAACTCCTCTATATACTGCTGAACAAATTGTCTCACTTGCTTCAAATTTTGCATTTTCTTCAGTAGGTCAAGCTCATAATCAACAGGGATGAGCTGTCACATCAATTTATCCACCATCCCCTCTCATCTTGTAATTTTATCCTTTCCTCTTTGATTTCACTCTAATTGAATCTCTTGCCACCAGATCTTCGCATGACCCTTCAATCTGTCCTTCACAAACTTGACCCAACCAGGATCCTCGATATCTTCATACTCAAAATATTCATCACATTCATTGATCCAATCGATCAATTATTTTGGGTTAAGATTTCTAGAAAATGTCGGGACCTCAATCTTAGGTCTCTTCCCGATCTTCGAAATGGCTTGGAAAAGTCTTTCTTCTTCTTGATTCAAAACTTTGACTTCTTCTTGTTTAGAATTTCCTTCTTCGGCTTCATCCTCGCTTTCATCTCTAACATTAAGATTCATTCCTCTACGAATCTCTTCTTGCAATGCTCGCACTTGTCTCTGTAGTTCCCTAACCTTAGGTGTTACAACACTAGCTCGTCCACCATATTCTCTTCATGGAGGCATTTTTGCGCTTCTTGTTGAAACCCTAACCACGGTCCTGGTGCAAACTGTCTCACAGTTGGTGATTTATTTACACAGAAACCCTAACCCACAATCCTAGTGCAAACTGCCTCATAATCGGTGATCTATTTACACAATAAGAAACTCCTGCTTTGATACCACTTGATGAAGGGTGCTCCCCTTAATACCACAAACACATAACAAAAATAGAGAAATAACAACAATATGCAAGAATAGAAAATGGGCTTCTTATTATCTCCACAAATGCGGAATTACAAACTTTCAAAATTACAATATGCAAAGCCACATGGGCATTCCCTTACAATATTCTATAGGAAAAAGCCTCGAATCAATACCTAGATTTACTACCCAGAACTATCCTAAACTACCTAAGACAACATTATAGCCTTCCTTACATATGCAATTTTCCACCGCCTGGGAAGGTTCCAGAAACTTAGCCATAAAGGCTGACCAAACTTAGAATTATTTTATTTTTTTATTTTATTACATCATAGTCGGCTCAAAATAACTTTTGAAACCCAAACAAAAATTTTGAAGAAAATTTATTTTCTGCCATTTCAGGTGTCCCAACTTCTGGAGACCATAAGTCATCACCTATTGACCCGATTGACTATTATGACCCCATTTCAGAAAGGGCATGAAGCGCTCTACAACATGCTTCATATAACTAAATTTTTGACCTCATTCAAGGCCTATAAAGCCTTCAAAAATGATTTCAATGTTTTTGTACCCTATTTCCAATACCGAAAATTTTCAATATCTTCAAGACTAGACTTGATCCGGCAATGAAACTTTACTGGCAGGCTGATACGACCAAAATGAACCTCCACCTATGAAATCAAAATATTTCGAGATCGTATGACCAACTTACTAAAAATAGAAAGTTTCCATAAATAGCAGCTCTGCACAAGATAACCCTTATTGAAAAGAAAAAACCAGAAATATTTTTTGGGTGATGCAAGATTGCTCTTACACCCAGGATGCTCCTACATCAGACACCCAAGGTAATTTGAGAAGTGACCTTGTCACAACTCAAGTGTGCAGAGGAAAACCAAGATGATTAACCTCCTCCTTTGTTAGCCATGATGAATCTTCAATAGGTCATCCTTTCCATTTGACCAAATACTCTTCACATGTCTTGTTCCTTGTGCTTGTGCCAACAGGACAATTCAATATGTCTTTAATCTCCTTGATATCTGAACTGGTTGCTGGAATATTCCACTGTGCTGCTGTAACCTCATCTTCAACACCTCCTTCATGATACTCTGTCAGATCTGAAACATTAAATACTAGTGAAATATTTAGCTTAGTAGGCAACTCGACCTCATATGCATTTCTTGAATCATGCTTCTTCAGTATCTTACATGGCCCAAACTTCTTCATTTTCAGCTTGTTATATGTACCAACAAGAAATCGCTCCTTCCGCAAATGAACCATGACTTCATCTCCAACCTGAAATTCTTTATGCCTCCTTTTGTCATCTACCTTAGCCTTATACTACGCATTCATCTTGGTAATTTGCTTCTTCACTTCCTCGTGGATGTTCTTCAAATGTTCTACAAAATCTTCAACTTCAGCACTACTTATTTCTCCTTTATCTATCTTTCTCAACTTAGATGCATTTCTAGGGCTTCTTCCATATACAATCTGTGGATGATGTGATGAACTAAACTTCAAATCTATCTTCAACTCTTCACTTTCTACTAGTGTCATTCTATGTGCTACCTTATTTGGCAAATTGGCTCCTGAAATCAAGTCCATCTGATGACTAATCTTTCTTACTAGTAGTAATCCATCAGGTGCATTATCAGATACAATATCCTGAAACTCATTCAATAATTTTGTAAATTTTATAGGTACATCTTCTACTTCCTCTTTCCCAGCCTTTGGAATTAAGGTGAAACACATATGCTCTTGTTGCATACCATCTAAGAAATTTCCTCTATCAACAAAAGTTATTCTTCCATTACCACATACCTTTTCTTTTGTTTCTTTCAATGGTTTTAGCTTATGTCACACTCCATCCTTTATCAGGGAATAGGTATTCGCATGACCATCATGTACAACACATCTGTCATGCCAAGGTCTACCCAACAACATGTGACATGCATCCATAGATATGATATCACATAGTACCTCATCTTGGTACCCACTGATCTTGAACTTCACTAGGCACTGTTCACTGACCATGACCTTGTGGTCATCCTACACCCAGGCAACCCGATATGGATGTGGGTGTTTCTATCTCTTGAGCTTCAACTTTGTCACCATCTCTTCTAACACCAAATTATCAGTACTGCTACTATCAATAATCACATCACAACACTTACCCTCACACTTGCACCTAGTGCGAAACAGGCTCCTCCTTTGTTCAGGTTCATTCTCACCACTTAGCAGGACTCTTCTGTTGATCAACGTTTCTCCTTTTTCAACATCTTCAGAATTTGATGATCTGGCATCTTCATCTACATGTGCAACTCTCTCCTAGCCTTCATTCCTCCTATACATCCTTCCTTGGTGTTGAGGACATTCAAATGCCCTATGACCTTCTCCATAGTGAAAACATGTTCCACAGAAGCCTCCTCTTCCAGATCCTTGTCCTCTTCCTCTTCCTCTCTAACCTCTATTATTCTGATCATAGAAATGATTGAAATTATCTCCTCTCTAATTCTGACTGTTACTGGCCTCATCCTACTTTTTAGGATCTTCATTTCGATCTCCATATGACCGTCCACTAGATCTTCGATCATGACCTCTTCCGCTTTGTCTACTCTCAAACTTCTTATTCAATTTTTCCTCTACTGTTAGGGCAAACTAGTATGCCTCTTCAATACTGTTCATTCGAACTAGATTTAGCTCCTCATGAATGCTTGGCCTCAACCCATTAAGGTAACAAGAAAATTTCTCCTTATTAGCTTCTGCATGGCCCGTTCTAATGAGGATTCGATAGAACTCCTATGTATACTCCTGAACAGATCATCCCGCTTGCTTCAAACTTTGCATTTTCTTCAATAGGTCAAGCTCATAATCAACAAGGATGAATTATCACTTAAATTTATCCACCATCCACTCCCATCTTGTAATTTTATCCTTTCCTCTTTGATTTCACTCCAATTGAATCTCTTGCCACCAGATCTTCGCATGACCCTTCAGTTTGGCCTTCGCAAACTTGACCCGACCAAGATCCTCGATATCTTCATACTCAAAATATTCTTCACATTCATTGATCCAGTCGATCAATTCTTCTGGGTTAAGATTTTTAGAAAATATCAGGACCTCAATCTTAGGTCTCTTCCCGATCTTCATAATGGCTTGAAAAAGTCTTTCTTCTTCTTGATTTAAAACTTTGACTTCTCCTTGTTCAGAATTTCCTTCTTCGGCTTCATCCTTGCTTTCATCTCTGACATTAAGATTCATTCCTCTGTGAATCTCCTCTTGCAATGTTCACACTTGTCTCTATAGTTCCCTAACCTTAGGTGTTACAACACCAGCTCTTCCACCACATTCCCTTCCTAGAGGCATTTTTGTGCTTCTCACTGAAACCCTAACCGCGGTCCTAGTGCAAACTGTCTCACAGTCAGCAATTTATTTACATAGAAACTCTAACCCACGGTCCTGGTGCAAACTACCTCACAATAGGTGATCTGTTTACACACTCATGAACTCATTCTCTGATACTAGTTGATGAAGGGTGCTCCCCTTAATAGCACAAACACATAAAAGAAATAGAGAAACAACAACAATATGCAAGAACAGAAAATAGGCTTCTTATTATCTCCACAAATGTGGATTTACAAGCTTTCAAAATTATAATATGCAAAGCCACATGGGCATTCCCTTACAATATTCTGTAGGACAAAGCCTTGAATCAATACCTAGATCTACTGCCTAGAACTGTCCCAAACTGCCTAAGACAACACTATAGCCTTCCTTATATAGGGAATTTTTCACCACCTGGGAAGGTTCCAAAAACTTAGCCATAAAGGCCGACCAAACTTAGAATTATTTTATTTTTCATTTTATTACATCATAGTCAGCTCAAAAAAACTTTTGAAACCCAAACAAAAATTTTGAAAGAAATTTATTTTTCACCATTTCAGGTGGCCCAACTTTCGGAGACCATAAGTCATCACCCGTTGACCCGATTGACTATTATGACCCCATTTCGGAAAGGGCATGAAGTGCTCTACAATAGTTTTCAATTAGTTGAAGTTTCAACCTCATCTAGGGTCTCTAAAGCCTTCAAAACTGAGTTCAAAGTTTCTATACCCTATTTCCAATACCGAAAATTTTCAATAACTTCAAGACTAGACTTGATCCGGCAATGAAACTTTACTGGCAGGTTGATATGACCAAAATGAACCTCCACCTGTGAAATCAGAACATTCTGAGATTGTATGACCAACTTACTAAATATATCAAGTTTCCATAAATAGCAGCTCTACACAAGATAGCCCTTATTGAAAAGAAAAAAACCAAAAATATTTTTGGGTGATGCAAGATTGCCCTTACACCCATGATGCTCCTACATTAGACAGTTGGGGTAATTTGAGAAGTGACCCTATCACGACTCAGGTGTGTAGAGGAAAACCAAGACGGTTAACCTCCTCCTTTGTTAGCCACGATGAATCTTCAATAGGTCATCCTTTCCATTTGACCAAATACTCTTCATATGTCCTATTCCTTGTGCTTATGCCGACATGACTATCCAATATGTCTTCAATCTCCTTGATATTTGATTTGGTTGCTAGAATACTCCACTCTGCTGCTGTAAGCTCATCTTCAACACCTCCTTCATGATACTCTATCAAATTTGAAACATTAAATACTAGTGAAATATTCAGCCTAGTAGGCAACTCAACTTCATATGCATTTCCTGAATCATGCTTCTTCAGTATCTTACGTGGCCCAAACTTCTTCATTTTCAGCTTGTTATATGTACCAACTAGAAATCACTCCTTCTGCAAATGAACCATGACTTCATCTCCAACTTGAAATTCCTTATGCCTCCTTTTCTCATCTGCCTTAGCCTTATATTGCGCATTCATCTTGGTAATGTGCTTCCTCACCTCCTCATGGATGTTCTTCAAATGTTCTGCAAAATCTTCAACTTCAGCACTACTTATTTCTCATTTATCTATCTTTCTCAACTCAGATGCATTTCTAGGGCTACTTCCATATACAATCTGTGGATGACGTGATGAACTAAACTTCAAATCTATCTTCAACTCTTCACTTTCTGCTAGTGTCATTATGTGTGCTGCCTTATTTAGCAAACTAGCTCCTGGAATCAAGTCCATCTGATGACTGATCTTTCTTATTGATGGTAATCCATCAGGCACATTATCGGATACAATATCTTGAAACTCATTCAATAATTCTACAACTTCTACAGGTACATCTTCTACTTCCTCTTTCCTAGCCTTTGGAATTAAGGTGAAACACATATGCTCTTGCTGCATACTATCTAAGAAATTTCCTCTATCAACAAAAGTTATTCTTTCATTACCACATACCTTTTCTTCTATTTTCTAAAATGGTTTTAGCTTGTGTCGCACTCCATCTTTTATCAGGGAATAGGTATTTGCATGACCATCATGTACAACACATCTGTCAAATTGCCAAGGTCTATCCAACAACATATGACATGCATCCATAGATATGATATCGCATAGTACTTCATCTTGGTACCCACTGATCTTGAACTTCATTATCTTGAAGACTAGACTTGATCCGGTAATAAAAATTTACTGGCAGGCTGATACAACCAAAATGAAGCTCCACCTATGAAATCAAAACATTTCGAGATTGTATGACCAACTTACTAAAAATAGCAAGTTTCCATAAATAGCAACTATGCACAAGATAGCCCTTATTAAAAAGAAAAAACTAGAAATATTTTTGGGTGATGCAAGATTGCTCTTACACCCAGGATGCTCCTTCATCAAGATCAATGACCAGGGCTCTAAGGAGTGTTGATCTTCATGTTAGATAATTGAGAGGGGGGGTGAATCAGCTAATTCTTAGTTATCCTATAGTCCCATTCTCCCAGATGTATATATTCAAACTTTTTCAACAAATAATCAACTCGGTAAGCTATCAACAATAACTTTCTGGTCATCTATCGAATATCAATATAAACAATACTGTGATTACTGATTAATCCAAATATAAAATTTGTAAAGTACAATAACAATCTAATCACATCAAATACACATAACACAGATTTTAACGTGGAAACCCTACTAAGGGAAAAACCACCTGGGATTGGTAACCCAATATATTTCACTCTTATGAAGTGAGCTCAGTTAGGAGCCAACCCTATTAAAGGTTACAAAACACACTGTGAGGTGTAACCTGGTTAGAGGATTTATCACTAACAGTTAACTGATCTTGACTAGCCTTCACTATGGGGTCAAAAAGAAAACCAACAACATTACTTGAATGTCATATTGAAATGCAAATAAGACTATTAAGTCTACTGAGTTAAGAGATTTAGCTATAATAATGGTTAAACTGATATAGTAATGATCTGATTCAAATACAACTATTATTTGCAGATGTTCAGATCTCTAATCAATAATCACTTCAATCCTTCATATCCGTCAACATATTTAGCTTGGTGAATAATATTTTGTCACTCAGTAATGCCTGCAATTCTGCTTGGTTCTGTCTTTAACTAGTTTGATTAGTAGTGCATGGAAATAGTCCTTTCACATGAATTCTCCTGTAGAGTCAATTATCCCAGACTCAATAATGAATCTCATATCTCTTTAAATAGATGTCATAAACTATTTTCTTCTCATCCATTAGATTTTGCCTCTTAATCTCCATCATTCATTTTGTCACTTCAAGCTTCCTCAAAAGATGTGTCTATAAAATGTTTCATCCTTCTCCATTCGATCAATCTTGAATTTTATCAATCATTAGATCATCATAACAAACTTTATCTTTTACCTTAGAATCATAAGCAATTATCCAGCTCATCAATTTAGTCAACTATTATAAAATTTATTTATTTCTCTCACTCGGTTAATACAAAATGTGTCAGTGAATACTAACTCGGTTATTACTATTACTCAGTATACACTGCACTGGCTCGGTGTATACATAAATCTTCAATTACCGACCACATAAACTTGTTCAGTTCTAATCTTCAATACATAACAAATTCATGTAATGCAATCAAGTCAACAAAATGATGCCATAGACTCATCAATAAGTTACCCAATGTATACCTTAGCCATATCTCCAAATCCATCTCATCTTCATGTAAATATCTCATTCCTTTACCATTTTTCTTCTTTAGATGATTGTAACCATCATGGTAAGTACAATCAAAACTAGTTGACATCAATGACAATACATATTGACTAATTTAATTGCCTTACATAACACTTTAGTAGCTTGGTGATCTCTAATCACTTTCTTTCACTTGTCCATTCAATTCATCAAGATATTCAATCAGTTGTAGGTTATCAATCTCTCCCTTTGGCATTGATGGAAACCCAATATGAAATATGACATAGAATACCAAACATATGTACTACAACTCAATCAGTAAATAATGTAGCTTGGTAAGCTCTCCCTAGAATGTTCTTTTAATATGTTTAATCACTATATAGCATTTCAACATTCCAGACAGATTCTCCATGCGGATTTGATCGTTTTCTTCCTTTCTGATACTTCTCTCCCACTGGATAGATATTTCATTGATTCTCTCTCCCTTTTAATGATATTTGATATTGAATATTTCTCTCCCTTTGACAACAATTCCAAAAAGAATAAACAACTTTGTAGTAGCCATAATATCTCTAGTGTTTGGTGTAGATCAAGTACCTTCATGTACAAATATGCAATTTTCTTTGTTCCAGCTTTCACAACCTTAGGAGACCTAAAGTGTGAACAATATGCATCAACATTATTGATTTTATAATAAAGTATAGGTTGATGCAACCTCCTGATCACCTTAGTGACTGAAAGATAGGGGATGGACCCCTAGTCTAGTCCTCAAGTACTCAAATGTATCCTTTGGTAAGGGTTTAGTAAATATGTCTGCAAGTTGTTCTTTAGATTTCACAAACTCCAGTTTCACTTATTTTTCTTGTACTTGTTCCCTCAAATAGTGATACTTAATAGATATATGCTTTGTCTTAGCATGCATCACTGGATTCTTGGAAATGTTTATAGCACTTGTGTTGTCACAATATATAATCAATGGATCAGTGATCTCTTCATTCACCCCTTTCAAAAGTTGTTTTATTCATGCAATATTTGAACAATTAGCAGCAGCAGCAACATATTCTACTTCAACAATAGACTGAGAAATACATGCCTATTTCTTACTTATTTAAATTAACTAACCTTTCTCTGAAAAAGAATGCTCCATTGGTAGTACTCTTCCGGTCATCAATATTTCTAGCCCAATATGCGTCGGTGTAAACATGTAGTTCAAAATTGCCTAGTTTCTTGTACCATAAACTATAATTCTCTGTGTGCTTCAAGTATCTCACGATCCTCTTAACAACAATCATATGTGATTCCTTAGGATTAGCAGAAAAATTTGCTACAATCCCAACAACATGTGCAATATCAGGTCTACGATGCACAACATACATCAGTTTACCAATCACTTATCTATATAATGTCTGATTTACCTCGGTTGACTGATCATCCTTTGTCAATTTGCATCTTGTAATCATCAATGTACTTGATAGTTTTGAATCTTCCATTTCAAAAGTCTTCAACACTTCTTTGATGTACTTTGATTGTGTTATAAATATCCCTTCATTCTATTTTAGAATTTGCAAACCTAAAAAGAATTTAATCTCTCCAAACATTGACATTTCAAATTCCTTTCTCATTTCAGCAGCAAAAGATTTGCAAAGATTATCATGTCCTCCAAATATAACATCATCATCAAAAATTTCAGCAATAAGAATCTTGTCATTAGTTTCTCCTTTCAAATACAAATTGCTATTGTCACTTGTTCTTACAAAACCAATACTAATAAGATATGCATGCAGTCTTTCATACCATGCTCTCAGTGCTCGTTTCAGTCCATACAGTGCTTTGTGCAACTTACATATCATGTTCTTCTTATTTGGATCAACAAAACCTTCAGGTTGTTCAATGTAAACCTCTTCCTCAAGTATCTCATTCAAAAATGCAGATTTAACATCCATTTGATATACTTTAAATCCTTTGTGTGCAACATATGCAAGTAGTACTCTAACTCCTTCAAGTCTTGCCACTGGTGCAAAAGTTTCACCATAATCAATTCCTTCTTCTTGTGCATACCCTTTACAAACAAGTCTTACTTTGTTCCTAGTGACTTCACCATTCTCATTCAACTTGTTTCTTAATATCCATTTGGTTCCAATAACATTTTTATCACTCAGTCTCTGTACCAATGTCCATGTTTTGTGTTTCTCTATCTGCTCAATTTCTTCATTCATGGCTTTAATCCATTCATCATTCTCAAGTGCATCTTTAACATTTTTAGGTTCAAATTCACAAACTAAACATGTGCTTTGTCTCAACTTACTTCGTGTCATCATGCCAGCTCGCTTGTCTCCAATAATTTGATTCTATGGATGGTGTATTCTCACAAATTTTGCTAACACTTGTTCTCTTCTTTGTTCATCAGTCGGTGTAGGAGCAATTTCTTCCTCGGTAGCAATTTCATGATTCTCGGTCTCTATAGGTTGATGCTCGGTGTCTTTATCATGTTGCTTGATAGCTTCTACCTGTTGCTCGAGTAGAGGGTCAGGTATCTCAATGAATGTATATCTACTGTAGTCTTCTGGTTCCTTTGTGCTTTCTTCGTCATTTTTCTCAGCAAACTCATCAACTCTCACTTTAGCACTTTTAATCATTTTGTTAGAAACCTTATTCAAACATTTGTAACCTTTACTTTTAGTAGAATATCTTAAAAATATTCCTTCATCACCTTTAGAATCAAATTTTCTATTTCTATCATCTTTTAGAATGTAACATCTACTTCCAAAAATTCTAAAATAACTTACATTAGGTGTGTACCCAAACCATAACTCATATGGTGTCTTGTTTGAATCTTTCTTCAGTTGTACTTGGTTCAATGTGTATACGACAGTGCTAACAACTTCTCTCTAGTACATTTGTGTAACATCTTTCTCAATCATCAGTGTTCTAGCACAATCAATTATGGATCTATTCCTCCTTTCAACAATTCCATTATGGTGTGGTGTTCTCGGTGCAGAAACCTATCTTTTAATTCCATACTAATTACAAAATTTAGTGAATTCATCAGAAATAAACTCACCTCCTCTATCAGATCTTAAACATTTTAACTCTCTCCTGCTTTCCTTGTCCACTTTTTCTTTATACCATTTAAACATTTTGAAAGCTTCAGATTTCTCTTTCAAAAACATAACTGCCATCATCCTAGAGTAGTCATCAACAAAAAAATAAAATTATTTCTCACCATAATAACTCTAAGTTCTCATAGGACCACATAAGTCAGTATGAACCAATTCCAGAATAAATTTAGATGAATAGGTCTTGCTCTTGAAACTAGATTGACATTTTCCCCATTTGACATTGTTTGCACATGACATGGTCAGGTTTAAATAAGCTCGATAAAAATCTAAATTTTCTTTTCTTACTGATCTTAACTATGTTGTCAAAATTCACATGACATAGCCTTTTATGCCATAGCCACACTTCTTCAGTTCTAGCCATTAAACAAGAAATTTCAACATTGTCAAGATAGAATAGATTACCTTTAGATTGTTCACCAGTACCGACCAACTTTCTTGTTTCATCATATATCTTTACCTTCCTACTTTCAAATGCAACTCGGTGACCTAATTTATTCAACTATGCTACACTTAACAAGTTATAGTTAAGTCCCTTCACCCAATATGCATTTTCACATCTAATCTTATTGTCCAACAAGATAGATCCTTTTCCTTTTACTAGACAAGGTGTATTATTTCCCATTTTAACAAATCCTCCATTATAGTGTTCAAGGTATTCAAATTTGTCCTCATCACCAGTCATATGATGTGTACAGCCACTACCAATAATCCATGTATCATTCTTGCTAACTTTAGAAATAAGTGTTGTTTCTACATACCTTTCTTCTTCTTTTGAATCTTCTTTCAAAGCTACGAATACCACCTCAATGTCTTCATCAGTGTCGGTGTCAGTGTCATCATCATCATCATCTCCAACAAGGTAACATGCCTTCTTGCCTTTGTCTTTGTAATCTTGGTTGTTTCTTCTATCATAGTGTCAGCTGCCTCTGCGATCTCAGTTATCTCTTCTATCATACTTTCTTTCACCAGATCAGTCATTGTCTTTGTCATCATCTTTTCTGTTAGGGCATCTAGCTGCAATATGACCAATTTATTTATAGTTAAAATATGCTAGAGGTAATTTCCCTTTATACCTTTCTTTACCTTTCTACAACCTTCTAGCCATAAGTGCTTCAAGTTCATCAAGTCCATCTTCATCACTGTCACTGTCACTTTCATTCCTTATCATGTGTTTACTACTTGATTTACCAATTTTTAAAGATGAAATAAATGCAGAATCAACACTCGGTAAAATGCTATTATCATAGTTATTCAACTCAAAAGTAGTCAATTTACCAATTAGGCTATCAAGTGTAAGAACATTACTCGGTGCAGATCTCATCTCATGAATTGCAAAGATTCTAATTGCATAGATTGACATCAAGGTTCTTAGAATTTTACTCACAACAATTTTTTCATCAATAACACCTCATGCTCCTCGGATAGCATCGACAACCTCCTTGATTCTGTTAATGTATTGAGAAATGTTTTCTCCTTATTTCATCTTCATATCATCAAATTTCCTCTGAGAATTTCAGCACTTGCTCTCATCACATTCACATCTCCTCCATCAACTAGTGTAATTAAGTTTATCCCACATTACTTTTGCTGATGTACATGTCTTGATATCTTCAAATTCAACATTTTTTAAGGCAGCAACAATCTCAATCATTGTCATATTATGTTCATGTCTATCTCTAAGCTGATCAATAGTCAAAGGTCCAATAGATGGTTGAATGTAAGCATTGGCTAGGTAAAATACTATAGATTCTCCAATTCCATAACCTCATTTTGCTTTGCCATGTTGATAAGTTATCTTTGTTCAGCTTTGGCACCTCTCTCTTATACATCTTGTGATCTTTAGCTCAAGTCCTTTAAACTTTCCTTCCAAGCAACTAATATGGTTTGATACCAATTGTTAGATAACTGAGGGGGGGGGGGGGGGGGGGGGGGCGGGGGTGAATCAGTTAATTCCAATTATCCTACAGTCCCAATCTCCCAAATGTATATATTCAAACTTTTTTAACAAATAATTAGCTTGATAAGCTATCAACAATAACTTTCTGTTCATCTACTGAATATCAGTATAAACAATGTTGTGATAAGCGATTAATCCAAATATGAAATGTGTAAGGTAAAATTAGAATCAAATCACATCAAATACACATAACACATAGATTTTAACGTGAAAATCCTACTAAGGAAAAAACCACCTAGGACCGGTAACCCAAAATATTTCACTCTTCTAAAGTGAGCTCAGTTAGGAGACAACCCTGTTAAAGGTCACAAAACACACTATTAGGTGTGACCTCGTTAAAGGATTTATCATTAACAGTTAACTCTTGACCTACATTCACTATGGGGTCAACAAGAAAACCAACAACATTACTTGAATGTCATATTGAAATATAAATAAGACTGTTATGTCCACTCGGTTAAGAGGTTTAGCTGTAACAATAGTTAAAATGATACAGTAATGATATGATTCAAATACAACTATTATTTGTAGATTTTCAGATCTGGGTAAAAGCACAATAAGTTGTCACCCTTTTACAAAGGAAAATGCTAACAACACCACAACTGAAAAACTTCAAGGGCATAAAAGTCACATTTGTGTTGAGAATTTGAAGATGATGTAAACTGATGAAATGTGTGAAATAGGATGAATTTTATGCCAATAATTTTTAAAAATTAATTTGAACAAAAAATAATATGTTTTTAAAAAAAAATTTAGGTCTATTTTTTCATATCGTGAAAAATATAGCAAATCAGGGAGTTTACTTCCCGTTAAATCATTATAAGTAAAACATTATTTTTCCTTCCAATTTCAAAATATGTTTTAGATGACATGTATATCTAGTGCAGGAAAAAAGAAAGAAGTGTTTTCGATCTATAGTTTTCCCGTTATAAGTATTCAAAGTCAAACTTACCTGAAATCAACAGTTTTTGTCTCCTGCCACTTTTCCCCTATCAAAACTATGCCAAAAACCAAATAAATTACATATTTTTGAAGAGGACTCTCTTCTCTAGTGTTGTATATGATTTTAAAAATTTTCTAAATTGATTTAGCATTTTTCTATATTTTTCGAATCAACGTCTTCTCAAAGTTTAATATACCTACATGTAGTTTTTAGCAATTTTGTTTAACATTTTGTAGTTGAAACAATAAAAATTTATATGTCCAGAATTGTAGTTCCGAGATCTAGAAAAGGGTACTTTTAATTTTTTGACATTTTCTATTTTGAGTAGAGAAAGGAATAGCAGAAGTGCAAACTTCTAGGTTTTTTGTATTTTTGGAGGTTTGGATGCCAACATGGCATGCCATCTAGGCAGACTCAACCGAGTCTAACTCAGCCCAGTAGGACTCGACCGAGTCCTATTGGGCTGAGTACCCTTAGGGGTTGGCCCCCTGTGAGTAGCCAAATAATATGCAAATGAGAGAAATAATATGCAAATGAGGGGCTTGGGATGTTTTTTGATATTTAAAATATCATAGAGACTCGACTGAATCTTACTTGACTGAGTACCACTCAGCCCAGTCTACTGGGTCACATAGATGCCATTCGGTGCTGCGTGGTGCCTACGTGTACTCAGTCATGTTAGACTCAGCCGAGTCTAATTGGGCCAAGTGATTTGAGTTAGCCTTAAAGGTGACACTCAATTGTGCTTTTACCCATCTATGCTAAGCTCAAAATACCTCATCTAATCAATAATCACTTCAATCCTTCATATCCTTCAACATATTTAGCTCGTTGAATAATACTTTGTCGCTCGGTAATGCCTACAGTTCTGCTTGGTTTTGTCTGTAACTAGTTTAATCAGTAGTGCATGAAAATAGTCATTTCACATGAATTCTCCTGCAGAGTCAATTATCCCAGACTCAATAATGAATCTCATGTCTCTTTAAATAGACATCATAGACCATTTTCTTCTCATCCATTAGATTTTGCCTCTTAATCTCCATCATTCATTTTGCCGCTTCAAGCTTCCTCGACATATGTGTTGATGCAGGAGCATCTTAAGTCCTTGGCAATCCCGTGTCACCAAAAACAAGTTTGTATTTTCCTATGTTGCTTGGTTCCTGCTTTGACCGAGTTGGCTCGGTAGTTGCTCGGTTTCCTTTGTTAACTGAGTTGGTCGGTTAATTCCCTGGCACTCGGTTATCTTTCCTGGCGCTTGGTTATCCTTGCTTACCGAGTTGTTTGTTTTAGTTTTCTGTTGAGGCTGACTCGTGCAATTAATTATGGTCACATATTTAATGTTGGAATCTATCATTGGGAAGCATGTGGACCTAGATTTGGTCATTTCTTCCATTGATGGTGGATCTGAAGGTCGACTTGTTCGGTAGCCTCTTGTATATATTGTAATCTTTTGGTTGTAGTTTGGAAGATAAGTTTGGATAGGAGATAGAAGTTAGAAGATTGAAGATAGTTTCAGATCCTCGCATGTTGGAGGAATTTTGTACTTGAATTGTAATATCTAGCCCTAACCAGGAAGGCCTTACAACCCGACATGTATAAATCAATTTGAAATAATATAAGAAGAAGTTGATATGCATTCTCTCTCATTTTGTGTGTTATTGCTTCCACGTGTGATCTCTGCAAGGTAAATATGGTTAGGGTGTGCCTTTGGCCCCTCTCTGCATCCTCCCTTATGTCATGTGTCTATAACACATTTCATCCTTCTCCATTCAATCAATCTTGAATTTTGTCAGTCATTAGATCATCATAACAAACTTTATCTTTTACCTCAGAATCATAAGCAATTATCCAGCTCATCAATTCAGTTGGCTCTTATAAAATTTATTTATTTCTCTCACTCGGTTAATACAGAATGTGTTAGTGAATACTAACTCGGTTATTATTGTTACTCGGTATACATTGCACTAGCTCGGTGTATACAAAAATCTTCAATTACCGACCACATAAACTTGTTCAATTCTGATATTCAATACATAACAAATTCATGTAATACAATCAAGTCAACAAAATGATGCCATAGATTTATCAATAAGTTACCCAATGTATACCTTAGCCATATCTCCATATCCATCTCATCTTCATATAAATATCTCATTCCTTTACCATTTTTCTTCTTGAGACAATTGTAACCATCACGATAAGTATAGTCAAAACTAGTTGACATCAATGACAATACATATTGACTGATTTAATTGCCTTACATACCACTTTAGTAGCTCGATGATCTCTAATCACTGTCTTTCACTTGTCCATTCAGTTCATCAAGATATTCAATCAGTTGTAGATTATCACTTCACAACTTCTTAGCAAATCCAATTTTTTAATTTGAAATGAGATGAACATTTAAGAGAAATGAAATGACATGACGCCTGAAGATGTGTTGGAAAAATGGTCAGCGCTTCCCTTGGGATTCGTGACATGTCTTAACCACCTCCTATGTTTTTTATAAGTCTAGTGGTTGTATCGAGCATTAATAGGTCGATCTTTTGGTGCAACAACAACTACTACTTGTAAGAAGTGGTATCACAGATTGGTCACAGGTTCAAATCCCCTTGGGTAGCATTGAGGGGGACATTTTTGGAAAAATGGTCATCACTCCCCTCATGATTCACGACATGGATTAACCGCCTCCTATGTCTTCTATAAGTCTAGTGGTTGTATTAAGCATTAACAAGTTGATCTTTTGGTGCAACGACAACCGTTACTTGTAACAAGATGAATACAATGTAGAGGAAGATGGATGAATGTGGTCATCATTATGAGCTACATTTAATGTCATTTCCACTGTGTCAATTTTTTATTGGGGTTTAGTTCTTGGCCTCTAGTAATGTAAATTTTGTTCATGGTACATAACTTAAAAGGGTAATGCTGGAGTGGGCCAATTTTGTAGTATGGCCATAGTAAAATTTGATATCATCGGGCCCCTGTTTAGGTGTATTAGATCAAGACTAGTCTAGGTGAACACATTTTGTAGTTTGCTCACCTTAGAATTTACTACTATATCTACCCAAAAAGGGGCTTTTGTTGTAATTCTCATTTTTCAAGTTAATATAGCTGTGTGGCCTTGAAGCTCTACATTTACCAATTGTTTTTTTAAACTATATGTTCTTATATGTAATTACATTGAAGACGTTCTCTACATGAAATGATGACTTGTTTGAAATCAACAATTGATAGTTGAGGAAATGATGCATGATGATTGCATTAATCTTGGTCATATACATATATACATATATACATATATACATATATATACATATATATATATATATATATATATATATATATATATATATACATATATACATATATACATATATATACATATATATATCTATACATATATATACATATATATATATATCTATACATATATATATATACATATATATATATACATATATGTATATATATATGTATATATATATATATATATATATATATATATATATATATATATATATATATATATATATATATATAATCTTTTCAATTTGCCATCTTCATTTTTCTCATCTTAGTCATTCACATCTTTCTCTGTCTTTGTTGTTTTCTCCACCAATCTTGTAATGTCCCCTTTCTAGCACAAATTGTATGAGTTTTTCATTAGCCTATTTCCATGGTCTCATAGGCTAATCAAGACATTTAAGGGGCTTTGATGCAATTTGGCCTAGACACTTTCAATTGTAAGTCCATTTGAGGTGTCTAGATGTAGTTTTGGGCATATTATTTATATAGTAAGTAATATTTGGGCATAGTTGGGATCTTTAGTGATAGCGTCATGTCAATGATAAATGATTAATATTGATAGAATTTTTTTAATGCCATTGATATCCTTTATTTATGCATTAATAAATCTAGTTTATAAAGTTAAATATAAATATTTAACTTTATTAATGTGAGTATAGTTAAGTGGAAAATATTTAAAGTCCCTTTATTTAATAACACATTGGAGACATAGTTTGGGGACTTAAGCTAAAGGGAAAGTTATTTTAAATGACATGGGGATATATTAAAGGAAAACAAGTAATTTCTCCTTCTCACAAATATTAATTTGTTAGGGAAATTGAAAAATAAGGAATTTTATGTAATGATAAGTGTGTAATGAATAATTTATACATGTTAAATAATTGTTTATTACAATATAATTATATTTAAATTATTAATTTATAATAGATTTTATTTAATATTATTTTTTATTTATAAAGTAAAGTAATATAGGTATAAAAATAATATTTATTAATATAATTATTATATATCTATATTATATTCAAATTATTACTTGATAATAAATATTATTTAAATTTGATTAAATATTTACAATAATTTGTACATAAAATAAAATAAAATATAATGTTAAGTTATTTTATAAATTAATTATCAACACATAAAATTCATTATAAGAGTGAGGTTCCATGGGCTTTAGAATGACTTAGCCTCAACATGTATCAACATTGAAGAACATATAATTGAATAGCTTCTACAAAATCATAAGGTTGTATGCTAAATTAGAGCAAAGCAAGTATGAGTATAAGGAAAATAATAACATACCATAAGACTCCCATATGTGAGAATAAAGGTTCAAATAAGAGAAATGAGAAAGGAGATATTGTGGGTCGATGGTAAGGGAGTCCAACCATTCCATGGAAAATGACCCCTCTCTCGTTCCATTTGTGTGATTCAAAGACTCCATTTGTGTGATTCAAAGATTTTGTTTTGGTCATGTTTGGGTTCTTGTAAGTGGTTACATGGTTTATTTGAAGCTGTCACTTCTCCATTGAGACATTTATTGCATAAACAATATCATTTCCTATGTGGCCTACCAATTGACCCTATATAATACACAAACATATGCCAAAGATAGACCAAATTTATTCCTAATTAAATTAAATTAAATCTTTAAATAATATAAAATAACTCTTAAAAAAACAACAACTTTAAATTGTAAGATGTTTTTGTTCCTTGTTGAATCCACGTTTTATTACGATCACATATAACAGAGAAGCAGGAAGATACTACAGTTACAGGGCCATCATTCCTGCTCGGCTTGTCTTTGTTCGAATAAAATCAAGGGGAATTTTTACTTCTTGAAGAAAAGACATGGAGTTGGGCTTCTTGGGCTTAGGTATAATGGGCAAAGCAATGGCAATGAACCTGCTCAAGAGTGGATTCAATGTGACCGTGTGGAACAGGACATTATCTAAGGTAATCCTTGGCATCCAGTTCACCAAATATTCTCTGCGCTAGGTGGGTATAGCGAATTTGGTTATGTATGTTGTATTGGTCACATGGGTATCATTTATATATTACATTTAGGCAGGCGATTGTGGTTTTTGGTTTTTGGTTTGGATCAAACTCAGTTTGTTATACAATTAGTTCTGTTCTCTTTACTATCCGATTCTGTAACTCTCTCCGTACATGCTATGGGTAGTCATATAACTAGGACTTGTGACAGGGCTATCGCTTATATTACCAATTTGAGCAGGCGATTCAGTTGTGGTTGGATTGAACTCATTTTATTTTTGGATCATTAGGCTAATGTTTTCCAAACTTTACTTGGGTAGTTCTATGGTTAGGAATCGTCACATGGGTAACCTCTTGACCCTAAATTTAAGCTGGATATTTAGTTGTTTGAATTCAAGTCTGTTTTCGAATCAAATGAAAACGCCCCTCACCATCTGCAACTGCTGGTTTTTAAACAAATAAGACATGTTACACAGTAAACTAGACATCATTTGGAATATTAAGATTTGCGAGATATTCAACATTTTTGGACTCAAATAAATTTGTATATGAAATGGAAACATTTCCCGCCAACTGCAGCTCTTTCCAGACTGTTATACTAGATATAAAGAAATAAATAAATTGTTGGTTCAGGGATAGTATGATAGCCAAGTGCTAGCGATGGGATTGCTCTAGCAATCTATACGGACATAATTGCTGAAGCCTAGGCAAAGACAAATGAAAAGAACCTTGAGAGAAACCCAACTGATGAAGAAGCAGGTTAGAATATCCTTTTTCATTGTTTTCCTTAATTAAATAAAATACATTTAATAGCTAGTTCAACAGCTATTGATTAAGGTTCATACGATTTTAGTTTATCACGAATGTATATAAGAGACAACCTTCAATAATTTTTTTTCTAGTTTCTGATACTTGAGGACATTTTTTCACTTGAACTAAAATTACTATATTGGCAAAGTCATCAAAAGCACTGACGGAAACCTTGGCAATACCTTACAAATCTACTAATTATGTACTATATCTCTGATTCTTTTGTGGAATATGTTTAGTAAGGAGTTTCAATGTCAGGGATTTGAGCATTTCCGTATCAATGGTATCCGTAAATTGAAAAATCCATTGTTTTATTTCTTTGATTTTGAAATGGTGAGGCTCAAAGCCCATGCCCACCAATGTTTATCATGAAAGGAGTGATGAAGATTATCCCACTGAAGTTTTATAAAATAGCTACTACAAAATCACAAAATCTAAAAGCATAATTAAAAATAACAAATACCACTGCTGTGAATCTGCTGTTGGTGTCCTAAAGCTGTGACTTGGCTGTTAGTATTGTAATGTTTAACCGCCTCAGGCAGTAGTCCGGCCTTTGGACCTGTTTTTTTAAAGCACCCTGGTTTTGCTGCATTTTTTAATAAAAACAAATATCATATAATTTAGTTTTTTATGGAAAAAATCCCAACAAAATATGAGCACTACAGATTTCATTCACAGTAAGAATATTACAATTCAGTGTGAATCAATCTTGTGCTATCTAGTAAATCTTCATCACGCAGAAGTTTTAGGTAGCAACAGAACCATCGATTTTTTTTGGAGCAATTACCTACTCCAAAATCCGTCATACATTTGCCAAATTCAACATTGGATTTATAGCCAAAATCCAATAACCACTCATTGAACCTGACCGCCCCATTCCATGTCAAAATATGACACAGCAAAAGTCACTTTCCAAAAATACCGATTAAAGCATTGTATGGCATTATTGAAAATTGAAATACTGATAACCAGTAATTTTGTAGCTGATCCATTTCCAACAATGAGTCAAGTTGTGTCGCTGGACTTTATTGATTAAAGCATTGTATGGCATTAGTGAATATTAAACAACTGATTACCAGTATTTTCTGAGATTTATATCAGTGTACTGAGTAACCTAGGATGCTTACAAAAATTGTTTAGGGTTTTTGCAGTTAATTTTCCTTATATAGTACTATTGGGTCATATGCACGATCTTTCAGTTGAATGCAAATCTATCTAGTCGTATTGTCACCTATGTTGATTTTACACAAAAACTTATGGATAGATTTAATAGGAAAAACCTTGAGATACATTTCAAGGAATTGGCCCAGTTGAGACAACATGGTGTAGTGGATGATTATGTAGCAGAATTCCAATGAGTTCCAGTTATGGTTCAAGACGTCACAAAGAGGAGACACATTGTCTTATTTGTATGGCTAGTCGAGCAACTCAGGGCTTGATCAAGGATTTTGACCCAGTATCTCTACAAGATGCCATAAGGAGTATTAAATTTGTAAGTTTTAGTAACTAAGAGCAAGTTCTATTTCAAGGGTCATTGTTGGGCAACATAAGAAACATTTTCATAAGGTTTTCCCTCAACCTAAGATACTACTTCCTAAGCCAAGAAAGATGGAAGAGTCCAAAAATGAGCTTTGAAGAAAAAAATTATGCTTTTCTTGTAGAGTCTTGGGAGGTAGATCATAGATGCTTGGGAAAGGGACAAGTACACTACATAAAATCATTGAGGATTCAAAGGTAGAAGAACTTTAATCCAAGGTGATCATTGAGGTAGAAGAACACGGGGTCAAGGGAGGAGAAGAGTCACAAATGGCATATTGGTTACACTTTTAGGAGCACCTAGGTATCATCCTTTTCAAGTTAGAGGAGTTTTGCAAGGACATGAAGTGATGATCTTGATTAATAGTGGGGCTACCCACAATTTCATCAATGAGGGTTTAGTGACTAGGATGGAGTTGAGGACAGATGATTTAAAATGATTGAATGTTATAGTGATTGATGGGTTCAATATTTTGTGCAACAAAAGGATTCAACATCTTGATATGACCCTAGGGAGACAGAGAGATGATTTTTATGTGGTTAGCATTGGCGATATATATATTGTTTTGGGTATGCAATGGTTGCATTTACATGGTGGTGTACGCAAACTATCAAACTATGGATTTAAGATTCAAATCAAAGGGAAGGAGGTGGTTCTTTGAGGCCTACCTAATGGGACTCTCTAGATTTTTTTGACTAAAAGGACAAAGAGGGCTTTTTGTTGAGACCAAATGGCCTAGGCTTCACTGTGTTTGATTTTAAATATGAGCTCATCCAAGGATGGGAGAACTAACAATGTTGACATCCAATCCATCTTGGCTAAGCATAGCAAGGTGTTTAATAATAGTCCTTCAAGGCCATTGGATGGAGATTTTCAGCATGTGGTTGAGTTGGAAGAGGGGGTGAAACTAGTCATTACTACACCTTATTGTCATCCTTGGAGGCACAAGAAGAGATTGAGAAGGCAATTTAAGGATGGGACACATACGACTCAACTCTAGCTCATTTGTTTCTTCTGCGGTTTTTGCCAAGAAGGATGGTACTAGAGGATGTGCATCAATTACAAAGCCCTCAACAAGAAGACAGTCAAGAATCGCCAATCCATTACCAAGATTGATGAGTTGATAAATGAACTTCACAATACAATTTACTTCTCCAATATTGATCTATGATTAGGGTATCATCAAATTAGGAAAGGGACGAGGATGAGTATAAGACAAATTTCAAGTTTCATTATGGGCATTACGAGTTCTTGGTCATGCCATTTGGGTTGACTAATGCATTGGCTACATTTCAGTCTTCCATATATCATGTATTTGTTAATTAGTGAAGGAAATTTGTAATAATTTTCTTTGATAACATCTTGATTTATAGTAAGACATGGGGGGAATCATTTGATCAAGCATATGATGTGCTTGGTATTCTAGAGCAGCAACCATTTTGTAAGCATCAAAATGTGAGTTTGGGTTGATAGATATATTAAATTTAGGGCATAAGTTAGTCCCCAAGGGGTTAGTGTGTATGATGAGAAAATTAAGGCGATCTTGGATTGGCCTCCACCTAAGAATACAACACACTTGAAATATTTCTTTGGCCTTTGTAGCTATTACAAGAGGTTCATCAAGGTATTTTTGCAGCTAGCTAGCCCATTGATGGACTTGATGAAGAAGGGAGCCTTCACTGATTTAGCACATAGAGCTTTTAATAAGCTTAAGGAGGTAACGAGTTAATCTCCTGCTTTGGCTATTCCAAAATTTTCATTTTTGTTTGTTTTGAAGTGTAATTCTTCTAGGGAAGGAATTGGAGGGGTTTGATGCAAAACAAACACCTTATAGCATTTGATAGTAGGAAGCCCTAGGAATCAGTGAAGAGTTTTTGTATTAACAACAAGGAGATGTTAGCCATCATGCATGGGTTAGCTAGGCTCAAAGAATATTTGTTTTATAGGAGATTTATGGTGAAACAAATCATCATAGCTCGAAGTTCTTCCTCAATTTGAAGGATAGATAACAAAAGTGAGTAAGGAAGGTACATGCCTATGATTTTGACATTGAATATGTTAAATTTTACACGAAGGTTAAACTCAAACCCTCTTTTTCGAAACCAAATGTCTTTTGACCATTCTACAAACTTCTTAATTCAAAAAGACAAAAGACAACTCTTAATTCATTCATAGTGTTGACTAATAACATGTTTCTTGCCATACTTGCGATATCCAAAACAACAAAGAGAGTCTTGAATCTTCCATCTGCAAATGCAAGCTAGATCTTTCCACTACCAATTTTTTTTACAAGATGTATCATCTCTTAATAAAAATTGTGTTCATGATAATGTTCATATATAGAAAAACACATCCCTTGTGAGGAGATATGAAAAGAGGCACCATAATCTATCAACAATGCATCTTCAAATGCATGTGTAACCTAACATGCAAGAAACACATCTCCTTCAAATTCTTCGTGAACACTGAAAACATTTTTTAGAGTCATCTTCAAACTTAGTTTTCTTCTTCTTTTCCTTACAATGCTTCGCAATGTAACAAATCTTTTGACAGTTCCAACATTTCACCTTGGATTTTCTAGGAAACTTTAACCTACTTCTTGTCTTGCTTTTCTCTTTTGCACAACCTCTAACAAACAAATCATTTGTTACAAAATGAATGAATTTTCACCTTGTTTCGTCAAACAACAAAGCTCCAACTACTTCCTTAAGCTTCAACTTAGAAGAGGTGCTCCTGATAGCCATAACAAGATTTTCCTATGAATTTGACATAGAACATAATAAAGTTACATACTGATCTTCATCTATCTTGACATCTAGGGATACCGAATTATCATGATGTTGAAAATAAAAATGCATTATAACTCAATCATCATTTGACATTATCAAAGAATACAATCCTTTTCTCAGAAAATAACTTATTAACCAACAACTTTTTCTGAAACAAGACAACAAATTTTTTTCCATGAATTTTCTGCAGCTGTCTCTCTAGAGACATTCGCAAATACGAAATCTGAAAGGTGCAACCTGACCTTGCCATCCACATTTTCTGTGATAATCCTACCAAGGAAATTTATTCCAAACTTGGAATATTGCCGATTTTATGTTGTAGGTATTTCATCAAACACTTAGCATCATCTCAACCCTTTTTTTTGATTTGTCTGTTTGGAAATACCATCAATAATCATGAAACTGCAGTGCATCTATCCAAATATTTGACCAAACTTGCCAAATTTCACATTGTAAGCTCATTGGCTTTTTGTTAAACAGTTTGCATTCAGTTGACAATGATAAGATATTTCAATATTGCTTTGGGAGGGTATCATAAACAATTAATAGAGAATTTATTTTGTTCATATTCCAATGCAACAACAATTTGCATGCAGTTTTCCCAAATTTGTTCTTCAATTGATGTACACTACTAAATGATATTTGGTTTTTTATTTCCATGGATTGCAGTGTGAAGAGCTTGTGGCCTATGGTGCTTCTGTAGGCAACACACCTGCAGAGGTTGTAAAGAAGTGCAAGTATACTATAGCCATGCTGGCTGATCCTCCTGCTGCACTCTCAGTGAGAAAACTTTGGAACATTGTTTGAATTGTCTTGTACAATATTGGCAGTTAGTTTTACCTGATTGTTTTGCAATAAGTTGAGTTTTTGATTTCTCTGTGTAGATTTTCCTATATTTATATTCTTCTCAACTGTTTTACAGGTTGTTTTTGACAAGGGTGGTGTCTTGGAGGAAATGTGTTCAGGAAAAGGATACATTGACATGTCAACAGTTGATGCTGCCACCTCCACAAAAATCTATGAGGTCTGTTGTCACAATATCAATGGCATGATAAAATATTTGTGTGCCCCTAAATGTATGAATATTGGAAATCCAATGAGTTTTTTTGAGTGCTTTTTGCAATCTATTTAGTCGCCTATGTACTTCTGGTGTGATGTGCAACTTCACCCATATAAGATGTTGGTAGAATTCAAATACAAGCTACACCTGTGTTGTAAGAGACTTATATATGTAGATGTGACCATATCCATTTAATGCTGAAATTTTCGAGCATACCAGTAGTAAGTACTTAATCACATAAGAGTCGAAGAAATTCATTCTCCCAAGGGCATTTTTTTACACTATTTATTTTCCGTTTTTGAGTTAATCACACATTTTGAGAAAGTTGGTTCAGCAACATATAATAGTGGTAGCTTATAAATCATTCCTTTCCCTCCTAATTCTTCAAGAAGAAATAAATTGGTCTGGATTTATTTTGTTTTGGTAAGATGTAACATACCAACTATACTATCCTAAAAAATGTGTAACATACCAACTATACTATCCTAAAAAATGTGTAACATACCAACTATACTATCCTAAAATAAATAGGAAAGTAAATTTTCTCTTACGAGGATAGGAAATATGCTTTAACGACATAACTGAAATAATTGCCTTCCATTTCCTAGGAACATGAATAAGAATTACATTAACCAACTGAAAAGGAAGCTACCAACTAATTTCACATGAATCTGATTTTAACCAACTTATTCCATTACTTCAGCAGTATATGAAGTTCAAAAAGAAATGTATCATTAACTTTCATATGAAAAGAAACTAACAATAGATTGCTATGAAGTAAACAACAGAACACTACCAAAGAATAACTCGTAGAACCTGAACTTGTTGGTTCAATCTCTGCTGTACTCCTTTTAGTTTTCCAACCTCCATAGGGCGAAAGAGTATCATTAGGGTTTGTCACCACCCAACCTTTGATCTTATGATCATGACAAAAACGGTCACCTGCACAACTTCCACACGGAAGTGGCCCCGCCCTTCCCCAGGGCATTTGAATATGACTTCAATTTTCTTGCCATCTGAGAGTTGGTGCAGAACCCACAACTGTCATAGCCAGTCAACCTATAGACATTTTTGCCTATTAGGGTGACCTTCCTAGCTAGAAATTGCCCTACATGTTCTAGTGATTGACAGTTACTACCCATAGCATAGTACCATTTTGGCCAAGGTTTTAAGGTACAAACACAATTCCATGTGCAGTCAATGTCACCACCAGACTCATTAAGAGTCATAAAGACCTCTTAATTGGATATCCACATCTTGATGGACTCATTGTTCATATGTAATCATGTTTTCCCATGATCTTGGCCATTACACATTAGCCCACCCACTAGGTTGACCAAATCTATTTATATGATTCAAGTGGACAAGTAATCAGTTGGTAGTTTGCTGTCCTGAAGACTTGCAGACCCAAAGGATTCACCCAATCAGATAAGTCCTCCTAAGGGCAGGGGTAGAATAAGACTCATGGTATATGATCAGATATCACTGATATAAAAATATGACCAGATTCATCTAAATCAGATTGATGTACAAACACAGCCTCAAGAAAGGTTTGACTACCTTGCCAAAGCTTTATGGTTCATGTAGGGTCTCCTTATATGCAGATCATTCTATTACTTAAGGTAGGAAGATAGATTTTCTTATTCGATTTCAGTCAAATAGCAGATTAAAAGAATATATAGATGCATCACACAACAAACCATATTTCTATATTCTCATACTCTTTAATGCACAGAAGGAAATCATGCAAATACCAAGAAGATTATTTGTTCGACCTGATGGAATAAAGGACCTGAGCTTTTAACTTTAACAGTTTAATGCATACGATGCATACTCCAATTCAGATCAAGTATAACTTCTGAACAATTGCTTTCTACATATGAATGAATGGCCTTTTCTCTGACATAATGGTAACTATGAAAGCATATGCTTAATGATCCTTTCTTTATCCTTAACATAAAAATGCATGTAATCGAATGATGAATGATCCATTCTCTGTTATAGAAATGCATATGATTGAACGAGCCTTTCTTTATCATGAAAATATAAATGCATGTAATCAAATGATCCTTTCACTGTTTAGAAATATGAATGGATATGATTGAACGAGCTTTTCTTCATCATGAAAATATAAATGTATGAGATCAAATGATCCTTTCACTGTTAGAAATATAAATGCATATGATCGAATGATCCTTTCTCTGTTATAGAATATGAATGCATCAATAACAAAAATGACAATAAGAAGAGCAAGTTTCATGATTGCGATCCAACTGAATAGAAATGCAATCGAGGAAGCTAAGCAGATCCTTCTCCAAATCAAAGAGAACAAAGCACAAAAGAAACTGCAATCACAAAATGCAGAGTTGCTATGATGAACTTGTATCCTCCAAGTAAAAATTCAGAATCCCCCGATCAAGAAAGAATGCCCTCTAAATAAACAAGCCAGCAAGCAAGAAGATGGGTCTTAGGCTGCAGGAGTAGTTTGTTGTCTATGGTGGCAAGAGGAGTTACTCTTGCCACCTCACCTGACAACCCTCCACAATGCAAACGTGAGCCTAAGGTTGATAAAGATAATCGATAATTATAAAATATAATGCCGCACAAGAGCAAGGAACAAGAATAACATTATATATATATCTTTATATATATATATATATATATGTATGTATGTATGTATATTAAAACATTAATTTCGGGTTTGTTTGTATAATTAAATACATGCATTATCGGGGGTTAACCCCGTAGTGCAATGGTAGTGTTGCAAGCCTGTGATTATATAGGTCAGGTGTTGCAAGCCTGTGCAAGCCCCAGCATGCACAAAGAATGACTACATACTTGGTTTCCCCGCTGTTGATAGCGGCCACTTTACATGCATGAATGCCGATGAAAAATGCCCCTGCAAGATGTGGTTCAATTCCCCATGACTGGTCCTGCCCCGCCAGCTGTGCTCTGAAAAATTCATGCGTGGTCCACCCATGATGGTTGCAGGTTCGAAGGCGACACTGTTCAGCATGGTTTGACCTGCAGTCCGTATTCCATGCCTGTCCTCGAGTCGCAGATCGCATACTCACGCGCCTAGCCAGAAATGAAGTTCGTGGTCTTCAATGATAGGAGATATAAGGAAAGCATTGGAGAGATAAGGGGAAGGGGAGTTATAAGGAGTTTGGAGTTAATTGCAATGGAGGGATAAGGAGTTGATATAGAGAGATAGGGAGATGACACGGAGAGTAAGGAGATGTCGTTGCTTGGCTATGGAATAGTGTCTTGTTAGGTGTGAATTTCGAGTGGTATGCTCTTGAGGTTATTAGATGTCCGCAAGAGTCAAATGTCGAAGGTGTTAATGCCTTAGCATTGATTAGAATATCACCACGGGGATGGGCCCAAATGTGACCCCACTGGTTCAAAGCTCAAGTCAAAAGCGATATCACCAAACAAAAAAAAAATACGTGCATTATCACTTAGTGTGAATTTTCATCTTGCATACTCAATTTCTCAATCATTGTGGATACATCCATTTTGTCGTCTTAAAGCACGACATTATGCATGGATCCCTTGCATGATTGTTTGGTTAGCATTTGTACATTTGATGATAGTTGATATACACATTTACATTTAATTACATTTAATTACATTTCATATACATTTCATATACATTTCATAAACATTTACAGTTTACTTATATATATGCATAGCTTGAATGAAAATGACAGAAGAGATCACTAAATTATATTTAAGCAATTTTTTAAGTTGCTGAGTTTTTTGCCGAGAAGTTGCCGAGTTATCACCGAGTTTTTGCCAAGTTTTTTTTGGGCCTTGGCAAGAAGTTGCCGAGTATGAGTTTTTCAACTATAGGTAAAACTATTATTCCAGCTTGGATGGCATTCTTGACCTTCACCGTGTATTCACATCCCCTTACATTGATGACACTCTTCCCCCGCTCGTGGGATTGATCTTTTCCTACATTCGCTGACAAAGAATGATTAGATTTATCGTCATTATAATACTAATTCATTAACAAAATTAAAGTATGCATTAATCATTCATAATGAAATCCATCACAATTCTTTCCCAATATTCCACATACGAAATTTAAATCATCATAACCATATTTTATGAACTCAAATAATTGTTAAATCACATGACCATTTAACTTCACACTTCACATGAGATAATTATTACAGTTATTTAGAAAAGCTCACAAGGAAGGGATGTAACATAAAAATTGAAGGAATGCATTTTTCTTTGCTTGGGTTGTTATTTGAGAGTTGTATATGTAGGTAGGAAAGGGGTAGTTTTATAAATTAAAATAGGAGGAAAAGGGACATATGTTTTCTTACTTTTTCAAACTGTTGGCTGTTTACTTTTCTGTTAGTCACAGCTAGCTTTACCCAATTCCTGCAGGGAATAATTGCCAAAGGTGGAAGATTTGTTGAGGGTCCAGTCTCAGGCAGCAAGAAGCCTGCAGAAGATGGCCAATTAATTATACTGGCAGCTGGTGATAAGGTATGAGGACTTCTTGGTTTTTGGATTGTAAGAGGTTTTAACTTTTTTTGAGAATGACTAAATTATTTTCATTAAATTATTTGCAGTCAGCATTTCAACTTATTTGCAGGCTATGGAAGTGTCATATCCATCATCATTACCAATATATTACATGTCAGAACTTGAAACTTCTAATTGCTTCTTTTATTGGATGCATTCCAATGTTCCATGCTAGCAGTAATTTCCATCTTACCCACTATCATATACCTTGTAGATCCAAGTAATAGTATATCTATTAAGTTCACTCACTTCATGCTAGTGCTACTACTTGAAGATGTCCTTAACATATCTTATTTTGTTCTATTTGTACTGTAATCAGCTCTCTGGAAATTAGCCGGATTGAGGCACGAGGGAAATTTTTTCACTTAGAATGAAAGGCTTCTTTTAATTTGACCTTTCTGACATTTATAGTTGTCTTTAAATATTCTTGGGTGCATGTAGAATCACTATAAAATTATAGCTGGCTCATATCATTGATGACTTTGGCTCCCCTTCACAGTATAGTGCCTTGAGTTTTTACTTATGCTATGGAGGTAGCTGAAAAGTTGCTTGCTTTTTATTACGAGGATGTGTTACAGGATTCTGACATGATTTTTTTCTTTCTTTCAACAAAGAATCCTTTAATTATTGTTATGTTAATAGTAGAAAATTGTATAACAAAACCCTCGGATCATTTAAATCTTATTGTTTGATGAGTAGGGGAAGTGGTAAATGATTTCCAGTTTATGGTGGCATAAATGACAGATGAATGCCGCTAAACTGGTAAGTTGTAACTCAGATTCAATCACAACTAATCATATGACAAAAGATAAGATTGAAAGCAAGATGCAGTCCTTGGAAAAATACAGGACACTTATGCATCAACACATTGCAGCAAATTTTATATGGAATATGAAAAGGAGGACAAGTTAAGAAGTCAAGAATAGGACATATTCAGTAAGAGAATAAATTCTTTAGTTGTTAATTAATATGATAGGAAAGAGTGTTGAATTATGGATGAAAAAGGATAGATAGACAAGAGTGGATTGAAGGAATTCTGCATGTACCAAAGACAACCCACCAATTCAATATAGCCACTTGACAAGAAAATGCTATAGAAGTAGCATTTTATTGTCATATCATTGAGCATGTCCGTTTTAAATCTAAATCATAGGGCTATGTAAATGGTTAGCAGTGGAACTCTTGTTATTATTTGTCTGCTTTGGCAATTCACCTGTTTTACTCCTTTTTTCAAATTTCAACAAATATGAGGGCTTGGGGATTGACCATCAAATTTTGGAAAATCTCACCTCAGGTTGTATGCATTTCTCTCCCTGTCATGCACAAAAATGTCAGCAAACCCTGACTAACCAATACTGGCATTTAGATTGAATTAGAATACTTATATTGGCCGTAATTGGAAAGGAACATCCTCCTAAGGCCATTTACTCTTCTAATTTGAAGTTTTGCTAAGTTCCATCAGACTTTCAAATAATACCTAGCTTATTCACAGCATCAAATTAAATATGCAGCGTCTTTTTTTTTAACTCTGGGCACATCATATAAACAATATGATAAAAAATGTAGTTTCTATTTTCATACTTTCTAAATGTCCAAAACTTCTTTCATATTTCTTGTATTGAATGTTAACTCATTTGAAATTCTCTTAGAGCATGACATTATACCTTTTGATGCTTTTATCTGTCCCGTTGATCTTTTGGGTTGTCATGACTTATGGATATTAATATCATACCTCTCCTCTCTCTTCCAATTTCTAACAGAGACCCTTAACATACTTTTTGTGATTACAGTCCTTGCATGATGAGGTGATGCCCGCCTTTGATGTGATGGGAAAGAAAACATTCTTTCTAGGGGAAGTTGGAAATGGAGCCAAGATGAAGCTTGTTGTCAACATGATCATGGGCAGGTGAATATTTCAGTTTTTGTCCAATGAATTATTGCAATTCTTATATCCTACATAACACCAGCTTTTGTGCACATTGTTTAATCTACGTTTGTTGTATATGACATGATTATTTTTTGTCATCTGAGGTTGTTAATTCTTATATGCAAAAAATAAACTAAGGTCATACATAAGCACTTTCCATTTGTGACTTTTCTAGGACATTCCTGCTGTTATTTCTTCTCACTTTATCATAAGTTCTCTTGACCTATTTTTGTCGTCTATGGATGTTAATTTAAATTCAATTTCAACTCCAATTTTACAGTTACTTTCTAGTTTGACAAATCATAAAACTGAGAGGTAGTGCAAAAGGGAAACACCGAAAGTGGATTCTATGTGTACTAGAAAGCAGAGTGAAAACTGAATAAATTGACATGGTTGAACATGCCAGGGGTCTCCTCCTCATGCAATATGTTGCTCATGATGCATGTCACCGATTATGCTAGCATTGATATTAGAATCCCTGGTATTGGACACCTTATCATTATGGGGGGATGGAGAGAAGAGAGGTCAGGAGCTCTCATCGACTTTGGTATCAAGATATAGTGGACATTTAGGTTGCTTGTTTGCTGTTGTGAATTCCTAGGAGTATTTACTATCTGGTTAACTCCTTTGTAGTGTGAACAAGGCACATTATCTAACTAGTACCTAGCTAGGACTTTTTCACACATGTTAAGTTTACTTGGGGCTCTAGGATTCTTTCTAGAAACACGTGTGATCTTATCTTTTAGTTGTTTTATGCCATAGGATTAAGACACTTGTCATTATCCTAGTTGGTCCTATCTCTCAACCTTTCCTATAAAAGCAAGGTCTCATATGTACATTTTGGACATGCTCATTGTTCATATTTGATCTAATATATTTTGCATCTATTATTGCAAATTTATGTTCTTATTTTCTTTCTTGTAGAAGGATAGTTTGGTTTTGCAGGTGATCTTGGGAGCTTTAGTCCTTGAGTGACTCTTATCATTATTTCCTTGTGCTCTTCCAATGTAGACACAAGATTCTTTCTCAAACAATATACAATACTCTTAAACGGCTATAAATTGATAGCAGCTTTGGATGACCATTTTTGGGGAGACAATGGCCTCCTCCCGAATCCCTCTCCCACAATGTCCAACTAACAACTTTGTATCTGCTTTATCCAATAGCCAACCCTCCCAAGCATGGAAGAAATCAATCCTTTCATCAAGTGTTATGGAGAAGAACAATAAAAAGGCTCACTTTCCCATTAAAAAAGGAAAATGAATGTTATATATAAATGGCTAACCCACCTAAGATGTCATTCTCTATGGATGAATTGGAAAAAAGGCTCTGGTTACTCAAGGAAAAAGCCCTGTTCTGCAGTGGAATGGTGGCTTATCCAGTTCATAAAACATTAAGGATATGGATCCAAGAAAATTGTAAGCCAGTTGGATGAAGTGGATATCCTGACTCTGCCCAAAGGACATTCATGGCCATATTATTCAACCAAGCAAGGAAAGCACTTGGCTTTCCATAAGGATCCTGGTTCATGGAGAAATTTGGATTATTTAAGAAGCACAGGCTCCCATTGTTCATCCAAAGGAAAATCTTTCATTATCCCAGTCAGAAGTAAGTTCATCTACCGGGCAAACACTGGCAAGGAAAGGCCTCAAAGAAATATGAAAAGCTATTGTTGTTTATATTGTAGCATTTGAGTTCACCCAACATCCTAGAGTTCTAACCTAAACAGGGATCTATAGATATGAATAACCCTTTGCTAGTCAAAATATTGCTGGAAATGGGTTGCACCAAATTAGAGCAGCCATTGGACTGCAAAAATATCCCATTCACACATAGACTCTGCTGTGAACATGGAAACCTTGCATGTGTTTGTACTTCACATCCTTCCAATGCCTAATGGGAGTAGACTGAACAAAATCCCTGTTCTACAGATGTCAAGGAAAATCAACCAACAAAGCAAAGGGAATGCAACAAACACAGGAAAGCAACAAGAAAACACAGGAAGAGTTTAGAAAGAAAAAAATTATGTCCATGAGGGATGGGTTCATGCAAATTACTACTCGTAACATACACCAGTTACAATAGCAAAGAACTAGTGCAGAACTGAGCCTTAAACTCAAAGCAAATACAATAGAGCAAAAAAAACAGGTGAAACGAAGAAATAGACACATGGTGGTTAACCTAAAAAAGTCAACCCCAAAACAATTACAAGTGTAAATATATGTGTGAAGGGAGGCCCCCACAATGCTGTGGGAGTAGATGAAGGTATCTAGGCAGATAACAAAAAACATTAGGTGTTTGCTTTGGAGTAGCCAATGATATTATCATCAATCACTGTAGTAGTAACATTGTAGAGTTTGATAATGCTCATCCGGGGAGCTAGACAATCCTAGAAGGCAGACTGTAGTAGTACAGATGTAGAGTTTGAGAGTGCTCATCTGGCAAGCTAGACAATCATAGAAGGCAGGGAATTCTGCATAGAACCTCCTCTAACACTCAAGGTTGAAGAGCTGTTTATGATAGAAAAAATACTGATCATTTGAGCTTGTCCCTGAGATCTGTGTTGTGAAAGAGGGGTGTTCACTGTTAGAAGATTTTGACATCAAGAAGAGATTTGACCATGACCAATAAAATAAGAGTTGTGGTGTTGGGAAGTCTTACCTGTAGTAGACCATAAGGATGAGCAATGCTTCACCTGTATGTGAATCAATATTATCCAGGTGGCACTTAACACCTCCAACAGTTGTGATAGGCTGAAAGAAGGCAGTAATCAATCTCCTACATCATGGGCCTTCAGAGAGAAATATATACCATAAGTTGGTGACTTCAAAAAGAAAAAGAGCCAAGCATCACAGATCAAGGTAGTGTAAAAAGGTGGATAGATGATCACCAGAATCTCTATATATATTATAGACAATGGTACCTCCTGTTGATTTCATGGTAGATTGTATGTTGAAAAATAAAATGCTTCTAAGTCTCTATCTCAAGGTGAAAACAAAGGCAGCAAACATTTTCACTTTCTAAAATATGGTAGTCCATCTCAATTTAAAGCTGATGGGGGCACAACTGCAACTAAGTGAGAGGCATCCTCAAACCATGAGACCAATGATGCTCAAGAGATTTGGTTAGTAGAGAATAACTTCTTGAGAGCTTACTGTATGAAAGGGTAAAGGCCAAATCCAACTGGTAAGAAAAATCGCATCCCTTAACACATTTGACATCTTAGGGAATCCAAAAACAATAATTATGAATATGTGGAGACCACCTAATGAGAGCAACCAAATAAAAATAATACCCATGAGCAACCTGCAACAAAAGAAACATAAAAAGAGAAAAGACAAACTATGAGATTCACCTCCATAATAATATCAAGATTCAACTGTGTTATTTTCGAGTCAAACTCATTGACTCATATGTCATGAGTAGTGGTTCACATGAACCCGTCTCCCATGAGAACGAATGGTCTGCAGTTAAGCCAACTCAGTGGTTTCAATTCTTCATCATGTCTTTGGAGCTAAACATATTTACTTTGGCCCAAATTTCCTCTTAAACCACTTACAAAACAGCTTTTGAAAAAAACATGATTCAGTTCTATCTTGTTGGACAATTATTCAAATTGTGTTTGATACTTGCGGACATAATAGTTTTTTGTAGCTTGATTAAGGCTCTAGTGAAGTCTTTATAAGTACTAGCCATTAGGGTCAAATCAAACTAGTACGCTCCCAAGTAGGTGTTCCAAAAGTCTTCTTGAACCTTTGGTACAATAATATGGCCTCATGTTCCAAGTTGAGTGAGGCTAGGGACAACTTATGTGGGGGTTTGATTCAAGATAAATTACTGTTCTGCTTGGTAAATCTAGTTTGTGGCATCTCATCTCTATCTAGTTTGGTAAAATCAAGTTTGGGTGTACTTTGGGACAATTTCCGCAAATTGTGCTCTCCTCCAAAGGGGTGATGTCGGAACCTTGTCTAGAGGAGTTGTGTTGGCCACTATACTGTCCTCATGGTTGTAGTTGTGAAATGGCAACTTGCATCACATCATATAACCATTGAGCTTGTTAGTTCAACATTCATTTTCTTCTATCTTGTCAAGTTTGTCTAACTTGGTCCAGACTGAAAGTGAGTCCTTGATGGTCTTTAGTTTTGTATCAAGATTTTCCAAAGTGAGGTCTGGAGAATGGTGATTGTGAACCATTTTGGGTCACCTGGGCTTATTGGAAGGTGTTTTGGAGTTGTATATCAAAATGATCAGCTTGACTAGATGACCACAATGGTATAGGTGCCTGGATGATGGATCAATTTTTTTGCTTTAAAAAAAATATACCGATAATATCATAATATCATATGGACAATTTCAGACAAAACTGTTCAATTCCTCTTAGTTTGAGATAATTTGACCCAAAAGTTTTAGAAGGGCAGACTATAAAAGAATCCAATAATTGAGACACAATTTAAGTTATTAACACAATTCCCTCATTTGAAAGCTTCAACTCATTGATCCATTGTTTTACCATATGCATTTGTGCAACTCAGCAAGGATTAATCTGTCTTCAATCATATGTGCCTAAATCTGTTCAGAGCTAGGGTTTAAGACAAATTGATTGGCTAGGTTATGTCTGGTTTATAGTCTCTCTTTTCCTATTTGTAAATAGTGAAGGTGATAATATTTTAGAGCTTTGTGGAGGATTCCACCTTCCTGTAGCTACACTTTCTCATCTTCAAGGTACAAAGAGTAACTTCTTGATGCTAACCACTAACTAGTGTACTACAGATGTAGACCGTTGATGGCTTCATGTGGCGAGGTTTCTCCTAACTCAGACTCAGAGGATCATTCAATTTACTCAAAGGTACACGAACGCTCACAGCCATATATAGATGTTGTTTGAGTCTAGGTATTGGTGTGTCAACCAATATTGCAAGTAAAATTGTGTTGGCAAAAAATGATTAATACCCCATTGCTTTCACTGCTATTTGATCACCAAAATCCCATAAGGTCAAGGTGAGAGCATACAAAGGGTGGTTGTAGTAAGCCTCTAAAGTGATGTTGCTGTTGTCGAATGCAGCCTGGAAAAAACTCTTATACCACTTGTTAGGATCTCACTTGCAAAATTATAAGGACACAAGGTTTCTAACATAAAAAGATTTCAAAGTATTTTATGAAAGATTTTGGGGAGATGCAACAAAGTCACAACCAGTGCCATTATCTTGCAAATCCTTAAGAGACATTGACAATCAAAGTAATGAAATACTGCCCAAAGAAATGGCAACAAGGATGTGCCTCTTGGTTCATTCTTGCCCAATCTGAGAAGAAAAGGGAAAAAAGAGTCTAGTGATTTGTGTATCAAGATGATGACACATGTTGTCATCACATTAACTTTGAGATATGATTAAAAATGCAGGAAAATAAACTTTGAACTGGAGAAGAAATATGTGGAAATGGACATCATGCAGCCATGAAACAATATGCAAAGATAGCATTCTAAATTTCTAAGCATGAATACAACAAACCATCAAATAAAAACAAGCGCCAAGCACCATCAACTACAAAATTAAAATTCATTAAGATGCACTTAGCAATTAATTCAAAGCACAAGAAATTTAAAATCAATGGCTCCAAAGTTTGTAAGAAAATTGAGTGTGTTGTTGACAAGACCACAACGATCACACACTTAATTGAGGAATCTTTCTCCCTAACTTTGTTTGCATTCCTTGTTTTCCTTTTGGTTCAATTGAAAACCCACTATCTTCTTTCGAGGCATCTGTATCAGTCTACTTGATTGTGAGACTTTGGACTCCGCTAAAGCCAATAAATGGTAAATATTTTTAATTCACAATTTTAAGAAGATATTGTTGCAAATTGCGATTGCTAAGTTTGCATTTGTATACCTTACAAAACTCCTACATACTTCATAAGAATCTATCATACAAAATGGATCATGAAATGAATAGTTTTTAATATGGTGAAGTGGGAAGCCTCAGAAGAGGGCTGGACTAAAGTCAATTTTGATGGGACAGCGAGAGGTAACCGGGACCTTCGGACATTGGATGTGTAGCTAGGGATTCATGTGGCAATATCATTGCAATTGAGCACAAAAGGGTGAGTGATGGAACTAATAATGATGCTGAGGTTCAAGCTGCATTGATGGGGGTGGAGTTGGCACAAAGATTACGGGTGGATAATCTGCATTTGTAAAGCGACTCCCTAATTATTGTAAATGCCATAGCATCGGGTAAGTCTTTCGCGTGGCAATTGCAAAAAGTTATTTCAATCATCAGGAAGAAATTGTTTTCATTCCAAAATTTCAAGATCTCACATATATATTGGGAGGGAAATGCATTGGTCGACTCTTTGTCCAAGTTGGTAGTAGATGTGGCATGCTGAGGTGGACAACATCATCGCAGTATGAGGAGGATGACATCATCATGCCCAGGCTGATGAAGGTGATGTGATGGTTGGGTGCGGGCAATATTATGATTGATTTTGGCGGATGGAATGCATTCAATGTTGTCAAGGTGGCGTAATTTAGTGTCCTTTGAGGCTACCTTTGCACATGTCTTGCAATGTGCATTCAATGCAAAGGAATGATGTACTCTATACATTCCCTATTTTACAATTCCAAATGCACAAATTTGTGGGTGACGAGAGAGGTAGGTGGTCTGAGAGGAGTGGAGTGTAGAGAGGTGCTATGGAAGCGAACTTTTCGTTTGATTCCATGAAGCAACAAATGGCCTTTAAGGGGTTGGTGACAAAGGAGAGACTGAAAAACACTTTCACTTCTACGCTTCATTTTTTTGTTGAGGTGATCAAAGCTCTGTTGGGCATGGAGTATATGGGTTATATTTTTCGGTGGCCCACCAATGCAAATATCGCAGCCCTATTCTATGCGTGGGGATTGCATTTTGGGATGAAGGATGAGGTGAAGCATATCATGGAGAGGTGCGTGACCCCGGAATGGCGGGAGGGTTTGGACGATATCTTTCAATGCGTTGTTCCTGGCCGAGGTTTTGTGACTGCTCAAGGGGATTGGTTTGGTTACCCTGGGGTTCCTTCACAGGTGCATCCTTTTTTGATGCATAGAGATTTGGGGAACATCCCAAAATGAAATGAGGATGCTCGGAAAGCGTGGACTCTGGTGGTAGATTTCGTGCATGATTGGGATCTTGAATTGGAGGCTGGGATTCCCAAGAGCCAAATGAATCCTTCTCTTTTTAGACTGAAACTGATAGGAGCTTGGTTAGACATGGGGGCTCAGATGAGGGCAAGGAGGCAGAATGTACCGGGTTGGGGTTGGGGTTGGGGTTGGGGTCGTGCTAGGAGTGGTTGTGGGAGTAGCCATGAAGGAGGAGCACGTAGAAGAAGCTGTGGGGGTGCTCATTGATGTAGCCATGGAGGCGGGGCTCATGGAAGGCACAACCAAGCTCATGGTGTTTCTGCTGTGGTTGGGACTTTGCAACATGAAGGTGTCGGTGGTGCTATGGACCACATGCCTGTTTGTGGTTCCTTGTGTGGCAGTGTAGTTCCCCGTTACGGTAGTACTGTAACCCCATAACCGTTTTGGATGTGCCAGTTTCATTTTTTGACAGGTTGAAATTTGTATTTGTCGTTGAAGTGTAATAGGCCTGTTCATAGGCAATTTTGTAATCTTTTTGTATAATTGTGGGATGGGAATGGGTGAAATCTACAGGGTAAATTTTTTGGTATGGCCTTCTACATATTGTTGGGTATGTATGAATTGATATAGGGTAGCTGGGTATGGTGGTTTCGGTTTTTTGATACAGACAGTACATGATCATGTTTACTATAATTATCATTATACAATTAATATTAAAATAATATTTTACCGAGCCAAAATAATAATAATTATAATATAATATAATTATAAGATATCGAAATATTCATGAGAGACAACGTCTAAACAAGGTCAAACATTGAGCAATTAGTACGCCCCTAATAGTGATTATAATAATGACAAAGCTTATAGTTTGGAATGATAAAGATATAAATCATATAGTCTCGCGATTAAGAGAATATTGCATTGCATATTGTGGACTTTGAGGAATAGACCCTTGGAGTATCAACGAACAGAGTGATGTCGTTATCTGTTGGAGTTAGTTCAGGGGTTTCCTTTGATGGTAACATCAACTCCCAGCAACTAGAAGGATTAAACGTTTCTTAATCAATGTCAAACATATCTAAGTGATGATCAATACATTAGGGTTAGCAATTTGATCGGGTCAAGAAGTCGAAAGCATGGTCATAATTTGCTGAAAGACAGAGAACGCTTCACATGATAAGATCCACAACACTTAATATCGGGAATTAAGATCTTCTCAGCATCAATTGATTCCCTTGATAATTATCATAACACAAAGACTATCGAACGAGATTTCTTACGTTCCGATCATCCATATCAAATGTGAACGAAGACCATACGACCCCAATCATATTTGACCATCCAATACTATTATGGGGGGGGAGGGGGAAAGAATTAAGAATATCATTATTAGATATAAATTGAGATGAGTCGGGGAAGTAAGGAATGCTTCGATCAATCTACCATCACAATTACTATCACCGTTAATAATAAAGGAGGAAATGTTCATCATGATTAAGTCATTAATCATGTCTAAAATGGATAAACAATTCCATCCAAGTGGTGCGATGAAGGCGTTCCACAATATGGATACGGTGAAGAGACATACTCCTTCACTCTTAAGACTTGGTATAAAATGAGGATCAACTCCATTTCAAAGATATCATCGATTGGGAGCGAGAAGAAGTACAGGTTACATTTGCAGATCAATAAGTTTGGAAACCGGCAACAAGAGTGACGGCAAGAGTATGTTTTAATATTGCTCTACAAAAATGTAATATTTAAATGCTAATAAGGCTAAGGGCCAATATATGGTCCGCTTCATATGTTATATGCATTGGTATTAGTTCATCTTAATGAATCATATATATATATATATATATATTTGAAGTTGGTATATTCATAACCTATCTCCTTAGTCTCTTGCTATAGCCCCTTTTGAGGACAGATAGGTTGTAGGACACGGTTGGAGTTATTCCTCGCAAGTTGGGTGAATCCCAAGAGAGGCTAAGGCATGTATTTCTGAAAACCCTGAGGGCATAGTTCCAAGATGGGTATGAATATGTGTCCTGGAAACCTTAAGGGAATCCACTTGTAGATTGGAATCCGAGTGCCCTATGACAAGTACTCCCAGTCCTCCTTAGGGTTGCGTTTGGAGAGAAGTAATAAACAAAATTTGAATATGTTAATTGTCAAATAAATTATGAATTATTCATTGTTTTCTTAATTTAATTTAATTTAGTTGCTTAGTAATGTATGTTAAACATTGGAGATTGACAACCTCCAAGTAGGGGACATTACATCTAAGGCTAATTTTGATAATTGTTATGGAAAAAGTCAAACACAAACTTATTGGATACCCCCATAAACTTAAATACTCAGTATTAATTATTGTTTTTTACTAGTCATGTGCATTGATAAGTACTATTGTGGGTAAAATGTCAGCCCAAGCTTGATTTCACTCAAATTGTCCTCTAAGATGTTAGCTACTTGTTCAATTAAGCCTGAGATAAGTATCCCTCAAAAAATTGCAGGTATCCTTCGCAGTACTTGAATCATAATGTCATAGAATAAAGGGTGTTTCAAACAGTTACCCCTTAAAATGGGCTCTTGCATTTCCTATTCAGAACCAGGCATGTCTACAAGGTATTAACATGTCTTTGATGCTTACTGCAGAGTATGCTTGATCATGAAAGCCCCTTTCTTACTCTGCCATTTGTCTTATCTATTTTGTTGGCTAGTTAATTTCAGCATTTCAGGTTGTGTGAGGTTTTTTGCAATGTCTTTTTTATACATAGGGAAAACTCTTAGCAGGCTTAGACTATGCTTTTGCATATTAGAGTTAGAAATGGTCTCTTCTCTCTCAATTCTATACATGCCAAAATCACATAAATCTTCTTTTGAGTCTTTATGTATATTGTAAAGCAATGTTACCTAGAAATGCGTTTCCACCCTAAATGCACCTGTTTCGGAAACGGAAACGGTTTTGGGGATGGGGGGACGAGTAGATACATTTCCAAGCTATCCTTGATGAAGCAAAATTGCTGGAAACCGCCCTGGAAACTCGAGGATGGTCAACGAAAGTTACAAAAACCTTTAACCGTCCCCAGGATGACTGGGGACAGCTAAGCCATCCCCTAACCATCCCGGGGAGTGATGGACGTTTCTGGCAACATGAGCCAAAAAAAAGGATAATTTTATAAAATATTTGCAAAATTTTTTAATCTTTTGTGGGCCCCACACCTCAAGGCAACCTTAAATATTAAAATATGTTATTACTAATATCAAATTAATAAGAATATAGTTGAAAATATCAAATCATGTATTCCTTGCAAGTTGTGTATAGATTGACCTGAGTGAACAGAGTTATGTCCAAGTGAATAATGATTTGCTCTTACTGTTGTGAGAATGTGAATAGAGTTATCTGTGAATTATGGAAGTCTTTGGTGAAAATCTGCAGATTGAGAGTGTATATCTGAGCAATATTTACCGTATTTAGTATTCTCAGACCAAATCTTAGGGGCAGCAACATACTATCTTTGTTTTCATTTTGACTTCGAAGTTTGAGACTTTGAGTCTTTTAACATTATATGATACATTGATGCAATGATAATTGAATCTTGATATATAATATGATACTTTAAGTCTTTAACTTTTCATTTTGTTGAAACTTGCAGCCTTTGCACATTTTGACATATGATATGATACTTTTCATTGTTTCAATGAATTATATCTATGAATGTATGAAATTGAAATTTGAACTCTCATTTGATTCATTTGATGCTATGTTCTACGATATTTCGATGAATGATCATTGATTTTAGATTTATAAATGTTATTATGTTGCTATGATGAATGTTACAATGTTATATAATTCATGAATATATTTGAAAAAAAAATGTCCTGGAAACCCGTTTCCCTGTCCCCCTGTCTTGGAAACTTGGGGTGACATAGTTGTAAAGTGTTCGCATTTTCCAATGGAATGTAAACATCATCTATAATCTAAGTTGCCAGTTCTGGTATTGGTTTGGGTTCTAGTTTGGGGCTTCGATTTGCGGATTTGGCTAAAACGTTTTCAAAGGTTTAGGTTCGTTATGGTTTGTTCATACAAAAAGCATGTAAAAGTTTCATATATATATATATATATATATATATATATACACACACACACACAGCCTAGAAGCATGAATTAAGATTAGAACATCACATAGCTATATAGTGTCCTATAAACAACAAAACCACCATAAACTTGAATGTCATTTAAATTTTAAAACATGCATGATAAGTATAAAATATTCATCGTTCTAACTTCAATCTCAATGTTAAACAATAATATCAAGTTCAACAATTAGTTTTAACTTTTAATCATCAAATGGATTTTCTAAATCATCGTCATTGACATTAGATGATGTAGGAACATTAGATGAACCACATGTATTGCCGGTGCCACTTGCACTAAAAGTGTACTCAATTTTGGACTCCTCAAATGCAATATACTAAGAAGTGGAAGCATCCAAGTCAGCATGCTCTGGCTCTATATTTCACAACTTTGTCTCCTCTTCTTTGTAGTCATGTTATGTTAAAGGAGATGCAGGTTGGAATGCACATATACTAATAAGTTCTTTGCTCTTTTTGAGTGCAATTTATTGCACTTTACTGAGTGGATAAAAGAATATGTGCTCCAATTCCTCTCAAATGTAGATGAACTAGTAACCTATGAAGACAAAGTAAATAGTTAAAGACGTACATTATAAAAATAAAAAATTATAAATGAAACTTTAAAAACTAAAAATTAAATATTTATCGAATTTATGATAAGATTTTGATTGTGAGGGGTTACAGATGTTCAAAGAATTGGCCATGGAAGTACCACCAACTATGAGCATCCATTAAGACTATCACAGAGAGCTTAAATACATTGACCATTTGTGTGCACAAAATCAATGAAATGACTCATGACTGAATCTTGCAATTCATCTTCAAGGAATAGTTTGCGGAATGCTGCCTTGTACCCGTTAGCCACTTAAAAAATCTCTATATGGGGAAGCTTTCCTAGCATAAAAAGAATCTGACTACTATAGTATTTTGGACACAATGCAAAGGAAAGGAGTGGCCATTTTGTTCCATCTTTCTTCAACAAATGTGTTCGCTTGTTTGAAGAAATTCTCCTTAGGGTTTTGCTCTCTAGCATTTATAATGCTCTTCATCTACTCAAGCATGGAGTCAATATCATCATATATCTCTCTAATGCAAGGCTTGTCCATGTCAGAATAGCTAATCATGCTTATAACGGGCTTGGTGAAACTAAGGTGATACTCCACATGATACCACCTTTAGTTATTTACTATCCATTGCTTAATTTTTGTTGCCCTTTCAGTATTGCTTTGCTTCCATATAGATCAATATTGGTTAATCACCATGTTAAAAAGTGTCTCTCTAACTTTCAAAAGTAGTTTTAAGACAATTCTGTTAGAGGCAAAACAAGGCTTTGTGGTTACTACTATATCTGAAAAAAATACATTAAGTAATAGTAAGAATGACATTGCTCAAGGATTTATTACAGAGAAGAAGATTAGAGATGGTTGGTCAAGGATTACAATTCATTTGACAACACCATACTACCTTCCTTGACAATACACAACATATTTGAAGGACCACACAATTACCAAGAGGAACACAACCATCAGCCAACCGACACTTGCAACTACCTGAGGGTGACAACAAACTTAATTCAAACAATTAATACATTGTCGAATAACCAATATTGTCGAACATAACACTAGGCATTGTACGCTAACTACATCATCCCTCCCAAAAGAAAAAGTTGTCTTCTAGGCGACAAGTATGCATCAAGCAATTTTCAGGAAAGAAATGACAAGATTGTAGACAATGACTTGCACTATGCAAACTCAAAGTTGAAGTGTACTTCAAAAATCAATGGGGGTCTGCAGGCAGCACCCCGAATGGTGTCAAGGGGCAACGTCCCTAGTGGGGTTGAGGCCAGTGCCCCTCGTGACCGCCAAGCCCAAATTAAGACCTCTAGAAGAACACAAAACTACATGGCACACATCATTTTCTTGAATTTTTAATATGCCAAAAGCAATGCTCACAACGCCAAAAAATAGCGACAAGCCCCGATTCATTCGAGCAATGAACTGTTATTGTATGCTAGGAAGATTGAAGTTCATGATACATGTGCCGAATCCATATGCACGAAGGAAGCCAAACATAGGAGCCTCTATGCCAAATCCAAGGCCGTGCAAAATGAGGTAATGACGTAAGTATGGAATGGGACAGCCATACTGGAGAATTATTTGAATTGCTTATCTAATTTTTTTCCGTTCTTTTATGAATGCATCAAACATTCAAAAGAGCTAGGGTTTCTACTTTTATTTTTTCATTTTTGTTTTGAATGTCTTCACAAACATGGAGGAAAAAAATTGACAAAATCTTACTTCTTTGCAAAAGAAATCCATCTATGAACTTGACAGCCAATGAAGAGTTGCAAATGCTTAGGAATGAGGATGCAATCATTGTTGAAGCTTTAAAGATTAATCTTCAATTACGTATGTTGATTCAACTAGCAAAAATCTATGCTTGGCCTTTTGGAATGAAGTTTACTGTTCGCAAAAGAAATGAATGAAAATGAAGTTGTTTTGGTATTTTAAGTGTTTTAGAGGTCACTTTTAGGGTTGAGGGTGCCCAATCAAAGTCAACCTCAAAAAAATATTAAAAATTTGTAAAAAGTTTGAAAAACCCATCACTAGTTGTTTGGGTGCAGGTTGGCTCATGTGGGTTTGCCTAGGTTCATCCCAAAGTTTCAAATAGCCCTGTTGGTATCAATAGGTGCACTGGATTGGTACCTAGACCAGGTGTGAATTGGACCTGGATCTGAAAGCTTGGGGGCGAACCTGGCTACATTGTTGATAATCATAAATATAGTACTAATTTTAAATGCAAATCGTCTTTGATAGGTAATGGTTTGCAAATTTGTAGTAATCTTTGAGTTCCAGTATGTAAGAATATTCAACCTTTATGATATGAAAAAACACAATCATTATTCTTGATATATTTATTTTGTAGGATGGGAATATTGTGTTAATGTAACAAGCTCTCCAATCCTTCAATTTAGAAGTTAAATTTTGGGTATTCAATTCGCTATTACTCAAGATATTTACTTCTCTATTTTATTCAGCATTCTGCCCTAGATATGTATTACCATTGGTGTGCAACATCTAAGCTTGTGTTGGTATTTTGTATTTTGTTATAATTTACAAACAGGGCCATTGTTGAACACTACTAGGTGCTAAGAAAGGGGGAAGGACGGGGGCAGGGGGAAGAGGAGAGGGTTGAATCAGCACAATTAAAATTTCAAGAAATCTATCTTAGATCTTAATTAATTCAGCTGATAATTAGTAGAAAATAATGATTTCATACACACATGAACACTAGATTTACGTGGAAAACCTTAGATGGGAAAAACCATGGTTAGAAATGTACTCCCTCTATCCAACTATTTAATTACAATGTTTTAGGCCAGAAGCCAAGGAACTATCTGTCCCTACCAATTTACGCACACTGCCAAGGATTACACTATTCTTCAAAGAATAGAAAATATAGATTTTAGTAGAAACTGACTGATCCAACAATAAATGAAAAACTGAACCTTCTGATTCACTGTAGTAACCTTGCAGTCTGAATAAGCAATATGCACCTCAGTTGTGCTTTGTTTGCATAAAATTCCCTTCGCACTTGAATCATACAAACTTCGCAACTACCTCATATTCACTTATACTCATCTCATCCCTTTCCACCAAAATATATAGAGATTTGTCCTTCGGAAACACCAACAAGGTCGACCATAAAATATGTTTGATATTTCATCATTTCCATGTAGATAGTTTTTTAGATAGATTGTTTATTTGTTATTGTTTGTTTCCACATTTTGTTTAGAGATTGTTCAATTTTGTTTCCTCTACGAGTTTGTTGCACGGTATTTGCTATAGGCTGAGGTTATTTATACCCAGCATCTAATAGAGAAATTCATTGCCATGTTCAATGGAATTGGATTGTTGATTTTCCAATATTCCTTGATACTGTATCAGAGCACCACAGATTTTGTGCCTACTATTTTGTGACATGGAGATGCCTCCGATTTAGGCAATATGATATGAGTTAAGGATGCCTATTCTATTGTCTTCATTATCTCCAGTAAAAATTGTTCCTTTCAATTTGTTTTGCACAGACCTTGCACCGGTAGGGGTTGTGTAATGATATCTTGTGATTCATGTTCTCAAAAGGTGGTGTATGATCTTTTGTGGATTGGACTGAAGCATTTATATCGTTGCGGGTGCTCACCAGATGACTTTTCAGTGAATTCATTTTGTTGCATAGAACATTAGTGGCGTATTTTTTCCCATCGACTTCCCTGGCCTGTGATGTGTATGTTTATCTGAATTACTATTTTCTGTATTAGCGGTTATTGGGATTTGAGGCCATCATGCTGTAGTGTGGCATCAAGGAGTTAATTCTACTATTGGCTTCATTCATAATCCTTCGTTGATTGGCATATTCCTCATTTTTCGCCCCATAACATTCTAGATTGAGCACACATATAGCTTGCAGTTTAGTGCTTACATTGCTATTTCCAGATCACCATTTATTGGCATGGGAAATTTGGGATGCCATTGGTGTTCCTGCACAACTGCGTAATCAGATTGGTTCACTAATTGCCCAAGACATTGGCAGTACACACCAACCTTGTCAAAGATTGGTGATTGTGTAGAGGGTCGATAGTCTATTTTGCTGCTTTGGAGGCACAAGCAGGCCACTCTTTCCATCCGTGTGAGATCGTCCATCATTTTTTCTTTGCTTGGCACTGAGATAGAAATCTCTGCTGGAGGACCACGCATATTTGAATGCGTAACACCTCACACTAAAATCAATTTGCCTACAATTTAAGGTTCTGTTGATTGACTGAGTTATTGTCACATAGGCTTCTTTTGCGTGGGAGTTGTATCAGTATCTGCATGCAGGCCATTTTTCTGGAGGTGTGTGAGACTTGCTCATACTTGGCATGATTTGGTTATATTGTGGGTGTAGTGCTTAGAGTTCTAGGGGCCTATCCCAAGATTTATTTTCTGATAAATGGTGGACTCGAGCTAAGTACTTGGAAGGCAGACTTTGTCAAAGCATTGTTTTGGCTGTGGGTACTTTTTTTAATGATTTTTTATTTTTTTATTTTCATAGGCTTATTTTTCTAAGACAAAGAAGATATACATTAGTAGAGATGTAATTTTTGATGAGAAGAATGATGTAACTTCTCCCACATCAGTATCTACTTCAGATAGTGCTCCTATATTCAACATGGATTGGAAAAATGATGTGAATGTCAATGGTCAATTAACACCCACCAATGTCACAAAACCATTACCAAAGTGGTGTACTAGTACCATCCAAGATGCAAAACTGGACAGAGTTCCAGACACTTCCACTTTAGGTCCAAGGACTCGCAGCATGGCTCACAATGAGGTAAATTTAGCCTTGATGACTTCTGATGATAATTTTGAGCCATCTATTGTTCAGGAAGCTCTAGAGTCAAAGCCTTGGAAAGAGGCTAAGGATGCAGAATATCAATCTTTGATGAAAAACAACACTTGGGAGCTTGTTGATCTACCACCTAGTAAGAAAGCAATTGATTGTAAATAGATATTTAAGACTAATCATAAAGTAGATGGTAGTATAGATAAATATAAAGCCAGACATGTAGCCAAGGGTTATGCCCAAAAAGAAGGGATTGACTATGAGGAAACATTTGCTCCCACAACAAAAATCAAGACCATTAAAATGATATTTGCTTTAGCTGCCCAGTTTGGTTGGAAACTATACCAAGTGGATGTAAAAAGGGCATTTCTCAATCGAAAAACCTTGAGGAAGAGGTCTATATGACTCAACCAGAGAAATATGTTGTACCTAATAAAGAACAAAAGGTATGCAAATTAGTCAAGCCCCTGTATGGTCTCAAATAGGCTCCTAGAGCTTGGTATATTTAAATGGATGAACATTTGCTACAACATGGTTTCACTGGGCATGCTTATGATCCCAATCTCTACCTCAAGGATCAAAGGGGGGATATTGTGATCATTAATGTATATATCGATGACTTGGTCATCGTAGGCAGTTTGGAAGAAATGGTGGAAACAAACAAAATAATCTCAATAAATCTTTTGATATGATAGATCTTGGGCTATTGCACTATTGTCTATGCTTAGAGATATGGCAAATAAATCAGCATATCTTTGCATCACAAAGAAAATATCCAAGACATTGCTCAAGAACTTCAGAATGATGGATACCAAACCTATGTCTACTCCTAGGGAATCGAGTTCACAGTTATCTACATCTAATACATCTCCTTAGGTGAATGCAACTCTCTATCGACAAATGATTGGAGGTTTGATTTGCTTGACTTACACCAGACTAGATATTAGTTTTGCTATTAATTATCTATCAAGATTCATGCAAGAACCAAAAATGTGTCATTGGAAAGCAGTAAAGTGAGTACTAAGGCATATCCAAGGTACCATGAATCATGGTTTGGAATATAAAAGAAGTGATCAATTCTTCTTGACAAGATATACAAATGCAAATTATGCAGGTTTTGTTGATGATAGGAAATTTACCCCTAGGTTTATTTTCTTCCTAGGATCAGGACATCTTTCTTGGGAAAGTAAAGAAGCAAGCCACAGTTGCTCGTTCCTCAACATAAGTAGAATATCGTACAACAATTTGTGAAGCAGTTTGGCTACGTCGCATATTAGAAGGATTGAGAGTACCACAAAACAAGCCTATCGTCCTCTGTTGTAACAATTAGAGTGTTCTCAAGCTTGTTCATAGTCTAGTGTTTCATGAACAAACCAAGCATATTGAAGTTGATTGTCACTTCATACGAGAACATGTTCAACAAAACAATATTCAGCTCCAATTCTACTCAACACAAGAACAACATGCTGATACCTTCACAAAGCCTCTTGCCCGTCTAAATTTTGAATGTTTTCAAGATTTACTTATTAGTACTTTAAAGAAACGATGTAATAAGTGGGGGATGTTGGTATTTCATCATTTCCACGTAGATAGTTTGTTTATATAGATTGTTTATTTGTTATAATTTTTTATTGTTTGTTTCCACATTTTGTTAAGAGATTGTTCAATTTGATTTCCTTCGCGAGTTTGTTCCACAAAATTTGTTATATGCTGAGGTTATTTATACCCAGCATCTAATAGAGAAATTCATTGCCGTATTCAATGGAATTGGATTGTTGATTTTCCAATATTCTCTGATAAAAAATAAGTATTATTAATACAAAATTGACCACCTTGAACAAAGTACTCAATGCAATCCACCCCAAGAGACAAAGAGGACACATATACATCATAAAAGTTCTTTCCCAAATAATATATTTCATCCATATGCATTGCAACTCCTTCCAAAGTCAGACCAAAAGTAACATGTGAAAATGTATTATAAGCAAGTTACCAGTTGGGTTAAAACACTCTCCAAAGCATGTAGCACGACTCGCCATGGCAAGATCATCTCAAGTCTCTTAGCATTTCCTTTGACCTATATCTGGACCCAAACTACTCAAATCAAGTCCCTGCAAATATTTGAGTTGACCAAAAGCCAACACAGACAGTAGAATAGTGCATGTGACAACAAATCTACACCTATGGAGCAAACCATCAAAAGATATCTGAACTGAAACATTGCACGGACCATTTGACCAAGTCCACCAAACTGCATAACCTGAAAACCCATTATGGAGCAATGCAAGCCATTCTCCAAGCCTGTCCAAACCATCCTGACAGCCAACATTATGATCATCCAAACAACACATCAAATCTTTGTCAAATAATCAATTGGGGACCTACACACATGATAGTGCAATATTCACAGTAGTCAATCATTATATCCAGAGCCGCAAGTAGTCATCATCTCAAAGCATTCTTCAATAACATCTTCAAATACTCTTTGCTGCATATTATTGTCCATCATACTTCTGTCTTCCAGATAAGTTACAAACTCGGTCAATCATTATTCAAATCTTCTTCATCAATCAATGTCAGAGCCTTAGTTACTTCCTTAGTCATTATTCAAATCTTCTTCATCAAGCAATGCCACAACCTTGGAGACTTCTTCAAGTATTCTTCCTCAATCAATGTCAGACTCAATATAGTCTCGGCAACCTTCCATCCTTCCCAAACTGACATTAATGCCACTCCAGAGGTTCACATCAATGACAACACAAATCATAATGCTAACACCATTTGCTGAACTTGATACATATCTTTGAGGAAATCATCAGTCTTACCATCCACAAGAATGACTAGTTGTCACCTATCTCTAACCTGTTTGATGATGGGGTATCACTACCATATGATTTTACTGTCTAACCTTTTTGTGCTTAGAAACTGTCTAAACCTTTTGTGTCCATAGAAATTGACATGATTTATCATGACAAACATGATCCACTCGTATCACAGCTTGCAAAATGATGTAGTGTTCTAAATTATAACTGTGAAGTGTATGTTCATAGTAAAAACTACATTTTTAAGAGTGAACTCCTTTAGCCACAGTCAAATCAATCGATATTCCATGTAAATATTTAGCAGATTTATGGTCTGACAATCATTAGACAAAAGAATTAATGTAAATTCTCATTAATATAAGAATCATAATTCAAAAGATTTTCCTTGTGATAATTGTAATTATTATTGGTATGTTTACTTAAAATTTCTAGCAATGGTAATCACACATCAATGACAAATCAAGCAACAGAATTTTAACATATATACAAGGAGCGTGCTTGGTCAAAGATATCAATTTTTATTTTCTGTATGGCAATATGGTTGAGGAAGTTTGTACACAATTTCAACTCTTATGCCTGAGGAAGACTGCAGGTTTTAAGAGCAAATGCTTTATTTTATGTGGAGATTCTTATAAACTCTGTGTTATTCATATAAGACTATTATTTAATGCTAAATTTTTCATGACCTGCAATTTTATATCAAACTTCTTCAATATTTGACATGCCCCGGTTGTCATTGCAGCATGGCAAATGCATTCTCTGAAGGCCTCGTTCTAACTGATAAGAGCGGATTAAGTCAGCAAACGCTGTTAGATGTCTTGGTAGGCTTCTTTATGCATGCTTTTGCAGGGAACCCTATATTTTATTTTGGTACTTTTGAGCATACTTTTAAGTTCTATTACAACAAATAGGTAGGTCATAACATGCAATGCTATGGACATTGCAAAGAGGAAAATGGTTTAGGACAGCAGACCAGTGCCATCTTTGCTAATACAATGATTTATGACAGGAATTAGGTGCAATCAGCAATCCTATGTTTAAGTTGAAAGGGCCAACTATGATTCAACAAAAGTTCCCCCCAGCATTTCCATTGAAACATCAACAGAAGGATATGCGTTTAGCACTTACCCTTGGAGATGATGTTGGAGTATCTATGCCTGTAGCTGCTGCAGCCAATGAGGTATCTTAAGTTTATCTTACTCTCTTCATCTACCGGAATGAATTTAAAAGCTATGCTAGCAATTGGCTCAAAGCACTTTTACAATATATATATATATATATATATATTGGGTAAGGAGTTCTAGCCTATGATTTAATCTCAATTGTCTGGTTTTTAAAATTCTTAAGGTTTTCAAGAAGGCCAGAAGCATGGGGCTTGGTGATCATGACTTTTCAGCTGTCTATCAAGCAGTGAAGGAGCCATAAAAGACTTGTAAATCTCATGTGCACATGATGTCATGGATTGTTGGAATCAAACCATCGAATAGTAGAATTACTAGATGACACATGTGCATACACTTCAAATATCCCATGTCACACATTTTGAAGATGGTGGATATGCCATAATTTATTGACTTCAGGGAATCACACCCTTCAGAGATTTTGAGACATAAACAATAATATTATATGTGCTGTAAACATGTTCGCCCCTATTTCATCATGCTCTTTTCAGCTGCATAAAGCTTTCTGAATCATGTCACCACCCAATTAATTGATTTTTTTCCCTTGCAATTTCAAAATAAAGATGAGAAAATATATCAGTTCATGAAACATTTATTTATATATTTTTACTTACTGGTTATATTTCTTAGTGCTTACTGACTAATTTATATGTTTTTTCTTAGTACAACTAGGTGATTAAGCTTCTCAGTTGTTTGACATTCTATATTAAGATGACCATATTCATGAAACCCTCTTCACGTGAATCTAGGAGCCTTTCATGGTCTAGGGTTTGAATACTCTCAAGAGTAAAACTTTAAGGGAAGGGAGAGATGAGATATATCTCTACATAGGTCTTGGCATAAACTAGGTGATCTTTCCCATGAAAGGGTCTAGAGACATCAACACTTTCAAGAGTTTTCAATCATCTCAAAAACATAAGGGGGCCGGAATTCTGGAGGGAGAGCATAGAAATGTATCCAAGCCAATATCATACATGGGATTTATTTTGAGGAATAGATACTAAGATGCTAGTGCTTCATAAAGATTCCTTCATTTTTAAGAAATAAGGACCTTCACCCGAAATCCATCACAACTATATTCATTAGAAAAAGTTGCAATGAAATATCCTTTATGAATCTCCTATTCTCCTTTATTTTTCCATTTTTTTCTTACCCAATAATATAGATCTTCAAGGGGAATTTAGACCTCAAGGAATCTACAAATCAAACTCTTGCTATGCAAAGACACAATTTTCCTAAATTCCAAAAAATCAAGATCGATAATTAGAGATTCCTCCATGGTTGGCACACATGTCTGTGTTCCCTTTATCATTTGGTCATTTTTCTTCCTTATTGCCACTATGGAGACACCACTTTCCTTCTCCTACAAGGATGCACCTAATCTATCCAACAAATCTATAATGGAACCACAAAGAGGAGAAGAATCCTCTCCAACCTTGGTTCATAATGGAAAAACTAATAAGCAAAAAGATTTGAAGACAAAAAAATAGTGGAAAATCCAACTAGATATTTAAAAGAAACCCTAGCAAAAGCTCATTACAACCTAATTGCTAGCAAGAAAATCCACTCAAATCTTGTTACAGTCTAGTTGTCTATGTTAATTCATTGTTAAGGTGGCAAATCTTTCAATTTTTTTGGGATAATGAAAGAGTGTTATATTGGGGGCTCTCATCTTGAAATATGACTGAAAAAACTAACATAATGACTATAGCCATAAAACAAAAAGGCCAAACAAACTAACATTCAACATAATATAAAAGGCCTTGAGCAACAAAGTATGCCAACAACAAAGCTACATCAAGAAGGGAAATCCAAAACCTACACAATATTCCACCCAACCACTATTGTTCGAGCATCCAACAACAAAAAACTCTTGACCATAGGGAAGTACAACCACCATATCTTCTTTGGAATCACATGCAAATGCACAATCCTATGTATTCATAAATATAAAATTTGAATTAATTCCTTCCATTAAGCAACCTGGTGAAGGAAAATGTTCCCAATGAAGGTGGGGTGAACATGTCGGTTACCTCAAGAAGTCCATTAGAATGAGAAACCAACAATATTTTAATGACCATATTAACATCAATGCAAAAAATCATCTCTTGGCTCTTGAAACATAGACAAAATATACCTGTAGAGCTCTTTCAACTTCTTCCTCAATGCTCACTAAGACACATCCATAGTTGATGCAATTGAATTGATTGAAATTTCATCCTCCCAATGACAAAGGCACATCATCATGCAATAACAAATCAGGCATTCAAGCCCTTACCATTTGGTTAGAAACTTTCTCATCAAAACCTTTGATAATTTTTTTGAGACATTGAAGCCTTGAACCTAGCTTCCTCAATATTTCCTATCCATAGAGGACCTCAAATATGGTTAGAGAGAGAGAGAGGGAGTGTTATCTTAAAACTCTCATGAAATATGAGACAAAATGGGGATCTCTTCCCTTTGAAATTCCTTTGTGTGCTATTACCGCAAATCACCCACAAATAGACCGTACACCTCACCATCTCAAGCAAGAATAGAGCTAACAACCAAGATGAAACTCAAGAAAAGCTACAAATGACCCTCGTAAATTGGGCAGTTGGAGGTCCAAGCTAGCTCAAGTGACATGGGGAACTTGCATGACCTTTGGGAAGCCATCATTTGGGAACATGGTATTACAGAAAATAACACTCGCAATGACTAATATTCCTAAAATCTATCCTATAGACTAAATTGACCATTATATTCTAAATTTTAGACTAATACTTTAGCCAATGGGGCACCACAAGATAAATAGACCAAAATGAAGTAAAGACGTGATTCTTCTTTACTACACATGTGATGAGCCACCTAGAACAACATAACAAAATACCTCTATCGAGTCTTAATAAAACACTAGTTTGGGGAGATATTCCATCATCAACACGATCTGAATGGAATATAAAATATATTAAGAAGGCAACAAAAAGCTAAACCTATCTAGCTAAAGGGACTTTGGCAATTCAAATCCAATCTTAATCAATAAGAAAAGCCATACCATCCCAATACTCCACTTTGTCATTTACAAAGACTAAAAATAGCTTTATCAATCCTCAAACTTGACAAACAATCTACCACCTTATTTCTCTCCCTGTAAAGATAAAAGAGAGAAAGAAAACATCCTCTACTTTTCTATTATGCACTTCCAACTAAATTTTTTTAACTATATAAACCCCTTCTACAATCAACCTCTTACATCCAAATAAGAAAGCCTTACAAATTCTTTTCACTGCCATCATCCATTATGGATCATTACTCGTCTAAGCCCTAGGGGAGAAGTTCCCCTCAACCTCTCACAGCAAAATTCGCACCTACTAAACTCGGATTATCTCTCTAATCCTCATCAAAATTCAATTTCCAAAAACCGCTCGGGGGCTTCAGCCATTTAGTCTTCTTGAGTTCAGCTTTGTTGTTTCTTATCTACATTTTGAGACAGGTCCTTAAAATATTCCCAACACAACTTTAAAATATTTGCTGATATTCACCAACTTTGAGGGTATGCCCATTGCCATATGTAAACGAATTCATTACATAATCCACAAATCCAGGACAGCCACATATAAAAGCTTTCCTATTTGGCAGGGGTATTGGCTCAAAAGATACATATATAGATACATAAAATCTAGATAAACAAAGGGTACAATCAGTGAGTAGATACGAGGAATACCCTAATGCCAGCTTTTCTTGTATTGGCACTTGGTGTCTCTCTTTTTGTCCAATCCCACAATGATACCATCACTCCTTGAATTGTCAAGCCTCAAGTTTAGTATAATCATTCTGCAGAATGAAAATTATAATTTGTAAAAAGCCTTTTCGCAATCTCTTATCTGGTAATAGTTGCAGAGTTGATAATTCTGTAATGAATGGATAACCGGATAGCTCTGGTTTAGTATCTTTGGTAAGAACAACCATCCACAAATACAAAATTATAGATTCCATTTCGATAAATTATCTTTTGGGTCACCCTGTCACAGGGCAAATACCTGGAGATGCAAAGTCTATGGTAAGTCCTTAAATGTCTAGCAATGGAAGTTGAAAGTGGCTACCTCGTTACAGAGCCCCAAATGGTCCTATTATACTGGTTCTATACATATAAATAACAAAGAATCTTGGTGCCTTTGATTATAATCCATATGTATTTATGCAATTTATCACACTTCATATCAGAAAAATTCTTGGGATACTTTAAGCATTGAAAAGCGATTGAAATTTCTACTTGTATCCTTTAACAACTATTGTTTCCCTACTGTCATAACATTTTTAAGCCCCACATCAATTCTTATGCAAACAAAATAGAATTCCATGAAAGGATTAACTGATTCGTATCATCTTAAAAGAAAATAGGAAGTGATGTATTTGATTCAGTCCAAACATGCAAGGTTAAAGCAGATGAGCAAAAATATTTGTTCAAAGGAGAAATAATATTCAAACTAATGATATTTTCATTGTATGAAAGTCTTCAGGGGTGATGAGAAACTTCACCTGGATTATCAGTGGATCCAAACCAAACCCACAATAAAAAATTCCACGATGACCCAAAATCAGAATCTCGCTCTTCACTTTTAGTTATTCCTGGAATGAATAACACCATGAATTTACATCCACTTTTTCTAGTTTTATTGGGGCCAGTTTGGCTCTGTTAGTATCTGTGTTCGGCACTCACAGAGAAACATTTCATGCATAAGGCGATGGTGCGTGTAATAATGTATTTTTGCCTCCTTACCAATTTAATTTTTCTTCAGTAGCTCAGGAACATACTAATTTGGGAAGCATTTTTTAGTAATAGTTTTGTCTGCATTATGCATGAGTGACGTTGCTTTTATCTTTGGGGTTGCTGTCTTCTGCAACGTGTCTTTGCATGCATTTGAAGGCTACAAACAAATGCAAATCACTCTCTATATCTATTTTCTATACATTTCTTCATATTCTTGTAATGGAGAAATTTGCATATCCATGTTTCTTTCATTTAAGAAAAAGTCAGATTAGCTGGGTAGAAGCTGATTTGATTTCATATCAATTTTTTTTAAAAATAATGTTACTATGTTTTTCAATTTTCTAATGGTATATTTTAATTTTGTTTGTATTTATTTTAAAAGTTTTGGATATTTTAATATTAAGATGGTTATGTATATGTTGAAGTGGTAGGAATTGAAGTGAGTAATGGTATTACTTAGAAGAAATCTTTTTATTGTTGGGAAATGTGTGTTGTATATCTTGTGCAATGTTAATAATGTAAAAATAAATATTTCGTTGTGGTGCATTTTAGAGATGTGTATATTATATAAGTTAGGCATTCTTTGGGCAACTTGTATCTAGTAGGTGATATTGGGATAAATATTTAATGTTGGTGTCCTATTTAAAAATTTTAATTATTGGAAAAACTTAGTACCAAATATTTAATTGGGGGTCAAAGTTAGGCATTCTTGGGATGACTTGCATCTTGTATGTGATATTGGAATAAATATTTTATGTTGGTGTCCCATTTAAAAAATTTAATTATTGGAAAAACTTAATACCAAATATTTAATTTGGGGGTCATGGTTTTGAGACTAGTGATATAAGTAATACCACTTAGTGGCTTTGTGCAAGCTTGTTTCTATAAAAACAACACTCGTAATTGTTGAGATTGGCTTGTGTAACCATTGACCTATCAACTTAGATTAAATTGAGAATCTCTTGTAAGTTGCATCTATGAGTAGTGGAAAGATGGATTGGGATGTGTGGCTACAATGTTCTAGTTTGCTTGTTCACATGGAGGAATGCAACTAGGATGTTTGATATTTTAGAATCTTTGCATGAAGACTTTGTAAATGTCATAACAATCTCTCTTTGAAATAATACATTGATTTATGTGGGTATTTTTGGAGGCTAGGTCTATATTGTAAAGTTTTGCTAATTACATTTGTTGTTCTTGATAGTTTGTTTGTTATTATTATGTATTGTGAATTTTGAGTACTTGTTTTGCATATTTTCTCTTATGAGGATTATGTGAAAATTGCTTGTATTTTTGCAAATTTTCTTTCATTTGGTATTATAGCTAGTTGTCAAGATGTAAGAGATGATATTTCCCTAATTGTTTTGATTAATGGAAAAAATAGGTTTTGAAGGGACCCGAAACCCTTTACAAAGAAAAAGCTTAAGATATAGCATTAGGAGTACACCAAACACAATAGATTAGCCAAAACAAAAGGCCACCATCCCCATGAAACCACCCAAAAGAACTCAGCCAAAGAAATGCCCACACCACTGCAAAAGATAAAACATTGGAAATCCGCAACAAAAGAAACACTATCTTTTTGTCCCTTTCAAATGAGATCGAAGGGTCATGTCAAAAGTCGGGGAGGATTTCTTAGAATTTTTGCCTTTAACTGTAATCCAACCTTCTTAATTGAGTAAAATATTGTATAAGGTTCAATCAATAGTATTAAAAAAAACATTTTTTTTCAAATGCATTAGTTTTCCACAATCCATGATTTGAAAGAGCTTGTTTCTGGCTACGATTGTGCAATTTTTTTTTCAAAAATTATTGCAGGTTCGTACCTACATAGTAGTAGAGGATCTGCTTACATCATCACTATTGCTTACATCATCACTAGTGTCAACACGAAATATTGCAAAGGAATATTTTGTGAAGATTTGAGAAATATATTTAAATAGTCAAAAAAATATTTCGGCAGGTCAAGGATGATTTTGGTGAGAAGGGTATATTATGGTAATCAATATATTTTGTGAATATTTTACCGATGTTAACTGCCACCTAAGCACCTCCTTCAAGCCCTTCAAATTGTATTTTGACAATCTCAATTTTTTGGCCATAACTTCGTTATATGAGGTCAAAGCACGAATGAGATATTGTTGAAAAGTTAGGTTCGATGTCGATACACCCATGGCGGCAATTTTGTCATATTCTTCACAAATTTTTCGTAGCAAGCTTGTGAAGTCAGATCTTTTATTTTGTGCTTCCAAACCCTAACTTGTTTATACAATTCAAAAAATCAGATATCAAGGGAAAGCTAGTTTTGTGCTCTATTCAAATCAATATATGCGTTTTTCCCAAAATTTGCCCCATGTATATTTTATTCATTTTTTTGTGTTTTCACTATCAGGTCAATTATTTGGATGTTTTGGCACTTGGAATGGATATGTTTGTTTGAGAGGGCATTTGATCTGATTAATATGTGCTAAGATTATGGAGGTCATATTATTTCATTTGAGGAAGTGTCATGGTTTTTTTTATTCATCATAGTGTTATTTGCCTAACAAAGGGCAATTATAAGTCTTGGCGACATGGTATCATGACACATCTTAGGTGGCTAGATTTTTTGCCTTATTTGTATGGACTTGTCTGTCAATCGAATTGAGAGAGGGGTAAGTATGCTTGGAGGACATTAATGATCATATTGTAGGAAATAATTGTTGTAGTGTTGATCATGTCACTTTGTGTGCTATATTTGACATCGATTGTCCACACACACTTTGGAATCGCCTTTGAGAGATCTATGGAGACCCTCATTTCTCTCCATTTCTAGAGGATCTTTCAATAGATTGTCTTATTCTTCTTGCACATGTAGACTGCATACCCTATGATCGTAGTACTTTTGAGATAATTGAGTTAATCACAAGTCTTTCATCTCCTAATGATTCACAATTTTTCTCTTAGTTCTCACTGCTCACATTGAGATACCATCTTGAAATATTCATCTTTTGTTGTTGCATTAGTGTGTGCTCGCCCCCATTGATTCAATTTAGGAGGTTGATAGTTCCCTTCCAGTTGCAGCTTTGTAGGATGACTTCTTGCCAGATATTGAAGGGTTATTTGTTGAGTCACACATTACAGACATTGGGGACATTCTTGAAGTATTCAATTTCCCTTTGACAACAATTTGAGCATTCTTGTCATCCCATATTCAATGCTTTCAGAGGTTGTTCATTGTATATCTTGACAATTGTTTGGAAGTTCTTCAATTGATGTGGTATCTTTTAATTCAAACATGTGGACATTTGAGCAATCTCCAGAGGCACACATGGTTTGGATTTTGATTCCTTCTTCTTCCATTTCATGGGAGTGGCTTATACCATCTCCAATGGATCCATTTCTTCCTAAGGGGAGAAATGTTGTTTGCAAGCAGTGGATCATCTTCAACATTCGATTTTTCATTGGCACAAGAGTTGCTACTTCGTTTGGAGGATGTTTGTCCTCATTTTCTATCTCTTATGGGGGAATATTCATTGTACTATTGTGACAAATTAGTTCTTTGAAGGTCATATTGAGTCCTTTCCTTCTTTCACTAGTGCATTTATTGTATTTTCTCTCTTTTGAGAGGGTTTTTGTCCATTGGGTTTTTCTTCTTACTCTGTTTCTTAGAGGTTGCATTGGTTTGTACATGGGTACCTAATTAGGCCAAGTCATCGGGGGCCATTCATTCTTACATTTCATGCTTAGAGGCTTTTTTTCCTAAGTTTGACTTAAGTTAGGGTGTTAGAGTGCATAAATTAGTTGCACACATGCTCAAGAATATTCTCATGCATAATTGAGCACATGTTTGCACTTGCATGCCTAACTTAAATTCATGTAGTTGAGCCTAATTGAGTTTAGTTTAGTCTAATTGGTTGCTAGTTTGTATATTGTGCACCTCTAACTTGTATATCATGCACCTTAGTTTCCACATCTAGCTCAAGTTTGCTTTTCTTAGTTTGAGTTAGTTTTTTTGCCTAATTTTAGGGTTATTTCTTTCCATAAAAGCATTCATCTATGCATTGTAAATCATGTCATTCAACCTTATTGTAATCCCAATTCATTATTGTCATTCATTATTCTCAAGTTGTGCAAATTATCTTTCTTGTTGATCTTCTCTTTATGAAAATTGGCATACTTACAGATGGTTCTTGGCTTGTGGGTTGATATCATCGTCAACTCCTACATGGTATCAGTGCTCAATCTTTGTTCTCCTACATAATATTTCATGCTATTTTTTTAATCATTAGAAACATTCAATAATATGTCAATTGATAAGGCACTATGGTATTACCATTTGTCTTTTTCTTTGTATTTCTATAAGTGTTCGACAATATGTAACAAGGTAAATTGCACTATTCAATGTACTTGGAAAACTATTACAATATGATAATTGATCTTCACAAATGAACAAGCAAGTTGTTGTCTAACAATGATATAATTAATAGCATTCAGTGTTTAGGCTACAAATCCAATAATAATATAAATTTATTAATAATGGTAGTAACAACTATAACTACTCATATAATACTAATATATGAGTTGAAACTGGAGCATATAACCTTGGAACTAAGTTAAATGACCAAGGCGATGCAACATTTTTCACCAAATTCTCACTTTTTGACATTTTTAGCAACCAAACCATTAAGAATTTAGAGATGATGTGAACTAGTGATTTTTTAGATTATAAATATATATGTTAAAAAAATAAGAAATAATTTGTAGTTTTTTTTACTTTTTCACATCACCTTTAATCACTTTTTTTTTACAGTTAACAGTGTAAATGTATAGAAATGTGAATCACAATAAGATAGGAACAATGCAATGCAAGATCCAAATTCACAATTCCACACAATCACAAAATCAAGTTTAAGATATATGCACAAATCAAATGATAAACAATGTTACCAACACAAAGACCTTAGGAGACTCCATTATTACTTGAGATTTTCTCGAATGCTTTGATATGATGGTTGCTCTTGAAAATACCATATTCGTGATTTATAATGATATTATGATGAAGCATATATGCTTGATAGTTGTTAGGTCTTGATTGAAAATGATTGACAATTTGACTATAGTTTAGGTGCTCAAAAGTGCTTGGAGGAAAATGAGTGAGTAAAGGTCTAATATGCATCACCTAATATTTGATCAATGGTGGGGATTAAATGACAAGATCAATGGATGAGAAATTTTGAAAGAGGGTATGACCTATAATGCACATGGATTGATGTAGTGAAGGGATAAGACAAGGTGTCAAAGCATAGAATAAATAAATCAATAAAATAATTTTAGTTAGTTGAGGTGGGAGGATTAAATAAATTATTTGAAATTCATTAAATTTAAAAGGGAAGTCTAAGCTAAGTAAATAAATTTTGAAAATTATTTAATTATGAGAGGGAAATTAATTAAATAATATTATTATTTAAATAATGTTGGACTAAAGTTGTAAAATTAATAAGTAAAATTATTTAATTAATAATATATATAAGATGATAATGAAATAGCTAAATAATTAAAAATTATGTAAGTCTTATAAGAAAAATGAACTTAATTAAATAATTAAAATAATTTGATTAACAAAGGATAGAAGAATAAGCAAGAAACATGACAAGATGAAAATGCATTATCCAATTTTAGATGTCAAATTTTACCCCTTTTTGAGATAATGCTCATTGTGGCTTTATTTCAAAGAAAAAGATGATGAGTAACATGTCCCAAAAATATGATAGATGTAGGATGGATGCCCCCTTAGGAGATTGGTGAGAGAACAAGGTTGAGGGTAATCTCACAATAAGGAAGATATGGGAAAATGGGAGGGGAAATGGATAGATTAAGGCTCAAGGGGGATAAGCTCATTTTGGTTAGCATTTAGCCAAGAGAATTGGACAAATTTAAGGTTCAAATGGGGTCACTAATGATCCAAAACAAACAAATGGAAAATATCAAATTGACATATCTTTGACACAAGGTAGTGCATGGCTAACAAAGGGCACCATGCAACATGTGCAAAGCACAATCAATGAGGAAAAGCCTAAAAATAAATATGTTGATGAAAATGTAATTGGTAAAGATGTGATGAAAATGCAATTGGCTTAAGGGAAAACACAATTGGTGAAAACATTTTCAAGAAAAAGGGAGAAGAAAAGAAACAAATGGCTAGAATGACACAATTGGATAAACAAGGAGGCTAATGAGGATTATAATAAAAAATTACACCGCTAGGGTAAACTTAGATTTTTGGGATGAAAAGATAGCTAACAACTTAGTTTTTAAGGATACAAGCAAAGATAAGGGATAAACAAGGGGATGACCATCACAATGATTATCCTCATCATAATGAAAATCTCTCACCACACCAAAGACACAAATTATGAAAATTATGTTAGTAAATTTGAGGTTTAGGAAACATTATGTTAAATGATAGGATACTAAACTATATACAAGAATAACACACATATAGGTATATGCAAGAGAGGAAATCAACCAATTGATCATATGCAAGATGATGCATATAAATGGGTAGGTAGTGAATGTCAAATGTGCTAGATGGATAGGATAAGATAAATACAGATGGAAGGATATTGTGCTTTGGTTATGCTAAAAAAAAGTGAAGATCAATCCTATTTTAATATAGCAAGGATGTTATGCATCAAGATGTAAAGAACCAATATGACTTTACATCTCTTGCATGGACTAGGATTCAATAAACAAAAAGGTGCTCATGTTCATACAAGGCAACACAAAACCTTGTTGGAGTATGTGAGGAAGAGAGACATGATAGTTCTAGTAAACAAAGGAAAATGAATGACCCAAAATTATGACAACTAACCATACACAAGGATATTTATGACGTATGTAGTATTGCAAGAATGACCTAAAAACATGGCAGAAACATGCAAATACCATGCACCATTCCATGCTATTGATAAGAACACCAAGATATGGAAGATCTAGGTGGTCTTAAGAAAGCATAAGAAATGAGACAAAATGATGATCAAATATCAAAGCTCAATAAGCAAGATAAATCAATACATATGAAAGATAAAAAGATAAAAAAGTGAGCAGAAATACCAAATGACACACAAGCCAAATAACCAACATATCTCTTACCAAAAGGATAATCTCAATGTAGATAGATTGCGCTTCTATAGGAAAGATACATCTGTCAAGCCTAAATAGATATGAAAAGCCTGATATGGGAAGGAAACATCTTGTAAAGGCAAAGATAGATAGATCGATAATGATAGATATATGATAGATTAGGCAAGAAATATATGCAAGGAGTTGACTTTTATCAACAACAATCTTTCACTCATTATTTTAATTTTGTGAAGTGTAAAGTTTTGATTTGGTGTTGTTGGATTTAATCTTAAGAGTTATTTTTCATTTTCTCACTTGGATAATGATATAGATCCACTTCCATAGCTCGGTTAGGAGGTGAAATATTAATCTTTAAAAATATTCAAACATCTCCCCTTCTTGGCATCGCATTAGGAAGTATATTTTGTCCCCTTTCAAAAATAACTTTAAGTTACCATATTACTAGGCATAGAATAAGGGGGGCACTTCTTGATACCATTACCCTCACTTAAGTCATAAATTAAATTTATAAAAGACATGAGTGTCAAAATGAAATATCTCTCTATAAATATTACAACTCATTAAGGCTATAATAGGATGCAATTGCATTGAACTAAGAGAGGATAGAAGCCAATTCCAGGTGTTAAAAATAACACTTAGTGAAAATAGCCATGTGTTAAATTTAAAATATTTGTCAAAATACTCTGAAAACTAATGCTATAACTCACCACAGGAAACTGATTCCCCTAAATATATCCACTTAGCCTACAAAAACACAAGAATAGGCTAATGGAAACCTCATATCAAACTAGGTGCAAGAAGCAGACATTACATGAATATCTAATTTTCTAGCATCTTTGTAATTAAATTTTTTGGGATTTCATCATATATTCTATGTTGTCCTTTTCTTGTATCTCTCCGTATAATTGTTCTTTGTACATGACTTTCCCATTGAATATGACATCTCTACTCCTAATTTATTTTGTGATTTTCATATTCCCATAAATGATCTAACCAAAATCATTAACTCCTTATCCAATAAAAGTACACTTCTTGGATATTGCTTCAAGCTTTGTTTCATTTTCTATATCAATATGGACAAATGCTTCATAACTAGAAATTTTTAGAAATGAATAGTTTACATTTTTACCAGTCCATGCCTCCTTTGGAATACCACCATCTAAAGAACTTTAAGTCCCTCTAATTGTTAAGTAAACAATAATATCCACAACATCTACCCAAATTTTCAGTTACAATCATGTGTGCAATAATATACTCCTTGTACAGTCAATTATTGTTCTCTTCATCCTTCCAATCACACCATTTTCTTGTGGTGTTCGTAGAATAATCTTTTGTTTACGAATCTCATGGTATGATTTGTAACTATCAAACTCATTGTTGCAATATTCACCTCCATTATTTGATATGAGACACTTCAACTTATTTCTCGTCTCATTCTCAACCAAAGTTTTTCATTTTTTAAAAGTATCATATACATCAATTTTTGGGGGAATGAAATAAGAGCTTTTCTAGTTACACCATCACTAAAAGTAACATCATAACAAGAGCCATCAAAATAAGACACCTAATTTGGTCCCCATACATCTAAAGCTCTAGGTTTTTACTCTTCTTTTCCTTCCAACCTCTTAGAAATATGACTCTCTTTTGTTTTATATAAATACAAGTTTACAAAAATCTAAATCAACTTGCTTCAAACTTGGCAATAAATTATTTGAATGAAGAATCTTCATCCCTTTCTCACTCATGTGTCTGAGCCTATTTTTCCATAATGATGTATATGTTTATGTGGAAGCTAAGGAAATATAAACATCAAAATTACTAGTACATATTTACAATGTACCTAACTTTTTTCCTTTTGAGATTATTAATTAGCGTTTAGTGAGCTTTGACAAATTGTTTGCAAATGCAACTGTAAAACCTTCACTTCCCAATTGTCCCATTGAAATTAGATTTCTTCTCAAATTTAGAATGTGTCTTACCTATTTTAGCAACCATTGATTTCCATTTGATAGTTATTTATTTTTATCTTTCCCTTTCCAATAATTTTGTATGGTTCATCTTCACCCATATAAACTTGTCCAAAATCACCTAAAAAATATAGTCTACAAAATATTTCCTTTGGAGTGTAGCATGAAATGAGCCCCTGAGTCTAATGTACCCAAGTATTAGAAATATTATCTTAAAAAGGTATTAAAGAATCTTTAAATACGTCACCTACTACATTTTCTTGTTTATCATCCCCTTGTTTTTCCTTTTGAGACCAACAATATTGCTTTAGATGTCCTTTCTTCCCACAATACCAACACTTTAGCCTTGCTCTAGATTTGGATACGCTCTTCTTATATTTTCAATTGTTTGTTGGGCTTTTTCCTCTTTCCCTCTATCTTCTTTGGTCCTCAATAGTCAAAGCATTACCTAATGTTTCACCTGTGTTTTTCCATCACATTTCCTTGCTAAGGATAACACCAACAACATCATCAAACTTTAAAGTGTTTGATCTAGAGATAATTACTTACAACCATGTCCAAGCTATTTAATTTTTCTAGAAATAAACACAAAATCAAGAGCACTAACCTCAACATCAACGCTTATTTTTACAGAACTTAATTAACTAGTGATTATGTTAAACTCATTTGAATTAACAACAATTGACTCACCTTATGACACCTTCATATTTAATAAATATTTCATAAGAAATACCTTGTTGGAAGTTGGGGTTTTTTCATACAATTTGTGCAATGTCCATTCTCCAAATTTTTGAAGATTCTTATGTAACCCATAATTACCGTGAAATTGACATGGTCGCGTATGGGTTAGCTAACATTGGTCTTAAGAGTGATGTCATCCACAAGTGGTATGGAGTGAAGAACCTTAATGATGACATTAAAAGGTTCATTGATTATGATAAGATTAATAATAAAGGAGGAGCGATTCAAAATAATAATGACTTTAATTGATATGAGTTAGATTAGAAGTAGTAGAGGTGTGAAGTGGTAGTCAGAGTGCTTTCTCATTATTACCTATCTTATCACACACACTTTGTGGGTGTCTAAAAAAAATTGGGTTTCAAATTTGAGATGTATAGTTATCTCAACGTTGAGTTTAAACAACTTTGTGTTTCCTTTATTGATTAAGGTAAAGCACTGTAATTTGCAGAATAACTATGAGGCCAATAAAATGGGAGGGGAGCTTAAAATGGAAGAACCTACTGAATGTAAATGACACGAGGAGAAAAAATTATGGAAGAAGCTTAAGAAGGGGGGTGTTGTGGACTATCTTCAAAGATTGCATGGTCATAACAAGGATATCACGAAGGAGTTTTCCGCGGGATGGGATAACGAGGCTGTTAACCTCGCTAGTAAGTCCTTTACCCTTACACTAGATTTAATTGCTAGAATCACTAGGCTATCTTTGGAAGGTATGAATTATTTTAAGGGTAGAAGAATCGACAACAAAGCCTTTAGGAATTTTCCTAGGTCTAATGAAGAGAAAGCAATGTTGATCAAGGAGAAAAAGGACTTTGTTAAAATAGAAAACATTAAGCTCATCTGGGAAAAGGTTCTGAGGGTTATCATGGAGTATTTTACCCTTGACGGGAGATTCATGAGGGTTTACAATTATCATTTTGTCCTTGTAAATAATTTCTGTTATAACACTAGGGTGTCATTCTCATTCTTTTTACTTAGTTCTCTAAACCAGTGCATTATGGATAATAGAATAAAACTCAAATCCCCTTTTATCCTTGAAGGCCTAACTCTTCTAATCTTTGAATATGCAAGGGATAAAATCCCAGACTCTATACCCAAACAAATTGATATTAGTAGACAAAAGAGAAAGAAGACTTCAACTAATGTGGGGTCGTCTTCCAAGAAGAAGAATAAAAAGGATAAACTGGGCCAGAAGGAGACTCCCCTATCTATTTTTTATGATGATAAGGGAATGCAAACTGAGGATGATAAGGACGATCCCACTCCTGAGGATGAAATGCCTGAAAATTTTGAACAAAAAATTAAGGATGCCCTGGATGAGACTGTTGATACTGTTGAAGCTATTCCTGAGAAGGTTAAATAGAAAAGTAAGGATTCCTTGGATGAGATTGTTGATACTAATGAAGCTCATGAAGAACATTTTGACTTGATGGCCTAGGACAATAGTGTCCATTCATTGGAGAATAGAGGTAAGAATGACTCTTCGACTGATAAAGAGAGGTCCAAGAAAGAGATTATTGAAGAAAAAATGGACTCCTCAGGGGAGGAGGGTAAGAAATCCCAGTAGGAGTTTTTTGATGAGATTGACAATATTCAGGACTTAGCCCTGGAGATTGTTGAGAATTCCCAACAAGAGTTCGGTGATGATCAAGCCCGAAGCCCTTTCTCTAATGAAAACATGGAATGTGAGAATGTTGATAGGGATGGCGAAGAGAATGATGATGATGTCAATAGTGAAGGAGAAAGAGAAGATCTAGGAAAGGAAGATTTTTATGAAGATGTTGAGGAAAGAGCTATTGATCCAGATTCTTCCTTCATGAAGAACTCTATTAGGGAGGCTTCACCAACTATTAGAGTTTCTATTGATGACCGTACTCACAATTCCCCTACTTTTTATATAGAGGATATGAATGTTGAGAAGGAGAAGAACAATAAAACCCATAATAAAGGGGAAGCCACTTCACTGGAAGAGGAAGACTTCAATAGCAAAAAAGTGCCTAACATGGATGTTCTTAATGCAGTAAGAAGCAGAGCAGTCTTGGATTTTAACCTAGATAAATGGGCATTCCATGAAATTAATGAGTTGAGCATCAAGCACAGAGCTCTAGATGCAAAATACGATATGCTAGAAGAGATTGTTGACAATTTAAGGAATGAAATGGTCATGGAAAATAATGAAGGTAAAGGTATTTTGATTGAGAAAAATAATACTTTGAGAATGCAAGGAGATAATGTTTCAAGGATCATTGATGAGAATTTGTCGCTCATTTATATATAGCATAATTAAAATCAATGAAATTATGCTCATAAAAATTATGTGCCATAGTAATGAAGGTATGAAAACAACTGTGATGAATTTGAATGATCTTTATTCCCTGTTAGAGGGAAACTATATGGAAAAGAATGTTATTCTAGTGAATGATGAACCAGTCAAGATGGATGGGCAAGTTGTTGGCCCAGGTACTAGAACAAGATCAAGCACTACGAAGTGGAAGGTGACTCTTCCCAAGGAGCTGTTGAGCCTGAAAGATTCAATCCAAAAGATCCAGTCCCTACAGGAGGCCTATGAGGAATTCTTGAATAGGCTGGATTAATTGTTGTTGCTAGTTGTTTCTTTTAGTACTTTTACTACTAGTTGTTTTTATTGTTGGAAGTTGTTCTTTTTTGTGGGCTATAACATTTAAACTATTATAATTCTACTTTTCTCTTGTTTTGCTCTTGTCGGTGTTTCGTGGTAGTTGATGTTTTTATGCTTTGTCGCTATGTTTCTATCTTTTGCTAGCATGTAAAGGGTTTTGGGTTCCCTTCAAAACCCGTATTTACCTTAATAAAAAACATTATGTTTCTTGTTATTTTTGCTTTTGATATATTGAAATCCATCAACACTACCAAACACAACCGTGTTGTTCCTAGTGCCTTTATATCAAGAACCTCTCATTCTAGATATGTCATATTTGTTGGTTTCTTTTCTTTTACACCCAATGGTAAGAAAATATCTTTCTAATATAGACAATCTTCTATTCTCGTCTTCCATAGTTGGTATTTTTGGTCATTGAACTTTCAACCTTAAACTCACCTTCTTTAGTCTTAGTTCTCACTCGAATTTGAATTTTCCTGCAAAAAATGGCTTCAACACTAGTTGATAGGGTTTAGGTAGACTAAAGAAATAAATAACATTAAATATAATGCAAAATAAAAGAGCACCAATAACAAATCAGAATAATGAACATATTTAATGTGGTTCATCGAATGTAGGCTAGACCATAGAGAAACAAATATATACTTTCTTTTATTATCCATCAAAAGTCAAATTATAATCTGATGATCTTTCACATTTTGAAACCACTTATTTATCAAGCCTTTTTGGTGGTTTACGTAGGTCAATTCACATACCAAAAGAATAGTCAGTTCCTTTCTTAAACAATTAACATTTTTTTTTCCCTTTTGGGGAATTTCCCGCAGCAACCCCCAATAGGGGTGTTGCCTCCAAACCCCTACGATGGGCTCCACCCCTAGAATTTCGTTAGGAGGATCCTGCCCCCAAGCCCCGTAAAAGGGTTATGCACTCCCTGTGTTCCTCCATTAATTGATTGGGGGAAAAAATGACTAAAAAAATCAACCCAATTGCATGATCAGTTGCCACATACCAACACCTCACATACGATATTTTTGGACCTAAATCAAAAAGTGGGTTGTCAAATCCCATGAAAAATACAATTCCTATTTTCCTCCCACTATTAAATCTTCACATATTATGTGTTTCTAGGAGACAATAAGACTCAAAAAACATTGTCTTGCTGTAGGATATATAGGTGTTGTGATTTTTCATGTAAAAATATATTCAAAACTCATCAAATTTGAGTTCAAAAGTATTCAAAATAATAGTCGAGTCTTCACCTATTGGTCAACTATGTGAAATCAACAAGTTGTCATGTCAATCAAAACCTTGCACTAAAACCTAATAAGTCTAAATGTTGTTTATAGCTTCTAGATATGATTGTGTGCAACTTTCTCATATCAACATTTCAGATCACACTCTTTGGTCCATCATCATGATGCAAGAGATTACAAGGAGAAAAAGTTATGTGATCCATCATCAGGATGCAAGAAATTACAAGGGGAAAAAATATGTAATCCATCATCAGGATGCAAGATATTACAAGGATATGTAATCCATCATCAAGGTGCAAGAGATTAAAAGGATACAATTTTAATCTATTGCATCCTAGTGATGGATCACAGAGTGTGATCTGGAAAATTGATGTGAAAAAGTTACACAATCATATTTAGAAGCTACAATTTTTTAATGGATTGTGAAAATCTTATATATTTAAAGTCTAAACATGTTATCATTGTGGACATCAAGGATATTACTCGAGTGATTATATTGTATCTACATTATTATCTATCATGTGGTAAATCTACAAAACATTATTATGTCATGAAGTACAAAATCAATGAGACAAATGTATTTTTTGAATAAACAGGTAATTCTAGATGCAAACTAGGCGTCATCTATTTCAAATCTCATAGGGAGTCCTATCCACCAGTTTAGATGATAGCTCATCTACTCTTGATGTAGATGTTGTTGTTTCTTCTAACATGTAGATGTTGTTAATGAACATTTGTTGATGAACTTGATATTAAAAATATTGTTGAGCATTGATATGAAAGCTTGTTGAGCTTGTTTACTCACAATGGAAATGGTACTATCAATTTACTTGGTAATTGTGTACTCTAAAAAGTGCACTTCTCTAAGTCATTATATCCAAGGGAATCCATGAGAGGGAAACCTTGAGAAAGCGACCTAGAGCTCCCTAGGCATGGAGTGCAAGGGTATTTTAAGTTTGCTCTCAGCTAGAGCTATTAAGCCTATAACCTTGCTAGTAAACCATGCAATGGGAGATTCAATGAAGAAAAGGGCAAGAATGTCAATATCCACAAGAAATCTAAATGAGAATGCAATGCAATACTATGCTAGAATGAAGATGCAAGCTAAGCTATAAAAATGAAAAATAGAAGTATTAAAAAACCTTGCTAATTAAACTATGTGAGCTAATCTATAGCATAAAGGAAACTAGATTAAGAATGCAATGATAATGAAACTAAACTATGATGCAAGAATAAAAATGAAATGATGATGCAATGTTTCAATATGAGAGATCTAAGAATACCATAGCTCCAAAATGCCAAGATTGAGAAGCTCCAAGACTCCAAGATGCTAAGATGCCAAGACTTCAAGAGGATGAATCATGCAAAAGATGGATTATTTGCAAGAGATGGAAAAGATGAGTGATTAAGAATGAGGAGAGAGCCTCCTTTTAAAGGATTTTAGAAATGAAGGGACGGTCAAGATTAAGAGGCAAAAAAGAATTATCAAAGGTGGAAATTAAATCTTGGTTGATCCATGTGCTCAAGATTCTCAAGAGGCAAAATCAATGGACATGGTTAAGAGGCAAAAAAGATATGTGGAAGAGATTAAGAGGCAAAAAGATATTCCACTCACCTTGAAAAGTGTGCATTCATGTGAAGACAAAAAGTCTTTTTATTTTTATTTTTATTTTATTATTTATTTATTATTTTTAGAAAAGTGGTTTCCATTAAAAAGATTTTTTTAAGAGCTTTTTAATTAATTAAAAGGGAGCATGTTCTCTTAATTAAATAAGATTTTTATTTTTTTATTTTTTTCTCTTTTTATAAAATAAGAATAGTGTTTTATTTGTGCAACTTAGGATAAGAGGAAAAGTGGGGGCTTTTTATTTAATAAAAGGGGAGGGAATTCCTTTTAAATAAATAAAAACTTAGGATAAGATGGTTAGCCCATAGAAAATAATCGAATAAATGATAGAACCAGGATTTGATCTAGAATAAGCAATTTATGATTTTAGCAAAAAGGGGCTAATGACCATTTTTAGGTGATTACATTTGCCCCTCTTTGACTAATGTGTGATCAATTTGGGAACACATTACGTCAAAGAATAGATCAGCCAAGAAGGCAAGCAAATAGCAATCTGACTCCAAAGAATGAAGTGTAGAGAGATAGTAAATCTTGCATGGTCAGCCTGGTAGCGACAGTACTGAACACTTAGGAAAGAGATAGCCAATAAGATATGATGTGTCTGCCCCCTCAGGATCGAAAGTGAAATCCAGGTAGAGGGAATGCAGAAGCAAGAGAGACATGATCAAATCATTAGAAATCATAATCGAAGAAAGAGAACAAAGTAACCATCAGGCAGTGAAGGTATGCCCCACACATGGGACCCGGGGCACGAACCAAGCGGTCCCTCAACCCGTAAACACCACGGAGGGGGATTTGAACTTGGGATTGAAAGTGAATAAAAGACTAGAAGTTTGAAAGAGATGGAGATGAAGAGGTGAAGAATGCCCCAGCAAAGATCGAAGGATCAGGCCTCAAAAGGTCAGCCAACTACGCGGAAGAAGGAGAAAGGTGATTTGGGTGATCAAGGATTTCGGTTTGGATCCCGAAATGAAAGGAAAATGATGTGATATGAAAGACCAGAAGTGAAAGGCGAGTGCAGTTGATTAACAAGTCCATAAAAGATAAAGGAGAGCTCTCTCCATATGCAAGATGCAAGACTAACTAACATGAACTTAAGAATGCAAGCTACATGAAAAGTGGTTTACTTGCAAGGTTACGAAGCCAATAGACATCTAATTATCATCATCGAGCATTATTGGTAGCGTTGCAAGATCATATAATGCACACTAGCATAACTATGTGGATATGAATATGATCTATATCAGATAGAAATGTGGGAATCCCACCTAGGCACCAAAGACATGTAAGTCAAGATGACTAGTGTAGTGAGATTACCTAAGTTTGATATGGCAAGATTATGCTAGCATCAAGACACATGAAAAGTCAGGATAGCTATAAGCATGCAATTGTGAAATAGTCAAGGATAATACCTTGTAGGTCCATAGTGTCAAGTAAGACCAGCATAAATGCTCATGACAGTTAAGACCAACAAAATATACCCACAAGCAGAAAAATAAATAAAATATGTTCTCATTCCCTCAGTCTTCTAGCTATGCATCATCGAAAATGATCATAGGGGAAGAACACTCAGCAAAGAAATCATCATAGACAGCACACAAAGAAATAAAGTCAAACAAATCTCAGCAAGTCAAGTGCGTGTGTATAGGTCATAGAGTCAAACTTTGAGTATCGCATCTGCAAATGAGAAATATCATATCATACTAGACTGTAGGGTAGGACATCTGATAAGTGTTGAGAAACACTCGATGCAAGGGTAGTGTTGAAAAACACAGTTTGAACCAAGTTGCCCAAGAATCCCTAATGCACAAAGAGACCCAAGATAAGCTCAAAACAACAGATGCCCCCTAGACTAAGACAAGAGTCAATTCCAGTCTAGGAGAGGCAAAGCGAAAAGTGGAGCGAATGAGCACCATGCAAGACTGATAAACATAGGTGCAAGGGTCTCAAGCAGTGCCTGTTTCCAGGTTTTCACCACTTGATAGATTTATTGCAATTTTTTTAGGACTTTTTATAAAAAAAATTTTTTTTGTATTTTTGCTACCAAGGTGCTTGTTTCTAGGTTTTTACCAAGGCACTTTTTCAAAAAAAAATTTTGATTTTTTTGATTTTTTTGGTGAGACATCAAAGCGCCTATTTCTAGGTTTTCAGTAGGATGCTCTTTTTTTTTCACTACTTTTTATGCTTTTTAGGATTTTTTCAGCATCATATTTGAATTTTTTTGGAATTTTTTAGGATCAATAAAAATATGTACAAAGAATGCCCCAGACAAAAATGGGCATCAAGAATCTGCTTCCTCTGATGTAGAGAACTAATAGGCCCTAGGCCTAGATGCTGCAGCTGTGACGATAGGAGGTCTCAACCAGTTTGACCAATAATAACTAGCCCTAAGCAATGTTTGAGCTAGCGGAGGATCATTAGAATGTGATCCACATATGCCATCGTGGATTTCAGCTAGCACTTTTTCTGACTCTTCTATTTCTAGACACTTAAGGAGAGTTACATCTAGACCCTTCCTATACAAGTCACTAGAGACAAAGGCAAAGTGTAAGGGATGGTGGAAAAAATGGCGTGGTGGATTTGCAGGAGGCATATGAGGTGGAAGATATGAAAAGATGGTAGGATTGTAAGATTTGTGAGCAGGATAGCGTAATTCATCCACCAGGAACTTGAAGTGAAATTTATGCCTTTTCATTCATAAGATGTATGTCGAAGTAACCAAGGCATTACCAACTTTGTTCTCAGCTCTAGGAATGGGCTGAAGTGTAACAGATATGAGATCATGCTTGAAGTAGTGCACCATTGTTTTGTAGAGAATCAACTTGTCATCTTGTATTTGATAATCATTATTTTTGAGCAAATTTTTATTTTTAATTTTCTTAGGTGCGGATACCGCCACAATGTGGTTTTTGCCATCCGACCATTGCTCTTTTCTTTTGACTTGATGACTGTGATGCTTGATTGTTGATTCAATCTTTTTTGTTGCTAGTTCGCTGGTGGAAGAAGTAACAGGTGTTGATGCGAGATGAAATGAAGTGATTGGTTCAATAACATCTATGTGAGGGGTGTCATCTCTGGTGACAAGAGAGGTTGAGACTATAGGGTAAGCTCCAAAAGTGTAAAGATCTAGACTTGTCATTGAAGGACTAGCGTAGTCAACTAAGGCAATACGGGGAACAAACTCATCAGACCCTGCACGAGACTCATCAACTATGTCGGGTGGGTTACGAGAGGTATGAACTACATCAACATCCATATCTATCATGGAAGAATCTTCTGGAAGAGGCTTAAGATGCCGAGAAGTAGAGATACTCATGTCATTATGTGATAGATCACCTCTTTGTAGCAGTCGTGCAATGTTGTGACGTTGTCTATCATAGTTCAATGATTCTTTAGGCACATAGGTTCTAGACATAGAGGCCTTAGCTATATCATCAGTAGATATACATTCTTCTCCCCAAAGAAGTGAAGTAGAAGGAAGATCATCTCCCATTTGAGCCATAGTGTGTAGTGGTGACTCATCTGTATCTGTGTCTGAATTATTGAGCATGGGAGTATTTATGGAATGATCAAGGAGGGCATTTGCCATACTACCCTCATCTTCTCTATAGATCCGCTCTTGAATAGCTTGTTCTTCTCTTTCTGCTTCTAAAGGAATGGATGAAGGAACAAAAGTATCAAAGACCGTCATAGCAAAAGTGGAAGGCTTCATCTCATCAGAAGGTCTCCCATATGACCTAGGAGAAATAGGTATAGAAGCAAAGGAATCCAGCGTATATTCACCCATACCAAGGCTCATCATCTTAAGTGTTTTCTTAGCAGCAACTAGAGATGTACTAGAATCAACAGAAGGTTCATTGTGAGGAACAAATTTTTCAGCAGCAACAAGAGCATTAATAGCAATAGTATGGTCTCCAGGAATCACAACTTCAGTGCCATTGTACAAAAATTTGATGCACTGATGATAAGTGGAAGGAACAACCTGCATGTCATGGATCCAAGGATGACCCAAAAGAATGTTATATGCGAGTGGAATGTCCAATACTTGGAAATTAATATCTTTTGTGATAGGGCCCACTCGGACAGGCAACGTGACAAGACCTTTGGAAGATCTTTCCACTTCATCATAAGCTTTTATAGTAATCTTCTTCTTAGAATCCACAGCAAATTCTGACAAACCCAACTGTTGTATGACATTGAAAGAAACAATATTTAACCCTGCACCATTGTCTATTAGGACTCTGCGGACTCGGGTATTGTAGACTAGAACTTCAATGTGTAAAGCTAGATTATGCAGGTGAGTAATGTACACACTAAAAAGGTGCACTTCTATGAACCATTACATGCAAGGTTGCTCAAGAATGAGGCCTCACAAAGCGGCTCATAGCTCTCTATGCATGGAGTTGCAAGGGAAAATGGTGTATTTGCTCTCAGCTAGAGCTACAAGCTTGTGACCTTGCTAGTCAACCACACAATGAGAGATTCAAGTGAAGACAAGGGCAACAATGCCAATATCTCCAAGAATCACTATGAAAATGTAATGCAATGCAACTAAAATGAGGATGCAATCTAAGCTATGAAAGGAAGGTACAATGCAACTAATCTATGAAAGGAAATAGCAATGGATTACAATACCTCCTATTTAGACTATGTGAGCTTATTCTATTGCATAAAAGGAAATCTATACTAAGAATGCCATTATCATGCAACTAAGAAAGAAAATATGCAACTAAATGATGAAAGCAACAAGTCTTCAATGTCTTCAAAAGCTCCAAATGCACCTAAAACCTGCAGCATAACATTAGCATAAAAACATGGTATATGCAAATGAAGGAGAGAGCTCTCATTTTATAAGAAATGAGGTGAAATGGACCATGGAGATTAAGAGGCAAAAAGTCTTAATCAGTGGTGGAGCTTGAAAGAGGAGCAATCCATGTGCACAAGTATCCTCCAATAGGAAAATAAGAGTTGACTTTATGTCCATATGAGACAAAAAGTGCTTTTCTCCTTTTTATAAAATATGAATAATGCTTTATTTGTGCAACTTAGGATAAGAGGAAAGGTGGGGCTTTTTATTTAATCAAAAGGGGAGGAAATATTCCTTTTAATCAAATAAAGACTTAGGATAGAATGGTTAGCCCAAGGATAAAAATCCAATATATGATCGAAACTAAGACTTGATCAAGAGATTGATATTGTTGAAAATATTGATTATTGATAAAATTGATTCAGGATTGATAAATTGAATAAATGGGGCCCAAAGTCTAGGCGACCATTTTTGGGTGCATACAAGTAATAGATATGTCATCTTCTGCAGAAAAGGAGAGAGATAGCGGAGATGAAATGTGGTTGACCATAGCCTGAAATTGATCTAGATTAATGTCATTGGGAACACGTGTTGTACATAGAGCCTCATCAAGAATCTCTCTATGCGAAGGGGATAACCGAAGCAACTCAAGGATAGATATCTGTGCTGGTGTCTTTTGCAAATGTTGGACAAGATCATAGCTAAGGGTGGCTGAAGGAGCCGCTTGTTTGGAAGGCAAAGCTTACTTGGGATCTTGCACAGTTTTAAGGACAATCTTGGCTTGCCCCCTAGTAACAACATTCATTGTCTCACTTCGGGAAGATGAACTACCATGTTTTTGCAAGACCAACTTTGGCTTACCATGATTGGCTCTATTATCATCTTGAGACCTCATCATTAGAACACTCTCAACGAGCTCTACCATGTTAATCACAGGCATATTAGAAGGATATGTGTAATTGATCTTTGCATCATGATTCTTCTTATGTGTTTGAGAGGTTTCCCCCTTATCATGCTTAGGTAGAGGATCTTTGAAAGCTGTGTGATCAGAATTTTTAGTTAAGCCATCAGTGGAGATTGTGCCATTCTCAATAAGATCCTGAATATCATCCTTAAGCTTAAAACAATTGTCTGTCGGATGTCCCTTGTTTCTGTGATAACGATAATAAGAATCCTCTCGCCACCAATCAGGCCTATTTATTGGATCCCAATTACCAGGTTTATCAGGAAGCGTAAGATATCCATTATCAACCAAAGTCTTAAGGATCACACCATAAGGTTCTGCCAACTTGGTATAGACTCGCTTTCGAAATAACTTCTTAGGCTTATCTGCATATTGAGGTTTAGGAGCACTGTGAGCATTGGCAGCTTCTTGTTATTTTGCTGCATAGATAGCATTGGAGAGATTGAAATCAGGCTCTTTAGCTTTAGGAGCATCAACAACCCCATCATTAACAACATACTTGTTTTTAATTCCAAGGTTTGTTCTTGTCTTTGCCATTGCCTTTAGCATCTTTATTAATAACAATATCCCCTTTTCTTATAGCTACATCCTCAATTCGATATGCACTTTCAACCATGTCGTTGAAAGAAGAGAACAATTGTTTCCTTAAATCATAATATAGCTCAGGCATAAGAGTGTTGACGAAAATGTCAATCTTTTCTCTCTCGGGTAACTGATGAGGATACCTAGAATACAATGACCTCCAATGTTGTAAGTTGCAAATGGCTCACCTTGATGTTGTCTTAGATTACCGAGATCTATCATGGTGACAGGTTGTTGGATGTTGTAAGAATAATGTTGGGTAAATCACTGAGCCAACTCATCAAAAGTCTTAAGAGGTGGTGTCAATTTCGCAAACCATTCTAAAGCTTGGCCTCTTAAGCTTCGAGGGAATAATCATAAAAGAAATGTGTCTTCATGAAGAAATTCCATACTAAGAGCATAAAAGTGACGCACATGGTCTTGGGGATCACCATTTCCATCATACTTGTCGTATTTGGGAACCTCAATACCCCTAGGAAACGGGACCATGTATAGACTTTCATCAAAGGGAAGAGCACAAATTGATTCTACAAAAGAGACCTTTGGAGGCTCTCTTTCTATTGCCATTTGGGTAAGGCATTGATTTGTCCGATGCAGTTCTTCCTAAAGGACTTCCAATTCAATTAATACTCTTTGTTGGACAATTTGTCTGACATCATAGCCGGGAGGAAGCTTGTATCCTCTAGAAGTCATATATTGAAAATATTGATCGCCATTACGCTCTAAAAGCTTATGCATCATTCGTTGGGAGACCACATCTTGTTCAAATCTCATAAGATCCTCACTAGAAATCTCATCATCAGCCTCTGCCTCATGTTGAGAGGGAGGAGGCCTAGGAGGTGAAGAAGGCATACCAAAAGTGGGTCTTGGAGGAGATCTTGGTGGCGTGTTGTTGCCATTGTTGTCATTAAAAAGAGGTTGATGCTCAAAGTTACTAGTCTCGGGTTGCTCATAAGACATTCCTCTAGAAGCCATGCACCTAGCAGCATCCATCCTTTGTTGATTGTGTTCTTTGTCTAAGAGCGCTTGGTTATCCTTATGCTCAAAGTGTTCTTGCAGGCATTGAAATTTTTCTTGTTCAGTCAAAGTGAGTGAGACACTATCTGTGTTTTTGGGGGTCTTGAATGCGGAAAAGAGGAAACCTCCTTTGTACCATGGGGTAGCCTTAGAATCGTCAGATTGGTTAGAACTAGAACTGTTGTTGCTAATGGGCACTCGTGAGTGTCTAGTTGGAGAAGGTAAATGTGTATAAGTGAATAGAGAGTGATTCTCCTGCTCAAATTGAGACCGAGTTGTAACCGGCATGAAAAGAGATGTTGGTTGACTAATAGAATGAGACAAAGTTTCTCAAATTTGAGATAAGAAAAGCTAATAAAGATCACTTGTCAAAGTAGAACAATAGAGAGAGATGACTCGTCAAAAGTGCTCAAGCACTTACAACAGTCAATTGACTAAAGTCGAGCAGCGAGCAAGAAGCTCAATAAGCAAGTAGCTAGAGAGGTAACCGTGATGCGACAAGTGATCAAGAGTAGCATTCGTTAAGCTCAAATCCAATAGTTTTAGCTCATTTGTTTCAGTCTATAACAAGTCTGAGCATGCAGATAACAAGCCAACTTCAGATAAGAACAAGAAAAAGACACTCTACAGCAGGTTCAAATGCAAGTTTAGCAGCTCCGGATTGCAACAGCAACAAGCTAGCAAAAAGGTTCTGGGAAACACTTTTCAGGCAAGCGGGGTGAACTGTTGCGCGACAATTCTCAGAACAGGACACGACACTGTTCCAGGGTCGTACAAATCTATGACCAATGAACATAAAAATCTTAGTTTTGAAGCATTTTAAAAGATCAAGTAAGTATATCAACAGATTTTTATCATTGATCAAGCACATAAGACAGCAATCAAGGAGTTCAAGCAAGCAATTGTCTTCAAACAATGAGCAAAGGGCAAAGCAACCTTGCACATGAACAAGAATAGTGACTTAGTATTTCTACTCCTTAAAGATTTTACTTGTTTATGTTCTTGAAAATGTTTTAGCAGGCACTTAAAACACAACAACATCCTATCAAGCTGTCTACATGGATATACAGGCTTTCTACGAGGAGTCCTTGATATACGTAAGGTATGTGAGGCTCAAATCTGTAGATGAGAAGAATTTGAAATCACACAGCCGGGGGGAGACGGTAACCCAAATCTCCTCCACTTCTCAAAGGTATAAAGTTCTTTGAGGCTTAGCCAAGAGTGATATCAAACTCAATTCCCAAGAGAGGTGTCTTTCGATTCACCACCCGCTATTTATACTCCACCGGAACACAAGAGTTAAGGTCATCCCTTGAGGTGGTGTGTCCCCAAGCAGGCCTTCTAGAAATAAAAAGGTAAGCAATTCACTATCAAAAGTATTTAAAGCACTAAAGGTAGAACACTTAACTCTTCAAGTAAATATGAAGTGAGTCCAAAAGTGGAACATTTAACTCTTCAAGTGAATGTGAAGTGAGTCCACAAGGTGGAACATTTAACTCCTCACACAAACTCAAAGTGAGTCCAAAAGTGGAACATTTAACTCCTCACACAAACTCAAAGTGAGTCCACACCTTAGAAAACTAATGAGATCAAGAAAGCATAAAAGGGAGAACTTTGTGGAACACTTAACGCTCTTTTCAAGTAGACCCCTCCCCTATGTATGAATGCTGACCTTGCATCCAAAGGGCGGTAATGAGGGGCGATTAGAAATAAGCGAGTCCAACACCCAATTTACTAACAAGATCAATCAAAATTACTCCAAAGTTGTTTATCAATACTACTCACAAATGAAAAAGGGTTGAACAATGCAATATTTAACTTTCCAATCAAACATAGAGTGAGTCCACAAAGTGGTGCATTTAACTCCCTATGTAAACAAGGAATGAATCCATGCCCTTAATCACTCAATGAGATATTTGATATTGGAACCAAGAATTACTTAAGGTTTAAACACAAGCATTCACTTACACAAACTTATAAAAACAAATCTATGTTCTTTCATTTCCCATTAAGAGCATCAATTGAAATGTGTTCTATGAAAGCATGTAAACACTCAAGCCAAACACATGAGAGGTTCAATTTTAATCCCAAAATCCAAATGTTGTAGAGATGGAACAAAGTACCTCAAGCAATTTTAAACATTTTCCATGAAAGCAAGAGCACCTTCAAAACAACTTGTTAAACCAACAAGAGGTTAGGAAAACTAAGCCAAAATTAATCCAAAAAAATTGACGAAAATGCAAAAATGAAAGGACAAAGTTAAGCTACTCTGCCCCACAGTGGGCGCAAAAAATGTGTACTCTAAAAAGTGCACTTCTCTAAGTCATTATATCCAAGGGAATCTATGAGAGGGAAACCTTGAGAAAGCGACCTAGAGCTCCCTAGGCATGGAGTGAAAGGGTATTTTAAGTTTGCTCTCAGCTAGAGCTATTAAGCCTATAACCTTGCTAGTAAACCATGCAATGGGAGATTCAATGAAGAAAAGGGCAAAAATGCCAATATCCACAAGAAATCTAAATGAGAATGCAATGCAATACTATGCTAGAATGAAGATGCAAGCTAAGCTATAAAAATGAAAAATAGAAGTATTACAAAACTTTGCTAATTAAACTATGTGAGCTAATATATAGCATAAAGGAAACTAGATTAAGAATGCAATGATAATGAAACTAAACTATGATGCAAGAATAAAAATAAAATGATGATGCAATGTTTCAATATGAGAGATCTAAGAATACCATAGCTCCAAAATGCCAAGATTGAGAAGCTCCAAGACTCCAAGATGCTAAGATGCCAAGACTCCAAGAGGATGAATCATGCAAAAGATGGATTATTTGCAAGAGATGGAAAAGATGAGTGATTAAGAATGAGGAGAGAGCCTCCTTTTAAAGGATTTTAGAAATGAAGGGACGGTCAAGATTAAGAGGCAAAAAAGAATTATCAAAGGTGGAAATTAAATCTTGGTTGATCCATGTGCTCAAGATTCTCAAGAGGCAAAATCAATGGACATGGTTAAGAGGCAAAAAAGATATGTGGAAGAGATTAAGGGGCAAAAAGATATGTGGAAGAGATTAAGAGGCAAAAAGATATTCCACTCACCTTGAAAAGTGTGCATTCATGTGAAGGCAAAAAGTCTTTTTATTTTTATTTTTATTTTATTATTTATTTATTATTTTTAAAAAAGTGGTTTCCATTAAAAAAATAAAATTAAGAGCTTTTTAATTAATTAAAAGGGAGCATGTTCTCTTAATTAAATAAGATTTTTATTTTTTTATTTTTTTCTCTTTTTATAAAATAAGAATAGTGTTTTATTTGTGAAACTTAGGATAAGAGGAAAAGTGGGGGCTTTTTATTTAATAAAAGGGGAGGGAATTCCTTTTAAATAAATAAAAACTTAGGATAAGATGGTTAGCCCATAGAAAATAATCGAATAAATAATAGAACCAGGATTTGATCTAGAATAAGCAATTTATGATTTTAGCAAAAAGGGGCTAATGACCATTTTTAGGTGATTACAGTAATGAGCCAAGCATTGCAAATATTGATATTTCTATTGTTGATTGACAGGCAACTAAGAAAATTATAGAGGTGTTCACTTAATTTCCATAGAGGAGAATTATGCTATAAATATATATACAATGTTGATAGAAGTAACAATTTTTTATACCCAGGAATTCTCCATTATGATTGGGATAATGATAATGCACAAATTAAGACCACCAATATGTATTTTAGTACAAATTATTTGAGGTTGTGCATTTTGACTCCCTTTGATCACACTTTTACACTTGATTTGTAAATTACCTAAAAGTGTTGCTCAGATACTCTTTCCAATATATTTTTTTTATATTAGACATTGTTTATGAATAACGACTCCTTATGAGAAAACACGCTAGAAACCATAAGCCAACTAAGAAGACCAAGAGTCACAATAAGATGTCCCTATGGAGATTTGAGCAAGAATCTCCACAATGAAAACCCAATGATTTTAACCAATTAAGCTCAACTCCTTGGACTCTTCCTGATGCAGAGGGCATCGATGGTATTCTTAAATCTGCATATTCTTTACTTTCTTTTTCTTTATGACATCAATTTAGAGGTTCATATTCTCCCAATATAATATTAACTGAATAATACTTTCCTTGATAGTCTTTGAATTAACTCACCCATAGTTATATCCATAGCTCATTTCATGTTCTGTATACGACTAAGGTTGCATTTCATAACCATGTGGGTCCATCATAGCCGAATCCACCACCTTTTCTCCATTTTCAAATGCCAAGTTCAATACATAATGGTCTTTGACTATCATTCTGTAACTTTACCTCCCTCTCTCACTCGGTTTCCTCCACGTGACATAACCAGACTTAGCATCTTCCCATTTGAAACCAATATGAGAAGGTGTAATGGTTTTTGAAAACTGTTATGGAGTTTGAATCAATTCACTATCAAACGAAATTGTTTCCATTAGCGTCTCACTCAAACTGTTATGAAACCTGATGCATACCATTGTTGGATTTTTCACTAAAACCAAAATCAAGATCATGTATCAACTCACATCTACATAAACTCTTCCCAAAACCCAAAAGCCAACTTAGACTAATTTGAAACGATATTACTGGTATGCATAAACAACAATATGAATCGACATGGGACAACTTTAACATTTAAAATATTTATCAGAACCAAACCTGATAATGTATAAATCAAAATGGAATATAAAGAAATGAGACTTTTGCGGGTTAGGCATGAACAAGAATGAACAACGATATTAAAGGATCCAATACAAAACAATTTTCTATTAACTTAAAGAGCCTAGGATTACAAATGCATGGCTCTTTAGCAGTAGCCAGAGAGCCATTTTGGATTCTCTCTTCTATTTTGTCTTACAAAGCCAATTAACAAATCTATCATTTCTTGACATGATCCCGCGAACTTTTAAAATGACTTAAATAATATGAAATTTGAAGGTGGAGGTGCCCCTGCACCATACTCCCGAGGTTTAAAATTTTCCATGTACCATGAAAATGCCTTGGTGAGACTTCTGCAAAATCTTTGCCTCTATTGGATCAATGCCTCCGCTGCTTCCTCTGTCTCTTTCAACTATGACTCCTATTAATGGAGCTTATGTTGATTGCCTTCAAGGTGCTTCTCCCATTCCACAGTTCACTCCTCCATGTTGCATCACAACCGTTGTCCCTCACTTGGGAGTCCCTTCATGCCTCTCTCCCCAGTCTATCGGCGACACACAAGACCAACTCCTATGGTCCCTTGGTAGACCTTTCTTGTCCACCCACTACAGCTGAATGAATTGACACCAAATTTGCAACCACAAACTGCATAACAAGAATCCAAAATAAACCCAACACTGCCTGGTGTAGATTCTATCTATCTACACGCTCAAAATATTCTGAGATCTGATACCACTTGATGCAGAGGGCATCGATTGTATTCTTAAATCTACATATTCTTTACTTTCTTTTTCTTTATGACATCGATTTAGAGGTTCATATTCTCACAATATAATATTAACTGAATAATACTTTCCTTGATAGTCTTTGAATTAACTCACCCATAGTTATATCCACTGCTCGTTTCATGTTCTGTATATGGCTGAGGTTGCATTTCATAACCATGCAGGTCCATCACAACCGAATCCACCACCTTTTCTCCATTTTCAAATGCCGAGTTCAATACACAATGCTCTTCGACTATCGTTCTGCAACTTTACCTCCCTCTCTCACTGGTTTCCTCCATGCGACATAACCAAACTTAGCATCTTCCCATTCAAAACCAATATGAGAAGGTGTAATAGTTTTTGAAAACTGTTATGGAGTTTGAATCAATTCACTGTCAAACGAAACTGTTTCCATTAGCATCCCACTTGGACTGTTATGAAACCCGATGCATATCTGTTGGATTTTTACTAAAACTGAAATCAAGATCATGTATCAACTCACATCTACATAAACTCTTCCTAAAACCCAAAAGATGGCTTAGACTAATTTGAAATGATAATACTGGTATGCATAAACAACAATATGAATCGACATGGGACAACTTTGACATTTAAAATATTTATCAAAACCAAACCCGATAATGTGGAAATCAAAATGGAATATAAAGAAATGAGACTTTTGTGGGTTAGACGTGAACAAGAATGAACAATGACATTAAAGGATCCAATACAAAAATAATTTTCTATTAACTTAAACAGCCTGCGATTACAAATGCATGGCTCTCTAGCGTTAGCCAGAGAACCATTTTGGATTCTCTCTTCTATTATGTCCTCTATTCATTGTAACATCTATATATCTTCATTCGATTACATTGTTGTCCTTATATAGATAATTTGTGGACAGTTACAAACCGTACACTTACATGATCGTCCAGATTCCCATTAGGCCTTTTCATTACAATGTCATAAAATATCTTTATCAAATACATTACAAAGCCAATTAACAAATCTATCATTTCTTGACATGATCCCACGAACTTTTAAAATGACTCAAATAATATGAAATTCGAAGGTGGAGGTGCCCATGTACCGCTTCCCAGTAATTTGAAAACTCAAAAGGTTGGCTTAATGGAGACTCATGATGAATACTTGTGAGGACATTGTTTAAGTTTTGCATCTCTATACAAGTCCATATGGGTGGTCCCACAATAGTGAGTCCCACTTTTTGGCCAACTTTGACATAGAGTTCAACATTCTGAGAAAAAACTTCACTTTCGAACATCTGTTTCCGCAAAACTATTAGGAATTTGAAGATGATGTAAACTAGAGTCTTTTAGAATTTTCTTTCTAGTTTCTAAATATATTTTAAAAAAAAATCATTTAAATTCATTTTCCTTCTCCTTCGAAAAGTGGTTTGCGTGAAAAAACTATATTTTTAAGGAGTTACTATCACTTGGATTAGCATAACTTTTTTTTAAAATATGATAATGATGTAATTCTTTCAAGATTATATTTTTAACTTCAATATCTAAAGGATGCAATTGGTTTTATTTATTTTGGATCAATATTTCATAGTTTATTATGTTTTAAAGTGACAGTAACTGTAATTTAGACATAAGGTCACTTGGATCGCTCTAACTTGATCTGTGTATATCAAAATTTATTTTTTCTTTTTTTCATAGAAAGGTAACACAAATACGCTTTTCCTACATATTTTTTTTTATAATTTACTATTTTTCCCGAAGTCTTGAAGAGACAGGTTGTTGAATGACCAAACAACCTATGTTTAGTTAAAGTAATATTTAAAAGTGATAATGAACTCAATATGTATTAAAATTATATTCATTAGAAAGCTTATTCTGAATAGTATTGTTTGACATCATCTGTTTGAATAAATCATCTTGTTTAGTCCTTGTTTCAGGCCTCCAAAGACCATTTTTCTGAAGTTCAGTTGTTTTCAGAGGGCAAAATTTTAGTTTTGGGGTCTTCGTGCAAAGACCCCCTTTGCACGAAGACACTTGAGGGTCTTCATGAGAAGACCCTTCACACAAAGCCTCCCAAGTGAAAATCCCGGCCAAAAAGACACCGCCAAAATTTTTCCTTGGGTACTTCGCACGAAGTATGCACTTCGAGCAAAGTCGGCCAGTAAAATTATTTTGTAAAAAAAATTTAAAATGGTATAAAAGTAAAACATTTTGTTTCTATTTTACATCGAATTGCAATTAATAAATTCACATTTTCTATTATTGAAGGCATTTTTTGAAGGAGGATTGGTATTTCTATTTTTTCAAAGGCATAATTTTGGAGAGGAAAAATATTAGATTAAAGTATTTTTTGAAGAAGAAAATTTTTGTTGACGATCTTGTTGAAGACATTTTTGGGAGCTCAAAGAAACGGGGAACAAGAAGAGAAGAAAAAGTAAATCTTCTAGAAAAAGTTCACCCAGTACTGAACAAAGAAATCGTGAAGCTGCATTGACATATTATCATAAAACTAAAGAAGCTGAAAGACAAGCTGAAGTAGGAGGGTCAAATCAAGTTGAAGAATTGCACATTGAAAAAGGGTCAGGATTACTCCCTACGGAAGCTCAAACAATTGATGTTTGAAAAGGGTCAACATCACGTGCTCCTACTAGTATGGATGAACTTTTAAATTTAGCTCAAACTGTAAAGAAAAATATTAATTATAGAAACTTAGATCATTTACTTACAATGGATGTGGAGAATTTGAGATCACTTGCTAATGTTCAACACTTAAGTCTTGCTAAGAAGAGATCAATGAATATGATAGCAAGAGAAATATTGGATAAATTTGATAATTTTGAAACACTTGAACAAGCTCAATTGCTTTCACTTATACTTCCAAACAAAAAGTTGGAAGGGGCATTAAAATTATTGGGTATAGACACATCATCAAAGAAGAGAAAAGTTGTTGACATGCAAACTGATATGATTAAAAATCTTAAGAAAGGTTTGAACCAGCTAGGGAAGCGATTTCAAACTATAGATAATTCCATTACAAGAAAAGTTATGTTGACATCCATTGTAGGTAACACTATGGGATGAAAAAGACAGATATCTTCAGTTTAATCTTAGATTGGTTTTAATAGGAAAACAATATCACAATATGTTAATAGGAGAATACTTTTGGATGATAGCACCTTGGAAGGCAATTGGGCAATCATGTGTAGAGCTCCTCGTTCTGATAGGATTGATGAAGGAACAAAAAATTTGGTCACATCATTTTGTAATGATAATACACGTCCTTCATCAAACACTAGAGATGTTATCAGACATAAAATTTCAGCTAATCAATATGAATATCATATGAAACATTGGTTGGACACAACACAACATGAAATGTATGTGTCATTTTGTAGTTCAAATCCTAATATAAAGATTGGGTAAACATTGTTTGAAAGATTGAAGCCATATTATATCAGGACAAACAAAGTGTTTGAAACTTGTTGTTGTCGTTATCATATTGAATTTGATCTCCACTATCAGGTTTTTTGAAAGTTTGTAGAAGACACTTATGGTTTTGAAAAGGCTCCTCCTACTAGACGAAGTGAGTTCATCTCATCCATTTTATGTGACAAAAGAGATGATGTAGCTGGACAAATAAATTGCATAAAAGGAATATGCCAAACATGTGCCAATTTGTCTCTTTTTCCTTTGAAAAATGAAAATATTGATGTAACAAAGATGGTAAATTGCAAGAGTTACAAATATGTAAAGAATGAAACAAAATTTTAGAAAGAATCCAAAAGGTTAGAATATGTTGAAGAGGAGATAAATGTTGGAGTATTTATGAAAAAAATTTAAAAATTAATTCAACCCTACATTCATCATGCTTTTTTTGCAAAGTGGCAAGCACAACAATTTCAAACACAGAGACAATTTCCCACTTGGAACTATTGTATCAGTTGTTGATTTTGCAAAAAATTATTCTTTTGTTCATCAAAAGGCAATTCAGTCAGAATACTATTTTTCAGAGAAAATTACTATTATGGTACATGTGTGTTATCGACACACACAATTAGATTTGGATGGTATTCAGAGCACATTTGAAGCACGGGTCATCAAGAAGGAATATCATTTTTATATAAGTGATGATAGAGAGCATGACATTCATTATGTGGAACACTGCTTCAAGATGTTTTTTACAAATTTGAAAGAAAGAGGTATAAAAATTGATAAACATTATGTTTGGTCAGATGGATGTGCTGCACAATTCAAATCATCGAGACCATTTTATACACTATGTAGATATCATCGTAATGAAAATATACCACATGTTTGGAGTTTCTTTGAGAGTGGACATGGAAAAGGTGAACATGATGGTGTCGGAGCTTGCATCAAACATGCTATATGAAAGTATCAAATGAATTATAAGGGAGTACATATAAAAAATGCACATGATGTGGTTGAATGGTGCAAGACACATTTCACACCAAATGAGAATGACACGTCATCAGGATTGACTCAGGCGGTGCCATATAGAAAATTTTGGGAGATAAAAGGTATGCACACATTTTTAAATTATTTGAAAGTGTTTAAAATTTTTATGATATTTTTTATTCAAATTATATTAATATAGAATGTATTATATATGCAAATGTTCAGGTGTGGATAGAAAAATTATGCATGGTTGCAATAGGATAGAAAAGACTCGATCTTTGCATTCAGTTATGAGTACGAATTGTCACAATTGGATGTTGAACACTAGGGACTACTCATGCTTTTGTTGTCACTGCATTGCTAACAATTATGAGGAATGTATCAATCAAGACCGTGGATATGTAGGCACATGGAATATAGTGCCACTAGTTGTTACTGATACATTTGATAGAGATGGAGATGAAAACTTCGATGATGTTCCTTTGATTTCTACTGATTACGATCATATCTCGAGATTGGTCAAAATTGGTAGGTATATATATTTCACATTATATGGTACATTGAGTTGCATGTATAGATAGATAGATAGATCTATAGATTGAACTAAGTATTTATTTTAAGATCTCACACATGTATATATAAATTTACTGTGCAGGAGATGTCTTTGCAATGATTGTTGAGCATGGAAATGTAGGAGTTGGTTATTATTTACTGTGTTGTACTGAAAAGAGGATGAAGTTAATTGAACCTGAAGAAAGTGATGGAATGTTGTCCCCATAGGTTTGTATATGGTTTACATGAATATATTGAACTCAATTTGTAAATTTTAAATTTCAACCTTTTAACAAATTTCCAATTGAGTTTGTTTAAATTTATATATTGTTAAAATTTGTGACCTGCAGGTTCAGTTGTTTTAGAGGGAACATATTTCAAGAAAATCAAAGTAATTCAACATGGTTTTCACTTTGTTGATTACGAACCAGACAATAAGGTGTTTCAATATAGTCACCTAGTAGTTGCCACATCCATTTGTCTTCATACAGTTAAATCTCAACGTGGACGTCGTAAGTGGAGACTAGATAGTGAGGATCATGAGAGAATATTACATGTTCTCCATGAAAGGTCTGAACCACTTGAGTTGGTCTAAAAAGTATAATATGTATACTTATTTCTTGTGTTAGGACCTACTTGATATCTCTGGATTAAATTTCATTATAATTTGTTTATATATTTAAACATATGATGGACTATAATTTGTTGATATATGATGAACCTATTTGATGGTTCAATGGTTTTAATATATAAAATTTTATATGTATACTTTGATTATTCAATGATTTTTATAGATTGCATATTAGTTAAAGATTTTATGTATGCTTTGGTGAAATTAGTTATATTACTTATGACATGTGTTAGTTCTAGAATTAGTTAGAATAGTTATTATCCATTAGTTACATGTATTAACTAGTTATCTTTTATGATATTAATTCTAGATCCCCTTAAGACACTAAAAAATGATGAAATTAGTTATATTACTTATGACGTGTTAGTTCTAGAATTAGTTAGAATAGTTATTGTCCATTAGTTACATGTATTAACTAGTTATCTTTTATGATATTAATTCTAGATCCCCTTAAGACACTAAAGAATGATGAAATTAGTTATATTACTTATCATATCTAAATAAATCATATCATCTAATTAAATAAAACCATGTAATCAAATCATATATCATCAAATAAAATTCTCTAATCAAATCATATATCATCAAATAAAATCATATATCATCAAATAAAATCATCTAATAAAATCATATTATCTAATCATATCATTTAATCAAATATATGTACATCTAATCAAATATATATGTTTCTAATCAAATATATGTCTCAAATCATAAATTGAGTCTCAAATAAAAGATATGTTCAACATGTCCTAAACTAGGGAGTCATCTAGGCGCATGTGAACAGAGCGACTGCCACGAGCATCCTCTGGTTGTGAGACAACAATTGATCCCTACGAATATAAATGCATGTATATATGATAATAATCTAAAATAATTAAAATATTATAAATGCATGTTTAAACTTACATATTTTTAAAACTTACCTGACCACTACTAGGTGTCACATCTGCTGAATCGCTCCTATGAAAAGCATCATCTAGCTGTAAAGCAATGACTAACCCCTACAAATTTAGTGTACAACAGTTGGTTATAGACATGTGCATAGTATATATATTATGTAAAGTACTTGAAATATATAAATACATGTGTACACATGCATGCTTAAACATACATATATCTAAAACTTACCTGACTACTAGTAGGTGTCACATCATGTGGATCTCTCATAGGAAGATGCTCTGATCCCACACTAGAGGTAACATGCTCTGCTAACTGTGCCTACAAAATATTATACATTGAAAAAACATCAATACACATGTCTACAATTAATTTTTCACTAAAACTCTTAATAAAAAAGAAAATAGAATTTTATATGTACCTGGGTCTCAAGAGCAGGAGGATCATCAGCACGTTGCACCATCGTATCATCAACTGAAACTGCATCACCCACACCACCTAAGGTCCCGAATCTCTATAGTAATGAGGAGTGTAGGGATGACACTAGCTGGGAGGGGAGTGATGTAGAACCTGAACCATCTGGATGCAATAACATATCCATAAATGACCTGCCATCAGTGCCAACGTCCACCTAACTCAACCCACACAACTACTCATCAAAAGTGTCTAGGCCCTCAATGGTGATGCGTACATCTCCAATCTATATACCTAGCTCTGCAGCTGTAGAGTGATATGTGGGTGCATGGCGCTCTACACTATGTTGTTCTTGACTAGTAGATGGTGTGTCCTGTGTCGGTGGAACTACAGGACCCCTTGCAAGTGCAATGAAATCCTTGACTGAATGTATTGGGATCTTGTGCGTGTCAGAAATATGAGAATAGGCATGCAGGAGATCCTCCAAAAAGTAAAGGGCCATGTCTAAAGTACTCTGATGACCCAATAGTGCTCGTATCTCTCCAGGTATAGGAAGACCTGCAACTCTATATGTCTCCTCAGTCACACCTATAGTAGTACTAGACAAACCCTCAAAAGATGATCTGGCTCTACTCGGTCTAGTCAAAATGTATCTACCCACTGAATCTGAAGTGATGGATGTGGCTGCAGAAGCAATCTATCCTATACCATCCACAACTCCTCTCTGAGAAGCAACGATGACTCTATTTGCAATAGCAGCCATCGCCGGTGCCACTGCCAAAGTCCTATCCCCAACTAGCTATCTACAAGGCTACACAACTCGATCATCCCTACGATACTGATCATGATCTACAACCCTACCGAGCCCTTGACCATAATATGATGGGAGATCTAAATAGTTGACCTTGAGTCCCGAACAGAACTCAGCGTACAACTGATGGGCAAAATATAATGGAATCTAGTCATTATTTGGATAACGACCATGTGCTGCAAGAAATCAAGGGTAAATCATACATGCGATTTGAGGTATCACACACCATGTGACCTGATATGCCCTCACCACTGCCTTCCCCTCATAATATGGCTAAACCTCTTGTTTGATGGTTTCCTTGGGGACAAGGCTCTGAACCGTCACCAAGGAAACATCACCTGAGACCTCCTCCCTCAACTCTCAAAAAATGGTCTCAACTACCTAAGGCGTGAAGGAGGAGTGAGACCTCAATATGGCACTCATAGTCTCCAAACTAGTCAATATAGTAGCACATGTATCTCTATATATACCATATGCTGCAGATGTACGGATGGACTCTCTAAGTCGAGCTATCTCCGTATCAACAATATGAAAATAGTATGCATATCAAGAGTCTGAGGTGCACCCTGAGCGGCCATCTAGATACATAACATGTGAAAGCTAAGTGTTAATAATTAAGTACTTGATTACATGTTATAACTGCATGTAAAATGGAAACAAATATCTAAATATATAAAATTATAGGTCTTATTAGGTCACATAAGTGGTCTTATTAGGTCTTAAGGGTCTTAAGATGTACTAATTAGGTCTTAAGGGGTTGTAGATAACATAAGAGGTCATAAGGGGTCCTAAGGGATCCAGATAAGAGTCCTAGAATGTTAATGGATCGCAGGTGCAATAAGTGGTCCTAGAGTGTCTTAAGGGGTCGTGGGTAACATAAGAGGTCATAAGCTATAGATAAGGGTCTTAGAGTGTCTTAAGGGGTCATGGGTAACATAAGAGGTCCTAAGGTATAGATAAGAGTCCTAGAGTCTCTTAAGGGATCATGGGTAACATAAGTGGTTCTAGAGTGTCTTAAGGGGTTGTGGGTAACATAAGTGGTCCTAAAGTGTCTTAAGGAGTCGTGGGTAACATAAAATGTCATAAGCTATAGATAAAGGTCCTAGAGTGTCTTAAGGGGTCGTGGGTAACATAAGTGGTCCTAGAGTGTCTTAAGGGGTCGTGGGTAACATAAGATGTCATAAGCTATAGGTAAGGGTCCTAGAGTGTCTTAAGGCATCATGGGTAACATAAGAGGTCCTAAGGTATAGATAAGAATCCTAGAGTGTCTTAAGGGGTCGTGGGCAACATAAGAGGTCCTAATTAGTGGACTAGTTGGTTCTAATTGAGTCTAATTAGGTCATAATTGGTTCTAATTGAGTCTAATTAGGTCCTAATTAGTTCTAATTGGTCATAATTGGTTCTAATTAGTCCTAATAGGTCTAATTGGGTCTAATTAGGTAGATAATTGGGTCCTGAATTTTGTTCCTAATAGGTCCTAATTGGTCTAGTTACCTGTCTAATTGGTCCTAATAGGTTTAGTTAGGTCTATTTGGACCTAATAGGCCCTAATACATCTAATTGGTCAGACTAATGTTGGTTAAAGACCTAATAGGTCTACTTGGTCCTAATAGGTCCTAGTTAGATCTACTTGGTCCTAATAGGTCTAGTTAGGTTTTTAAGTAGAGAAACAACTTAGACATACATTGTTTCCTAATACAACCTATTAGGACCTAATATGACCTAGAGTGTCTTAAGGGGTCATGGGTAACATAAGAGGTCCTAACATATAGATAAGAGTCATAGAGTGTCTTAAGGGGTCGTGGGTAACATAAGTGGTCCTAGACTGTCTTAAGTGGTCCTAATAGGTCTAGTTAGGTCTTTAAGTAGAGAAACAACTTAGACATACTTGGTTTCCTAATATGACCTAATATGACCTATTAGGACCTAACATGACCTAGAGTGTCTTAAGGGGTTGTGGGTAACATAAGAGGTCCTAACGTATAGATAAGATTCATAGAGTGTCTTAAGGGTTCGTGGGTAACATAAGTGGTCCTAGATTGTCTTAAGGGGTCGTGGGTAACATAAGAGGTCCTAAGGTATAGATAAGAGTCCTAGAGTGTCTTAAGGGGTCATGGGTAACATAATATTAATGAGTCGTAGATGTGATAAGTGGTCTAAGTGGTCCTAGGACATCCTAAGATTCTTTAATGGGTCTTGGGGGTCCTAAGGTTTCATATTTGTTTTAAGGTTTCATAAGGGTTCCAGATAAGATGTCATAAGCTATAGATAAGGGTCCTATAGTGTCTTAAGGGGTTGTGGATAACATAAGAGGTCCTAAGGTATAGATAAGAGTCATAGAGTGTCTTAAGGGGTCGCGGGTAACATAAAAGGTCCTAAGGGGTCCTAGGTTACATTAGTGGATCCTCGTATGTATTAATTGAATCTAAGATACATAAATGTGTCATAGGACAACCTAAGATATGTTAATGGGTCTTCAGAATTCGAATGGGTCATATATGTCTTAAAATATCGTAAGGGATGTATAATGGTCTAATAATATTAATGGGTCGTAGATGTGATAAGTGGTCTAAGTGGTCCTAGGACATCCTAAGATTCTTTAATGGGTCTTGGGGGTCCTAAGGTTTCATATTTATTTTAAGATTTCATAAGGGATCCAGATAAGAGTCCTAAAATGTTAATGAGTCATAGGTGCAATAAGTGGTCCTAGAGTGTCTTAAGGGGTCGTGGGTAACATAAGAGATCCTAAGGTATAGATAAGGGTCCTAGAGTGTAAGGGGTCGTATGTAACATAAGAGGTCTTAAGGGATCTAGATAAGAGTCCTAGAATGTTAATGGGTCATAGGTGCAATAAGTGGTTCTAGAGTGTCTTAAGGGGTCGGGGGTAACATAAGAGGTCCTAAGGGGTCCTATGTTTCATTAGTGGATCCTTGTATGATATTAATTGAATCTAAGATACATAAATGTGTCCTAAGACAACCTAAGATATGTTAATGGGTCTTGATGATCTAAATGGGTCATATATGTCTTAAAATGTCATAAGGGATGTATAATGGTCCAACAATTTTAATGGGTCGTAGATGTGATAAGTGGTCTAAGAGATCTTAGGTTACATTAATTGATACTAGTATGTCTTAAGGGTTCTTGCGGGCAACGATGGGTTCACATATGTATTAACAGAAGCTAAGATATATGAATGTGTCCTAGGACATTTTAAGATATAATAATGGGTCGTATGGGTCATATGTGTCAAGTAAGATGTCATAAGCGATACACAATGGTCCTAGAATGTTTTAAGGGGTTGTAGGCCTCATAATAGGTCCTAAGAGATCATAGGTTACATTAATTCATCCTAGAATGTCTTAAGGAGCCTTGAGGGAAACAATGAGTCCTTGTATGTATTAATGGAACCTAACATGTACATCAATGGGTCATAGGACATCCTAATATGTATTATAAGATCTTGAGATTCCTAAGGGATCCTAAGTGTCTTAATATGTCGTGAGGGAGGAATAAGGGTCCTAGAAACTTATTGTACTACAATTTTTTAACGTTTTCTAACATACTACTAGATCATTTAAAAAAATTTAACTACAATTTCTAAGATTTTTACAAACTAAAAATTATTTAAAACAAATAACTAACTTTAATATTTACTAAAAATGCGTGTACATGTGTGAGAGAGAGATTCCTAATATTTACAACTTTAAACTTAAAATTTAACATTTTCTAACATTTCTAACTTTAAACTTAAAATTTAATATTTTCTAACTTTAATCTTAATATTTTCTAACATTTCTACTACGGTTTCTAATATTTTGTAAATATTTTCTAACAGTTGCTAACAAACTACTACTATTTTCTACCATTTTCTAACATATTCTAACATTTATACTACAATTTTTAATATTTCTATCATTTTCTAATATTTAATTATGATTTTCTAACATTCTACTATTAATTTCTAACATATTAGATAATATTTAACTACAAATTTATAACATTTCTACAAATAAAAAATTATTTAAAACAAATAACTAACTAAAATAAATATAAAACATATTATTTACAATAAAAAATGAGAAAAATGCGTGTACCTAATACTGCTAACAATCTGAAGACGTCGAAGAAGGTTGGGAGGCACTGGCGTGCTGGCGTGCTAAGGTACTTCGCTCCAAGGTCTGGGGTCCGCAAACAGTGACAGTGATAATGAGATTAAAAAACAAAAAATGCCAAAAATTTATAAAAAAATTCGGTCCAAAGGGGTCTTCGTGCGAAGAGGGGTCTTTGCACAAAGACCCTTGTTTGGGGTACTTCGTGTGAAGTGGGTCCACCACTTTGCACGAAGTATTTACTCCGTACGAAGGCACCAATTTTTTTTTTTCCACAACTTCCCGATTTTGTTCATCCCTAAAAGTGGGACACAGCTTCGTGGGATCACCCATATATATTCTCTTTCCAAGGTCTTTGCAACAATGTTGAACCCTCTCATCTAATAGGAGAAACATTGAGATTCAAATTTTGAGTTTTTCAAGTACAAGGGGAAACTCTATGGTCGAATGATAATGCCATGTGATGCTTCAAATGGATCTTGAGCATCTTAGATTAGATATAAATAAATTGGAGTTTGTCATGTGTACATCACCCCAACATTATTATTTGAAATGTTTTGACATTCGAATCAACAATTAATAGCTAATTAAAAAGGTTTTTTTTTTATCTAACCTAATTTTAAGCTTAAATCTAAAACTTCTAGAATAATTTTTGCATGACCAAATTTAATTTAGATGAATGAATAAATATTCTAAATATCAAAACCAAATGTAAAAATACATTGAGAGTGCATTCTCCTATATTCACGAGATTGAACAAGTGCCACGTAGTGGCGAGTACTTGTCGTTGTAGACTATAGAAATTAGACAATGGTAGTTTGAAATTAATGATCTTGTACTAGTAAAAAATAATAATACTTTACCGATTTTAAAAAATAAAGTTGTAATTACAATAATACCTATAATTGTAAACATATACTTATTATTCATTTTGTAATTTAAATTTGCACTTATAATACTAGCTATAATTGTAATAATAGAATAATGAGCCTTGCATTTGATGTTTGATTGTTATTGTGCCAATTCATTATTTGACTTGTTGTAATTATATGTATAATTGTACACACCTATGCTGAGTTTTAGTCTTTAAAGAAAGATAGCTTATAAATTATTTTATTTCCATTTAAGTAGGAAGAGAATTGTGCAGATTAATGAAGGTTATAGTTGTTATCTAGGGCCTACATTAGAATCTATAGCTAGAAAATTTTGTCATTCAGTTAACAAAGGGCTCCTCTATTTAAAATATGATTCTATTAAGAATATAAAGAGTGCCATTTTGCGATTCAAATATTTGTCCTTCAAAATATACTATTACAAGGATGAGTATTATAAAAAAATTCAATATAGGAATTTCATGTGTTGTTGTGTCATTAGGCATGAAATTTTTGTATTTGGGTTTCAAACTCTACTAAATAGATGTGCATCACTAACACTACTAGAACATGAAATGGAAAAAATAATTGTCATATTATACTCCTCACTTTTATTTATTCATGAACAAATATTTGATAGTCCAAACACATGTAATGTATGTGCTATTAGAAATTGAACTGAAACAACTTATAATACAAGATTTGATAAAAACTTGTAGAGCTAGCTATCTCTCTCTATATACAGACTAATTCATGAAGTGGAGTTGTGGATGATAATGTAGAAAGAGAACATGCATATGGAGAACTATGCGTGAACTATTAACAAGTTTGAAGATGTGAAAGACAATATATAAATAACATCTATTGCAAAAAAAACTAGAAATTTGAATGCATGACTTTTAATTTAGACTAATTTTATTAGTGGATACCTTCTTACAAATACATTTGAACCATTAAGAAATTATTATAAAACACTCCACAATTGTGCACAATTATGCAATAGGTAAATTGAATCAAAACACCTTACATTGCAGGATATGATAAAAACTTCTAGAGCTAGCTAACCGCCTTTGTATACAAACTAATAGATGAAGTGGAGTTGTGTCTGATAATTCAGACACATAACAGAAAATGCATAAATATATCTTCTCCACCATTGTAGACAACAAAAATAAGATGAAAAAGTGTCACATAGCTTTTCCCTAGTATTTTCAAGATGCACTTATTATTGTCCCGTCCATCTAAGAAAATATGAAGCGCCCTTTTCAGCAAACTTTCATACTTAAATTTGTACTTGTGTAAGTACATCAAGCTATATCAGTTCTTCTAGTATATAAAACTAGCATCACTAAAAAGGGGGGCATCAGTCAAATTGCAATGTGAAAATTTCAGTTGCCGCCCAAAGTAAACCCTCAATAGTTATCCTAATTTATTTTGGAGTTCAATCAATGCTTGAGACCTATTGTTCAAGCTATCACTTTTGAATCTTTTATTGGTGGGTGATATTCCCTACAAACGAAACCCAATTTTTCTTCATTATACAAAAGAATTTTGTGCACATCTACGACAAGGAGAATTATTAAACAAAAAATGGGCAAAAATCTCAGATAATGAGAATTGATGCTTGTTTTGCATCAATTTGGTTTACGAGGTCCTTCAATAGCTTCTCTACTTGAATGTGTGACATATTTTCCTATTGCAAGCAAAAACTAAAAATAAGGCAAATATCAAACCAAAACCTTTAGATGATGAAGATAGATAAACCATTGCATCCATGGATAATGCTTTGAAAAAACAATTGCATGGAGCAGATAATGTTGCAAAGAATGGCATAAAACCTACAACGTCCATCATCGCAGAGGATAAACTAGGTAAAAACTTCAAAATAATTTCTTAAAAATGAATCAGAATAGTTATCCATTTCGAATGGAAACATTACAGATCATAAAACCACCCAATTCACCCACATTAAAATGGATATAAAAAACCCACCCAAATCAGAAGTTTCTATTTAGAAACAAAGTTTTGTAATGGAAAGATTTCATGTATCACGTAAAAAGCGTGCCTATAAGACATATTTGTTTGAACCAATAATATTGGAGATAAATATTTTTTCTAAATACAAAAATAAAGAATAATATATTTTAACTTTAATAGAAATATGATTATTTTGAAAATAATAATAAACTGTTATGATTGATAGAAATTAATTAACTAATAGAACACGAGTGAATACAATATATTGCCTTACACCAGGTACTAATAAGTTTATATACATATTTAAATCCCTACAATTACGGTTCGAGTCGCATGCTTTCTATTTCAAATTTGTACTTACTCGTATATAAGGTCAATGATTATTACACGCTACATACAATCATTTTTCCAGCGTGTTGGCCCTAGTGACCGTTGAATTTTGAAGTATAAGAGTGCCGTTGAAATTTGAATTCTTCCCTAATCCTCAGCCTTTCAGATTCCTACTTTCGTCGCCGCCATGCCCTACAGAAAACCCTCATAAATCCTGTTCAACCTTTTTCCTTCGCCGCCGACCCAGTTCAAAACAGCCCACAAAAATCTCATAAAATTTTGAGACCTTTTCAACGCCCCTGTTACCGTCTAATTTTCAGGACAGCAATCGAAGACCCGCTCCATCATCCAGCAGATCCAAGTAAACTTTCTAAATATTCACATAAAATTTTGAATTCTGAAACGTAGATTTTCATGTTTTTTTTATAGACTTTTATAGTTCTTCACTCAAAGATGTCTGTCGTATCAGGCAAAATTTGCTTATTTGTCTAGGAAGTTCTTTGGCAACAAACCCACAAATTAGAGAGAAAGATTTCAGCCTTACTTTTGGCACTCTTTGCACTCCCATATTCTCGGAAGCTTTGAGACACCCACTTATCCATTAGCATCTTCAGGTAACATTCTTTAACCACATATAAATTTGGATTTTAAATTGCATATTTTGAAATTCATATAGGATTAGATGACTTTTAAGGTAATTAAAACCAGAAAAGTTTGTAAGATTTATCAAAAACTTCATTTAGTTGTTTAGAAGATTGATTCTATTTACCCTGTTCAAAACAGGCTTACAATTCAATAGGAGAAGTTTGAGCCCTACTTTGAATGCTTGTTGCCCTCAAATTTTTCTTCCAGCTATCAAATATCCACTTATCGTTCGTCAGATTTATGCAAAATTATTCAAATCCAGATGCGATTTTGGTTTTAAATGATACATGCCTTATGACGAGCTTGAGGGCAAGTGTTGTATAGAATCTGAGTAGATTACTTATATGGGTGTTCTGTTCAGAAATAATTTTCAGGCAAAAATGGTAGGCAAGATCTTAGGGAACTACGTTTACTTGTTCAGAAGATTGTTTCTATTTGTAAGTTTTGGAATATTGTTTAATATTATTTTGTTTACAAGATTGTTTCTCTGATTGTTCTTTAATGTTTAGTGAAACAAGGTAACTTGGTTTATGACTACAAATATGTGTGCAATTTTGCCTTATATCAAGTGTGTGCACTTGTTTAGAAGATTGTTACTATATTTTGTGCTATTTGGAGCTTTGATTGATTGATTTAGGTGTTCAGGCACAACACTATCACTGCAAATATCCGTGTAGCTTTACCTTATATCAAAGTGCATGTACTTGTTTAAGATATTGTTTTTCTGGATTTTGTGGTTTTAAAAACTATATTTGATTGTCTTTGTTCAAAGCTTTTTGCTCTAGGTTGCGACAGTATATATGTTTCTACCTTTGCCTAATATGAAAGTACATTTACTGTATTAGGTTAGGAATGCGAATATTTGTGTGGTTTTCATAGTTTGAAACTGCATTACTTGTTTAAATTATTATTGTCCCTGGTGTCTGGATTTTGAATAAAATTTCCAGTGGTTTTTCAGTTTCAAAATAAGTTTTTGTCGGTGTTTGATTTCAAAACAGATTCTTAAAGCTTGACTTGAACTGATTTAAGATTTCTTATAGCGGATTGCGATTGCAAATATCTGCATAATTGGTAACTGACATCGTTTAATAATATGATTTCAGTGGGATTCACTTTGTAAATATATAATTTTGTGGATGTATTTGTTCTAAAGAATTCCAGCAGAGAATTTGATTTATAAGAGCCTGGAATGTAACGGTCTCTGCAGATTTCAGTGAGCAACTGAAAATGATGATACGAGTTTAGGGTTTATGCTAAGATCTTCAAGTGGAAACAGTTAGACAATGTGTGTTTCATCTTCTCGATAGATGAAAATTGAGAAGGAATTTGATTGATTTTTTATCACTGTACAGGTGATGACTTCATAACAGCCTGGATACCTTTTATCCGTACAGGTCAATGTGAGCAACCAAGAATAATTATGATCTGGGTAGTTTTATTTTGAACAATTTGATTGCAGTTCTGTTTGGAGTTCAAAATTATTGTGATTGAGGGTTTGGATTTGACTTGCTGTGAGACATCAGGGTCCATCTCTGTTATATTGTCAATTGTGAGATTGGAATCCTAAAAATATTTGGTGGCTGATTTGCTCAGGGGAAAATTGGGATTGGTTGAGGCATTTATTGTAAATCCTTCTTTTTGTATTTCACTCGAGGTATATTATCATTATCGGGGATTTGGGCATGGTGTGGCAGTTTGGCTTGGCTTGTAAGGATATTTTTGGGAGTTCTGTGGATTTAACTAAATTGTTAGTGAGAAAATCAGTTGCAGTTAATGAAACAATTGAAATCTGAGGGAACATGTTGAGGCATCGCTGGCCGAGGGCACATTATTGCCACTTCTAGTTTTTATTATGTATTGTTAAACTCAAAACTGTACGTGGAGAAGGGCAGTGGATATTTCTTTATAGGGGAGAATTTTCTGTAGGTGACGCAAAGAGATACGTGATATGGAATTTACTGAAGTACAAGACCACAAGAAGTCAGATGAAAATCTGGCAAGGGAGCCTTTGGGATTGACAGAGACTAAGAAGAATGCTGCCCCAAAAAGGCCTCGGAATAGAGAGGTCACCTCCAGATTCATGTCCTCAACAGTTTCCTCTTCTTCTGGTACAAGGTGCGTGTCCCCTGACTTGCATTCCAAGCGTCCTCAGCCTATTCCAAGGAAACAAACACCATATCCAACGGAATCAAAGATAAATATTTTAGAAGGTCCCAAGCGTCCTGCAGGAGAGGCACTCCGAAGTCTAACAGTTTCAATGCATGCTGAGAAGTTTAATTTGGATCAGCCAACTGTAGCTACAAAACCAGGGAACACAACAGGGGAACCTGCATCCAGGATTGAAGGGACTGCAGAGAAGAAGCATCTAGTCATGTCACTGTTCAAGGAAGGCAATGACTACCAGTCTGAGAATGCCAAACCTGTTGAAAATATTCTGCCCAAGCCTAGAACAGGGAAACCACATGTGCATCCTATGAGTAGGAGTGTGAATATCAATAATGAAAAATTTAGTAGGCCACCACCAGGCAGAGCAAGGAGTACTAAACCTTACACAATGCATAAATCTGTTCATGGACACATTGGTGAGGATGCCCTAGCCTCAAACACCTCAAAGATGATTCCCTTAGATGGCAGAGGAAGAGGTACAGCTTTGAAAGGGCCAGAAGGAAATACGATTAAAACAGAGGAGCCTACTGAGATCAGGCCCTCAACACCAAAGGAGTTGACCAAGGCTGATACAGATGGTGACACTGGTGCTGGCGACTTGCCATCTAGCCCAGAGAGTATGTCATCTGATTGCACTTCTCAGACTCTGAATGCCACAAGGAGAAGTCAAGAAAGTACTACTCATGGTTTTTTTGTGCCAGCCAGGTTTTTGCAGGACACAAATAGCAGAAGCAGGGGATCAGCTGAAGTGAGGCATTCAATGCCAGACGCTGATATGTCATCTTCCACATCCGTGAGAGTGAGAGGAACCGGGCACCTAGGGGCAGGAAAATTATCAAAGTCAACTAACCAAGGTCTCCCTCCACCCCTTCCTGGTTCTCAGCCAACAGTTTCACCTGTCAAAATAATCCCTGGTTCACCCTCTAGATGTTTACCAAGTCCAACAAGAGCAAGGAAGCAGGCAATGTTACCCCCTACAGCAAATTCCCAGAACATTAGGAACAGCTTGGCAGGATCAGTAGTCAACTTTTGTGCTGATACACGTAAGGGAAAGAAAGGAGCTAACCAGATAGAAGATGCTCACATTTTTCGCTTGCTTTATAACCGACATTTGCAGTGGCGGTTTGTCAATGCTAAAGCAGAATCTGCCATGAATGTACAGAAAGCTGCAGCTGAGGTGTGTTTGCATAAACCCTAGAATAGTTTCTGAAAATCAACTTTATAATATTCTTTAAAAAGATGTAACTCAAATGAGAACTCTGTATACATTTCATCAAACCGAAGTTGTGTAGAGAAAACGTGATGTCATCCAGTATATCAATCTAAATTGGAAATTGTGTCCTCTGTTGTAATCTCACTTTGTTCCACCTCTTAAGAGTGACACTTTTGTTAGCAATTTTATTCAAGATGGCCTGCAATTCATTTTGAGTCTGAACCAAACTATATGTAAACAAAATTCTCTCGCATCACTTCAGAATTAATTTCTTTCTCCTACTCCACGCAATCCTGAATGCTTCTTACCCAACTCAACCTGTTTAATTCCCATTAATTATGAAGGCCTGCAATGTAATGATAACTTATTGAATCCATTAAATTTACAAGAATGGGTTTATCAATCAATGATTGTCACTTCTCACAACTTAATTGTACATTTCATAAATGTCTCTCTATCCTTTTCTTGATGTAGTTTATGGACTGGTTGTTTTAACTTCTTGGTAAACAAATGTCATCCACAGGTAGTTGATCCATTTGCATCTCCACAGAAAGATACTATTTTCTATTGTCCTTGTTTTTAAATTTTTAAATTCATCTTTGTGCTCCGTGGAAACAACTGCTGCAATGTGCTAAACAGCTTTATCTTCATCTGCTATGGAACTATCCTCTTCTCCAACTTCTATCTTCTTATTCTTTTTTATGCATGTATCCAACTATACACCTTTTCTCAACATCTTTTATACTCTCAAATACTGTGGAAGTTTCAAATTCTTCTCGGTTATTGCAGTACTTTGCAAACCTCTATTGCATTTCTACATGCTTCCCTTCTACAAATTTCTTCACAACCCCATCCTCAATTAAGTTGCTTCTTGCATTTTCTACCTCTGATCTATTTCAAGCAAAAGAGTGACATCTACCAGGCTGGCTAATTCCTTTGAATTGGTACTTTCAGCTGCATATTTTTTTAATAATCTTCAATTTCATGTATGTCTTGATGCTACATGCTGACAAGTATCTGTTCTGTAAGCTATCATGGAAGTGTTTCTTTGCCATTCGTAGCTCTTCTTGCATGCATTTCACTCATTGATTTTGTTTTGTCAATATGCACCCTTCTTGCATCATGCACCCTTCCTCAAAATGTGTTTTCTTTTTCAGAATGGCAAACAAAAGGCACTGCTTCCATCCTTTTTGTGCATGTTTCCTATTATACACTTGTTTACAACATCCTTTATTAGTCACAAATTTCATGGGAGTATTTTTCCTACCATTTCCAACTTCTTCTCAATCAATTTTTTATTACACAAAAGTCTATTGACATTCTCTACCTCAACTTGAATCTTACCTTCATGCATGCAACCCTATACTGGCATAACTGCTATAAATTTCTTCACAATTCCTTCCTCAAGAAGGTCCTTGTTTTATGTACATTTTCTTCCTTTCTTTCATTTGTGGGCATAATTTCTTACATGCACCTCTTTCTCCTAAACTTCAACTAAACAATCTATTGTCAAGCTTTAACCTCTTCCCTTTAGGTTCAACAAACAAGAAAGAGTAATTTCTCAAGCATCTTCTAAGCTGGCCTAGTCCATTGCCTTGATTATTTCAGCTGCATCCTTTTTATTATCTTCTTCTTCAAGTATGTCGTTTTCTGCACTCTCATTCTCCTATGTTCAATAAGCTCTCATGGAAACACTTCCTTCTCCCATCTATAAATTTTCTTTCATTAATTCCATTGTATTTTATTCTTGTGTCAATAAGACACCCATCTTGGGCCATCCACCCTTAAGTTTACTTTCTTCTTCATGGAAACCTCCTTTTTTGGCATATTATATAATCAAGGACATGTTACAAAAATGATAGCCATCTTATCTTATACCCAAGAAAGGGTATTAGTAGAAAATAGTGTAAGTCAATCAAGTGACGAGACTAAACACAAAAACAGCCACAACCCATCCGCAAGAACTAAAGACTGTAGAACGTAGTATCAAGGAGTGAAGACGACTTTCCTTTAGATATCTTTGAGGATTACCTTGCTGCATGTTCTTTGTTGAAATTTTGATATAGCATTTTGGTGATGTTCATGGAACAATATAGGTCCACTTTATTTCCTTTTCACTTTGATTTTTGCTCCTCTAAGGATCTACTAAATAACGTAGCCATTGTGCTATGAGTGTTGTGAGTCCTCAGATTTAAAGATACCACTTTGTTGCTTTTGACTAGTTTATTGAAGGGACCTGCAAATTTGTTGCTTTTGCCTAGCTTATTGAAGGGACTTGCCACTTTGTTGCATTTTCCCAGCTCATTGAGGAGCTGTTAGCATGATTTTTTTTCTTATGGTACTCTTGGTGGCATTTTATAACTCAATAACTATTCCCTCAATGAGTTTCCTTACAATTTAAAAGAGAAGCCTCTCCGAATTTAAGACGCGAGAGGAAGAAGTCTAAACTAATATTTAGAATTTTAATTCATTCTATGTGTTAGGATTGAAGACTAGCTTATTGCATTTGCAAAGAGGTTACATTGACTTCTTCCAAAATAGGTGCTATGGATCCATAATCAATCAACTTTCAGGGATTTCTAATCAGCCATGAAATGTATTGATGGCATTCACTAAGGTTACGTAAGTTTTGGGGACCTCAACAACAAATATCTCATTAGGAGTGACATTGGTGGGTGGCCTGGTTTTGGGAGTGAGCAAATCCATGGTTCATTGAGCCTCAATTATTTCTTATATGAGAAAAGTACTGTGTCTCCACTATGAACAAGTTGTTTTTAGGTTGGTTTAGTTGACTTTGGGAATAGTAATGGGATCACTTCTCAAAGTAGTGATACTAGAGAAAGGGCCTAGAAATGGGATATAAGACAAAGGCACGATTGCATGTGATTTGCAACTCAATTGAAGATAAATAATACCAATTAACCTTTGCAATGGAGATTTATATGTGGTGAAAAGCAAATAATGGCACTCTCATAATATAACATAATTTTTTACCCTAAGAAATCCTTTTAGGAAAATCGAAATAGCAAAAACAAACTTGTTCTATAAACTCAAATATTCACTATACAATAATAAATTGTGCACTAAATAGTATTACAGAAAAAACATGTATAAGAGCCCAAACTATTTTCAATTTGTTAAGGGGTGTGTAAGGGCCCAAACTATTTTCAAGCATCAACTAGAGAAGAAACTTTGGTTAGACAAGCCAAAATCTATGTGCAAATATTTGTTGGCACATCAGTATAAAGTAAGAGTCAGAGCAAAGTTTTTGTATGTCAATGCAACACCATATAGGATTTGCTATGTCACTAATCTTATAGTGTATTGTATTATGAGTAGTCGGCTTGTGGCTACTGTAACTCTTAAATAAGCTACATAATCATTATCATAATAGCATATATATTATAGGTCATCATAGAAGTTATATATAAATATCAAAGTCATTTTAATTATAGAGGAATTACAGAGGGCATGACAATTCCATTTTAAAGCATTCCAGTAAACCTATGAACTTTTATTAGTATTTTACTTGTTTCCTTCAGAAATTTCAGTTAACGATTTTGTTGCTTTTTCTTCTAGGCTAAAAAGCTTGTTGGAGTAGACTTCTTGTCAAGCTGCGTTTCCTTTATTATTAATATTTTTGAAATTTTTCTTCTTAATGTTGTAGGAAACAGACATTATCATCTTCATAATCTGATTCTTAAAATTTTGATGAACAGAAAATGCTTCACAATATGTTTATGACCACTTCAGAATTGCGAGATTCAGTAACAATGAAGCGTATTGAGCAGCAGAAAGCATTTCAGGAAAACAAACTTAGCTCTGTTCTTTCGGGACAAGTGAGATTTCTAACCTTATTTTTCTCTACAAAGTTTTGTGATGTTTCTTCTCATTTCCTTGAAAAATCCTAGCAAATTCAGATGTTCATATTTATCCACATAATTGTACGCTTGAGGCTCCATTATCCAGTACCAGTCGTTTTCCCAATGACGAATTCGTCCAACTTTAGCCGTAAGTAATTTAGTTTTCTACAACCTCGTAGGGATATTGAAAATAAAATTACCGTTGTATCTTATATTAGGAAGATTTATATCTTTATGATCAACGGGTTCCATTAAAATCTAATATATGTGTATCAGATTACTGCTAAGAATCGGATCACTTAAGATTCATCTTAGAGTGTCCTCAAAACGCTACGAATTGATTGGAATAATCTTGAGTACGGGATTACTGGTTTTTAAATTAATTCAGTCACATAAAGTTTGAGTGTTAGTTACTCAATATTATCAAAAAAATTATATTTTAACTTAAATATTTCCTGTATTAGACTATTTGATGAAGAAACTAGTTCACATAGTCTAATCCAGAAAATATTCAAGCCATCGCTGTGGACTGAATTTTTTTGTTTTCATTTACTTTTTCCCAGCGTTACAAATGAGCTGTCGAAGTAGCATTTATTCTCGCATGAATGGTTACATACAAAACCTCATCTATAAAAGATAGCATCACATTAAAGTTGATATTAAATGTGCACTAATATAGGAGCAGAAGATTTGTCATAATGAAGTTGTTTTTAATGCTGGGAATTGAAAACCCATCTTCAGGAACAGAGGTATAGTTCTCTGTCGAAAGTTTTTAAACACCACAACCCCGAAATATTTAGAAGGTAGAGGATATCCAAATATTGAAGTCAGCTACATTCTTCATTTGGCAAGTTGCGAATGTCCAGATGATTAGTAAATGCTTCTGAAAGTTGAAACTTGAAGTTGACAAAGATCTCAGCAAAATCAAGAAAATCTCCAAATTTAAATATTTTTGCATTTACTTGAATTTCCATATGTAAAGTAATATAATCAGTTTGAGATGTGGTGCGGTACACTTGAATATGTCATGGTTTCTAGTCTGCACTTACATATCTTGATGTTTGTGCTAATAGGAGGCTTGTCTAGAAGACTGGACCTTGCTGGAGCAAGACCATATCAGTATTCTTTCAGAAGCTATAAAAAATTTAGAGGCTGCCACACTTCGACTTCCAATCAGTAATGGTGTAAAGGTACAGATTACTTTTCAGTGTGATGTATTTTGTTAAAGACCTGCTATATCTATTTGGGGATACGATCTCAAACATATTAGACAGTTATTGTGATACAAAATGTACCCAGCAGGCTCTTTATATGTGTTTGATGGTTTGGATTGTGCTAAAACAAATTTATGAACAGGCTAATGTACAAGAGGTGAAGGAAGCTCTTGATTCAGCAGTTAATATGATGGATTCAGTGAGCTCTTCTGTCAGCAGTCTGTTACCCAAGGTAAGAAAACTCACATTATTCTTAATTTCTAGAAATTCAATGCTTTGCTTTGGAAATTATCGAAACACTTATGCTTAAGATGTAATGGGGTGTACTTAATATAACTCCATATTCGTTGGATCTTTGCCATTGCATGTATCCCTTTCTTTACTGTAAATAACCCCAGATTTCAGGGATGTATCTAAGTTAGAAGTTAAAATATGTCAATAGATTGTATTTAAATGCAAGGAGGAGTACATATTACGATTGTCATATGTAGACTTAAAAACAGAGGATTGGTATCGCAGATTATAAAAGCTTATTTTCTTTCCTTTCTTTTCCTGTAAAAAAATTATATTGCATATTAAGTTTATGGAAGAACTAACATGTGATGCTTGCATCGCAGTGGCTAAGCTCCCTACAAAATGCACCAAAGACAAAAAAAATGTCAAACTTTTTTTTTCCAGATTCGCGAGAACACTGATTTTTTTGCAAATTTTGTGGTTTTTGACCACAAAATATGCAGATCATGAAGAACAGATAGTGAAAATTTCGCGAAAATCTGTTATGTTTTCCGTTTTTTGAAATTTGATCAACAGTACATTTTGTAGAGAGCTTAGCCACGTCCACTTACATCTACCCTATATATGGTGTACTGTTTCATTAAATGTGTGTATATAATATGTCTTCTACATATACTCTTGAATTGAACAACTTCTTGTTAAAATGTTCATCGAACCCCATGTTATTATTGCAGGTAGAAGGCACAAGTACCTTGGTGTGTGAACTTGCAGCAGTAGTTGCTCAGGAGAAAACAATGTTGGAGGAATGCGGAGACCTTATAGCTACAATGGGGATGTTACAGGTGATATTTCATGTAAACTCCAGAACAGTTTTTTTTTTTTTCTTTTTATTCAAAGAAGAAAGATAGCAAAAAGCTGACTGGCTATATCATTTTATAGGTGGAGGAATCCAGCTTGAGGACGCATTTGATTCAATTAAAACGAGACAAATGCAGGGGGAGTAGATGAACAAGTGATGACCATTGTTGTTGCTCATTATAATATCTTCATTTATTTCCTGCAAATGGTAATCCTGTGGTAGGAGAAGCCATACGGCTCAAGTCATAGTTATCATAGTTATTTGATATTCCTGCATCATTCTTTATTTGTACAAAATCAATGTAGAATAATAATGAGTTCAAGATATAATTGCAAAGGCATTCTTGTATTTTAAAGGCATGTGAGGAATATGAAGTTCGAGTACAATGCACCTGGCTTATGTCAAACTCTACAATTTTGGCTTATTCTGCCGAGACCAAGAAATGTATTGTTAACCTGGAATGTTTTACAAGTTAATAAAATTTCTTTACAATACAAAGATCAAGCATGGATGTAACTTCGGGATTTCTAAGTTTTGCTTCAAATTATGCAGCCGAGTTCATGTATAGTATAGCTCTTGTAGCAGATTCAATTTGATAATAATATATCAGACCTCCATTCTAAGTGAGATGCATTCTATCATATGACGACTATTTGAAATGTTCTCTCAATTAGATATTAGATTTAATAATGGAAATGATAAAATTTAATATTTCTAAGATCACAATAAAATCATGATAACATTAAGTTATAATAAAATTAAATTTTCTTATGATCACAAAAAAATTACGATAAGTGTTCTAAAAAGCCTTCATGATCTAGAGGATTGACATATACATGTAGTAGTCATGGTTGTCAATTTAAATAAGGTTATTTCATGTCTAGTTAGCCTATGCCTCTTTTTAGGTTGACCCATTCATACTTCTAAAATCTTTGGGATGCATAAGCCAAGATGACAAGTGTCCTAGAAAGCCTTCATGACTTAACGTAAATAGGGTCATTTTGCATTTAATTTGCTAATTACTCTTTCTAGGTTGACCCATTCACACTTGTTAGTAAATAGAGCCATTTCACATATAGTTAGCTAAATGCTCTTTCTAGCTTGACCCATTCACACTTATTAAATTGTTCACTAAGGATGTTAGTTTTTTTATCTCACTTCATGTGGTTAAGATGTGTATTCACTTCTTGAGACAACTATCTCAAGCACTACTCTCACATGCTCCCACATTGGTCATATGAGCTAAAATATGTTGTACCATTGAAGGAGTAGTCAAACATTCAGCCCTACTTTACTACCCTCTTATTTGGGTTTATATGCAAGGTACTCATTATATAGCTTATACACCCATTTTACTTGATAGATATGTTTTTTGTGCTCATTGTTCACTTATGTAAGATATAATTGAATTGGCTTTCAAATCTTGGTTGTTCCAACAATGGTGTCAAATAAACTCAACTTGATGAAGTAGAGTTGGTACCTTACTATTGGCAGTCAAAGAGTTGAATGAGGTAGAAGTGCACATGCTTCTGCCATATGCTCAACTATTTCCTAATTTACATAAGTATAAATATTAATTACCTAACTAAACTTAATAAAAGGTTCAATAAATAAATAATTGCACCAATACTGACCCTTAAATGCAACTTAAGAAAAATGAGTGGTCACAAGAGAAGCCATGTTAGTTTCTCATACAATCTAGCAGAATTCAAAGATGTAACAAATAGAACAAAGAGAACCTATAGGGAAAAGCTTTTACAATCTAAGGAAAGTGGAAGGACTAGATAGCACCCCCAAAAGTGATAGAATCTTACACCCCTAGAAGAGCTAGAAAATGAACATATCTAATCTATTCTTATGTTGGATAATATTAAAGATCAATTATATGCTATTGTATAAGATATCAGATGTTGTGTATGTGGATTTCAATATTTTTTGTTCGTTGATGGTGAACTAAATTTCTCAAGATTGCAATAACACTTTGGTTGTCAAAATATATGATGGATGGTGGTTGATAGGTGATACCAAACTATGCTAAGATGTGATGATGTTGGATTACGGAGAGGGGAGGTGAAGCAATAATCCTAATCACAAATACCCTAATAAATGTGTCTCTCATTAACTCGGTAGAAATGAAGTTCTCTATTTACCGACAATAGTAAATAAACTATATCAATCAATAAATCATTCACAATGTTTAACACCAATATTTAACGTGGAAACCCAACTTTGGAAAAAAACACTGTGGGAAATTGTCACCCACTAAGAAATATACTCTTTTGAAGTACGTCTGGTTAAGAGCCAATCTAGTTAAAGATTACAAAACACACTGTTAGGTGTGACCCAGTTAAGGGATTTACCTCAGATCTGTTAGGATCTTCACCCTGTTAGAAGTGGACTTGTTAGAGGGCTTAAAACACTCTTTTAGAATGTCACATTTCTCAAGGATTTACAATAAGTCTGTTAAGTCCACTCTGTTAAGAGATTTGACTGTTACAAATGCTAGTAAGCAACAATAATAAAAATGACCTATAGTTTGCAACTATCTTTGCTCAATCAAGTCCTTGTGCACTCTTCAATCTTCACTTTAATTCTTCATCTTCCATTGGCATCAACACTTCATCAAATCCTTCTTTTCCCACTCGGAATCTCTTTGTTCCTTCTTCTTTGCAATAGTCGGCAACCCTTCAACTATTTAGTTTGTCAACCATTTGTCCATATAAGATCATCCTTATATAGATAATTTTTACCTCTTAATCTCATCTATTACGTTTTCCTTTAGTCAATTTTGACCTTTCAATTCATTGTTCATCGAATATGGATCTCAGTAACACATTTCCTTTTCACCTAGGAACTTGAACTTTTCTAGAAACTTGTTCCATCTCTTTTTACCACTTAGATCTTGCCTTAGATCTTCATCTTGAATTTTCATAACTGCTTGTAACTAACTTTCTTCATCATCATGATCATCCAGCTCATCATAGCTAATCATTAAATATCGATTCCATCCATATTTAATACCTTTTTCTTGCTCGGTGTTCTTCACTTAGAATTTTGGTTACATCGCTCAGTGCCTAAACCTTTCCGCTTTACTGAGTGACCAACTTTTTACCTTTACCTTACCGAGTTACTTTTCCATCTCGATAGCCAAAACAACTTTACTTACTGAATGATCAAAAATTTATCACTATACTTTACCAACTAAACATACTCATATGTTAGGTAGAAAATAATCATATCAACATAATCAAATCATTGTCAAATCTGTATCAATTGCCTATTTAAGTTCTACAACTTCTCATTTCCTCTTCTCCTTACTCATTCATCTTATATCATTACCGAATGATATGACAACATAATATAAATCAGAAATCAATTGTTTGACATCAATGACAAGACTATAACTAATCTAACCTCTCTACTATCATTATGTATTCCTCTGATCTTGGTCAATCTTCATCATCAGCTCCATCAGATAATCAATCATCAACATTATTATCAGTTATGGTAACAAATGAATGCAAAGGCTTCCACAGTAGCAACCACAACCCACTTGTATTTTTCTTTTATAGATGAGAGCAATAAAATGTTGCTTATTGATCATGCGACACATAGGAATGGATCCAAGGCGAAAGTTCTAGCTAGACGTGGATTCACAATCCTCATATTCACTGACACAATCAAAATCTATGCATCCTACTAAATTTGTATCTTGACTTGTTGCATAGTGTGCCCCCTATACATTGTGTGGTGTACATTTGGTGAGTTTCCAATGAAGCTCTCAAGGTTCTTGCATAAAGTGACAAACCATGCCAATAACGTAAGAAATGTCAAAATGAGTATGTATGAGGTATTTGATGCTTCACACAAATTGTTGATACAAGGTTGGTGCTACTCTTAGATGGATTTAATAACAAACCTCCAATTTTATGCTTAATATCAAGGGTGTTGGGATATGCTCGCAAGTAATCATATAGAACCATAAGAGTAGAACAAGAGCATATTTGGTTTGAGTAATTCATATCATGGATCAATTTAAATGATCTCAATCTATATTCAATCACAAAAAATTGATCACATAGAGGAGATTGTTTGGAGCCAATCATGCATGAAGAGATTTCATTGATGATCAAGTCACTGACATACAATACCAATAGTTATTGTTTAGCTTGGCATAGAATGTAGATGTTAAGGTTAGAGTGGCATTAGGTGAAAACAAGAGGAAGTGAGAAATACAAAATGAGATGGTAAGGTTAGAGTGGCATTAGGTGAAAACAAGAGAAACTAAGAAGGAATCTATCTTGGAAAACCAAGCCCTAATGACATATTTGAGGTCATCAAGGGACTTTTGAAGATTACATACCAAGGAATAATCATGGATGAATCCTTGTGGTTGTGTGATACAGATTCCCACTTGTAGATTGGTATGGAAAAATGCACTATTTACATCCATATTATATACAAGCTAACAATGAGGAACAATAATGGCTAGAGTGAGATGAACAAAACTCATTTAGGTGACAAGTGCAAATATTGCAATATAATCAATGCCAGTTAATCATGAGAATCCTTTCATAGAAAGTCATCCATTGTATGTGTTGATGCTCTCATCTATTGCTTAGTTAGGAAAATCCACTTGCATCAAACAATTTTTGTTTCTTCCTCTAGATCTGAGTCCCATTTATCTACATTTATTTCAACTTTTTTTTCCCTTTTTCCTTTCTCTAATTTTTTTCCTATTTTAAAATTTATTTTATTTACAATTTTAATATTTTTAAATTAATATAAAAGATTATTTTTTATTTTTTATTTTACAAATTTGATAGTTTGTATTTTTTTTAATTAATACAAAAGATAATTTTTTATTTTTTATTATAACAATTTGAAGATATTATCATTTATTTGTAATTTTTCTAGTTTTTAATTAATAAAAAAAATTCTTTTTATTTATTATTTTAGAAATTTTAGAATATTATCATTCTTAATTTTATTTTTTGCATTTTTTAATTAATAAAAAAGATTTTTTTTAATTTATTATTTTAGAAATTTGAAGATATTATCATTTTATTCATTTTTTATACTATTATAATATAATTTATTTGTATATATAATTATTATATTAAATAGTTTTAATGCTTAGGTAGTTAACACAATTTTGTGAATAGAGGTTTTTTTAGGGGAAAATATTATCTCCTATCGGTTCACGTTCAATGTGCAAAAGCATGTGGCGACTAGTTTGAAATATTTTTAATTTAAAAGAATTTAATATAAATTATTCACAAATAAAAAGTTATTTGACAATCAGTATTTTCATAGAACATAAAATGAAAGGCATTAAAATAACCAAACTATCATTAAAAAATCATATGACAAATGAGGGTGACCGTCAAATTTCAGGTCTGGTTGAAATTTTGAACCCAACTCCAAGCATGTTGAGCTACCGATGAATTTGGGAACCACCAGACTCTTGATTTTGTTGGTTCTGTAATTACAAAAAGTGTCAATATTCTGACCACAATCAAACTTCATAAAACATTCAAAATTGCCTCATGGGATATGAGTCGGATCCACATGGTAATATTGAATCAAATTAGTAATCATGAACACAGAGCTTTGTCGCCCCAATCATAGCTAAGACCTCAAAACTCAACAAGGACTTGCATATATTTTTTGAGAAATTTTAACTGCATGAGAGGATCTTCCTGGGATATTTTACAAGACATTTTAAATGTTTTGCACATGCTTCCATGTTTCTGTAAATAATGTTACTATAGTTTCAGTTTTCTTGACATGCAAGGCATTCTTCACAAATTCATCTTTTTAGCCAAACCCGATTGGGATGACACAAGATATGCCCATGGAAAACCCTTAAGAGGAAAAACCAAGCCTTCAAAAGCATCCATAACTCATGTATTATTCAACAACATAACATTACAATAGATCTTTAGAGCCTCCATTTGTTCAAGCATGTAACCACACATATCATGTTTCACATATTCACTCTTTAGAAAATGACTTAAAACCCCTATTATTCAATCTTAGAAAACTACCCTTGTGTTTTATTTTATAGAAAAAACTCACACAAAACCACTAAGTTGTACCACATAAGACCATGAGATTATAAAACTAATGACTCCACTTTTAATATTGGGTACTAACTTTTCACTTTATTAATATTTCCCCAATGTTTTTGATTGAGGTAAAAGCAGGTTTTGAAGGGGCCCCGAAACCCTGAACAAAGTGGTCACAAAAGATATTCAAAGAAGCCCTCAAAAATAAAATGGGTCAAGACCAAGGCGAGGGTTTTACAACAGGCACCCACAACTTGGATGAAACAACCTTCATGCAAACCCAAGCTAAAGAAGAAAACAAAAACTAGGATTTTCCTTTAGCACCCTTCTAATGAAATTTTAAAATCTAAGATTTACCTTTCCCTCCCTTCTTCTGGGAGCAGAGAGTCATATCAAATTATAGAGAGGGTTTTTTATGATGTTTACCAATAACAGGGGTCCACCCCTCTTCTACCAAAGAAGCCATTTCCTGCTAGTCTTGAGAGGAAGGTCTCAAGAGAGAAGAAGAAGAAGACTAGACAACACCCACAAGGGGTCCATCCTCCAAATGCAAGGGAGAAGCACCAAGTCTAGATTGTCCCACAATAATAGAGAGACCAACCAAAATGGGACATGCTGGAAGGAAACCAGCAGACCCAACAGGAACAGAACTGACAAAACTACTAGCAGACTATTCAGTGGACCCAGCAAGACCTGAAACAAGTGGAAGAACCCCAACATCAGTAGAATTAGTAGTAGAGATATCGTTAGAAACAGTTGTAACTATGCCAGCTGAAGAATCGTCAGTAGACTGAACAACCTCAGATCTACTAGCAATGGTGACATCTTCAGGCCCAAAATTCTCAGCAAGATCAATATTTTTCTTTACTGCTGTATAATGGTCGGATGAAGCACCCTTCCACCAAGAAGCATACCTTTTGGTCTTAGTCTTCTATAATCCACATTGGGCTACCAAGTGACCCGTTTTAAAACACTTCCTACATCTGAAAGGAAGCCCTTCATAATCCAAAGTTTGAATCCAGGAAATATTAGAGTACTCAAACTTAATCTTTTCTAGTAACCCCTTAGAGATGTCCATCTCTACCAATAGATGTGCATAAGTTGAGTGCATAATATCATATGACTCTTCATCCATCGTCAGAAAGTCTCCAATAGCGTCACCCACCGCTTCAAATAGGAATTCGACCCAAAAATGGAGGGGAAGATAAGGGAGCCTTACCCAAATCGAAATCTTGTTAAAGATTTCAGAAGAGGGGGAAAAATTAGGAAACCAAGGTTTCATTACCAGCATATAACGATTGTCCCAAGAGAAAGAGTTATTGCACATAATCAACTTTCTATCTTCGGCATTTTTAAATTTAGCAGTAAAAAAACCCTTTGCCATAGGGAAAATTTGAACAGTACCAGAAATGATAGGTTCCCAATGATCAGAAATCCACCAGTACAAATCAACAAGGCTCGGCCACAAACCCAAGAAGTGACAAATCACACCATAAGAAGAAAATTCAAAGGATGCACACTCAATATCTTCCACCACGTCCTCACCCAAGAAGAGTCGGATAGGGTTCGAGATAGGGAGAGGACCCTTAGCACCTGAACCACCACCACTCCCAACCCCACCAGAGCAATTGGTAGTGGCCCCGTTAGAAACCATACCATCATACGTTAATGTCCCCTTAGGCATTGAAGCACCACTAGGAGGAACCGGAGAACCCCCAGCAGGATGAGAAACACTCGCAGACTGTGAAGAACCAGCAACCGAACAGGGACCTACTGGAAAAACTAATCTAGCCTCCTTCGAAACCTCCAGCTCCCCATCAACAACAACCGAGGACACCCCAGTAGAGATTCCAGCATCCAGTGACACCTGTAATTTTCCTGTCGACGGCTAACCTCCAACCAAAGATAAAACCCTAGCACTAGCAATCGACAACACCCCAACAGACAGCAAAGCACCAGCAATTGGAAAAACCCTAGAATGTCTAGCAACCTTCGAGGCTTGCAGCAAGCCTCCAACAGAAGGCAAGACCTTAGCCGAAATGCCCGGCACCACACCAACAGCCTACGAGGCACCAGCAACCAGTGATCTCCCAGCGACCGACGGCTCCATTTCCTCCTAAAAAGAATTTTAATTAATATTTCCCCAATGTTAAATTTAATACATTTTCCCAATGCAAGTCTCATATTAAGTAAAACATATAAAGTGGCCCCAAGAATGTTAACTCCTAATGGTGCATGTATATCTAGGTTCCCCTAGGTGCACCACACACATAATAATAACTTAAATATTATGCAAGGTATACAATGCCTAATTGCCAACACATTGGTGTGAGTAAGAAGACTTGGATGCTGAATTAGGCACAAAATGTGAATAGGTATACAAATGTACTTTATATTCTTCCTTTCTAAGGGAAAATTAGGAATCATCTTCAAGATTAAGCTTAGCTCACTTCATTGGCCATGTATGAGTAATCTAGTAGATGGAGAAAATTTTAAATGGTAATGAAGGTATGGATATCATCTATTCATCTTAACAAAACCAATTCTTATAGCATCAACCATAGAATCATCACATGTGTGAATAGTTAGAGTAAAGCATGGCTAAGTGAAGAAAAGTGTTCACTTGATGTAACCATGTGGTGTGTAGCACTTGAATAAAGTATCTATGTTGTAGAAGATGAATAAGAGGCAAAAATTATGAGAGATTTAGCCTTTCCTTTCCTTGTATTAGAGGAGGGGGGGTTTGTTCCCATATATTCTTTTTAAGAAGCTTCCTAAGAGAGTCATTTTTGTTCCTCATACATGTAGATTTTTCATGGCCCCCTTTGGTAGTAATCACACTTAGCTCCCCATTTTTCTTGATTTTATGCTTTTGGAACAAAGGAGATGGATTCTTTTGAATTTATGTATTTACTTTCTTCTCATATATTTTGAAGTCTTTGTAAAGTCTTTTGAAGACTTACTAGATTATGCCCTCATCTGAATTTTCTTATTTTCTCGTAAGTGAGAAATTATGCACTTGACCATCAAAGAAATAATGGTAAAAATAGTTTCTAAGGCATCTCTAGGAGCATAAAAGATAGATACAAAATAGAAATTTAGGATCCAATTTTGAGAGAATGCTTTCAACCAATTTGTGTTAGTTTTGTTAATTTTACATTGTTTTGACTTGAAGGAACTTCAAGTTTGATAAATAAAAATAAAATAAAAACTTTAATACTTGCTAAATTAGTAAGATTTAAGCTCATTAACTCATTCTCTAATTTATGACCACGAATTTCATCAATTTTACCATAAAATTATTATAGTTTATGTAAATTTCATTAGGCATTTTAAAAGATTGAACATGAAATAAATTATCATATGAAATCACTAAACAAAGTGAACCAAACATTTTATTTATCTTGTTGAAGATCATGTAATTATTTGTCAATATCTTTTACTTTGCATGATTATCTGTATGTTACTTTTACAAACAAAGTAAATAAAAGGTGTGAGAATTAAAATGCAATCAACCACCTTGGACCATGTAGAAGAAAGAAATACAAAATAATGTAGAACAAAAATAGACACTCACATGCCCTAACCCAAAATAAATAAATAAAGTAAATTAGTACATTATTTTAGTGTATTTTAACAATGAAGTACAAAAACTTTCTAAGTTACAAAGCTTTCAAATTTCAAAAACTATGCTTGCTAAGGGAATAAAAAAGCTATAAATTTGGAATGCTTGTTGAATGTTGTTGCTTTGTCTCGATATCTTGGGAAAAATTATGCCTAATTGAAAAGGTTTTTTTTTTTAAAAGACTTTAAAGTGAAATTACAAGTAATTGTAGTAAAATCTAGACAATCAAAGGTATAGTGGATGGTTGTGTAATGCTCAAAATATGACTCTATATGCCTAAGGTATGTCTTTTGAAAGAAAACTATCTCATTTAGCAAAGGAATGTTGTTAGCACCCAAGGCTGTGTGTTGGTCACACATGTGACTAGGTTCCAATAGCTAGGGTTAGGAGAGGTTAGTGTTACCAATATAGTGGATAAAGGGTGGAGGATCAATGATTGTTGGATGGTGGACTAGACAATTTTGATAGATTGCTGGTGGTCTCCAAAATCGTTGACAACATACCATGTTGCATCTAGCCACAAAAATCTTGCATGACCACTAGTGGACCACAATTGCAAGCTATTATTAGAATAGTCATTGCACAATTTATGCCCTTTTTATGTTTTATTTAATATTTTTTGATAGATAATTATATGCCCATGTAGGGTTGTACAACTTGCAAAATAAATTACCCCAAAAGCTCTCAAATCCAATTAGGCTTTCTTTATATGTATCCAATAGTTTTGATCTCCACTAAACATGATGGTGAGATCATTTTGTGCCAAAGAGCCTCCAATTGTCTGTTACCTTCAAAAAAATTCCAAAAAGACTCCATAACAAAAAATTTGCTAGTTGATTGTATGGTGTCAATTTTGGACAAAATACATTAATCAATCCTAGCTAATCTTATCCTTTGGAATGTAATATAATAATTTATTTCTTCACTAAAATCCTCCTATAATAGGTGATTGTGAATCACAAATGTTTAAGAAGATAAACCTATAGGAAAAATAAATAAATAAATAAACTTGATCCTATTTCTAAATATGAAAATTAAATACTGCCTAAATTCTCATGCTTTGTTATCATGTTAGATATAATAATAAGCATGATTGATGAAATTAAATATCCCTAAGACCAAAACAAATTCACAATAGTATAAAATTCACCAATATTTAAAAGACAAAATGATATAATTCTAATATTTTTACTCTAGATTATAAAATGAAAGAACCGACTACATATATAGGCTCTGGGATGCATGAGCCAAGTTGACTATCAAATTAATCAGGATATTATCTAATTACTTAATTAATTAGGTTCTTTAATTACTTTATTCGCTTAAGGTAAACTTGGGTACTTTTCCCTTGTATTAAATTAAGTCAATAATAGCTTAAGTTGTCTCATCCATTATGATTGTGACACTTGGCACCATCTAATTAAATCTTGCTTTAGGGATTGCACCTAAGGTTTCAATCATTATTTTCATAAGGATTCATTCATTCATTGTAACATATCTTTTTGTGCAATCAATACATAATTCTTAGCTTATGTTGAGCAAATTATCCTTGTTTGATATTTCTTTGTGATAGGTGGTCTTCTTGTAGATGATTCTTGGCTTGTGAAGTTAAATCATCAACTTCTACACAAAAACGTGTCTCACTAAATTTTAGACATTTAGAGGATTGACTCTACATGTAGGAATTTTGATGCAAAAGCATTTGAGATGAAATATTAGTCTTGCATCACCTAAAAATGTTTTGTTTTGATTTTCATTTGGTTTGGTAAAATCTATTTTAGTGCATGTTTTCTAATCATAGCATCACCTGAGATTGCATTCTCTTGAGGTATTTTATTTGACAGTTCATGCACCTTCTTTTGTGCTTCCACACTTTGTAGTTCACATGCCCTATTTAGTGCTTCCATAGTATTATGTTGGACGGTTGTTCATACTCTATTCAAAAACCTTCCCTTTTGGCATAGGCAAAGATGTTGGGAGCGATTGTGGAATTTTTCTTTATGCCTGATAACTATATTTGATTGAAAGTCTCTTAAGTCTATTTTGAAACTTTATTTTGAGCATCTCCCACAATCATAGCAGCCACTGAGCATGAATTTCCTTGAGGCATTCTATCACACTATTTGTGTGCCTTGTTTAGCATTATCCATGCATTTCTAGTGCAACTTGAACTGTTGCAACATCTAAGGAAAAAATTCCCTTTATTATGATTTTGGTGAATGACTACACCTTGTTCCAAAGCCTCATTTTATCACACAGGGAGGATGTAGGGGAACAAGAGGATAGGGGTAAATCTTGACAAAGATGAGGATTGGGAAAGGGGGCAGGTAGATTTCATCAACTGCAAGAGAAATGTATTTTCCACATTATTTTTAGAGCTAACTATACACCTCCATAATATTACTCTCCTAAAATAGTATTAATTTATAAGTTGCCTTCTCTAGGTTTGTGGAAGTTTTATTATATCATAATTTATTGTCTCATAAAGTTGAATGGCTTAAAAATTATTTTGATTAAAACGAATTAGGGAATTTTCTTGATGTTCGTGGTTAGGAGAACTCTCTTTATTTGATGTGTGTTTGTTAATATTCCATCATATTACTAGTGGGCACATTTTGAATAATTCATTTTATGTAGATAAAGGGTGAGCAAGCACATTGTGCAATTATGCTTCATCTTGCTTTTAATTAAATAATAAGATATAATTGGTTGTAATATGATTTGGGACAGGAATTGAATTTTTCTTATTAGAAGATAGGTGGAACCAAGATATCTTGGAATGACAAGTATATAACTATGTGTCGATTATTTGCAATCGTATCTTTTAGGTTGTGGGTATCTTAATGTAAGCCAAATAAAACCTCCATATGAGTAATGTTGTGAAAAGTAAGACTTTGGCTTTAACAACATGATAAGTTGTAAAACTTGAGAGGATCTTAAATTTTATTAGGAAATAACATGAACATCACATCTTGTATTCTTTAATAAGGTGGAACTAAGTTTTTGGATCTAAAGATGCTTGACCTCCTTATATTGTGTACTAGGAATAGGACTTAATACAAGCTCCAACATATAAATGCATAATAACCTTGGTAGAATTACTATAGTATCTAGTAATAAACAACATATTATTAAACAATATCTTAGTTGTACAAATTGATACCCTCAATAATCCAATTTAAACTAATGGATAAGAGCTTTACCTGACTAGATGATGCTTAGTAACCTCTTCAATACAATAACATTGACAAGAGAACTACCATGGGAACTATAGAAAGGGTACTACAATATTTTGGATGAGGATGTGCTTGTTTAGGAAACATGGTTAAGGAAAGGGTAAACCTATGATGTAGGGCCTATGACATTTTATATACTTGTGACATTGCAAATATTTATGTAGCACTATATTGAGAAGATATTGTGATGCATGTAATAAGGGATCATTTAGAAATGATATCAAAGTGGAAATAGGTGCAATAAGTTCCTTACGTCATTTTCCCTCTTGGACTAATGTAATAATAAGACATGTCATATAATTATAGAATGGTATTTGAGAAATTCTACATGATTACAAGATATCTATTGATCCTTTGAGTATAAGAATGTTTATATTTAATCTAGTATGTAAATTTTGAAAGGAAGTGTTTTCCTATGTGCTTATGTAAACTGAGGTAACGTTATGTTGGGTAATGATCTTAGCCCCTATGTTTATAAAACAATCCCTAGGATGTTCCAATTGGTTTATGAATACTAATAGGGTGAGTTTGATTCAAGACCTCGATAATCTTCAAGGGAAGTGTTATATAAGGGATTGCTAAGTTGTGAAGTTAGTCTTATGAATTAAGGTAAATATTAATCAAGCCTTAGGTTTATGGGAAGCTATGTGCAGGTCCTTTGAGAGACTTGTAAGGAGAACTATGTGTAACTTTGGCCCATTTAGAAGTAGGAACGTAGGGGGCATTTGGGTGAAGGATACCCTTGTGACCTCAAGTCCATAGGGGAAGGGTCTAGGGAGGGTAACTCTAGGCATTAGGGTTTGTACCAAATTCATTTGACCTTCCCACTTTTGTAGGTTTTTTAGAAGGCCATCTTGTGTTGGTTATGTGTTTGTTATGTGTTTGTGAAGCTTAACCACTAACTTATATAAATATATAAATATACTCCTAAATTAACTTAATGTGTTATACTTATCCTTTTGTTTAGCACCATGATGCTTTCTATTTATGACCCCCACAAGTGTGAATCGTTGAGATATTTATGAAAAGACAGGTAGTCATTGGACCATGCCAATGATTGATGTATGGGCTTCTGCAAGGGATTAGTTGGGAGTCACTTGGTTCATAGAGGTGAATTTGCTAAGGCTACCCTGGATATGATGTGATAACAGATAGCGGCTTGTCATTAGGCAATGCCAATGGTGGATGCCTAGTTAATGTTGTATCTTTAGGATTAGCCATCATTCACCTAGTTCACAGAGGTGAATGATTTATAGGGCTATCTGAGATTACATATAATAATGGTTGCACGAGTAGTTGCTTTACCATACAGGCAATGATAACTGGAGCTAACCATGGTATCAAGAGGGTTCACTGGAAATCACCTATAGCATGGGGGTGATCGATGTCAAATATTACCTAGGATTGTGAAGAAGATAGCTAACAATATCACTAAGCTCACCAAGTGGTATGTGTCAAAAGTAACCTATTCCTGGTTGGAAAAACTTGTCACCATTGACCTATAGGAAAATGTAGTTGGAATCCACCAGGTTAGGTTGGTTCACTACCTTTGGAAACCCTTGGGATTGAGGGTGGACCTACAGTGTAGTATGGGATGCACCAAATCCTCTTCCTAGTTGTTTGATGTTATGCTTGACCCTATTGGGTTGAGGCAGACCCTAGTGTAGTATGAGATGCACCAAGTCCTCTTCCCAAGTATCTGCTAGTATAAGAGATCAAGGAAATGAATGGGACCCATGATGTAGTGTGCAATACACTGACATTCTCTCTCTCCGGGATGAGCTAAGGATGGGGGATGGTTAACCATTATACATAAGCAGACACCATTTTATATGTGATGCATGTATGAGCCAATAACTATTTTCTTTATGATTCATGTATGATCCATTCACTACATTATTCATGATGCTTGTATGAATCATTTATTATTATCTTTGTGTTTCATTTATGAGCCTATTAGTATCACCTTGTGATGTGTGTTGAATCTACTCATTGTGTATGTGATGAAGGGAAAATTTATTCATCTTGTGTACCTATGATGTGTATGAGCTAGTCCTTTGTGCATATGTGATGTATGCTCAAAATAATCATATATAATTTGTGATATGACCCCCATGCATATGTGTATGTTGGTACAACTAATGATTGGTAATGATGGGTATGGAACCAACACTTGATGGCAATGTATATCTTACATTGTGGTGGGACTAAGTTAATAAATTATACTTAATTAATAATCACCATTTAAAGAGAGTTAAGAGATGTCATCAAGAGAGAGAAAACTCCCTCTTAGTGTGAACCATGAAGCCTTTGACTTCCCACGAGAGGATACATAGGCAAGATCATCTAAAGTGATCCCTCGAGGATTAGGTCAAGGTTTGGGGATTCCCTAATGATGGAATCTTAGCACTATCTAGAGTAACATACAATGTGACATTGAGTATTTTCCACCTTGGTGAATGAATGACTTTTTAAATCACCATTTCTAAGTTAAAAGGAAGTTTCTTTGTGGATTAAGTTAAATGTCAGTGTTTGTGAAAGGTTTTAAAAAAGAGAGTGGCTAAGGGATGGATTCTACAGAATTGAAGATATTAATTATTTAAGTTTTCAAAAATCTTGGAAAGTTTAAATTTTGAGGCCTTAAACAACATGTTCTAGCCCTAAATTTTGGAAAAAAAAATATATTTACAAATTGTTTAGATTATAGAGAACTTTGAGTACTTTAGTGAAAAAAGGACTCAATCAAGTCCCTAGATCAAAAGTTGTGAATCTTTAAAGTTAAGCTATTTTGGGGGTTGGAAGTTACATTTTTATTTTCTTCTTTGAAGTGTCCAAGGCTATTTATGACATAATTTTGGGCTTTCTAAAGTAGTGGAGAGATGATTGGGAGGTTGGTAAGTTGTGAGAAAGGAGAGAAGAAATATGAAGCATTTTGAAGATACAATAAGGAAAAATGATCAAAAATTAGGGGAAAGAAGATGTAATGTGTTACAACAAGTTAGCGATTTCATCCTCTAATTTAATTCCCTTTTTTGTAATGTAATTTGTGTTCAGGTTAATAAAAGAACATTCTTTTTTTTTCCTATGATGAATTTGTGTTGTGTGTTATGGATTTCAACACTTTGTATTTCAAACTATCATTTTATAACTATACATCATATCTTTATTATTCTTGACTAGTTTTGAGATATCGTTCTTTTGTTTGGATGTTGTAGGAAAGATGGCCAATGGGACTAGATTTGTTGGTAGAGGTCACAGTGGAGGTTGTACTAGAGGATGTGGAAGGGATAGGCTTCACAACCCTCTTGTGAGTCATGGAGATAAGAGTTTGCATGAGGATAGTGGTGAGAAGCATGGTGATTCTAGAGAGCCTAATACTAGGCAGATACTTCATACTATTCTGGAACATCTACTCATTGATAACATAACTAAGAGGGAAGAGTCACACCATTCTGAGAGTGAGGATAGATAGAGATCCAGAAGTCCTAGGAGGAGGGACATTACTATTGGTTAGGGGGCCACAAAGGCTAATCAGATCAGAGACCTTTTGAGATCAAGACCTCCTCCCTTTGATAGTCTTGGTACTGGTTTTGAGGCAGAGACATGGCTCATTGCATTGGATCGATGTTTTTCTATGTAGCAATTCGATACCAATGTTAGAGTGAGGTGTGTTATCATGCACCTCGAAGGTTTTGCAACTACTTAGTGGAGAATAGAAGAACAGAAATTTGAGCTTAGCATGGAGACTGTTACCTAGGAGTTGTTTCTTGAGAACTTTTAGGAATGATTTCTATCTTATCAGTGGCAATAGTAGCGCGTAGATGAGTTCCATAATCTGTGGCAATTATCTATGGTTGACTGGGATTATGAGCATCATTTCTTCGATCTCAAGCCTTATGCAGGTTTTGGTGATAAGTCACCACTAATGGTACAACATTTCATTAGGGTACTCAATGGTTGCATCGTTGGGGGAGTTAAGGTTTTCAAACTTAAGACCTTCAAGGAGGCGGTCATTAAGGCTACCTTGGTGGAGACAAATCTAGCTTTGGGTCATGGTGGTCAAATGGGTGTTCAACCTAGTGTTCAACCTAGTAGTTCTCAATCTAGGAACTTTTGTAATACTCAGCGTATCAAGGATCATACACCTAGTCAGCCTGCTCAGATTTTTTATCACGAGGTTAGTAGAGGTAGTTTACAACAGTCTAGTGCACCTTTAGCTGAGAGACTTTTTGGTGGAGATTGTTTTTCTTGTGGGCAGTATGGTCATAAAGCAACCAATTGTCCCCAGCATTTAGCACAGTTTTTAGGACACAGGTTGGCAGCTTCTGATCCTATAGTTCGAGATGCTGGTAGATCTCATAGGGTGTTTGCAATAGGGGATGATCCTCAGAGTTCAAACCGTAGAGCAGAAAAGGGTCTGATGGGACCCACACATTTATTCTTGTTTGACTTAGTAGGGTGCAACGAGATTTACGGGACTTATGTCCCTATTTGTTTGTAGGCTTCCAAGAGTAAGCCTAATTCTAGGGAGGGTGGATGTAGTACCCACCCATAGTTTTCTTTGCAATTTATTTTTCCAAACTCTTTTAGGCCACTTTTATCTGTGCGTTGATTATTTCAATGATATTTGCATTATTGATTTGATTTATTATGAGCCTTTGGATAATGTGTTGTATCGTGTGTTTACAATTAGATGAGTATGGTTATTCTCATGTCAATTTAAATGCTTATGATGATGTATATGTTATTTTTATTTCATGATGGTAATATATATGTTAGGATGTTATTTACATTTATAGTTTTACTGACCCCATACTTGCATACGATTGGCGTGTATGTTTTATATTACTGATTGATGTGCTTGATGTGGTTGAGGGACGAAATCGTAGTTACTTGCTTGTGAGATCCACACGATCAGGTGATCCTTGTCATTGTCTGTTATATATGTATACATGTATGTACATGCTTTTCTTTTATGCAGGATTTCAGCTATCGGGCATCAACTTCCCTGAATTGTCAAGATGAGTGTGCCCTATCGCAATATTTCAAATGGTAAGAGAGAGGAGATAACATATAGGTCCAATCCCAACCGAAGTCATTTATTGTCCTGAATTAAGGGACAAGTATCTGATTGAGTTTCATGTCTGAATTCATCAAGGTGACGTGAATTCGTGAACCCTTTCCTTCAATATGATTTTGTGTTTTGGTTTAGTCAGTTCTTTTTCATGTTGTCATGTTATGTGGTTTAGTGTGATTTTTGTGTTATTATGGCTAATTGATTATGTGAATAAATAATTAACTCTTATTAAATATAGAAATATTAATATGAGGCTATTTAATTAATGAGAATTAATTAAATACATTTATAAATTAAAAAGGCTTAATTAAAAGGTCTAATTGTGGAAATAAAAGATTAAATTAATTATTAAATCTCAAATCGAAATTAAAAGCATAACTAATGAATTGATATTTAATTATCAATTTCATAGTTATTAATATGTTGAAAAATAATAATTGTTAAAAAATTATTAATATGAAATTTAAGTTGCACATTCAATTTAATAAAATTGAATTGGGAATTTAAGTTGAAGTTGAGTTAAGAGTTGATAATTGAAAAGTGCATATTTTATTATTAAAATTATAATTAATCATGCAGCAGAATTTGATAAAAATAAGGTTAGGAAGTTGAGTTCTAATTTTCTAATTGGGAGTTGCATGTTGAGTTTCGTCTGTTGGGTTTTTATTATTATGATTCTTTTAGCAATTATTCACAACACAGGTTTGGAGGAGACCAGGTTTTGGAGAAAATTATTTGGATTGTTTGAAGAATTGTTTTCAAAAAAAAATTAGGTGTAATTTGGAATCTTTGAGTCTTCGATTTGGTCATTGTTGTTTCATATCTCCTTGTGAATTTTTAGGTAGGGTTTGAAAAACTCATGTTAATCTTCTTTTGAAAATATTGTCTACGTTGCGTTTGGAATGTTTGTTGAATTTCTTATTCTGTTATTGCTTGATTTTTCCATTATTTTGGTTTAACTTGGTTATTAAAACTTCGTGTGAAAAAATCTCAATAAACTCATATCTAGAATGCTTTATGATTTAAAATTCAAGAAATTATGCTTGATGAAACCCTAGGTTGTTCTTCATAAAAAAATATACATACTTTGGTCTTAGAAAATCATATTTTTTATTATTAGTTTAATTTTGATTTGAAAACAATTACGTATTTCTACAATTATGATTATGTTTCCAGAATCAAAATTAGTTGTATAACTGGTCTAGGGAAAAACCCATTATTTTAACAATTTTTAGTTATTGTTTTAAAAAAAATGCTCTCTAGTTTTTGCATCATAGAAATTCTCTGACAGATTAAAAAAATTAATTATATATGTTAAAGGCTTGAGGCCACTACAAGTGGGGAGGGGGCTGCCATGGGTGCACCCCCTACTCCCATGACCCCATAGTATTTGTTATTTTTTAATTTATTTTTTTGTTTTAAATTTATTAAATATTAATTAATAATATTTGTTATTATTTTTAAATTAAATTTATTTTAATTAAATATTAATTATTAATTATTAATAATAAATATTAATGTTTAATAATTAATTTAATATTAATATTTGTTAGTTAATATTATTAATTAATAATTAGGTGATTATTAAGTTATTTTTATTAGTTATTAGTAATGTTAAATGGTATAGCATATAATTATTAAGTGGGTTTGATAAAAGAATTTATTTTGTATAATAAACTTGAGATTTTGGTGAGTTAGATTGTAAAGGATATTTTAATTATACCAATTATTATTGATTAAGTATAATCAAACCGATTGTTTGGAAATTTTATGAATTATATGGATTGTATGTGATTGTTGATTTTATTGGGTTAAGGAAATAGGTTGGCTTTAAGATTTGTATATTAGAGGCTCGAAGTTGTTGTTGTTGCATATGTGATTTCTTTGCATATATCCTAGGAGTCATTGTTATCTTGATCTTCCTTTTGTCTGACCTTGTTTGGGTTTTGAGTTCATAGGTTGTTGTCTACACTTTTGAGAATATGTTGATGATGTGATGGTTTTGAAAACCAGTTTATGTTCCTTGGTAATTTTTAGAACTGAGTGAGTATCAGTTATGCCTTGTGATATTATTTTGAATTTATATGCCTAGGCAGGTTAACTAAGTGTATAGGCGGGAAGTGGCTTGCAATAGGCGTCGAAGTCCACAAGTGGTTGCTAGGATAACTTATTGCAAGTGACTTAATAAAGTGATAACGTAATAAAATCTATTAGGATAGAAATAGTAATAAGATGTGTGTGTTCCTCACCCATGTCTTGAGCGCTAGTACAAGCTAGGATGGTTTGTGAGATGATGCTTATCGCGCCCTACATGAACATAGATATAACATAGTTCGTACCTTGTCTATATGAGAGGATTATTGATACCGTATAGAGTCACTAGGGTGTCGAGGTCTTGAGAGATTGTCAGGATAACTCTAGAGTTGGCTCATCTGATGACACTTCCACATATGCACCTTAGGTTTCCTACATGTGTTGGTTGCCTATGGTTGAGTATGTTTTACTTTTGTTATTCTATTGTACCTTTTGAGATAGAGAACTTTTAGGGTCCCTTTCTTAGTTCATACTGTGATTAATTTTGATGTGTGTTATCTGAGTGGGGTCTATCATTATCTCCTCATCACGGTGGGAGTGGACCATTTAGGTTCCACGAGGTCGGGTGGTAGTAATTCTTTTACCATTTGAGATTTTGGCATTCGTGTACCAGTGCTGGATGATCCTTGTAGTAGTTGTACCTTCTTGTTCATCATTGTGGGAGATGTATTATTATATTTCTTATATTGTGTTCTTGTATCATTGTATTAGTTATTTTGGAGATATCATATTGTAGCTTGTGTTGATTTGTTTACATACCATGCGACATGTGCAGAGGATGTCTTTCATTATGGATTCCTTGTGGTATTGGTTGTATCTGGATTTCATGTATATGGTGATGTATTTATTTACATTATGTAGAGACTTTGTATGGTTCTTGTATTAAGTAGATTAATTAATATTTACGTAATCTACGTCAAGGAACCCTTGAGATTTGTAATCTATGATTGAGTTACATTTGTGTGTATGAGTTGTATTATATTGTATTGCTTTTGCATTGTTATAAATTGTTGTTGTGTAAACTCTTAAGAATAAATATTTTGTAAACTTAGTAGCATGTTTAGGTTATTTTCTCCTAGGTTCCCTATCGGGGCATTACATAAGCTAACCCTTCAATGGTATTAAAGCATAAGCTTGAGTGTGTAGATATATAATCTAAAGTGAGCACCCTCCAAAGTGAGATAGTCTAAGGAGAGCAAGATGCCTCCAAAATAGAGATGTGGTAGAAGAAATGTTGTTGTTAGAGTAGGATTTAGAACCCTCAAGAGGAAGTTTCATACACTCTAAGAGGATATGCTTATAAGACTTGATCCTAGAAGAAGAAAAGAGAGTGAAGATGAAGAGGAATAGGAAGAGTAGTTACAAAAATAATAGGATGTGTAAAAGATCCTAAGCAAGTTAGATTGTTGAGAGCCTTTTACAAGATTGGAAAAAGGAAAAAGATTTTAAGTTTCTACATGTTCTCAAAGTCTCAATTTGGAAGAGTTAAGTAATTGGATAAATTATTTGGTGAAGTATTTTGAGTATGAGAATGTAGAAGGTCTTGAGAGGGTCAAATTTGCAAAGACCAATTGAAAGGTCATGCCAAAATTTGATGGAAAGAGGTAGAGCAAGAAATAAATATAAAAGGGAAAGGAAAGATCACAATGTGGGATCAAATGGTGTTGAAATCAAAGAAATTTTTTATTCATGTTGATTAGTTGTGGAGTTTCTAATGAAGCTGCAAAGTTTGAATCAAGTGAGGAAGTTTGTTAAAGAGCACAAAAAAGATCTTTATAAGGTCATAATCAAAACACACTATTCAACCAACAAGACGGTAGCTAAATAGAAGGTTTCAAACTAAGAAAAGAGGAAACCTTGATGATGGGAAGACTAGGAAAATATCCTATGGAGGCCAAAATAAATATCAAAATAAGAATTAAGTTAATACCAATGAAAACCAAATAGGAGATAATGCCTACCACCCTTGTGACCAAAATAATAGTGAACAATAACTTGGAAGAGGAAGACTTGGACAATGACTTGGAAGAGGAGTCTTTGAATGAAGGGAAAAAAGGATACCTCGAGGTAATGCACAATTGATGAAGTCGAATGCAAGAATTTTGAAGATGCATAAAGATGAGAAACTATTGTCATTAGGAGAGACCTACTAATTGAAGAAAAGGAACTATTTCAAAGGAATTTTATTTCACACAAGGTGCAAATTTGGAGGTAAAAGTTGTAATGTTTATTGTTAATAGTGGTAGCACTGATAATTGTTTTTTAAGGAGATGGTTAATAAATTATAATTGAAATAAAGTACATCACATCTGATTACATGATTGAAAAGGGGCCATAAGGTTTTCAATGAGAAATGCTTAGTAAAATTAAAGATTAGGAACTACCATGATGAAGTATTAGGTGACAGTGTGTATGGATGCATGCAATTTGTTACTTGGGAGGCCATGGTAGTTTGCTCAATGTCTTGTCCATGATGACTATGCTAAAACCTATTCCTTGACAAAGAAGGGAGTTTTTTTACAAATTGAATCCCTTGAAGGAGGTCAAAGAAAATATATTAGTAATGCACGAATTTTTTTGGTTGATGGTAGGAAAGGTTAAGATGGTATCGAGAATGAGAATACATGATTTGAATTGATTCTTAAAATAAACAAAGAAGAAGAAGAATATGTATAAAAAAAAATCAAATCTATTGGAAGGATTCCAAAATACTATATCTAATAATGCACCTAAAGGATTTGCACTAGTGAGAAATATATTTGACACTAGAATCAAGTTTGTTTAGTGAGATGCTCCACAAAATTATACTTGTGAGGAATAAGGAATTGAATAAACAAATTCAAGAGATCCTAAAGAAAGGATTGATTTGAGAGAGCCTAAGTCCATGTATGCTACTTGCAACACTAGAACCAAAGAAAGATGGAAAGGGGAGAATGTATACAAACTTTTGAGGATTTAACAAAATTATAATCAAATAGAGCTTTCCATTGTTAAGGATGGATTACAATATGGATAGCTTGAGTGGATCCAAGTACTTCAAAAAGATTGACCTAAAGAGCATATATCGTACAAAATTTAAATCAAATGAGGAGATGAATGAAAGACATGTCATTTGAGCTAATCAATGCACCAAGCACCTTCATGTGGCTTATAAATGAGGTATTAAAATAAAGTTGGAAAAAAATTATTATTGTTTTGGATAACATTTTATTTTTTTAGTGAGATGCTAAATTTGATTTTGCTGAAGATAGAAATCGTATTCTCTGTGATCATTTCTTTAGCTAGGATGGTCACTTTGTGTTAATGGTTAAGCCTTGGCATGAGGAATTCAACCCCTCTTCTGATTATTTTCACAAGATGCCTATTTGGGTTAGGCTTCCAAACCTCCCCCTTCATCTTTGGGTGGATCCTCTTCTTGAGGAAGTGGGTGAGGCTTCAGGGGATTTCCTGATGGTGGATGTTGAATCTACTGACATTCTTCATTCCACCTATGCCCGTATTTTGGTGGATATTGATGCTTCTAAAGGTTTACCTATGGAGATCAAGTTGGTCTCTCCTAAGGGTAGTTGGATTCAGCCTCTTGACTATGAAGGTATTCCCTTCGAGTGCAGAAGGTGCTTTAATACATGTCATGTTCTGACTAAATGTACTTTGGGTAAAACCAAATGTTCTATGTCTTGGTGGAAAGGAGCTTCTTCCCAACACTACACGGTTGTTAAGAGTTCTTCTCCACAGAGCTTTTCCCAGGTTGTGGCTTCCCCTACTCCTTCCACTCTTGTCTCTTCAATGGTTGTACCTCTGGTGGTGGGCACGGTCTTATCTAATAAGGAGGCTATTGGCCACATTATGTTGGCTCCAAATTTTGTTGGTTCTGGTGGGCATGTCTCTGAAAGCTCTTTTTGGAAGACTCTTGTCTTCTTGTTGAGACGTATGTTGGTGTTGTTTCTTTTGGTCCTATTGAGTCCCCTTCTTTGGTGGGTGCTAGCTATGGGAGTGTTAAGGTTGTTGATCTGGTTGAGCCTGTGTGATGTGCTGGTACCTTAATGGGTGCTGGGAATTTGGTGTTGGATTCCTTATGCTGGCAGGTTGAGGCCTCTAAAGTGGAAGAAGGGTGGATTACAGTTAAAGGTAAATCTTTCAAAAGATCCTCACCTTCCTTTGATATGACTCTTCGGTCCCATAAGAAAGGGACCAAGGGATAATCTTTTTGTTGGGTTTTTCTCTGGATTGTTTCTTTCGAATGATTATTCTTTGGCAGTGATCTTTGTGCTTCCCTTCTTATTCTCCCTTTATAGTTTCCTGCAGAATCAACATTAGTATAAAATAACATGTAATATTTATATGACTCATACTCTATTCTATGTTAGTAAGGGGGAATTTGATTCTTAAGGCTGCCTCTAAGTTGGGCTTCACAGAATTCCCGATTCTTGACTTGAGGGATATAAGATCCACTCTAAGCAACTGGGCTATCGACATGTCATCCCATAGAGCACTACCCATAAGAATCCCTTGGAAGCAACTAAATGCATTCCAAGACTACGCATATGCATATGACTAGCAATCAGTATATATACTGCCTACGTGAGATAATAATCTTGAGACTAGGGAAATTAAAACAATTTCCTCTAGTCCCCTCCAGATACAGGAATCCATCTGTATCATCCTTTTGGTGAGATATCAATCTCGAGACTAGGAAATTATAATAATTTCTTCTATTCCCCTCCAGATATGGGATCCATCTCTTAATGAACATAATGTTCATTCTCTCTATGGTCCCATATCATCCGCATATAAATGTACAAAAATTTAATGTAATTGTAATCATCCAAAAATGGTCATCTAGACTATTAGCCCCTTTCTAGCATTATTTGCTAAATTTATCAATTGCTTATTCTTGATCAAATCCTAATTCTATCATTCATTCGATTATATTCTATGGATTAACCATTTTAACCTAAGTCTTTATTTAACTAAAATGAATTCCCTCCCCTTTTATTAAATAAAAAAGCCTCACTTACCTTTTATCCTAAGTTGCACAAATAAAGCATTATTCCTATTTAATAAATAAAAAGAAAGGACTTTTTATCTCACATGGGGCACAAAAGTCAACACTTCTTTCTCATTGGAGGAGACTTGTGCATGTGTGATGAATGAAATCACCTTCATAAAATTAAGATCAAGTAGCAACAATTTAAGCTAAATACAAAGGAAATTTATTCTAAAATGCAACTACAATCTATAACATCTCATGGATCTCTAGAAAGAAGTGGTAAGTGAGCTCTCAGCTGCAAATCCTCACTAGTGACACCTCTAAAATGAGAAGAATGCTGCTACAATGCTTCTAAATGCTTAATCTAAGAGAGATTCATGCTTAATCTAGCTCCATTTTGATAACAATGCAATGATAAAATGATAAAATGATAAACTCTAAATGCTCAAATGCTTCAATGGCTCTTAGAATGCTCAATTTGCCTATAGTAACAATGCTTTTGCAAATGACTTCCAAGATGGAAATGCTCTCCAAAATGCCTCATATTTATAGTAATTTCCCAAGGGTAGGGGGTAGAGTGAATTGATCATGGTTAGCTCATGGTTGAGTCAAAAACTTTGCTTTGTCCACCAATGAGGGGACAATTTACAATTTGTGAGTGATTTATGTCCCTTTTTAAAGTGATCCATGTGCACTTGTTTTCTCAATTTTCATTGGTTGATCACTTTGTTGAGGGAAAATAGAATTTATTAATTCAATTAAGTAATTAAATTTTTAGCCATGGAAGGGTAATAGGTTCAATTTGATTTATGATTTAAACAACTATGCAATTAATTAATTAAAATCAATTATATAATGTTTTTGCCCCTTTTAAGCTTTGATTTAATCCTTTAACATCATCTTTATCTAATTCTTTTATTTTAACTAATTTTAATCAACTTCATTTAATTATGTCCCATTTTTAATGCATTTTGATGATTTTGAGCCATTTGATTGATTTTTGCACTTAAAAGCCTTTGTCCAATTTTACATGTCTACAAATGCCCCTCTTTGAATTGATGTACGAAGAACATTGATTCAAAGATTCTTGTTCGTCCTAATTACTGATATGACTGATATGATTGATTGCTACCTCTAATGATGAAACAAAAATTTTGATGCCCCATTGATCCCGTGATGTTTGATTACGACCTCAATTCCAATACCCTTATGCCCCCTCAGAAATTAAAACATATTAATTTCTTGATTTGAAAAAGATTTATGATGATTGATTTCACATATGTTTTCATTTCTGAAACCCTTGATGATATGCCATACTGATTTGAAGAAATGTCCCGGTTGAATGAGTTGATATAGCTCCGTAGTCATTTTGACCTCTATAATTAGGTTAAAAACCCTTTAAAATAGGATAGTAAACCTTGTTTTACTATTCATTTGCACTTTCTACCTTGGTGATTTTGCTCTGATCCTCTGACTTATTTCGAGATGGTTGTCCTGATTCGTGAGCATAGATTCGAGAGATGCCAGAGATATGCGAGGCTACCTAACTCTGGACCTCCGGTGAGTCATGCCAAACCTCATCTTGTCCTTATGATGCATTTAATGAGCATTTATTGCATTTCCAAATTTTAAAATTACCCCCGAAGAATTAAATGTCGCCTAGGATAAATTCAATGTCGCTTTGCCCTTTTTACTATCACCTCTGCGTCTTTTATTCCTGCTTCCGCTAGGTTTCATTACCGCTTAGGAAATTTGCACTCTCGCCTAGGCATGGAAGGAATCACTCCTAGTGCAGGGCAAATTTCTTAGTTTTCTCAAAAACTATCGCTTCTGCGAACCCTAACAGTTTAATTATCGCTTAGGCCAACATTGACTGTCAACTTGCCTATTTCAGTGTCGCTTAACAGGTAAAATGTCACCTAACACCATAGAAATATCGCCTAGAAAGTTTTGGTAGTCGCCTGTGATGAAATGTTGCTTGGTAAAAGAAAACTCTTGCCTGATGAATTTTGAGAAAAATTCCAGGAAAAACTAATTACGCTTGATGCCAAATTTGATAACGTGTGATGACTGATCAAAATGATGAGATGAATTTCATTGCTTTCCAACAAAACACTTAGGTTAGGATATCAAGATACAAATACCACAAAATATGATTGGTCAATCCACTTAGGATAGTTATTAATAGGACAAATCAATTAGTGTGAAAACCGATATGACTTTGATACTACTTAGTTCGTTCTCAGGACACAAAGACACGAACAAATGACACTAGGTGTGATGAATTGATTTTTGATTGACTTGAAATGATTCCTCAATAAGACATACTAATATGCTTCCTTATTGCTTTGCTGACAGGCACACTACCCTACCTTATACATCCGATCAGTAGCATCATGGGTGATTGACTTAGGTCAAACACTCACAGCTGCTGAGTTCCAAGTTATAGAGCGATGTGGTCTAAGCTTCCTACTTGATCTTCCACAGTTCTAGCTAAACCATGGATTACTTACTCAGTGGTGGAGCGATGGCACTCCAACCATAATACCTTTCACCTACCATATGGAGAGATGATGATCACACCCGAGGACGTGTATCGGTTGCTAAGGATTCTGTGCAGAGGTGAGTTGGTGTACTATGATTCTGTGTACGATGCCACTGTCTGCTGATGAGTGTTTAGAGACAACACCATAGGGGATGGAGATACTATTACTTGGCCACAGTTTGCATCATTTTCAAGGTTACCAGCTGTTCTAGGTGCTCTGATTGGCGGTGTGCTCCTTCCAGACCAAGGGGGTCGAGGGTTCACTGTTGGATGGGGTTGGATACTAGAGGATTTACTTGGACATCCTTAGCAGTTTGATTGGGGATCCTGCGTGCTGGCATAGTTATACCATGATTTGCACGAGGTGGTGTATCAGGCGAGTGCTTCGTTGTCTGCTGGTGCTATTGTGCTATAGTTGTGGATATGGGAGCATCTTCCCATTACTCAGCCCATTTCAGATAGGATTCATCCTCATGGACATCCATATGCTTTTTTGTACACAGGCATGGTGATACAGCATCATTTGGGTCACCTGGATTACTGGAGATGACATATTGATGATCTTGATCAGGTGACATGGTGTCCTTTCCTCAGTTGTGAGGGATGGAGAGAGGATGTGGATGAGCTACCTTTCATGTTTGCACCTCACTGGATGATTAGGCGCACCACTACTACTATTGAGTGCTTCTGCTTCAGTAGATTTTTGAGACAGTACGACAGGATACAGGTGATGCCTCAGGGCAATGCATTATATGCTCAGGTACAAGTAGAGATATCTATGTGGGGTCCATGCATCGATTATCAGTTTTCCTTGGATTAGATTTTAGGGATGACTATGTGCAGATGGGAGATACTGTCAGGGATAGCAGATGCGGGCATGTCTCATGAGTACACCGATTGGTGGGGTCGAAACAGGTTTCCACGATTTACCGATCCATCAGAGCCTATTCCTGGATGGTGAGATGGTGCCAAACCTATCAAATGATGAGGATGCAAATATCCTCTAGCTACAGTAGGTAGAGATCGAGCCGGAGATAGACGAGGTGGGGATAGGGATAGGCAGGTTGATGTCGCACCTCCAAGAGAAGAGGTGAGACAAGATAGAGCTCATAGACATCAAAGAGCTCACAAACATGCTCGAGTGGATGCAACAAGATAGGTACCAAGTGCATTGGATCCATTGATACAGTTACAAAGGGTTGCACTGGCCTAGCAGGATGATGGTCAGCAGGGTGATGGTGGTGCTTATCAGGATCAGGCACAGCCAGGTGATGGAGTTCCACAGCCACAGGATCATGGGGTTCCATAGATGCCTCCCCATCCACAAGATCAGCGACAGGGTGTACCAAATGATTGCATTGACAGATTGACCCAGCGGATAGATACCATGGGGACACAAATGTCTACAGTGGTGGGTTAGTTAGATTAGGTTGCCTCATTATTGCAACAGTTTGTATCTTCCATGGTCGATCAGAGACAGGATGGAGCGAGCACTTCTCAGGCTCCTCCTCTACCACTAGATAGCAGAGGTTTAGGGGATACAGGATCATGATCTATTGGTTTGAGAGATGCATCCACCAGTGATGTCTTATGTACTCTTTGATTCATGAGATATGAGCAGACAGTTGATGTACTCCTTTTTAGGAGATTGTATCTGGATACTTTGATGTACTTGATCTCTTTGATGATATATGATATACTCTTGGTTCTCTGAGATGAGTTGTTTATGAGATTATCTATTTATGCACCTATATGATGGTTTATGCATTTCTCTTTCATTACATGCTATGGATGCAGTTATCTTTATGGTAGGATATAAATATGCAATGATGCATGAATTTTTATGAGATAGTTTCCTATTTTTCCCATGTATGGATGCAAATGTTAATGCAATGCATGTTCCTATGTTTTTTATTTTGTTTTAGCTTTTTGAATGTATGCAATACTAACCCTATTTATATGAATGTATGAAGTATAACTATTTTTCCTTCTTTTTCTATGATATATGTGTAATGAATAATGATTAATGTTGTACATGAATGCAACAGATAATCCCACATGTGTTATTTGAAATCAATGAGTATATCAAATGGTAGATTCAATCCTTCCTTCTCTTGAACATTATGATGACCTTAGATTTAAAATTGATGTGTCCCCCTTCTCCCTTGGAAATTTTTTACCATAAACAAATGCAACTTAATCTAACATGCAGAATGCCATTAATCTAATATGCAAAATGCCATTAATCTAACATGCAGAATGCCATTAATCTAACCTGCAATTAACATGACAATGCAACCTAGGTGTCACCAGCTTATAGCAAATAAATGCCTTGAGGATAAATTTTCATCATTGAGCATTTTTGGGACCGGAAAGCTAGTACAACCATCACTAACCACATCATGATGATATGAATACCACTTTTATTATCATTGTTGGTAACCTCATTTTGAACCAGGTACAACCCTCACTAGTTGGATGACCAAACTATGGGAGTCTAAATACCGGTGTCAACAGATTCAATGTTGCAAGTGGATTTTTGGTATTAAGATATGGAAGATCTAAATAGCCAAGGGATCCTTTTGCATAAACAAACAAAGTTTAATCCTCCCCCTTATGAGATAGTCCTCGATGGTTCTTGAATGACCATGTCGTTAGACAGACTCTCATAAGTTGATGAATTTTCCTCAAAACAGTCACTCAAAGGCAAGAAAATATCACATCTTCATCATGACCAATCTAGTCGAAACATCATCGATAAGCTAAAAGAAGTGATAAAAAAGCAAGGTCCTAACCAATTGTATCAAAAGAAAGCCTTAAGTGTTTTGCAATGTTTCATGATTTTCAAAAAAAGAGATTTTCAAGCATTCTGATCATTAAAGTGTTTGTCAATTTTTAATCCTAAATAAGTAAGTCAATGAAGGCTCAAGGATCAAGTTGTAGGATCAAATACTTGGGTGGTGAAAAATGATATCCATCAAAGGTTCACGAAAATCATACACTCTCTAAAAATTCTGATAAAATTTATTTCTGCCCTGACTGATTGTAGCACTTGTTGAATCCATTTGGTACCATAATTCCAATCCTTTCCTGCCCCCAAGTGATAAATGTGATCATGAGACACCCTAGGGAACAAGGAAATGCATCAATGCAACTGAAAACTTTATTATGACTATGTACAAATGACGGATGCAATGAAGGTATACAACTGAGATGGTGGAAATGCAATATGTACAAATGCAATCTGAATGTTTTTTCTTTCTTCCGGCTCAATTTTCCACTATTTTTGTATTTTCAAGATCTCTTTTGAACTATGTACAATAAATAGGATGCTCTTTTAGCTGATACTCTTTATACTCTTTATGTGTAGAACCTTTTGAGATGAATACTATTGATAGGTTCTTGAAGTTCTTCTCCTTCACAATTTGATAATTTATAAGTTCTCGTGCCAAATGAAGAGACGATGATGAATGGGCCAAGCCAATTAGCTTCCCATTTGCCTTTCTTTTCTCTTTCAACCTGATTCTTTGGATTCTCTCACAATACTAAGTCTCCTACCTCAAAGACTCTTGGCTTAATATGTTTATTATAGTTTTGCGAGATCCTATTCTGATACACTTTCAGGTGCTCATAAGCTTGTGTTTGATGCTCTTCAAGTAACTCCAATTGTTGAAGCCTAGCTACTCTATAATCTTCATCTGTGATCAATCCTTGTAATAACACTCGTAGAGATGGGATTTCAACCTCTAATGGTAGAACTGCTTCGGCCCCATAGACTAGTGAGAATGGCATGGCTCTGGTGGGTGTTCTTATGCTGGTTCTATAGGCCCATAATGCTAGATTGATTTGCATATGCCAATCCCTTCCTGATTTGTTAACAGATCTCATCAAGATTTTCAAGATGTTCTTATTCGTGGCTTCAGCTTGCCCATTCCCTTGAGGGTAATAGATTGGTGAAGAGTGATGAGTGATATGAAATGTAGCACAAAGTTCATCAACATCCTTGTTTTTAAACTGTTTCCCATTATCTGTTATGATGGCATGTGGAATACCATATCGGCAAATGATATGATTCAGGATAAACAGGGAAATTTGTTTACCTGTTGCTGTTATCAATGGAACCGCTTCAACCCACTTTGTGAAATATTTTGTTGCGGTTATGATTTGAAGAAGGTGGATGTATGATGCCAATTAGATCAAACCCCCATTGGTAGAAAGGCCATGCTGTAACAAATGGGTGTAAATCTTGTGCTAGGGTATGTATCATATTACCATGATATTGACATTTGCTGCATATCTTCACAAAATGACAAGCATCTTTTTCTAATGTCTTCCAAAAGTACCCTAAGCGAAGGATTTTCTTAGCTAGATTTAGACCGCTTGAGTGTGACCCGCAAATGCCTTCGTGGACCTCATGTAGAGCTAACTTAGACTCTTCTTCCTCTAAACACTTAAGTAACGTCCCATCAAGACCCCTACGATACAATGTTTCTGAACGGATTAGGTAACGGGTGGCTTGGCGTATGAAATTACATTTTTGGGTGCGAGTTTGGTCTAAGGGTAGCACTTGGTCTTTGAGATAAGTGTAGATAGGTCCATACCAAGGAGAGTCATGTCCATGTAAAAGGGCAACAATTTGGGTGTCAGGAAGGTTGAATGTTGGTTTTACCAACTCTTCCACCAAGAACTCATACTTCTCATTTTGATCAGGTTTTTGTAACAAGGAAGCCAAAGTAGCCATGGCATTTGCTGCTCTATTTTTCTCTCTAGGAATCTATTCAAAGGTGATAAATGTAAAGTATTTCTTCCATCCATCAATCATAGTCTTATAAGGCATCAATTTTTCATCTTTGGTGTGATATTCATTGTTGACTTGATTGATGATGAGTTGGGAATCTCCATAAGTTTGTATCTCCTTGATATTCCATTCTAAAGCCATTTTGATGCCTATGTCTAGTGCCTCATACTCTACTATATTATTAGTGCATGGAAATAAGAGCTTGTAGGACTTGGGAATAGTGTAGCCTTGTGGAGTAACCAATAGTATGCCAGCCTCGGAACCTCCTTGAGTATAAGAGCCATCAAAATATAACTTCCATGTTTTTGCTTCTATGTTAACAATGGTGGAATCCAAAAATTCCACTTGAATAGTTTGTGTGGAAATCATGGGGTTTTCTACTAAGTGATCTGCTATTATTTTCCCTTTGATTGCTTTTCTGTCAACATACTCAATGTCGAATTCACTTAATATCATAACCCACTTGGCAATCCTACCTGTTAGAGCAGTTTTGCTTAATAAGTACTTAAGAGGGTCAATCTTAGTAATCAACTTGATCTTATGCATCAACATGTAATGTCTTAGCTTTTGAGAGGAAAACACCACTACTAAGCAAGCTCTCTCCATAAATGTGTAATTAAGCTCATACTTAATCAAAGTTCTACTCAAATAGTAAATAGCTCTTTCTTTTCCTTGCTCATCTTCTTGTGCTAGAAGTACTCCTAATGATCTTTTTGTAGTAGATATGTATAGAAGAAATGCTTTGCCTTGGATTGGTGGCATGAGAATAGGTGGATTTATCAAATAAGTCTTCAACAATGTGAAAGCGTGATCACATTCTGCATCCCATATGAATATAGTGTCCTTGTGTAATAATTTGGTAAAAGAGTGACATTTTTCAGCTAATTGAGAAATGAACCTTCTTATGGATTGAATTTTGCCTTGTAAGGATCTCATTTGGCTGATGTTCTTAGGTATCTCCATGTCCATTATGGCTTGTACTTTTTCTGGGTCCACTTCAATTCCTTTTGCTGAAACTATATAGCCTAATAGCTTGTCAGATTGGACACCAAAGGCACACTTCTTTGGGTTTAATCTAACTTTGAATTGTTCCAACCTAATGAATATTTTTCTTAGGATTTGTAAATGTTCTTCTCTTGTGTGGGACTTTGCTAGGATGTCATCCACATAATCTTCTAAGAAAGTGTGCATCATGTCATGAAAAATAGTTGTCATGGCCCTTTGATATGTGGCTCCGGCATTTTTAAGACCGAAGGGCATGACATTCCAACAAAAAGTACCCCAAGGGCAAGTAAAAGCCATCTTTTCTTGGTCTTTGGGAGCAATCTTTATCTGATTGTAGCCACTAAACCCATCCATTAATGAGTACATTGCATGACCTGTTGTCAAATCCACTATGGTATCTATGCTTGGCAATGGGAAATCATCCTTGGGACATGCAAGATTTAAGTCTCTAAAATCCGTACACACACGGATAGATTTATCATGCTTGGTGACCAGCACAATGTTAGAGATCCAATCGGCATATGCTATTGTTCTTATGAATCCAACCTTTAGCAATTTTTCCAATTTTGCCTTCACTAAGAGAGCCACATGTGGATGCATTTTCCTTAGCTTTTGCTTCACAGGTTTAACTCCGGGTCTAACATTCAAATGATGCATTATGAAATCAGGATCCAATCCGGGCATGTTAGCATATGACCATGCAAAGTTTACTTGTTTTTCTTGGAAGAATTTTATGAAATCTTCTCTTTCTAGAGGTGTAAGTGATGTTGCCAAGTGTATAAACTTTGGATCTAATTCTGTCCCAATGTTGACCTTTTCTATTGGTTCTATAAGAATAGGTGATATTTCTTCCTCATGTTCGGGCAAAGTATCCAATCTCTCTTCCTTTGGTGCCACAGTTGGGTTTTCACCAAAAGAAATGTCTTTTATTTTTATTTGTTTTGGTTCTAATGGTGCCACAGTTGGGTTTTCACCAATAGAACTTTTCATTTTTTTATTATTTTTTTTCATTTTTTTCTTTTGACTAAGAGATTGGACCCCTGCTGCTGTCATTATGTTCGTATTGAATTCATTGGTGAAAGAGGGTTCAACCGCATTAACATAGTGATTCATTGCTTGGTCATTGGGAAAGTAAAGTAGGTCATTTGGTTCGGTTTGGTCCCAATCGATGAGGTTCAAATTTATCAAAAGTAAGGGTTCATTGGGTAAAATGACATTAATAGGCATTATGGACATGACTTCATTTGAGGGTTTGTACATTGTATCATTTAGATCTATGATGTGCGCTTCCTCAAGATGATCCATGGAAGAAGGGTCAAAGTCCCCTTCACTCGAGTCCTCATCAACCTCTACGGGAAACAACATGGGAAAAGCCACAAGCGGGTTAAAACTAACATTTGAATCTCTCTCCTCTGAAGGCATCCAAAATGTTTCTATACATGCTCCATTGGTAGGTACTTGCTCTATATTAGGCCTTTGAATATGAGGTTCTTCACTAATTTGAGCTTCTTGCCTTGGGATTTTTGCATAAGTATGTATAGCAATCACTTCCTTATCATGACATGATTCATCCGATAAGGTATCCCATTCATAATCCTGAAAATCATCACTATCTCCTTCGGATTCTAAGGCATTTATTTGAGGGTAAAAATCATGCATTGGGCTTGAACTTTCTCCTTTGAATTGAAAACCTACTCCAAATTTTTCATGATTTTCCCTCCAAATAGGTTCAATAGGTTCTAATAACCCCCTATTTCTTTGGCCTAAGGGTCCTCTTCCCTTGTATCCCATCTTCTGCATTATATCGAAGCCTTTCCCATATTGCTCGGTTTGTATCTTTACTTGCTAAATTCTTTCCATGGGAGTGTTGGAGGTATCTTCCTCATCATGGTAAAGCAATTGAAGGACTTCATCTTCTTCCTTATCCCATGTTTCTTTGTTATCTTCCCTTACAAAATAGGAATTATACTTATGTGGAAGATGTTCTTTTGATGGTTTACCATGTGATTTTGGAGATGTGGGCATGTCAAATAGAGAAATAGAATATTCCCCTATTCCTTTTGAACTAATCTTGCATTGTTTTTCAAATTTATTCATCATTTCACTCATGTGTTGGTAACGATCTTCCTTGACTTTTTCCTTTTCTTCTTTGGTAGGTTTATAAATCCCCATCTCCAATTTTGGTGCCAGATATGAACTTTCCATTGCATTTGCACCCTCATAGCTCACTTTTTCCTTTCCCTTAGTTGATGTTGTTGAGCTAGCTTGAGGAGGGTGTTGGATAACATCCAATGTTAGTTCTTTCATTTCAACATCTTCAATTGTGGTCCTTTGAATAATTCCCTCCCGGTTATGTGGAATGTATAACTCATGAGGAGGTTTGAGTGCATTGCAATATTGGAATGGGTTAGAGTCTCCTCCAACCATGATTTCTTCACCCATGTACAAAAATTTTATGCATTGGTGCTACGTGGATGGGACTACTTGCATCTCGTGGATCCATGGTCTCCCCAATAAAATATTATAAGTTAATTTCATGTCCAGCACTTGGCAATTGGTATCCTTCTTGATCGGTCCCACTTGGATGGGCAATACAATCATGCCTTTAGAAGCTCTTTCAGCTTCATCATAAGCTTTAATGGTGATTTTCTTTGTAGGGTCAATGCAAGACTCATATAGACCTAAGGATTTGACAAGACTTAATGTGCATATGTTGAGACCAGCCCCTCCATCAATGAGGGCTCTTTTGACTCTATGCCTTTCGATTAAGACCTCTATATGCAATGGTAGATTTTGAGGATGGGTTATAGACATGTCATCTTGATCAAAAAATGAAAGACAATGAGGTGCTACAAGATGACTTACCATATTTTGAAACTTTTATGCCTCTAAGTTAGTAGGAAAATGTGTCTCTAATAGAGATTTTTCCAAAATCTTCTTATGGTTTGGTGACAACTTCAATAACTCTAAGATAGAGATTTGTGCTGGAGTACGTTGCAATTGATCAACCAAACTATAAGGCCTTGCTGTTGTAAAAGGTTGTTTGACCACAATGTTGGATTGTGGGATGTTAGTGCTTTGAGGAGCTATCCCTTGTAGGGTCATTCTAGAATTTTTCCCTCTCATAATGACATTTGATGCTTCCTTTTGAGGTTTTGCATTGACTATTACAGCATTAACAATATGATCATAAGGTGGCGCAAAGTTGAGATTATTGGCGCTTTGCTTCTTGCTATTTGATGACTCACCCTTATCATGTTTGTAAAAAGATTATTTGAATGATGTATGATCTTCATTGTTTGGAGGTCTATCAATGGTGATTGTGCCATTATCAATTAAATCTTGCACTACATTCTTTAGTTGCAGACATTCATTTGTTGTGTGTCCTCGATTCTGTGATACTCACAATGGCTATCGGCACTCCACCAACTAGGCTTATTATTTGGCTCGTAAGGCTGAATTTTGGGTAAAGTAATGACATTATTAGCCATAAGAGTCTTTAATGCCTTTTCAAGGGGTTCACCCAAGGGTGTGAAGTTCTTTGGAGGAGTTGGCCTCAAATATTTATCAAATTTAGTACTCCTCAAATTATCTCCTTGATTTCCATTGTTGGTGTGGTTGTTGTTGGATGGTGCATTGGAACTCTGATTGGTATTATTCACTTGATTAGGTGTCCTTGTAAGAGCAAATGGGACCACCTTCAAGTTGCTAGATTCAACTACTCCATCATTCACAATTCCCTTATTGTTGTTCTTATAACAACTATTACTATTGAACCAATTATTCTTCTGATTATTGCCATTGTTGCCACTGTTGGAGTTGTTCTTATTATCTTTGTACAGTTTGAGTTCTCCACTTTTGACCAACACTTCCTCCGTGGTTACTCCATTTTCAATTAGATCTTGGAAGATCTTTGGACATTGCATTCGTAAGCGGTAGTTTAACTCATTACTCAAACTGTTTATGAAGATATCCATCTTCTCTTTTTCAGGCACACTTCTAGGATATCTTGCAAAAACTATCCACCTTTGTAGAAAAGTGAGGAATGCCTCTCCGTCTTTTTGTTTTTTGTTGCATAATGTTATCATCGTGACCTCATGTTTAATGTTATATGAGTAATGGGCCATGAATTTTGAAGCTAACTCTTCGAAGGTCTTAATACCAGAGGGTAACTTAGAAAACCACTCCATAGCCATGCCTCCTAAGCTTCGCGGGAATAATCTCATTAAATATGTTGTATCATGCATGAACTCTAAGCTCAATGCACAAAACTCCTGTAAGTGATCTTGGGGATCTGTCATTCCTTCGTACTTGTCATACTTAGGAAACACAACATTGATTGGAAATGGCATCATAACCAAGCTTTTATCAAATGGGAATGGACACAATGCTTCTATAGAGAAAGGCTTGGGAGCCCCGCTTTGCTTGATGTTGTCCAATTGCATTTGAAACATCTTGAATTGCTTGTTCATGATGTCTAGGGTACTCTCCTCAACTTTCGGTGCTTTAAATTGGTTGACATCATAGTCACGGGGAAGCTTGAGACCTTTTTGTACTAAGTCCATGAAATGTTTTTCTCTATCTCTGTCCACTGCCTTTTCCATGAGCTTTTTGAAATAAGGGCATTGGATAGCCTCACTAACTTTTTCATCTGTGGCATCTTCTGTCATTGGTTCGGTGTTAGTTTGAGTGTGAGTTTGGTCAACTCCTTGAGCATTTTGATCTACTCCTCCATTGTTGGTATTGCCTTGGTTATTAATATTGCTTCAGTTATTCGTGTCAATGCCTCCACTATTGGCATTACCTTGGTTGGTGAGATCAATACCACTATTATCCTTACCACCCAAACTACCATAATACATCATGTTGTCTTATTTTTCTTGTTCGAGTGACTTTTGTGGTACTCTAGGAGTAGTTTCATCTCTGGGATAAGGGAGCTCTTGTCTCAAATAGGTCCCGTCAGCTTGCAAGGTTTTCTTGATATAATATGATTTGGTGAATGCAGGCATGAACCTTGGATACAAGTCAAGACTACTTGGGGTCTAATGCTTTGTAAAATTTTGACAGATATGTGAAACAGGATTTTCGACCAAACTGTAAGTTGAATCAGTGAAAACTTGAAAAAGGGTACTCAAATTGATATTCAAAAATTTTTGATTCTTCCTGGAAGTACTCTCTCTTTTCCCTTTTGTTTTCTAGGCGTGACTAAACCAAGCACAGCCGTGTCTGAAACCTACATAGGCGTATACTAGTTTGTTGATAGGCGGCACTCTGTAAATGTACAGGGGGCACTTTGCTTGTTGTTAAGCGAGTTTCCAGAATTTACAGGTGTGTTTGAATCTCTGTTAGGTGGGACTTTACTATATCCACGCATGTTTAAACAAATCACAGGCATGACTGAATCTCTGATAGGCGTGTTTAAAATGTGCCCAAGCGACACTTCTCTGACCGGGTATAAAATTTTGAAAAAAAAAAAATTTAATTTTGATCAGGTATTTTTAGAAAATTCTTGTTTTGAAAATTAGGAACAAACGCAACACACACATAAACTCTAAACAACAATCTAATGTGTATATTCTCAAATGTTTTCACGGGCATAACACAAGAATAGATTCCAAACAGCCTACCTAGAGTCAAATTGGCTTGTAAACATGGCTCTACAAGGTGGCCTTTCTAATTTACTTGGGCTTTAATGAGTATTCCGTTCAAATGAATTAAAATCTCTCATCCCCCAAGTATGTAAAGGGGCTTCCCACACGCACCAAGGCATGATTTTGCGCAATCCATAAGGACTACTAGAGGAAGTTTGAGAAGATTAAAATCCCTTTGTCATGCACCCCATTAAGGATGCATGTGTTTCATTTTATAGTGGGTCGGATTCTCATGGCAAAAGCAAGTTTATCCCACTTTGGGCTGTCCCTCTCACTAGCCTTGCTAAGGCAAATTCGGGAGGCGAGCCCACTAAATCTCTAGCATGTTCATTTTACAAGTAAGGAAAATTGGAATTTAAGTAAAGTTTTGGGAATTTGTTTCACCAAGAAGATGAAGAGCATATCCCTAACTTTCTTTTTGATTCCCAAACACTTAGTTCTTTTTCAACCTCTTGACAAGGAGGTTCTTAGAATTGAAATGTGTGGTTCAATTTCCTTTCTATTTAAGCTAGATTTAAATGACAATGCCACAAGTTAAGGAAATGCAAGCTTGTTTAAGTGAAATACCTCTCCTTGTAGCTAGCAAAGGCTAGGGGCATTTTTGAGTTATTGATTTTCATTTTTCACTCACCTTGGCAATTTGCTCCAGCTCCCTCCTCCAACAAGTTAGTCCAACACGACCAATTCACAATGAGGGGAAACTAAACTTGCATGTAATCAATCAAAAGATTTAAATGAAAGAAACTTTAAGCTCAAGGTTCATAAATCTAATTTAGAGACACAAATTTTTGCTTGTAAGCTTCAATCACAACTAAATACTTCTCATATACCTTGACATCCTCATCTAATGTGGATTCAAGGACAGCCTTTGTATGCACTTGATTCTCCTTCTTTATTTTCTTTGCCAAGGCTTTTCCCTCCTTATTGAACCTACTCTTTGGCTTTCTCACTCTCGGATGTCTGCTCATTTACTGATTAACAATAAACAAAGACAATCAGATTTTCAAATTTATCCAATTAAAGACCAGAATAGAAAATAAACAGTAGGCGACATCGTCCAGCTAATAGGCGTGAACAAATCACTCGAAAGCGTGACTTTAGTGATTAACCGCGACACTTCTCAGTGACATAGGTGACATCAATAATTCACAAAGGCGGTAACTGTTTCCAATCTAAGTGTGAGCAACTTTAAATGCGCGGAAAATAGACAGAGAAAAGTGACATTTAAAGTATTAAGAGCGATAAAGGAATTATATCAAGCGCAACTTTAGACTTCAAATGCAATGCAAAGTCATATTCAAAGCGACAGAAAGCTTAGCTAAAGCGTAAATTTAGACTTTAAATGCAAAGCAAAGGAATTTTTGAAGCGACAGAAAATAACAGGTAAGCGATACTTCCTGTCGCGTAGGCGTGATTGAAAGCGGTAAAGGTTGTATGCTTTACTGTTGCAGGCATGAGTTTCCAGCTAGCAGGCATGAGAACAGTGTCCGAAGCGACAACGAAATGCCTCAAGGCGTGAGTAAATTTCCTATAGGCGTGACTTTAGCAAATTCCTACATAAAACACACGGAAACAACACAAAAATGCATGCAAAGATGATTTAAATCACAAATTTGTTAGAATTTTAGGCTCAAGCCCCACGATGGGTGCCATTTGTGTGATGAATGAAATCACCTTCATGAAATTAAGATCAAGTAGCAACAATTTAAGCTAAATACAAAGGAAATTTACTCTAAAATGCAACTACAATCTATAACATCTCATGGATCTCTAGAAAGAAGTGGTAAGTGAGCTCTCAGCTGCAAATCCTCACTAGTGACACCTCTAAAATGAGAAGAATGCTGCTAAAATGCTTCTAAATGCTTAATCTAAGAGAGATTCATGCTTAATCTAGCTCCATTTTGATAACAATGCAATGATAAAATGCTAAAATGATAAACTCTAAATGCTCAAATGCTTCAATGGCTCTTAGAATGCTCAATTTGCCTATAGTAACAATGCTTTTGCAAATGACTTCCAAGATGGAAATGCTCTCCAAAATGCCTCATATTTATAGTAATTTCCCAAGGGTAGGGGGTAGAGTGAATTGATCATGGTTAGCTCATGGTTGAGTCAAAAACTTTGCTTTGTCCATCAATGTGGGGACAATTTACAATTTGTGAGTGATTTATGTCCCTTTTTTAAGTGATCCATGTGCACTTGTTTTCTCAATTTTCATTGGTTGATCACTTTGTTGAGGGAAAATAGAATTTATTAATTCAATTAAGTAATTAAATTTTTAGCCATGGAAGGGTAATAGGTTCAATTTGATTTATGATTTAAACAACTATGCAATTAATTAATTAAAATCAATTATATAATGCTTTTGCCCCTTTTAAGCTTTGATTTAATCCTTTAACATCATCCTTATCTAATTCTTTTATTTTAACTGATTTTAATCAACTTCATTTAATTATGTCCCCTTTTTAATGCATTTTGATGATTTTGAGCCATTTGATTGATTTTTGCACTTAAAACCCTTTGTCCAATTTTACGTGTCTACAGTGCACAAGGATTACTCCCACTTTCAAACTCCACCCTTGATCAAATCTTTTGCCTCTTAATCTCCATGGTCCATTCATCTTTAAAATGAGAGGTCTCTTCTCATTCAAAGGATCCCTACTCTTGATACTAATGTTATGCTGCAAGTTTCTTGGTGCCATTGGAGCTTTTGAAGAACTTGTTGCATTTTAGTCTTCATATTTGTATTGTAGCTTAGTTTTTATGGCATTCTTAGCTTAGTTTCCTTTCATGCTTTAGCTTAGCTCACATAGCTTAACTAGTAATGGCTTGTAACACTCTCATTTTCATAGTTTAGTTGCATTCTTGCATTCTCATTCTAGAATAGCTTGCATTGCATCTATTCATTGTGATTCTTGAAGATATTGGCATCCTTGCCCTTGTCTCTTTGAATCTCTCATTGCATGGTTTACTAACAAGGTTGCATGCTTAATAGCTCTAGCTGAGAGCCCTCTAAACACCCTTGCACTCCATGCCTAGGGAGCTCTAGGTCACTTTTCAAGGTTTCCAATCCATGGATGCCCTTGGAATCAATGGCTTAGAGAAGTGCACATCTTGAGTGTACAGTAATTACATGATTATATATTCAAGTTTATAAGTACATCAAAGAAACATATGATGCCCATAGCATAATTTGATGGATCCTATTTGCATACACCTTTAATAGACATCAACTATTTTATATGAGTCTTGTTTGTTTGTCTTTTATTTATCTATCCACCTTTCCTCACTAGGACTATAATGAGAGAATAAGAGGATAGACTTTAAATATTCTAATTCCTTTTCTTTACAAAATATATACACCTTAATTACTTAGGGCATTTCTCATTATTATAATTATTTATTAATTATTTTTTATTGTTATGATTACTTATCAATTATATATGAATCATATATGTCCATATCTCTTATTAAATATATTTAAGTTTATTTTTGTTTAACTATATAATATAAATTTATTTCATAATAATGTATTTCACAATTCATCATGTCATATAGGACCAAGCACATTTCATATATATAGTTGTCCATAAGTTATAAAAATAAATGTTAATAACTTAAAATAATAAGAAACCTATGCATACCTTTAAATAATAGAAACTCTTAAATTTCTTTTACCCTTTTGATTTCCACATGACTATCTTTTCTTATCCCACATTTTCTTCATTTTATTCTAAAGTGTATTTTATAATTATTTTTCTTTTAATATTCTCCTACATTTCCTCCTTCATTCTCTCCTATATTTACTCCTTAATTTTCTCCTTTATCTCCTCCTTCATTTTCGCCTCTATCCCTTTTTCCTAAAGTGTTAAAAATCATTTTATATTTCTATCTCCCAAAAGTCACTACTATATGACTAATAATTGTATCCCTTAACACTATAGTAATTTATTATTTTTCTTTATTATAATTGCTTCATAATTAATCTCTACACTTATTCCCTTAAGTCACACGCATATTCTTCCACTATATTATCTTTCATTTGTTACTAATATAATTAATGAATATATATTTATTAATATCATTATTTACTAGTGATCTTTGATTATTAGTAACATTATTTATATGTTTATTATTATAATGATTTATATATGTTATCTATATATTGAATCCAAAATGAGATATATATATATATATATATATATATATATATATATATATATATATATATATATATATATATATATATATATTGTAGACACTCAAATATGGGCAAGTGCTTTAAAATCCTTAAAATAGCTCAAAATAATCAAAATGTACTAATTCTCATTAATAAGGATCAAATCAAAATGGACATTTATTAAATCAAATTGGACAAAATCAATAAAATCAAAGGAAAAATCAAATAATGACATTAAATAATTAAATACAAGCTTAAAGGGGTGAAAAAAACACTATATAATTTATTTTAATCAATTAATTGTATAGTTGTTTAATCAAAAATCAAATTGAACCTATTCCCTTACATGGATAATTTAATTAATTAATGAAATTTAATTAATCATAATATCTTTCAACAATAAATTGAGGAACCAATGAAAATTGAGAACACAAAGCACATGGATCACTCAAAGGAATTGAATCTCAATCACACATTCCAAGCTTTGAATCTCATCCACTCAATTTTGTCCTTTTGTCCAAAGCTTTGAGACAAACATTTAAATTGTCCCCCCATTTAAAAATATTGCAAAGTTTTTGACTCAACCAAAGGTAAATCATGATTACTTCACTCTACCCCCTACCCTTGGGAATTTACTATAAATGAGAGGCATTTTGAGAGCAATAATCATCTTAGAATTCATTTGCAAAGCATCATTACTATAGTCAATTTCTTGAGCAATTGAGAGCATTTAGCATTAGCATTTCAATTTATCTTTGCATAATGGGGAATTGTGAGCTAGATTAAGCATTGTAGCATCATATTTTCTCATTTTAGAAGTGTCACTAGTGGAGATTAAGCTGAGAGCTCTATGGGAATTTTGTGCATTGAGCTTGGATTTCATGCACGATACCACCTATTTAATGAGATTATTCTCAAGAAGCTTAGGAGGTATGGCCATGGAGTGGTTTTCAAAATTACCATCCGGCATTAAAACCTTTGAAGAGCTAGCTTCGAAATTTGTGGCCCACTATTCATATAACATCAAGCACAAAGTCACAATGATAACTTTATGTAATACCAAGCAAAAGGATGGAGAAGGATTCCCCATTTTCCTACAAAGATGGAGGATGGTATTTGCTTGATACCCTAGGAGTGTACCCAAAAAAGAGAAGATGGATATCTTCATCAATAGTTTGAGCAATGAGATGAATTACCGGTTGAGAATGCAGTGTCCTAAGACCTTCCAAGATCTTATTGAGAATGGAGAAAAAACTAAGGAGGTATTAGTTAAGAGTGGAGAGTTAAAACTCTACAAAGATAATAAGAATTACAATAACAATACCTCCAACAACAACCAGAATAAGAACTTCTCTAACAATTATAATCGGTTTGGGTTGAAGAATAATAATAAAGGAGTAGTCAATGATGGTGTTGTTGATTCTAGTAATTTGAAAGTGACTCTCTTTTCTCTCACAAGAACACCTAATCAGGTGAACAATGCAAATCAAGCTCCCAAAGTGCCTTACAACAGCAATACCAATAGTGGCAATTTTGGGAACAACCAAGGAGGTAACAAGTCTACTAAATCCTTGGTACCAACTCCAAAGAGGAACTTCACACCTTTGGGTGAGCCTCTCAAGAAAGCATTGAAGACTCTCATGGCTAACAATATCATTAATTTACCTAGCATTCAACCCTATGAGCCACAGAATAAACCCAGCTGGTGGAGTGAGAATAGCCATTGTGAATATCATAGAATTAGAGGGCATAAGACCAATGAGTGCTTACAATTGAAGAACGTGGTGCAAGACTTGATTGATAGTGGTACAATCACTAGTGAAGGACCTCAAGGTAATGAAGATCACACAGCGTTTAAACAACCTTTTTATAACCATGAAAAAGGTGAGTCATCCAATGGGAATAAACAGAGCAGCAACAATATCAATTTTGCGCCTCCTTATGATAACGTTGTCAATACATTGTCCAAAAGTGAACATGTGGTAAATACTATAGTGATCAAAGAACAGCCCCAAAAAGAAACGTCTAATGTTATCACTAGGGGGCAGACCTCAAGGATTACCTTACAAGGGGTTGATCCTAGACCTATTGGCCCTCCGCAACCCAGCATTTTGGCAAAACAATTGGCTACAACAACAAAACCATACAGTTTGGTGGATCAACTACAAAAGACTCCAACACAAATTTCTATCTTGGAGTTATTAAAGTTATCGCCAAATCACAAGGAAATCTTAAAGAAGGCATTAGTGGAAACTAATGTTCCTACCAACTTGGATGAAGAGAAGTTTCAAAATATGGTAGGGCACCTCTTTGTGCCCCATTGCCTTTCATTTTCAGACCATGATGATATGTCCATTACCCATCCCCAAAATCTGCCATTGCATATAGAAGTCTTGATTGAAAGACATAGGGTCAAGAGAGCTCTCATAGATGGGGGAGCTGGTCTTAACATCTGCACTTTGAGTCTTGTCAAATCTCTAGGATTATCCGAGTCATGCATTGATCCTACAAAAATAATTACCACTAGACCCCTAATTTTCAGCATTTTTCAGCAATAAAAAAATCATCTTTAAAAATTTAAAAAATATATCAATTCTTATTCAAAAAAATTATTAAAAATATTAATCATAAACTTCATCCATTTTATCACATTTAATTAGTTTACATCATCTTCAAATTCCAAACATGAATGTCATTTTTATACTATTGAAGTTGAACAACTTTAATTTTGTTAGCCTTTTCCTTTGTAAAAGGGTCATAGCTTATTGTGCTTTTACCCAGTCTTGTCAAATCTCTAGGATTATCCAAGTCATGCATTGATCCTACAAAAAGAATTACCATAAAGGCCTATGATGAAACGGAAAGAGCCTCAAAAGGCATGATTATATTGCCCATTCAAGTTGGACCAGTCAAAAAGGACATAAAATGTCAAGTCTTAGATATGAAACTAACTTATAATATCTTATTGGGGAGGTCGTGGATTCATGAGATGCAAGCGGTTTCGTCCACGTATCATCAATGCATAAAATTTTCGTACATGGGTGAGGAAATCACGATTAGAGGGGATTCAAATCCTTTCCAATATTGTAATGCACTCAAACCTCTCCACGAACTATTTATTCCCCATAACAAAGAAGGAATTATCCAAAGGGCCACCATTGAAGACATCAAAGAGGATAATCCTAAGTTAACATTAAGTGCTACTTCAAACCCTCCTCAAGCTAACTCAACTACATCAACTAAAGGAAAGGAGAAAGTGAGTTATGAGGGTCCAACATCAAATGAAAATTCAGACAAAGCATCTAAACTAGAAGTAGAACTTTTCAAACCCACCAAAGAGGAGAAAGATAAAGCTAAGGAGGATCATTACAAAAAAAGGAGTGAAATGATGCATACATTTGAAAAACAATGTAAAATCCAGTCCAAGGGAGTAGGGGAATATTCAGTTTCCTTATTCGATTTACCCACATCTCCAAGAACACATGGGAAACCATCCAAAGAACATCTTCCTCATAAGTATAACTCTTATTTTGTAAGAGAAAGTGACAAAGCAGCATTTGATAAAGAAGAAGATGAAGTTCTCCAATGGCTTTATCATGATGAAGATGATACATCCAATACTCCCGTAGAGAGAATTTAGCACATTAACATTCAAACCGAGCAATATGGGAAAGGATTTGAGATAATGCAAAAAATGGGGTACAAGGGAAGAGGACCCTTAGGCAAAATAAATAGAAGCTTGCTAGAGCCTATTGAACCCTCATGGAGGTCAAAAGAAGAAAGATCAAGGGTAGGCTACCAGCACAAAGGAGAAAGCTCCAGCCCAATGCATGATTCATATCCTCAAGTGAACACGGTGGAATCCAATGTGGATAGTGATGATTCTCAATTTATCTTTGCATAATGAAGAATTGTGAGCTAGATTAAGCATTGTAGCATCATATTTTCTCATTTTAGAAGTGTCACTAGTGGAGATTAAGCTGAGAGCTCTACTTACCACATCTAATTAGAGAACCATGAGATGTTATGGATATTAAATGCATTTCTTAGTTTAAATTTGTATTGCATTTGCTTTGATTTGTTAGTTAATAGTCCTAATTTTATGAAGGTGTATAGCGCGCGCACACACACATATATATAATTTTGAGTGAACCACATTATATATAATATATCAGTTATGGCTTTAGTTTGGTACATATTGATTGATTAATATTGTTTTATAGATTGATCAATATGATTTATATTAATTCAGTAATATTAATTATCTATATATATGTATATTTTAAGTAATATATTATAATCTAATTAAACTATTGATTAATAATGTTGATTAATCAATATAGTATTAATTAATATTTAATTATTATTATTATTCCCAATATAATTAAAGATATATTTTAAGTAATATATTATAATCTAATTAAACTATTGATTAATAATGTTGATTAATCAATATAGTATTAATTAATATTTAATTATTATTATTCCCAATATAATTAAAGATTTAATTATTGATTAATAATAATTGAACATAATACACGTTAATTTATATTTGTATGTCAATTATGGTTCATGAGAGACCGCCCCTCCCAAATTTGCTTGTCCTCAAGCAACAAAATATTTTCTACTTATGATATAACACAATAACATTAAAATTCTAGAACGATGAACGTTGCCACTACCGCTGCTGGGTTTCCCGCCCAGCGTTTTGAACGTCTAAGCGCGGAAACCAGACCCGATGCCAATCTTCTTCTGCCTGCAAGTGTTCGCTCTGCGCCGAGGTTTGTGTCTTTGGGTGGTGGTGCATCTGCAGGTTTGGGTGATGTTGTCCCTGGTGTTGTTGTGTCCTATGCCGATGTTGCAGCCTATGAAGCAGGTATCCATGGCCCTGGCCCAGTTGGTAGGGGGGTTCCCAGTCTCCTCTTGTGCAACCGGTTTCAGTTTGTAAATCCATTAGGGTAAAGCTTGATTCTGATACTGTGGATGAGATTGTTAAAAATGCTGATGATTTTTCTTCTCATGCTGCTATTTTTCATTTTAGGGGATTCTGGCCCTCACTCTCTGCTTTGCATGCTTGGATCTCTAAGCATTGGGAGCCCATTCTTTCTGATGCGGTGCAGATTTATCCTGTGGCTAGGGGGTTTTTTATTGTCAAGTTTGAGAATGTTGATGATAGGAAAACAATCTTGTGTGGTAACTGCTTCACTTGGGATGAGCGTTTTCCCCTGATGGCCAAACCTTGGTATCAAGGGTTTGATCCTCTTTCAGAAACTTTCAATAAAATACCCTTATGGGTAAGGCTGTCGAATCTTTCCCTCCACCTTTGGCTGGATTCTATTTTGGAAACTGTAGGAGAGGCTTTAGGGGACTTCCAAATGGTGGACTTAGACTCCTCTAAAATCTTTAAGACTACTTATGCTCGTATTCTAGTGGAGATTGATGTCTCTAAGGGTCTCCCTGAATAGATTGCTTTGGATTCTCCTATGAGCTCTTGGATTCAAAATCTGGATTATGAGAATATTCCGTTCAGATGTAGGATGTGTCACAAGACGGGACACCTTGCTGCTCGATGCTTATCTAACAAGAGCAAATCAAAGAAACTACCCTCTTGGTGGGCGAGGGCCTCGGACCACCACTATACGGTGCGAAAATCTTCTAAGGTGGTGGGCTCGAGCTCGAGCCTTGCTTTGGATGGGGCTTCAGCTGACGCTTCGGCTGCTTCTGATGTTGTCTTTGCTGTTGTTGGTGATGGCTCTGATGTGGCTCTGTCCCATGAGGTTGCAGTTGTCTTTACTGGTGATACTTCTACTTCCCCTATCCAGACTGTTGACGTTGTCCCTGTCCAGTCTGTTGTTGATGCCCTTGCCCAATCCGCTGGTGCTATCTCTGATTCTGCAGCCTTGTCCACGGACGTTGTTGTTGTCTTTGGTCCTGCTACTGCTTTGGGTGCGGGAGTTGTGCACTCTTATGTGACCTGCATGTTAGTGGGCTTGTCTTGTTCTTCTTTGGCTTGGCAGAAAGATGTCAGAAAGGTGGAGGATGGTTGGACAACAGTGAAAGGCAAAAAATTCAATCCTTCCACTCCATCTTTTGACATGAACTTACGTTCACATAAGAAAGGGCAAAAATGTAAATCTTGATGGCCCTTGTTTGGTTGTTGGTGTGGGCTTTTGTCCACCTGGTTGGAACACTGGTTTGTTCCTTTTGTTTGTTTAGTGGGGCACCATAGTTGTATTGGTTCCTAATTGCAAAATCTGTCTATGCTCTTGTACAAGGTTTCGGGTCCTTTCAAAACCTGCTTTTATGTAATCAAAACAATAGGGGTTGGTAATTTAACTAAAAAACATTTCTAGATAAACCAAATAAAGTATACACTTGAAAACATATGCATGAATATGTGAAGGTATGAAGTATACATGAAGCATACACACTAATGCATGAGGACACGAAGCATACATATTAATGCATGTGGCCACAAAGCATACATATTGATGCATGAAGACACAAAGAATGCACGGAGTATACTTATCACTCAATGTGACCGAATTACTCCTCTCTCCCTTCACAAACTCCCTATTCACTATAAGTCTTAGACGCAAGTAGATAATCATACTTATCAAAGGACTTGGTGGTTAATATATGATATGAACCTCAACTTAATAAAAAAATGCATTCAAGTTTATAAGTACATCAAAGAAACATATGATGCCCATAGCATAATTTGATGGATCCTATTTGCATACACCTTTAATAGACATCAACTATTTTATATGAGTCTTGTGTGTTTGTCTTTTGTTTATCTATCCACCTTTCCTCACCAGGACTATAATGAGAGAATAAGAGGATAGACTTTAAATATTCTAATTCCTTTTCTTTACAAAATATATACACCTTAATTACTTAGGACATATCTCATTATTATAATTGCTTATTAATTAATTTTTATTGTTATGATTACTTATCAATTATTTATCAATTATATATGAATCATATATGTCCATATCTCTTATTAAATATATTTACTTTAATATATTTAAGTTTATTTTTGTTTAACCATATAATATAAATTTATTTCATAATAACGTATTTCACAACTCATCATGTCATATATGACCAACCTCATTTCATATACATAGTTGTCCATAAGTTATAAAAATAAATGTTAATAACTTAAAATAATAAGAAAAGTATGCATACCTTTAAATAATAGAAATTCTTAAAATTATTTTACCCTTTTTTATTTCCACGTGACTATCTTTTCTTATCCCATGTTTTCTTCATTTTATTCTCAAGTGTATTTCATAATTATTTTTCTTTTAATATTCTCCTACATTTCCTCCTTCATTCTCTCCTATATTTACTCCTTCATTTTCTCCTATATCTCCTCTATCTCTTTTTCCTAAAGTGTTAGAAATCATTTTATATTTGTATCTCCCAAAAGTCACAACGATATAACCAATAATTGTATCCCTTAACACTATGGTAATTTATTATTATTTTTTATTATCGTTGCTTCATAATTAATCTCTACACTTATTCCCTTAAGTCACACACATATTCTTCCACTATATTATCTTTCATTTGTTACTAATATAATTAATGAATATCTATTTATTAATATCATTATTTACTAGTGATCTTTGATTATTAGTAACATTATTTATATGTTTATTATTATAATGATATATATATATATATATATATATATATATATATATATATATATATATATATATATATATATATATATATATATATATATATAAAATTTTGAGTGAATCACATTATATATAATATATACATTATGGCTTTAGTTTGGCACATATTGATTGATTAATATTGTTTTATAGATTGATCAATATGATTTATATTAATTAGGTAATATTAATTATCTATATATATGTATATTTTAAGTAATATATTATAATCTAATTAAACTATTGATTAATAATGTTGATTAATCAATATAGTATTAATTAATATTTAATTATTATTATTCCCAATATAATTAAATATTTAATTATTGATTAACAATAATTGAACATAATACACGTTAAGTTATATTTGTATGTCAATTATGGTTCATGACAGTCTGGCTTTTTCTCTGGATTGGACCTTTGTCCCTATTTACTGGTCCTTTTTTGTTGTTCCTCTCTGTTGTTGGTCCTTTGGCTGTCCTTTTTGTTTGTTTCAACTGGTAGTTGGTTTTGGTGCTTAATGTTTATTCTTTCTGGTTTCTTGTAAAAGGTTTAGGACCTTTCAAATCATGTTTTCCTCCTAATCAAAACATTTTATTTTTTAATCTTGAAAGAGAATTTTAAGACAACCCATTTAGACAATGAGATGAGAAAAAGGAGTTTAAAAGTAACATAGGATTAGCTAAATTATTCATTGTTGAAGAATAAAGTCATGAATCAACCTATTTTTGCATCCATATTTCAATGAAGTATTTGAAGTAGATTGTGATGCTAGTAGTACTATTATTGGAGCCATTTTTTCAAAATGGATATTTTGTTTACAACTAAGAATTGTATGCTATAGTTCAAGCTCTAAAAAATGGAGGCATTATATGTTACTAAAAAAATGTTTTTTATACCATGATGCTTCACAATTTTTAAAAATTCAAGGAAAATAAAATCAAAGGCATTTGAAGTGGGTTGAATTTTTTAAGAGTTATATTTTTTTTTTATAACACAAGTATAGAAGGTCCAAAGGTGTTGTTGATGCCACAAGTAGAAGTAAAAATTTAATGACAAAGATGAAGATAAAATTTGTGGATTTGATGATCCAAGATTGTATGTTGTTTATAGGAAGCTGATGGTGCATTCTAAAGATTTCAATGCAAGAGAATTTGATTTAGTTAGAGGAAAGTTGGAGAGTTATTTAGCCAAAGGAGTAAGTCAAGATATCGACTTCTAACAACTGCTACAAATACCATAAAAGCCATTGGTGACATTAGTGCGGAATCTTGCTTTAACGAAGAACATAAAGAGGATATGACTTAATATTTTTAATTGTTAACATTATATTGAAAATGAAACATTTCATTTTGTGTCATAAGACTAATGATGATGCTCACATTGTAGAGTTGTTTTTCACAAATATGGTTAAACTAAATGGTTTTCCAAGAAGAGATTGAGATATTAAGTTTGTTGGGTGATATTAAGTTTGTTGGGTGTTTCTAGAGGACCTTATGGAAGAAATTGAAAATTGATAATTAATACATATTTGCCTTCTTTCTGGAGGAATTTTTTCTTAAAATAATTTCTCCACATTAATTTTCTGATACAAATTGAGCAAGTGACTTAGATAGTGGCAAGTTCACTAATGGTGTTTTATTTGTTTGACATTGTAATGAGAAGGATAAAGCCACATTTCTCATGTCGACTACCCAAGCAAAGCAAAGCATATGCCTATTGTGCATCTCAAAGGAGATAGTTCAATCCCAAATACTGCATACAAGTTTTGGTTTTAATTACAGGGTTGTTAGAATTGGTTGTCACAATCAAAGAGCTATTTGTTTGGCTATTGATCTCGTACATCATGCTCATACTAAGTGTGTTGATGTTAAATATCACTTTCACTAAGAGATGGTAGAGATAAGATAAATATATTAATGTCCAACGGAAGACCAACAAGGGTCTATGGGACAGGAATCATACAACCAAAATAGCAAGAAACCAGTAGACCACCAAACAGTGGTCGGGGGAACATGCTAAAAGAACAAGGAAGCAAACAAGAAGAAGCAGAGAACAAAGAACCACCAGGGCAAGGACTAGGGGTCCTTCCCAAGCGGAAAGAAATCGAAGACAGAAGGATAGTGACCCAAAAGAATATGGGTATGGACCTGTCACTGTGATCTGTTGGTGGTCTGTCATTGATGGGTAGAAGCACTGTGAGGGCTCACGGATCTGGAGTGACCGATGGTGGAGGCACATGAGGGCCGCTTCACACCTCGAGCCAAGGGCGAGGGCGAGAAGAAATCCGTAATGAGCTGCTCGGTGACATTCTTCAAGGGAAATAGAAGCTACATGGTATGGTCACAGAGTCGTACCGTCTCCCGTAAATAGAGTGTCAGACATCTCTGGTCAAAGTAACAAAAGAAGGAAGTCAAGGAGCTACATTCTTTGAATAAGCAATAGAATCTCCCTCTAATCTCATAGTATTTAGGGTAGCGGAAAATGAAATGTGCCTCAGTCTCAATCTCAGACAATGTGCATAAACTGCAAATGCGATCCTCTCTGTCAATGTGATGATCAGTCTGTGCTCACAAACGGTGAGAGCCAACTCTGAAAGATTCCAGCGCGATCCGAAGACCATGGCACCAACGCTGTGATAAATATCTAGGTCGAACGATGATCACCTCCTGGATGTGTAAGAAGTGCTCAGCATAAAAAGCCATCCTCAAACGTAAGCCACCACTAGAGTTGGTCCAGGTCGAGATGATGTACTGTCTGTAGATGTCAAGTCTGACATGCTCATTCAACTCATGTCTGGAGGGGAGAAGATGAGCTGGAGCGTCCAAAGAAAACTGAAAGGGGGGTAGGCGATCAATATCAATCCCGATGGACCACAAAAGGGAAGTGGCCTGAGCATACCAACAACGAGCTCTAGAGGAGGTGTCAGATCTAGCCAGCTCAATAGAAGAACAATAGGCGAGGTAAGAGTATCTACTCTGGCCATTCGAAGAGTCTGTGAAGCAACGTAGGCAGTGAAGAAACCAAACCAGGTCGAAGATGGCTCCCAACCTAAAGGGATGAGCCCCGAACTCAGCCAGGATGATGTTGTGGGAGGTGGTACGATGACATCTGATGATGCGCCAAAGGAGGAGAGTCTATATACACTCAATAGAGGCCCAGTCGGAATCAAGAAGAGATGGTCCCCAAACAACAGAGCCATAGAGTACAGTAGGTCTAACCAGGGAATCCATGAGGGATAACTTGGACGAGGTGTCCTGAAAGTGGTGTCTAAAGCATTGTCTCTCAAGCAGGGCGAGGGAACCCATCCCTTTGTTGATTCTGGGTTGAATAGCAAGTCTCAAACTGAAGCGATGACCGAGAAAACTTAACCCCGAGGTATGTGTATGCGAAGGCAATCTCAATCTCATGTCCTTAGAAGTAGAAGTGTAAATGTGAGGTCTTCGAGCAATTGAAGACCATGACCCCTGTCTTCCCCAGATTAACCACAAGTTGTCTCAAATCACAAAAGGAGGCCAAGATATCAAGAATTCTCTGGAGACCCTCAGGTGACGAGACTCAGAGAATCGCGTCATCAGCAAAAAGAAGAATGGAAACTAAGACCTGGTGTAAATAGCATCACCTAGGAGAGACGAGTCTCTAATGAAACCCTCGAGCTCATCAATGTAGATGCCAAATAAGGTGGGCGAAAGAGGGCATCCCTGTTTCACCCCAATAGTGCTCTGAATAGGATTTGAGAAGCCCTCCGGAGTCATGAATCTGCCCTCAACACGCTCATAAAGTCTCATAATGGCAGTCAAAAGAATCTCAGATATCCCAATGTCTCTAAGTCTCTGAAAAAGGGCCACCCGGGGGATGGAATCAAACGCCTTACGAAAGTCAATGAAGCAGCAATAGACTTTCGCAGAGTGATAGCGAGCCTCCTCAATGATCGCCCGTAGTGTCAAAATGTGGTCCATGGTCTAGTAATGTACACGGAAACCGGCTTGAGCTCTAACCCTACAATCCAACCTGTCAAGCTGTGAAGAAAGGATAGTGTTCAATGTCGTGGCATAGAGTTTGGCAAAGGTATGCCCAATCATGATGGTTCTGAAATTGTCGAGGTCCGAGATTGATCCAATCTTGTGGATCGAATGAATTACATGTCTCGACCAAGCCTTAGGGAAGCCAGTGCAAACCACTCTATTAAAGAGTGTGGGAAGATAAGAGCCTAGCACCGTGAAACCGAGCTTGAGGAGCTCCGCCTGAAAACCATCCTCGTTGGCTACTCTACTGCATCTCATAGATCTGACGGCCTCGTGAATGCTAGATGCGGTGAAGATATGGTAGTGAGGGGGTGGGATGAGGTGGAGAGATGGCTGGCCCGAGATGTCATAGAGAGTGGAGGTGTGGGAGATGAGGGAGTCAAGGTCGATGGTGGAGGGCGAAGGGGGGTGCCGCGGGAATAAGGTACGCCAAAAGAGCTTAGGATCCTAGATAAGTGTGTTACACAAGGCTCTGCACTGTGAAGCAATGAAAGAATGTTTCTTCACGCAAAGAAACTAGCGGTAGGAGTAACGGAGATCAATAGAATCTGAAGGGAGGGATTCAAAGGTAGAGAATGGTAAGGTCAAGTTACAAAATGTAAATAATTATAAAAATAAATTAAAAAAATCCCTCATGAAGCTAAGGCCTACAAATAAGTTCTCCTAGCGTAAGACCATGGATCTTGTTCTTCTACTCGATTATACTTTATTCTTTATGTATGTTAATGTCAAATGGGAGAAACTTGAGATGCCATTTAGGTTACAATCCTTTTTTTTCTTCCTCTCAGTTGTTTCATCACAAGCCACTATATGTCGTAAAGATTAGTTGGAAAATAATTTGATATTCTTTGATAGCATAAATACAAATCTATAACTTCACAAGTGTATGTAATGTGCTTGTTAAGTTGTAGTTCATCAAGGCTCACAGGTCAAAATCAAGCGATACTGGGAAAATTGTGTAATTGGGTAGTTGGACAGTACATGGGCTTCAAATGAAGTCTATTACGATGGAAGGTTACATATGTTATGCAGTTTGTCTCTATCCCCATAATCATCTTGCAGGATCTGCAATCAATTGCTTCAATGAAATGTCAAAATAATAGAGGTGCTTTGAAATACGACAAGTCTCCACTGGCTATCTTTGCTTAAGGAGTTTGTTTCACTTCTCTGCTTGAGACGTCTATCCAACCATCAGAAAGTTAAATCTTACCATGGAGAGGCTTATTTTTCCTTTTTAACTCTCCTTGGTAAAATTTAAGTTTCTGATGGCTGGATAGACGCTGGCCTTACTGTATACCATCCTACAACTTCATCTTGTCTAGGATTTATTAAAAAAAAGCATAGAACGGGATGAAATAAAAGTCACCTAAAAGATGGTAGGAGCTTTGCCTTCAATTTGGAATGCTTCCATTATGTCTTATGTGGGGCTGATTGGACTTAAGCTCACTGATGCTGATCATCAATGTCAGTGCAGAGTAGATTTGGGTCAAGCAAAATCTGATATGCAAATTTGGAATCTGCCATATTAGGAAAATGCATTTAAAATGCACTCCAGAATATTGAAATAATCCTTGAACCTTTGTGCACTTCTGCAGACACTCTTATTTTCGTTCTGATGGACTGAAAACTTTGTTTACATTTACCTTTATACACTTTTGTTTCACCTATGTTCTGCTTCTATTGTTTACATTTACCTTTATACACTTTTGTTTCACCTATGTTCTGCTTCTATTGTCAAATTCTGCTTTTATATATCAAAAATAATATTTTTTGCATGACTCACTTCTAAAACTACGTGGTTTGGTCTCACTAAAATGATTGAATTCAATATTCATCATGATCCAATTAAGATCCCAGAGTATACAGTTGATAAATATCCCTCTCAATTGACTTGATCACCTCCTTCCAGAGAAGAATGCAAGGTGGGCATTCGAGCAGAGAATGTGAATAGAAATGCTAGCAGGCAAAATGAGTAGATGATCACAGAATACGATCATCGACAAGTGCGAACCAAAGAAGCATTTCACCCAGTTGAACATAAACTATGGGTCAGCGGGAAGCCTACATGTGCACAGCTCAAAAAAATCAAGTTTAAGTTTATTTTTTAACATTTGTACTTGGGACCATTTGATTAAATAATGAAGCATTGGAGGATGGGATCTGTCAATAAATAATGACTCTTCATACGCTGTGATTGCTTGAAAGGACATTTGGAAGCAATACGTGGACGATGAGATATGAAGGCCATCCACTTCCCAGGCTGAATAGACTTAGATGATAATTTGACATTGGTTCACACCTTTCAGTTGAAACTGCATCCAGCTTAGCTTAGTCAAATTTGATGTCCCATATCATTTAAGTAAAATGAAAAAAAAAACATTTTTTTAAATAACTCAACATCCACTGTTATATATATAAAACAGCAAGCAAATCTAATCAGCTTCGCCAAATCCTCTACCCCACAATGCTCAAAGCATCATGCCACGGTTGTAAAACAGTATCAATTCCATATCTAGTTGGAAACGTTGAAAATCAAGGAACTGTAAAGAACACTTGTGCTAGTTCAGTTCACTATTAAAATGTTTTTACTTTTATTATTTAGAAATTGTATTGAATGCACTTCAAAATCCAATTTCAACATGCTAAAAATTAAACAAGAAATAACTTTTTAACAGCTAAATATTTTTTAGATGTATGGCATAGTTTAGTTCCAATACTCAAAAGGTCATTGTATACATATGGTATACAAAAATTTATGCATTCAAATGACATTTGTATAGCCCTGTGGAATAACCTGTACCATCAGAATGGACACTTACAATCTCCACTCTATTGACAAACAAAATTCAATCACCATTCAGAGGAAACTTGCCACAGAAGTAAAGATATGCTCTCTTTCTAGGGCATGGATTCATGTTGTGACTACAAATTCTGAGATTCAGATTGCCCATGCAATGCCCATTTGCAGAACAGATCGGTTACATGCTATGTGCAACTGTATTAATGAACAGAGTTCAAAAGTTCAGCAAACTGTGCCATCCAACAATTAAGGAATACCAAATGTATAATTTATCAATATCAAGAACTTTGAACCCAATCAAGCTTCTCCTACCGAGCCATGTAGATAATTACAGCTTATTAGAGTTGAATGAATCTCAAATTCTTGATTTTATAAATCATAGTTACATGTCAGTGTCCATGCTCAGCTTCTATTATTGACAGTCGAGAACTGATGAATAAGAACCTGAATGTTTAACATATCATCCATTTAGCTTGTACAAATTACTGGTAGAATGGCCAATAGAAGAACCCAGCCCAATATCAAATATCTTCAATGATGCAGAGGCAATTCTACCTGGCCACTGAATTACACGCAAACCAGGATAGACAACAAACCTGATGCTCAAAAGGGCAAAACCTTCAGATATTAAAAACTAATCCATTTCATGAAATCTGGCAAGCGCTTTCTTCTGTATAGCAACCCTGTAGCTATCTCCAGCATGAGTCTCAAAGCGAGGATCAACCTTCCGTTGTATCTGACTACCAAGACCAGCCCTATCTTCTGTAGCTTGTGCTTGTACAGGCTCCACAATGCCAGTTCCATCCTTCCCAAGTCCCTGATTCATTGATGAAATAGCATAAATGAAGTTGAGAAAAGATTTTATCCACTTGAAATTTATAAAGTACTTCATAAATTTCTCTGTGAGAAAAAGCATTAATAAATTAATAATATACCGAGCCTTCTTGCCAGCCCATGTTTCGCAGCATGCGATTTCCCACATTGCTACCATCAATAGCTTTATCAGTTGTAATAATCTCATAACTTTGAGTTTCACCTCCTGGCAAGCCTAAGCCAACAGACTTTACCCCACCAACACCTGGGGGAAATGGCATGTCAGAACTTCTTCCTCTGCTTCCCAGGCCTGGAAAAAGACAGCATTTCTTAGAAATTAAAACATTAGCATACTGGCTTTTTATAATATTGACAACAGAACCACATCACTAAAGAAATACCATTATTATATCAATGTAAACGACAACAAACAATAAAATTTACATTGTCTACACTTTAGTTCTAATAGTACCAGTAGCTGCTAGTGATGCGCAAACAAAGGGTGTAATTTATTGAAATACTAAATAACAGATTTCAAGCTTACTTTTTTCTGCAAACTCGAGATCTAGTAGACTGTCTGTAGCTGCTGAGGAGCCATAGAGACTACGTCTTTCTGCTGCTCTGTCCCTATAACCAGATTGAGGTGTTTCTGAAAATCTGCGCTTTGTTCCAGACGCTGGGCCATATGAACCTAACGCTGATGCATCTGTCTTAAATGGAGTTAAAACTGCATTTGCTTCAGTGACTCCAGTAGGCCCAGCAGGTGAAGTCCCTGAAAGTGCTGTGCCAATAGATGCTGAAAAGCTTGAGTCGGGGGCTTTCATCACAGCTCTTCCCGATTCTCTAATCACACCCCTTATTGTACCTCCAGCACTATTACTAACAGGCACGGGCTTTGGCTTTACAGCACTATCAGATTGAGCAAGATTACTACTACCAAATGTATTTCCTACACCCAGACCAGAAAGACCAGAAGAAGTTGGCACTGGATTTAGAGATTCCTTGCCATTTGCCATATCAGCCCTGAACTTTGAAGGGTTTATACTCTTACCAGATATATTTCCAATATTTCCATTATTATGTTTCTCATCATTTGAAGCAGACGAAGTTGCTGAAGGACTGTCATCTAGAACAATACGAGCAGCCTGACCTTCATGATTGCGTTGCTTCCACATAGACAATACATTACTGATCTTTTTCTTACTAGCAAGTATGCTGCCTTTTGATGCTAGCCTAATTTCCTTCAATTTTTCCTTCTCTTTTTTTGTTGCAGCCAGCGCAGCAGCTGCAGCAGCCTGAACAGCATCTGGCAGAGAAGGTTTTTTATCTGGCACTTCATTATTGGCAGTAATGGTTGCAGCAGGAGCTGAAATGACAGCCTTCTTCGCTGCTCCTTCTGCAGCCTTTGGCTTATTAGCATCACCACTCTGATCTACATAGGGGATATACTGGTGTGTATCTTGGTCATAGGAATACCAGGTACCATGATTACCATCATAATAAAGCCCTGCATGTTATCCATAAAAATTTAAATGATACCAATGATAAAAACTAGTCCAAAGGCACCCAGATACATTTGTGCAAAAAACTAAGGAAAGAAAAGAAATACACACCGCTATGCCCATCATAATAAAACCCAGAAGCTGCATCATAATAGTAGCCAGATGCTTCGTCCCAGACAAAACCAGACTGAGGAGCTGCACCTGCCCCAGAAGACCCAGGAGCTGAATTCCCAGCATCAGCACTTCCTTCAACCCTTGCTTCAGTCCCATTTCCTCCATTCTGTTGTTTGTCATCAGGGTTGTACTCCTTAGGTGCCCATCCAACAGCATCATACTGAACAGAGAAATCAAAAAATTACAGTTCGTAGCAATCAGACAAAAGATGGGTAAAGTCACTACCAATTGCTACTAAACAATTTTTCATCTGCCACCATATAGAGACAGCCATGGTACCTTCAAGATCATGACGATAAATTTTATAAATAAATTAGTATTCTGCATGCAAGAAAGCTTAAATAGTCACCAGAAGAAATAGTAAGACTATATAATATGTAATCCCACAAAATATGACTATCAAATAGTGACATGATGTAAGATGGTAAAGATTTACTAAATCAAAGAGATTCATCAAAATCCCCAGCCTTTTTTAACACATCACTGTTTCCAGAACGTTCTGGGAATGAGGTGAGAGATCAAGGATGGCCCGGAAACCAAAATCATCAAAAACATCTGAGAAAAGGGCAGGAGAATGAATTTTCAAGGAGACTGCCAGCTGTCACCACTGTTTTCAATGCATCTAAAAAAGCACCAGAAAAACATTAATTTAAACATTTTAGTGACCACCACCCGACCTACACACAAGTTGTCGTAAATGGGAAAATCAGCCTCATTGGAATGCATTTGATTCCATTTTATGTTTGTAGAAAAAATAATGCAGGTTGCAGCAAAGTTTAAAGTTTGAATGAGATACAAACATTTTTGCAGGGTTTGTAGAAGTTGAATCCAAGGCATATTTAATAGTCAAACAACAAATTATTGAGCAGCACAGATAATGATAGTAGTGACAATGAAAGAGTTTCAGCCTCATTATAGTAGTGACAATGGAAGAGTTTCGGCCTCATTAAAGTGTGGATGTGTTTGGGGTGGATGTGAACAGCCACCAAATACGATTGAGTGCTCTTATGCAAAAGGCCGTTCAGACAAAAAAACTTCTACAACTTGTGACAGCCCTAGATACCAAATTGAAATCTCAGAGGCGAAATTCAAGGGGGGTAGAGTGTGGTGTCATATTTGCAAGACAGATTGTAGGAGCTACACAAGGGTGCAGTCTTATTTCTTGGGTGTTATAGGCCATGGAGCTAATGTTTGTCCAAACATAAAGGAAGGTGACAAGGTAGAGGCTCATATATTGCATATGGAGGCAGAAATGAGATCTAAAAGTGGGACGATGCAAGCACATTCTTCTGCAAGTGCACAATCATCTACGCATATGCCATCCATGGTTAGTAACTCAGTAATGGTAGTAGTGATATTGCAACAAGAGGAAAGAGCAAGATTAGTGGTGGTGAGATGCCAAGGACCGTTAAAAATATGTTTAATGTGCAGGCATGGGATGCAACTTCGTCTTCCATGGCTAAATTCTTTTATGCACATGCCATCCCATTTCATGTGGGTCGCTCCTTTCATTTCAAACAAAGGATCAAAGATGTAGCCTCTACTGGTCCCTCATTTTTACCTCTACAAACTTGCAACAAAAAGCATGTTTCACACCAGTGATTCTAAAAAATAATAATACAATCTCCAACTTGCAAATAAAAACCATGTTCTGAAGCATGTAAAATCATACTGTCTGAACTAGAGATGAGATGCTGATATAAAGTTCAAAAAAAGCAGAAACGAAGTGAAATAACAAACCTGTTGTGCAAATGTTGCAGCTTCAATTGCAGCAGCTGCAAGGCTGCTGGCCTGAGAAGTAGGAGCATTTGCTGAGGAACCTGGACCATGAATACTCTTTGCATAAGCAACTCTTAAGACTTGGCCATTCTTTTCTAGATTTGTTCCATTTGTTGCCTCCAAAGCTTTTGTTGCATCTTCCACCTGATCCATTAATTTCTATATCAGAACACGCAACAATAAAGCTATAAAAAAGCAGTGAAAAAAAAAGGCTTGATAAGATTTAAAGAAAAACTGATAAGGAAGATCGTTACTGAATGGAAGTGTACAAATGCAAAGCCTCTTGAAACATGAGTAAACTTATCGCGAACAAGACGGAGGTCCTGCACACAATGGTTTATTAATGTATAAGTATTTTATGTCAATACCAAAGCCACAAATCCATATCAGGTTTAGATAGCAATGGATTATATAAACATTTACCTTGATAGCAGCATGTTTTGAAAACTCGTAATGCAACATTTCTTCATTAGCATTCTCATCTAGTCCACGAACAACTAATACATGTGTTGGTCCTGTAGCAAGAAAAGACAAAAGAAGACAATTGTCATATCCAACGCAGAATGTCTGTAAAATACATTTTGTTGGCTTCTCTGAAAAGAAAATAATATATCCTACCAGACTCTGATCCTTTCTTTCCACTTGGTGCTGGATTAGAAGCACTAACATCAGCAGCAGGAGCATCCTCGGTACGTCCTTCATTGCACTGTCATTCATATAAATTAGAGTACGCCACTGTTTTGGTAGCTACCAAAGTTTTAGGGGCCACTCCTTGTTTTCATTTTAAACTCTAGCGGTTTAGTTGCACAAGTTTATTTGTATTCAATCTCTAACAAAATCTAAAAATTAAAAAAATGATTCGTACATGGTACCTTCTGCAATATTTTTTACATTTAAAGCACTAGTTGGATAATCAAATTTGTATGCAAGTCTCTAACAAATAAGAATTGACCTATGTGTGGTACATTCTGCAACTCTTTATGTTTAAACTTTAAAGAATTAGAAGCTTAGTTGCACAATCAAGGTTCAATTTCAAAGTTTCTAACAAATTCTGAAGCGCTAATAGCTTAATTTCATAATCAAATCTGTATTTGCTATTCACACACTAACAATTTAGAAATTAAAAAATGACCTAAATGTGGCACCTCTGTAACTCTTTACAATTCAAATTCAAAACACTAAATAGCTAATCCACACAGTCCCTTTATTTGTGAATCATTAACAGATTTAATGTGTACAACTAATTTTAAGTCCATTAAATACATTAGACCCTGAAAAACAGTTCTTATTAACCCAGGGATTATTAAACTACAATATTGCATACCAGTCACTTTAGAGCTATAGTAACAAAATGCAACATGCAATTCAAAAACACCTTACTATGTCTTATCATCTGAAAAATTAACCACATTAAGCAAAAGCGAACCTGAAAACATGACATCCGGCGGGCAAAGTTGACACAGCCACAAACAGTGCACATCCAGTCAGCTGCAGCACCAGTACCTTTGGTGCTCCCTTGAGTTGTTGACCCTTTTGCTGCATTTTCGTTCCCTGTTTGAGGTGCTCCTAAGCCTCCAGTTGGCTTGCTGCTGCTATATGCAAAGGGTACACATTTTAAATGTCTATAGCTGACACAGAATGGAAGTGTTGATGTTGATAAATGGTCTAATGTTCAAAAAGTGAAACATGTAAAATTTAAAAGGAAATTCCTGTGAAGAAAGGATTTCAAAACAATTGCTGAATAAGTACCCAAAAGATAACAGAAATGAGCTACATTCAACATCAAAGAAGAGCAACATGAACAAGACATTGTAACCAGGCACAAAAGACATAATGGCAAATAAATGTAAAAAAGGATTGTATCAAACAAAAAATATCAAATTCCGAGGAAAAAAGGGGCTCATTTTTAAGGGAAAATCAATGACAACCTATATATTTGGACTTAATTTATAGCCCACAATCTTGGCTATAGATAATCACTCTATACTGCATATCAACTATACATGATCCCTCCCTGATGCATGTTAATTATCTCACGTTCTTAAAGGTTTGAAAAGATTAGCCACTGCAAATCCAAATAAGTGAGTACAGCATTTGCACATTACAGATGTTACTGAAGAAGCCACAAACCTGTATTCAAAGAAAAGGCGACGACCATCAACAACCAAGCCATCATCTCCAACCCCTTCTAGCATGGTGCAAGCTGCTTCCTAAAAGTGACATAAAAGTTAAAATAGCAAGAATTGAATCATCTTGAAACAAAATGGCAATGTCAGGAAAAATCTTACTATTGAAGGAAAATCAATGAACGCAAAACCGCGTGATATGCCTGAGTTCCTCTCCTTAATGACACGAACATGTCGTAGGGGACCCCACTCTTCCTACAGAAGACAAATTAGAGGTAATGTGGTAATCAGATTACAAGCACAAATCAAATAAAGATGTGACAATACTAAATATATATCAGTTGAAGGGACATGCAGTCAAAGTAGAAGAAAGTGTATACACTTCCAAAGAAAAATAACATGAGTAAACCAAACAAATTTCAAATAACGTATAGAATGGTACTGAATGCATCAATTTAATCCAAAGACTTACCAGAGCCTTATACAGATCATCTTCAGTGGTCTTTTGTGACAAACCCTTCACAACAAGTGTGGCTGAGGGTGCCTGCAGAGAGTGATAAGTAAAAAAAATAGCAGAACATTCAGGCCACTAAATAGAAACAAGATATGGATCAAAGAAAACACTAGAAGAAAATATCTCACATATGCAACTTACCACTGGTGTGCGCTCTTGGTGACGCTTATCATCACGGTCCCTTCGCTTTTCATTTTTTGTTTCATTGCGAATGTCCTCTTGACTCCCTTCCTTGTGGCCTCGAGCATGGCTGCGGCTCCTTGGTGAACGTGATCTAGGGCGATCATCATGGCTGTAAGATCGAGAACGATCATGCTGTTTTTTCTCAGGTGTTTGGACCCTGTCCCTACTTGGGGCTTTCCTATCTCTTTCTCTGTCCCTCTTACGCCAGCTACTTTCCCTCCTCCCTCTATCATGATCAGAATCATAATCAACATGCCTGGGGAATTCATATTCTCTTTCACGGCTCTCCTCCCTAAGTGGCTGTAGCATGCGATGTCTATAGTCATACTCATCTGCATCAAATGCTTCACGGTCACGACCACCATATCTTGCAGTCCTCTCAAATCCATAGTCTCGGAAATTATCAAGATCATGGTAATTGTCAACTCCTCGAAATTTATCAATTTCATGGAAACTATCCACATCGTGATACTTATCAACATCTCGATAGTTATCAATGTCACGAAAATTGTCAAGGTATGAAACCTTTTCATGTCTGCGCACTTCTCTTATGAGGGCAATCTCATCTTCTAAACTCCTCCTCCTTGGCTGAGGCCAGGTCCCAAGAACAGGTGGAGGAGCCAATGGATAGTCTCTCTCTAACAGCTCCCTACGAAAAGCACTTCTTGGATAAATAGGTTCTCGTGAAAAGCCTTCATCCAGATATCTTCTTCCTCCATATGACCCACCAACCCTGCCATAACATGATTTCAAAATGACAGACTACACCATAGATGAGAATAAATACTAATTTATACTTTTCTGCTAAATTCTATAGTAATATATTTGTTAGCACTAAGAGAAAATCAAATTATTGAAGCTCCCATTACTTCAATCAAGATTCACAGCATACATTGCTCGGCTGCAAAGCAGGTCTTCTCAATCATCTGAAAGAAAACATTTCTTAAAAAGGAACTCTTTTGCACAAGAACTGCCATACTGACAAAAATGTTCCCCATTTCTCTGACAGAAAATATTTCCAAAAGAACTGTGTTGCAGCAGGGTTGGCATCAAGATAAAACAAGTTGTAAAAAAAATTATAAATGCTAGAAACAAGAAAATAATCGATTGCCCCATACAGAATTATCAGAATCTCAAATATTCAAGATATAGCATTAATTGCCAATTGAACTTTATTTATTGTCAACCTTCAAGTTGCAGAAATCCCAGGAAAAAAATTGTAGTATTTATTAAGGCAAGTCAAATTTAATGCCAAGGCACTCACCTGAACTCTGGCTCCCGAACTCCATTGTATCCCTCCAATGCCTGTGAATCCAACAGAATAAGAAGTCAGCAATTATATTGACATGTTTGGACCCTCAGCTGAGAAATCCATATCCATATCTTCACTGGGCGTGGGCTATGCTTGCTTCTTGATTATGGAGGTAAATATGGAGGAGAATCACATGACCCAAATATGTTCGAAACACTCCCATAGGAGACTAAGGAGAAAATCATAATTGATTGTGTGGGCCATACGCTGTTAGTATCCCATCCTTGCTGAAGAGGATAGCGCCCAGGATCCATTACTGCAAATATCTTCCCCGTAACCCCTGTTAAGGTTCTTTATCTTCAACTTCAGGTGCAAGATGTCTCAATCCTATCCTGTAACGGATGCACAAACAGATACTGTTACACCAAAGTAAATGAAGAATACAGAGTCTGACTGGGTCATCCCTTACTGGATCCTCAAAGAAAGATTTCTTCCCTGAACTTCATCCTTCTTCAATGATACTATTAACAATCAAACACAACTTAAGCTTTTAAGTTTTACATGTTGATCATTAATTCCTTAAAGTAGAACAGATGTTTATCACTACACATCACAAACCATTGTCAGGTTCAACCCTTGTTGATGCTTGAAAAGTTATGCAGGCCATTATGAATGTATCCATTAACAGCAATATGAATCCTAATATTGCAATATACCTAAGCGATATGCAAATAACAAATATAAAATGCACTCAAAATACATTCTCTTTAAGTCATGTCACTATTCGATAAGAAATTTAATACCAAATGGATTTGCCAGAATTGTTATTATTTACAATACTGAAAATTCATCTTCAAAACTGTCATTTTGCATGGAGGGCAGAAGAGTATGAACAGTAAAAATGGAGTAAAAACATCCACAAGAGGAAAAAAGAAAAAGCACTTAGTATTTTTCATAGTGAGGTACTAATTACTAGATATTGGAAAATATATTTATAATATGCCCCCAAAGTTGAATACCGTAAATTTCTATAATTAAATGCAATATAATCAATTCCTATATTTGAAATGGATTCCTTTCACTCTGTTTCTTTCACCATTTCAGTTAATGCTGAATTTCCTGCATTTGACTGCAGAAAAATACAGCTTAGTTGCTCAGTGCAGAAAACTCTAGTAATTACAACATTCAACTAATTTACACTGAACTCCTGATTATGTACTCTTCACGTCACACCACTGGTAGTGGGGATGAGTAGAGCACACCATGAGTGAGATACCACAAAAAAAACAGATGTCTAGCGCTTAGTCCAACCATCTAATCTAGTGTCTTGTACTTTCCAACTTAACATTCCATACAAGATTGCAATAGAGAGATTGGCATATATAGTTTCAACAGATAAGCAGCTATAAAATTACACATGCAAAAATGAATATATCTTATTCGGTTAATGACCAATTATTTGACAAAGTTCTTCTATAATTATACAGATAAAGTATACATACTGAATGTAAATTCAACCACACCCACTTTGCCAAAACATTATTCAAGCAACAAGCTTTTCCTTTACTTCTACCACAATTAGAAATTAGAAAAACTACACTCTTGATCATAATTATGAGAAGACTATTTCTTCTATATTCATTTTCCTTTTACTTGTGGGATATATATTGCACTAACAAAATTCGGTTTGAGTTCACCTTGTCTTAATATGTTAAGGGTGCCTGGGAAAGTGTGCGTTCCCAAATATCAGACTTTAAGTCCCTTAGAAAAAAAAAGCCACAATTTTGTTATATTATAAATTCTAAACTCTGTAATAGTATGTCTCAGTCTCTTAGTTTTCATCCATCCAACATCATTATGGCAGCATTCAAAATTTTGCACACCTCCATATCCAACATCAAGTAATGAAGAGTTGATTTAATATTAACTTAGACCAAAATATAAAGTTTCATTACCCATGCAATTGATGGAAAATACATCCCTATTCCAGTCACTCAAACCTTAATAACAATGTTGCTGATTTTGGCCCATGGAGGCCCTGGATTTCAGCAGAATTTGAACTGAGTACAAATCCCAAATCTATTCACCTGGGGATCTGTCAAGGGTTCTGTCTACAGGTTTATCCCAGATCAATCTGGGCATACCAGCACACATTCTGACAAATCTGCAGCACGCTGGAGAGTTTTTTTGTTTTTTAATATTTTTGGGGCTTTGACTTTGACAAAAACAGGATGCTTAACCCTAAAATGACTTGTAAAGCATTTGGAACTAAGTTGCCAAACTAAAATATGGTTTGGGCATGGGTACATTGGTGCAGCAAAATTTGGGATCAAGGGATAGGTAATCATATGTCCACACCAAAAAATAGAAAAACAATAGAATAAATGTAAACATATTTGCAGCCTAAAAACAGGAGTCAAGTTATGAACACCAAATATCATGCATTTACTAAACAAGGCGATCATAAATATTCCAAAATTGAAATACAGTATACTCATATATCTAAGATATCTACAAATAAAACTAAACTTCTATTATACACATAAACTTCATGTAGAACATATATAATAATAAATGTAGGCTATGTAAACATATTTGCAGCCTAAAAACAGGAGTCAAGTTATGAACACCACATATCATGCATTTACTAAACAAGGCGATCATAAATATTCCAAAATTGAAATACAGTATACTCATATATCTAAGATATATACAAATAAAACTAAACTTCTATTGTACACATAAACTTCATGTAGAACATATATAATAATAGATGTAGACTTAAAACATTATAAAGGAAATCATAATAGGCAGAGAAAGTAATAGTAATAAAAAATTAAAAGTTGGATTATCAACTAGATACCCTAAAACAATTCATAAAGAATCCCAATAGGTCACATCTAGTTTGAGCAGTAGGCTATTATTAAATTACCGTGAATCTAGTGACGATAGAGATATGGACAATGCTATTGCCAAGTCTGTTTCAAGCAGCAGATGGATGTATTCAGAAAACACTCTGATTGCTCTGACTTTTTCGCTGTTGGCTGTCAATCAAACTAAATGCATTGAAGACATTAAATGACCACCCTTTAGGGTTTCCCACAGACATTTTATTGGAAGGAAAAACAAAACCTTTCAAACATTTCACCCACTGCTGGAATCGCCATGGTAACCCTCCATGCAACCTAGAATCACCAAGGTGTGTGCACTGACAACAACAAAGGAATCTGACCACCAAATAACGTACCCTACCAAATTTTGTAGGCATTTAATACTCAAGATGAATTCCAAGAAATCATACCCTTGTCTGCCAATTTGGTAACACGGACTTCAAACACTAAAAGTCTAAAACAAAGTCAATTACCTCAGTGTGAAGGCAAAATAGAAAAACAATTCATTGTTGTGGAACTTCAATTCTTGTTCTCCCAGTAAACAAATAGATATGTATGAAGCTGGTTGTTGACATTTGAGTTTGCCTATTGGCGTTGAAGTGGGATTTTTTAATATATCTTGCTACATGGTATTCTAATTTTAATTCCTTCTTTTAGGCTGCAAATATGTATATATTTATAAATCTTTTTTGTAGAGAGAAACCCGACCACAAAAAAAATTGCAAAAACCACATACCATGCCCCCATACCCAAACTGGCAATGTTGTTGACTAACATATTAAACTTCTAGCAAAAAAAGAACAAATTATGCATTCCAAACATCACATTCCAAGAAATAAAGAGAGAAACTCATAATCAAAATATCCAACGTGTACGAGGCCTTTGAGATCGTCCCACCTCTGAACTGGAATGGGATATGAACACATATATAGTATAAACTGTTAATGTTTTATACGGCAATAACATATAGTTTGCATAATTGCAGTTTATCATGGGAAAATCAAGAACATACTTCACTATCTGTGTGGTATGATCATCTGAAGCTGAGTGATCTATAACAGTAAAGTGAATTTATGATGTATCCTTTTTTTAGACCATCTATAATACAAAATATATATCCACTGTGAGAAGTGCAGTGAGAACCTGAGAATTGGACCAATAATCCTTAACAGTGGAAATTTCCAAATTATAATGAAAAACACATTCAGTCACTTATTTTAAACTGATGAGTTCTAACTTCTAAAGAGTGGGGGAAAACCCATGAAAGGATGAGCAGCCCATGGCACCATTTCATTATCCCTATAATAATCCATTTACAGCCTCAACCTTCATGACCTCAGAACTTTTGACTTCCACAAAACAAACATGGAATAAATGAAAAATGCATACAAATAATACTGTAGAAAAATCACTGCACTGAGCAGGGTTCCCATGTAAAATTCTACTTTAAATAATAATAAAAATAATGGGCTTCGGCCTTTTACCGAGCAAAAAAAAAAGTACTGTAGAAAAATCCTAATAAAATTGCTCCCAAAGCTGAGAAATTTGGCATGGTAACAGTACATTCAGGAAACCATGACACATAAAACTTAGAAAACAGTTTGGACAGAAAATTTCCATTGCCTACAAATTGAATTGTACTCGAGTGGTAAATGATTGGAGATCTTACTGAAAGTGCATCACTCAAATCCACAACCATGTCACATAAAATCTAAAAAAGTTATAACAGGTCTATAATATTCTGGCAAAGGGACTCCAAAGCCTATCGAGTTGTACTCAAATGACAAATTACTGGCAATCTCATTGCAAGTTTATTGGTCATGTACCAAGGAGGTATTATATTATTCTGATGATGCTGGAAATTCATGTAAGCACAACCCAGGTTCCGACCCCACAATACAGTAAGGCACCCAATAATCCAAAAGGAAATGTGGAGAGTATATTGTTTAACATTTAAGTTCTTAACAACTATAGAATACATGTGAGAGTTATCTGCAGTCACCCATCTCACCAATTCAGTCATAGCTTACCCTACACAATGTAAAATGCAATCTACAGCATTCCCCAAGATTTACAAATCTAAAAAAATAGCAGTTTTCCCTTAAAAAAAATGTGAAGTCACATAAAAGACTAAAAGTAGTATCTCTTATAACAAATTTTGTAGTTCAAAAAACCAAAAGGGCATCTATGATGAGTAACATACCATAACTAATTAAAGAGTAGCCTACTTCTACAGTTGCAACTGGATGCAAGTCCTGGATAATTTTGACAAAAAGGTTGCCCAACACTTCAGCCATAGCCTTCTATTTATGTGATGGTTAACAAAAGGTCAATTAACATGGCAAAGTCTGTAGTTCAATCCAACCAAAGCCTGTATCAACTAAATAACATAGTATGTAAATAAGCAACAAGTCACATCTTGTTATTTGTGCCACATGTCTCAGCAGTCAGGCGCACAAGCAATCAACAGATTGCATCCCATTCTGTGAGGGCTTGTCTCAACTGTCAGGCGGGTGTAATCTGCTGATATTGTAGAAAAGGCACATAAACCCTTCAATGGTAGTGTCTTAGCCCAACATCATTAAAAGACATCATTTGCCTATTTTAAAATAAATAGGCAAAGATTTTGTGCCAGTTTCCATATTTCAACCATCCCCAGGTCACCATTAGATAAAGTAAATAGTAATATGATGCTCATATACATACATACCCCATCCAATTTCGGTATGGTCATATCTCTATTGTCAAGGCCAGGTGCAGGTCTTACAAAAAATAATCCTACCCTTCAGATGTGGCATTTTTACCTCCCCATTGTCAAAAGGAGGTCATTTACTACTACTAATTAGTAGATACCTGAATAGCTAACTCTGTAGTGCAAACCCTCAATCCTAGCTCCTGCAACACACAATACCCCCAAAAAATGACATGACAAAGCCATATCTCAATTGTCGAGGCCAAGTGCAAGTCTTGGATAATCTTCAAGGAGAAAATTATCTTAAACTTAAGACGTGACACTCTAGCCTCCCAGTACAAGACAACCCGTTAGCAACTCCGTGGTCCAAACCCTCAACCTCTTCAAAAGTCCTGCCAATTATGAATCATGCCGTGTCCAATATTTGACCTCCGTATGCAAGAGTGCGTGATTTTGATAGAAAAAATTGCCCTTCAGTTGTAGCATCGTTGCCCCACCATGATAAAAAGTTGGCCAATGGCCAATGTTAAAAAGGGGGTTTCACCGTCTCGCTACAACTCTCTAAGTCAAAACCCTAATCTGCAATCCCTACTTTGCAAGCCCTAAAGATATTTTTAGAAGTTCTCAATATCAGTTTTGGAAAATCATGCAGGATATAACTTAACAAACTAAACTTTTTTCCGATACGAAACAGATCAAAAAACAGCATTCAATCGAGAAAACGGTACATAAGAGGAAAACACTTACTCTCAATTCCTATGCAGCAGATGCACCGGTATACAAAGACTTCTGGCTCCGGTTATTTCTCATTCGTTTGCTGTGAATACAAGGCACCATTAGACGAAAAAGTTGAGTGGGCAGATTCTAAAACTCCAAGCAAAACTGCCCAATATTGTTAAGGAAGAGAAAAAAACCCTAACCAAAACAATCAATGTAAAGCAGATAACCGTCTTTCAGTGGAAATTTTTAAATAGTAATAATCATTTGTAGAGATAATACTTACTTTGTTCGGAATGTTTGTTTCGCTTGAATGTCGTTCCTGGTTTTTCTGAAAATTTTGAGAAGGTAGGAGAGGATTGGGGATCTAAATAATAAAAAGGGTGAATAGATATAATATTAGCATTCGCAAAAAGCTATACGGAAGCAGCTGAGAGAAATGAGAGAACCGAAATCTGTGGGTTTCTAATTGTAGGCCCTAGAGTATTCTAGGGTATAGCTGGTTGTGCATGCCCTTCTACCCTACGTTTTGGCCCATTTTATTAAAGTGTCCCTTATCCAATGTCATGTTGAAGGACATCTAATTTGGTAAACTCTCTCTATACACATAATTTAGGTAGCATAAATCAAGAGTTGGGTGACTATTTAAAATTAAATATATTTTTGTACTTGGTATTATGAATGATTTGATCTTTACAAATGAGTTATCTCACTCGTCTCGCTTCTTATGTTTAATCGCTCAATGATCAAAGTGTAGAGAAATCTTGTCTTGCTTCAACTAAGAAAGAGTGCTTAGGAAAATTAGATTGATTTTAAAGCGTTAATGTCCCCCATCTAATATGGCTTATGATAAAAATATTTTTTATTGTATTTTAGCATGTCGGATTTGGAAGCATTTATGTTCTCAGATATATTATGTCCTTTGAGAAGATGATTCAATTAATACATGTGTTATTGTTGATATTCATAGACTCCCTCTCACTACACTCTATCATTGCCTAAATTGTACATATATGCAATGATCTATCACTTGATCATTTCATCATTGTGCTTTGGAGTATAAGGACATTTGCATTGGTTGAAATCTTTTCGTGCAATATTGGATTAATATATCATGATAATATGATTATATGGCTAATTAGATGAGTGAATGTGATTAGAATAAATGGAAATGTTTTAAATGTGGTGATTGTCTACTAACGATCTTTTGTAGCACTTGGGCATTACACAACTAAATTACTTTCTGTAGTTGAAGATTGTCATAATTCTCGCATCCATACGACAAAACAAGTTTCAACAGTCAAATTGAGTAAAATTGCCTTGTTGCTTTATCAAAGGATATGGGATGGTCGAGAATTGTTCAAAGAAGAAGTTTGTTGTTTACAACAAACTATTTAATGTCTTTGTTATCTTATAAGGAATGGCCAATTAAATTTTATAATGGCTAATGATGTATAGTCCTAGTAGGACTCTTTTGTGGTTGTTACATCTTCGTGATTCAATAAATCTCCTTCTCTAGACTCAAGGAGTTGGTCATAGGTAGTTGAAGAATTTAGTTGTTAGGTAGCTCTATTTATAGTAACTTTGTGTACTTGAGATGGTTGGTGTCATTTTAAATATATTCATATCTTTAGCTAAATATATTATCTTTTGTAATTGATATGCATACATGAGTATACTAAGCTTTGATGTAGTTCTTGTCTTGTGTTGATTGTAATTGGATTGTTCCTTGCGGGGGGGCACTTGAGGTACATATCCTTAGTCTTTCTTTCATGCTATCATAATAGATAATTAAGTTTTACAAAATAACTTGGTGTTTGCTTAACATTATTGTTGGATAGTGTGGTGTTCCTACAACTTAGACAATTCTTTGATAAGTTAGTATTGGTGTGCTTCTAGTTTAGCTTAGGCATAAATAGCTTTATATTTTCAATTTTTTATTTGTTGTTATTCTCGTTTGGAAGCTAGATATTTCGTTTTTTAGCAATAGTCATCCACATTCATAGGTTTTATGTCATTAAGTTTATGTTTTTCCTTGCAAATTACTCTTTAATAGAATAGATGACAACCTAAGTGATAGCATGTTGTAAATATAGTGTTGACTCATTTCAAACCTTCATCCTTGGGTTGATGATTAAATTTATCCTAATGTCTAAAAGAGGTTTCTTAGTCAAATGGCCTATCTTTGAGTCTAGTCACTTTATAGCTAGGATCACAAGTGGATATAGGAAACTTTAAACTCATTTGTACTCCTTTAGTTTTCATAATATGAGGATAAATTATTATTTTAGTCGAGGGGAGTTATTACAAGATTTTATGATATTAGATGTGTTAATTTGTAAGATTGGACAAGTCTTAGGTGTAATAATTCTAATGTGTCTTCATGTCATGTTTGTTGACTAGATGTTTTAATGCATCTACCTCCTATAAGCTTGAAATGTAATGATGACTTGTTTGTGCAAGAATTTCGTGATAATTTTTTGGTTGAGATAAGTTCTTATGTTTACAAACATTCTTATAAAATTACAAAGTGACAACAAAATGTACAGTGCAGTAAGCATTGCGGCGAAGTTAGTAGGCCAATTTGTAAAGTAGGAGGCATATTTTCAAGGATTTAGAGACAAGCAGCGAAATTTAGGCAACACAAGGGTCAGCGGTGAAATTTCCAGTCAAGTATAGTTCAACAAAGAAGAATTATGTTTTGGTTGTATTAACAAGGCATACTTAGAGATAGGAGGTGATCCAATCTAGTAGGAGCCTAATGATCACACTATATTGTTGGAAGACATGCGCAGATAATTTTCTATTCTTCAAATAGTGAGGATGGATACACTACTTCCTGGGCCTGAATGAGTGTAATGATGAGATGACAAAGTAATATGCAGAGAACTTTATAAATAATAAAGCCATCATTAAGGGTCTCTAGGTGGATGCTTCAAAAGCTGCCATTTTTTAAGTAACAAGACTTCCAGAATAGGCGAGGATCTCCTAGCATCCCCTATTGTAGTGTTAGCATGAGAAGAATTTGTGAGGCTAAAGGAAGGTTTTCAATATTCAAGCCAAGGTACCAATAGAATAGTAAATGTACCAAATTACCTACATCATATGTTAACAAGAATGATAGTAGAATTTAGAAGGAAAAGAACACAATCGTCAATGTCATATTACTATTTATTAGTGCTATCAATAAAAGGGAGCCTTTTAATACAATACCCTAATATTTCCTGGGTTGAATTCAAAGAACAGTGTAATTTACAGAACACACTTCTAAAAAATGTTCCTACTCATGAATATGACATGGCTGAAGAAAATGATAATGAAGCTAGTCAGGGGAATGTGCATAAAGATGAAGATGAAGATGAAGATGAAATTGAGGAAATTAAAAATCTTGAAGATAACAAGGAAACAGATAACAATGAGAGTTTAGATCCCCTTGCATCACCTACCTTAAGGGATATTGCACATGTTAATGTAGAGTTAGAAAAATAATTAGAGGATAGGCTTGTACAAGAAAATTGTCTTAACAAATAAGATTGTTAACATCATTCACTTGTAGTCAGTAGTGAATTACTTGTAGCTTCTTTATGACCTCGTGTAATGTCCTTATACAATTAGATCATTTATTCTCCAACTACGAGGTCAAAGAAGCAAAAGCATTCAACCTATTCTACTAGGAGGAGACATAAAAGAAAAAATATCGTAAACCCTCGAATGAAAAAAAAAAAAACCCAACTCTAGGAGGGAAGAACATAAATTTGTGGAAAATTAGGATAAAGAAGGGGGAAATGAGCCTGATAAAGAAGAAGAGGGATTTAATGATGAGCCAAATGGATGTTTGAAATGAAGCATGTAATCTTGAGGAAATTTTCTAGGAGTCAACAACTAAACCTAAAATCAAGCCAAAGCATGAGAAGAAGAGTGGAACAAGAACAAAAGTACCTGAAAGGCATTCTCACCACCTTAAAAAGAAGGAAAAAGCTCAAAAGAATTCAAGATGTGTCTTCCATAATGAAAAGATAAACTAAAAAAGAGAAGGTGTTACAAGTAGAAGTTGTCATTGCACCAAACTATCGACCTATCAATGTTTGATACAACCACTAAACTTATAGAAGACACATGAGCTTGTTAAACCATGTCACGAACTACCACTGTGTTGGCAATGCCAAGGAGACCAAGGGCATAATCAGTCTTGTTCACCATTGTAACAATCCCCCTCAGCGCAAGTGTTGGGTTCAAACCCGTGACCAAGCTCTGATACCACTTATTACAAGTAGTAGTTATCGTTGCACCAAAAGATCGACTTATTAATGTCTAATACAACCACTAGACTTATAGAAGACACACGAGACTATTAAACCATGTCATGAACCACCACTGTGTTGGCAATGCCAAGGAGACCAAGGGTGCAATCAGTCTTTCTCATCATTGTAATTGAAGGTTGGTTTAGGGATACGACAAAATTGGGAGAATCATTTGTAGAAAAAAGAGAAGCAACTAGAAAAAGATGAATATAGAGATCAATAAATTGAAGGAGAAGAACAATATCAAAATCCTCAAATTAATATTGAGTGTGATTGAAAAATTAAAGAATATCCTTTTATGGCCCAAAATTAGGCCAAAAATATGCCAACATAGGATTATATACCACCCACAACCTCTCCTATAGAGCTAGAGCTAGGGACTACCCCTAAGTAAATATTAAGAAGACAATTTTGAAGGTGGGTTATAAGCAACACTTTAGAAAGTTAAGGAATTGGATGAACAATTGAAGCATTCTAAAGTGAGGGAACAAGAACTGCAAGGAAAGGTAAAGGAGTTGGAAACCTAGATAAATTTGCAATAGGGGAGGAGTTGATCAAAGAAGAGATCATCTCCTATGACTATTGTGTGTGTGTGTGTGTGTGTGTGTGAGTGAGAGAGAGAGATGCTCTTAAAAAAAACATTCAAAGAAAAGGATATAGAAATAAAGAGGTTAATGGTTAGCCTAGAACACATGGTTGACCTTGCAAATCGACTGAGGAGTTGCAGGCCACTAGCTAAAGTATAGTCATTGCATCTACAAGAGAAATTCCTTTATTTCTAAATTAGTCAATTTCTAAGTAACTTACCAATTTCTCTGATTACTTCCAAGTTATTTCTAATTTCTTTTTGTTGATGCCTCAAGAAATGCAAGACCAACTATGTGAATTTTACCTCCATAACCTAGCAATGTCATACAATTATACTTAAAATCCACTTTTATAGGTTGGTGATTTGCAAATAAGATCCTTAATTTCCTACTTTAAGAATGAACTAGAACGGGGCAATTCGTCTTGAGCTCATTAGGAAAGGGATAAGAATAACCCTTTGTATATATACGAACTAAATTAGAAGAGCCATGTACGATAGTTGATGAATGGGTTGATATGTTGAACATTCAAAGTAATTTGGAAACAAAATACACCAATGCATGATATAGGATTATAGTAGAATTAAGGAACTGATAGCTAGACATTGCAGGTAAATTAAAGATTCTTGTCAAAGCAAGAAAACTAATTTGACCTACATGTTGAAGAAAAAGGAACCACACTCCATTTATAATTACACAACGCTTGAGCCCATAGTAACCAAGTACACCAATGCATCTTTGGATATTGAGATTACATAAATTTCATTATGATTTCATCCACCATTCCTCATGTATATAGTTACATACTAGATAAGGAGGAAATTGGTGGACCTTGCTAAAGAATGACAACAATGGGACCATATAATAGGAAAAAAAAAATTATATGACATAAGGTGTAGGGATTACTAAGTACATAGATATTAGGATTGTTGCGCTATACTTTAACAATGGGCCTTAATTACTTCTTGAGTGCAAGCAGATGTTCAGGATGGGGTATGATGAGTCCTAGAATAAGTGTCTTTTTAATAGCTCTAGGTTAGACTTTATTACGTTTTATCAAACCTTATCATACTTTATACTTGGCATTATGTCTATTAAACTTATTATGATGTCATGTGCATAATAGAGTGATATACAATACATATAATATGGTTGTACAAAGTTTTGATTGATTATTTTTACATGATGTTTTGGATGGAAATGAGGTGAATGTATATATGTTCTATTATGAAAAATATGCAACTTCATAAGAGAATGATCCAAATGTAGCCAAATGGGATGGTTACCCCTATCATGTTTGCATGGAAGAAATCAAGGTCATTGATCGATGTGAATGTCCTCACCTTGATGATCCCATCTTACAATTCCAACACACAAACAAGATGGAGGATTTATGTGACTAGCAAGGACTATCTATTGAATGTGTACTCTATCTCTACAAAATTGTATAATGTATGATGCAAAGCTTAAGTCATTTTTGAACTCAACGTTGTTGAATTTGTTAGTTTTTGATACAGATAGAAGAACAAGTCATATTTTTGTAGGAGAGTGACATTTGTGTAGAAGAATTTAATAGTAGTTATGACCACTATCTCTGGGACTATTTGTAAAGTCCATAATGGTTTTGGGTTATGTGGTTTGAATGATATTGGATTTTACCTTGATTGCAGACATAAAAGTAGAGAAAGATTTCTTTATTGTATAATAGTATTATTAATGCAAGTGAATGATCGATATTGATATGAGTTAAGTTCTTCACTGTCAGAGATTGCAACCCCTAAAGCAAAGGCCACTTGAGGTGAAGTAATTATTTGGTTAGAATAGTTTGGATATTAGTTCATTTAATAAAAGTGGTTGCATTGTTCAATTGTTAGTTATTTCTCTAGTTAGTTGAAAGTTAATCAAGTTGTTGTCTTTATTATATTACTTTTTGTACTTTTATTATTATCTTTATTGTTATCTTTATTATCTTTGTTGTTACCTTTATTGTTATCTTTGTTGTTATCTTTATTATTATCAAGTTGCATGCATTTCATTCATAATTAGATTATTGTCAACTCATAAGTCTATTTACCTATGACCACTATTGTGTTGCTTCACCCACAACCACTACTATGTAAATTAGACTTGTTTTAGGATCATTTTTATTTATTTAATTTTCATTTTAGAATAATCATGTTATGACTTTAATAGGAGGCTAGGAAACCTTTGTTGTGTGTATAGTATTAGCATCATCCAAGTACATTGTCCTTAGTCGATAATTAAATGAGATTCCCTTACAGAAAAAGGTTACCTGATCAAGGATTAGTTTCCTCATTACGAGAGTGTATTGAGTTGTCTACACCAATTAATTATATATAATGAAGACCAATCATTAATTATATTGTTTATCCTCTATGTATCCACCTCAATAATATGATTATGTATTATAAATCCAAAAGCTCACAACTATCAACTTTGAAGATACAATCAAGATGATTAGTTTCATGTTGCATCATCAAAGGTATTCAAAGATGGTATGGGAGTTATGAAAACAAAATTAGTAAAAAGTAAATTTGGTCAATATTATATCATCAACATAGTCCTTAACGAATAAAAACTTATTAAACAGTTATAAATAATTATTAGCCTCTCTCTCAAAAAAAAATATGGCTCTGCTTTTTCATGAAAATTGAGTCATTTTCATTGCGGACTACCTGGATAGGCAAATTGCATTTTTTTTTGAAAACCAGATATGCACGAGCTCTTGGTTTTCCTCCTCCCCACTCTACTATAGACTTAGATGCAGTAAGCTATTTTTCTTCAGGCCGGACACGAAGGGCTCCCAAATCTTCAAAGGCAAATAACCTCGAGGATATTCATTTTGTAACGAATGGAGGAAGATTTTTGGGAGAACAACCATGTCCTAAGAGGCCCTTAGTCTTAGGGAAGGAAGAAGACGAATGGATAAAAGCTAGAAACCACAAAAGCTTTAGGAAAACATCTCTACATCTCATATGTGGAGCAAAGCCCTGCACCTTCAAAACAGATTTGACTCTCTCACAAATTTGGAGAAACAACCATATCCTAAACTCAATCCCTCTCTTCGGCGAAGAGAAAAAGCTTCAAAGAAAAAAATGGTTCAGTCTCCCATTTCAAACCAACCCCAGACAAATAATTACAGCCCACCACACAAGTGTCAAATCTTAAACCAATCTAAGACCAATTATCCATCTACCCCAAAACCTATAATTACCCCCTACACTCCACCTCATTGCAGATCAGTGTCGAAATCACCTATATGGATTGAAGTAGAGGATGGAATAATTAAATGATCTCAGGAATTGATGAAACTAAAGGGATTTTTTCTGAGATGAAATGACTACAGAGTCCCTACAACCAAGATCACAGACTGGCTCATGAGTAATCTCAAAGATCAGGTAAGTATCTCCCTCCTCTCAGATGAATTCTTATTTGTCTTTTGTTATAATATAGAAACTAAGGCAAAATTCATGGAAAATAGATGCCTTGAATATTTAGGGTTCGATTTTACAATTTTAGATTAGAGTCTGTCATTTAACCCTAAAAATATTAAAGGCATTTTAGTATCTAGAGCGATAAAATTAAATAATTTGCCCTTGGAGCTCTAACAAAATCATTCTTAAATAGATTGGGAATAGGATAGGATTTTTTGTTAGATCACTATCCACTAAATATCCCCAACTAGAAAATATTATCATAGTAAGAATGGATATTTTGATCAAATCTCTCCCCTAAATAGTGGTGCGTAATAGATCAGATAATTTGTATGTAAACCTTATCATTTTGCCTGAGATAGCAAGAGATTTCAAATAGAATCAGAGGAATATTAGTCCTGCCCATCCACGGATAGCTCCACCTAAGGATATTGCTATACATTTGAACAAGGTGGGCAGTGGATTCACGATTAATCAGCTAGCTAAATCTCCAATGAATAACTCAACAAGGCAGAATCCCCCAGTTTTGAAAGGAATCCCTTAGATTCTCCCCTTAAAAGTTACAATGGCAACAAAAAAGCAAAAATTACCTAAGAAGATCACCCCCACCCTATCCAAGGAAGTTATCATTTCTAAAGATAATCTGAACAATCAAGAGGAGAATGAGATAATTACAGATGAGCTGAAAACTTCACTATTACCAAATAGAAGAATGGAAATGAAATATAGAGCTGAAAAAGATTCGAGTAACAAAGTTAAGGGAAATATGGATGAAGAAATAGCTAATGATAGAATATCTCAAGTGGAGGAAAAATCATTTAATCTTGAGGTATAAGAAGGAAGGAGTGAAGAAATTTTCATAGCACAACAAGTTCTAGAATATGGAGAAAAGAACAATCTGAGCAACATAGTTTCAGCAAACCTTTTAACCTCGACAGATAAGGAAACATTGGAAGAGAAATTAGGAGGGCCTTCAAGGCAGATATCTCCAAGGGGAAAAGAACATGGTAAAGAAACATTTTCAGAGGACAATAAAATAGAGGAAGAAGTCAAGACAATTTTAGATTATCTAAGAGAAATGGTAATAGAAGAATTAATGGACCAATTCCTGGATGAGATCTATGACAAGGAAGAATTGGACCTTTAGAAAGAACTCCTTATTGAGGGTATTATGATAGAAGAAATGAAAAAGAATGGTAGTGTGGAAAAAATGTTAATTGAACTTAAGAATAAGGAAAATCAAGAATCAAGATCCTTAGGGATTACCCTCTGTAACGAGAGTTGAAATTCTCCAGACTTTGCAAAAAGATCAAGGAAAAGGGGAAGGAAACTGAAGGTGAAACTAAAAGAGCAAGCAAGCGAGGCTGCAAGGCAGGTAAAAATCACTACACTTCTTTATGCTGGGAAGGGGAAGATCCTTCCCATGGTGCTATGAATATCCTCACTTGGAATGTCAGGGGCATGAATGCTCCTAACAAGAAGCAATTAATTAAACGCTGCATTAACACCTACAATCCAGAAATTATTTTAATTCAAGAAACAAAAATGAACAACACAGAAATGCTAAACTTTAAAAGAAAATTAGGAATTAAAGAACTCATGGCCTCACCAGCAATAGGAGCCTCTGGTGGCTTGGCCATTATATGGGATCCACGATGCCTTTTAGTTGATATCATAGAAATAAGACAATTCTGGATGAGTGGCCTTGTAAGAAACTTTAGAAATAATTTAACTTTTAGCATTATTAATATATATGGTCCAATACATCTAAACTTAGAGTTTGGCAAGAAATTGAATCCTTCCTCAACCAGAGTCCAGACTCACTATGGATTATAGGAGGAGACTTTAATGTCATAAAAAAACTTTGAAAAAAAAAGGGGGAAGTTGCTCACTCCCCATAACTGCCAAGGACTTTTCCAATTGGATAGAAAGGATTTCCCTACTAGAAATCCCCATAGAAGACAACTCCTTCACATGGAATAATAAAAGAAAAGGTTTTTTTAACATAGTAGAAAAACTGGATAGATTCTTTCTCAAAGGTAGTCTGATTAATACCGATCGTTCCTTAGAGGCCAAAATTCTACCTGTCTTGGGATCAGATCATTATTCAGCAGTGCTAAATATCCAAGTAGGGGTAAAGCCAAAAAAATATCCCTTTAAATTCAAACAAGCATGGCTTAGAGATCCTGAAATTCTAAATCTTATTGAACAATGATGGGCTCAACCTAACTTTTTAGGTTCCAAAATGTTCATTGTTGTAAACAAACTAAAATGGATAAAAATGAAACTTCTAGATTGGAATGTAAATAAATTTGGCAATATCTTTGATTCAAAATTGAAATTAGAAAAAGAATTGAGCGACATAAATTCTCAAGTAATTAATAAAGGAATGGATGATGATCTATATCTAAAAGAGAAGAATCTACTTTTGGAATATGAGGAAATTCTGGCGAGAGAGGAAATCTACTGGAAGCAAAAATCAAGAGAAACATGGCTGGAAGCAGGGGACAGGAATACAAAAAAATTTCATAACAGCACCAAGCAGAGAAGGAATATAAATAGAATTTCATATATCAAAGATGAAAGGGGGAACATAATAAATGATCCAAAGGAAATAGCCAAAGAATCAGTCTGGTACTTTAACAACATTCTCAATAATTGGGAACATTCGAACATGTATAATCAGACTGAATTACTTAAAAATATTCCAAAAGTCATAACTAAATCTCACAACAAATCTTTAATAGAGAAATTCACAATAGAGGAGGTCAAAACCGCTCTCATGCAAATGCATCCAGATAAATCTTTGAGCCCAGATGGTTTCTCTGCTATCTTTTTTCAGAAATGCTGGCACTTTATAGGAAAGGAGGTAACATGGGCATTAGAAGGTATTAGAAACTCAGGAAAGATATTGAAAGAAGTAAATAATACCTTTATAGCCCTTATCCCCAAAAAAGAGAAACTAGTCAACCTCAATGACTTTCGACCAATTGCACTATGTAACACCCTATACAAGCTCTTAACTAAAACATTATCTAGCAGGCTTAAAAAACTCCCTCCCTTTCTCATTAGTGAAGAACAAACAGGGTTTGTCCCTGACAGATCTATTTTTTTACGGATTCATCATTGCACAAGAAGCCATTCATTCGATAAAAAAAAACAAGAACCCAAGTATGCTTATCAAGCTGGATATTAAGAAGGTGGATTGACTATTCCTATGTAAATGCATGGAAGCTTTTGGATTTTCCAGAAGCTGGATCAACCTAATTTTTTAATGTATATCTACACTGTTAATATCGGTATTAGTGAATGGAACTTCAAAAGATTTTTTTAGTATCTCTAGGGGCTTAAGACGGGGAGATCCCATCTCCCCTTTTTCATTCATTATTATGGCTGAAGCCTTAGGCAGAGCTATCAAAAAGGAACAAGAGAAAGGATCTATTGAAGGCATAACCATCACAACAGACATAGATCCCATGCCCATCAGCATTTTGTGGATGACACCCTGTTATATGGTGCTAGTTAAAAAAAAGAGGCTATATCCTTTAAAAAGATCTTGGATTCTTACACCAAAGCATCAGGACAAGAAATTAACCCAAACAAATTTGAAATATTTTTTTTAAAACTGATAAAGAAGTAGAAAGGGACATCTGTAGGATCCTAAATTTCAAACAGGGTAAGCTCCCCTGCAGATACCTAGGCCTCCCACTGGTAAAGGATGATAGAGCCATAGACATTTGGGACCCAATGATAGAAAAGATCAAGAACAAAATGAACTTTTGGAAGGGAAAATGGCTATCCTCGACTGGAAGAGAAACAATGGTAAGGTCTGTCTTGGTAGCTATGCCAACCTATCAATTATCATGCATTCAACTCCCCTCTAACAAATTGTTAGAAATAAACAAGCACTTGAGAACTTTATTTTGGCAAAGAAGTGGGGAAAAGAAGAAAATTCCCCTAATTTCATGGGAAAATGTTTGTAAACCAAAGGATGAGGGAGGAGTAGGTCTCAAGAACCTTGGAGATCAAGGTAGAGCTCTAGGAGCAAAACTAGTGTTGCAATTATTTAGAAACCTAGAGGCTAAATGGGTCAGGATTTTAATAAACAAATATCTCAAAGACAAATCCCCCATCAACATTTTCAGAGAGATTAACCCTCCAAGAGGATCCAAAATATGAAATTTTTTGTTAGAATGCAAGCAAATCATTATGAACAAACTTACATGGAATCCAAGCACGAGTGATGAGGTACTTTTTTGGACAGATTCTTGGGGAGGCTATGAAGCCTTATTTAAAGATCTTAACAATACTTCCCTAAAAAACCTTTTAGAAGCAAACAATGGGATCCACCTAAAAGATTATATAGTTTTTAATGGAGAACAATGGGTATGGAAACCTTTCAAAGATACAGGTCTACCTATAGCAGAGAAGAGGCTATTGATGGAAACCCTCAACAAAAGAAAGATTTCTTTGAACAACACCAAGGATATTTTAGTATGGGATGGTTCAAAAAGTAGAGAATATAACACAAAATATGGATATAATCTCATCAACAAAAACTATAAGAGATCCAAGACTAATGTTCCAATCAACTTTTGTTGGAACAAGGATTGCCTTCCTAAAGTTGGTTTTTGTACTTGGATGGCCCTTAATTATAGACTCCTAACTATAGATAGATTTAAGAAGATGGGTTTCTCAGGTCCAATTAGATGCCCTCTCTATGAGAATAGTGAAGAGGACACTGATCATTTATTTGTTAACTACCCCTTCTAGAGCCGATGTTAGAATTGGCTTTATGGAAACTTGGGATGGTCATCTGCTTCCCCTTTTTCTCTTCTTGAGATGCTTCAAGCTTGGCCAATCATTAAGAGGGACTTTATTTATGCTAACCTCTGGACCTCTTCCCCATCTATTTTAATTTGGGAAATTTGGAAGGAGAGAAACATAAGAATCTTTAAGGAAGAGAGGATGGATTGGAGACAATTGTGTAATAAGATGGAAGCAGCCATAATAGAAAACATTAATGGTAGGATCTCTAGAATTCAAAAATTAGATCTTCAGATGAGTCATTGGGATGAAAAAATGAGAAGGGTCTGGATAGAGCTTTCCCTTCCCCCCTTTATTGGGTCAGGAGATTAGGGATCAGTGTCAAAGCGGAAAAATTGTATATGGCACCCTCCAAAGGAGGGCTGGTTTAAACTCAATTTTGATGGGGCATCAAGAGGTAATCTGGGGGTAGCAGGTATAGGTTGCTGCATACATAACCAGGATGGAATAGAAATTTCATATTTGGTTGCTCCCATTGGATTTGAAACTAATAATTGGGTAGAATTTTTAGCATTAGTTAAAGGACTTAGAAAGGGTAAATCCCTGGGTCTACAACTTTTAGAAATTGAAGGAGACTCGACAATCGTTATTAACGCTCTAAGAAAAGGCACAACCCCAAATTGGAGACTAAATTCCCTCCTCTCCCAAGCCTTAGACCTATGTAAATCTTTCAAAAAGGTCACTTTCAACCATATCTACCGAGAAGGTAATAAGAGAACCGATGAACTCGCAAATAAAGGAGCTAATGGCATCTCACTACAATAGCAAACCTATGAGCATGAGATATCCGTAGGGTTTCTAAGGCTTCTTCCCATACCTTACCTCAGAGGTTTAGCTCATTCTTAAACCAACCTTTTAGCTATGTGTATTCAGAGCTGAGTATATATAAAGACACACATAGGTACATTATTTAAACATTTATAAAACATACCATTCTGATAGTCACAACATATCCTTAACACACAGCAATGTCCCACAAATCCAAATTAGCGGTTTTAAGATGTGAGAAATGATTGCAATAAGTAAAAATATATATTTCATCCAAATATCAGTCTAATACTTTTACTTACAAAAAATCCTACGAGCTTACTGATTAATAAAATCTTTCTACATATATTTTTTTATTCCATGAGTGAACACTTATATATATATATATATATATATACATACATATATATATATATATATATATATATATACATACATATATATATATATATATATATATATATATATATATATATATATATATATATATATATATATATATATATATATATATATATATATACATGTATATATATATATGTATATATATATATATATATATATACATGTATATATATATATATGTATGTATATATATATATATATATATATATATATATATATATATATATATATATATATATATATATATATATATATATATATATATATATATATATATATATATATGTATGTATATACGTATATATATATATTCTCTCTCATTAATCTACAGACTTTTCAACTTTCATAAATATATATATAGGTATATTTTTAATAATCTTCCTTTGTAAAATATTATATTCATTTTATTTGTTGAGTAAAATAGTTATATAAGTAATTAGTTATATATATATATATATATATATATATATATATATATATATATATATATATATATATATATATATATATATATATATATATATATATATATATATATATATATATATATATATATGAATTTAATCAATGATTTCTCACTCTATTATCTTACAAGAATCTGACAATACCCTATCTAGAACTCTATATGAAAACAACCTATCTGGAACTCTATATGAAAATAATACCCTATCTGGAACTCTATTATCTTACAACCTAGTCTCTGACCTAGGTTAGGGATGAGCTATTCTTTGACTTAGGTCAGGGATGACCTCGTCCGTGACCCAGTAGTCCAGATCCACTCAGAATTAGAAATAGGAGGTCTCGGGGATGCCCGGAGACCTAAAAATGATGTCAGAATAGGGTAGAGTGCCAGGAAGAGGCACAAAATCCTATGATGAATATGATGAAGGCTAGGAGGACCTATTTCTAAGTCCTACCTAGAAAATAGATCCATAGAAGAGGGAAATTAAGGAGAATCCTTAGGATCCTAACCCTAATTTCACCTAGAATGAAGGAATCAAGTGCAAAATGCATCCTAAATGCAAGTCTATCATGATAAATGTACTATAAGTGTACACTCAAAATGTGCACTTCTCTAAGTCATTACTTTCAAGAAAATCCATGGATTGGAAACCTTGAGAAAGCGACCTAGAGCTCCCTAGGCATGGAGTCACAAGGGTGTTTAGAATGCTCTCAGCTAGAGCTATTAAGCCTATAACCTTGTTAGTAAACTATGTAATGAGAGATTCAAAGAGACGAGGGAAAGAATGTCAATATCCTCAAGAATCAAAATGGAAATGCAATGCAATGCTATGCTATAAATGAAAAATGCAACTAAGCTATGGAAATGAAAGTATTACAAGCCTTTGCTAATTAAACTAAGTGAGTTAAGCTAGAAACATGAAAGGAAAGTAAACTAAAATACCATGAAAGCTAAGCTAAATGCAAGAATGAAAGCTAGAATGCAAGAAAATCTCCAAAGGTCCAAAGTCACCAAGAAATCCTGCAGCATAAGATTAGTATGAAAGAAATTGGATTCTAGAATGAGAAGAGAGCTCTTCTTTTATAGAAAGTGAGAATCAACGGATGATGGAAATTAAGAGGCAAAAAATTTGATCAAGGGTGGAGTTTGAAAGAGGGATCAATCCATGTGCACAAGTCTCCTCCAATGAGAAAGAAGTGTTGACTTTTGAGCCTCATGTGAGACAAAAAGGTCTTTTCTTCTTTTTATAAAATAAGAATAATGCTTTATTTGTGCAACTTAGGATAAGAGATAAGTGGGGGCTTTTTATTTAATAAAAGGGGAGGGAATTCCTTTTAATTAAATAAAGACTTAGGATAAAATGGTTAATCCATGGAATATAATCAAATAAATGATAGAATTAGGATTTGATCGAGAAAATTGATTTAATTGAAAAATATTGCAAAGCTTTGATTCAGGAAATTGATAAATTAAAGAATGGGGTCCAAAGTCTAGGTGACCATTTTAGGGTGCATACATTTAACCCTATTTGACTAATGTGAGATCGATTTGGGATCACATGTAGTCAAAGAATGAAGTTGAAATGTGAGATCGATTTGGGATCACAAAACAACCCAGATGTGTGTTCGATGGATGGGAACACATCAGGACAAAGATAAGCTGATTGAAAAAGACAAGGCCAACACCCTTGTAAATAGGTAATTGTCAAGTCTCAAGCAAGGTTTGATAAAGCCGAATCAAGGATTTGAAGTTTGATAGGTACTGTCCCCTCATGATCAAAATTGAAATGAGATAGAGGAGAAATAGTGAATTGATGAATTTGATCAAATCGAACTAAAGATGAGGTTCTTGATGTAAGATGAAAGATGTAAGGATCACAGAACCAAGGTAGATCATCAAACATGAAAGTTTATGCCCCAAGGTTGAATTAAAAGAAAAGAAGTGGGGTGAAAGCGAATGGAAGATAGAAGTTTGGAAGAGGTGGAAAGAAATGGAGAGAAGAAAGAGAATTTGCATTAAGAAAGTTTATGCCTCAAAATCAATCAATTGTTTAAGATAGAGAATTTCAACTGAAATCATGAAAAAAGATAAGGAAATGAAGATCAAAACGTGACCACAGTTGATTAAAAGTCCAAAAGAAAGATGAAGGAAACCCTCTACATATGCAAGATGCAAGACCAAACTAACATGAACTTAAGAATGCAAGCTACTATGAAAAGTGGTTTACTTGCAAGATCACAAAGCCATTAGACTCTAATAATCATCATCGAGCTTTATTGGTAGCATCACAAGATCATATAATACACACTAGTATAACTATGTGTATCTGAATATGATATGTATCAGATGGGGATGTGGGAATCCCACCTAAGCATCAAAGACATGTAAGTAAAGATGACTAGTGCAGTGAGGTTCCCTAAGTTTGGTATAGCAAGATTATGCTCGCATCGAGACACAAGAAAGTCAAGATGACTACAAGCATGCATTTGCGAAAAATAGTCAAGGATAATGCATTGTATATCCTAGTGTCAAGTGGAACAAGCATGAATGCTCATGATAGTTAGGATTAACAAAATATACCCACAGTCAGAAAATAAATAAAACATGTCCTCGTGCCCCCAGTCTTCTAGCTCGGCATCATTGAAAACTATTAGGGAGAGAACACTCAGGAAAGAAATCATCATAGACAACACACAAAGAAATAAAGTCAAGCAAGTCTCAGCGAGTTGAGTGTTTGTGTGCGTGTGTGTAGGTCATAGAGTCAAACTTTGAGTATCGCATTTGCCACTGGAACATACTGTATCATTGTAGATTGCGGGTAGGATATTTGATAAGTGTTAAGAAACACTTGACGCTAGGGAAGTGTTGAAAAACATAGTTGGGGAGGTGTTGAAAAAACATTGTTTGCGAGGTTTCTAGTTTTTTTTGTATTTTTGCTACCAAGGCGCCAGTTTTCAGGTTTTCACCAAGGCACTTTTTCTATATTTTTTTTTTAAAAAAAATTTGAATTTTTGAATTTTTGAATTTTTGGGTATTTTTGGAATATATAATTTTTTTGAGATACATCAAAGCGCCTATTACTAGGTTTTCACTAAGATGATCATTTTTTCAAGATATTTTCTAATTTTTTGAATTTTTGACAATATACCATGTTTTGGATTTTTTCAAGATCAATAAGTATGTACAAAGGATGCCCCCAGATAGAACGGGCATCAAAATCCCAAGCAAGATCACATCGTGTAGTCCCAATGTCTAGCAAGGTGGAGGACAAGAGGGATTAGCAAGCTAGTGGAAGAGAAGGAAGAGATGGAAGACAAGAGAATGAAGGAGAATGAAGGGAAGAAATCCTCAAGGGAAAACTCCTCAAGAGTACCCAGGTTAGGGAAAAATTGTCATGTAAAGCACATTTGGACAAGCAATGAAAGGCCAGCATAGGATAAGTCACAAAAGCATAATGCAAAAGAAGGAAAGGATGCAGTCCAAAGGAGTAGACATGTCAAGAGGCTTCATAGCATCGTGTTTTACTCTTTTTTATTAGATCAAGACCAAAGGGGAAAATGATAGAGAAAGGCTAGAATGAATGGAGGAAACTAAATATGAAGGCTAAACATGAATGAAATAAAAATAAGATCATCGTAAGATAGCTCACAAGATAGCCAAATGTTCATGTATAGGTCAACATTGTCAAGATCAAAGAGAGAAGACGAAATGGATGAAATATGTAGAAGAACTACGCATGATGCCTGATTGCCAGGTTTTCATCATGATACTTATCCAAGGTGCCACAAGGGAGTGGTTTTCACCATAGGATGAATTTATTTCTCTTTACTTTGCTACTAAGGCACCTGTTTCCAGGTTTCCACCAAGGCACATTTTCAATTTTTTCATTTTTTATTTCTTTTTTCTTTTTTCTATTTCTTTCATTTTTTTATGTTTTTTGGAAGAAGGCAAGCTTTTTAGATAATGCTCCTTGAAAGGATAAACCATGATATGCCAAGGATTCAAAATGATATGCTCAAAGGTGCTGATAGGAAAGGAAGATGGAAGAGAAAAATGGAGGATAAGGTTTTATGTAAAGCGAGTGAGGTTGGAAGATAGGAGGAATAGGCAAATGAGGAAAAAAGATAGAAGATAGAAGGATAATGAATGAAAGGATTGTGAAAGGGTAGATGGAAAGGAAGGCAAGATCAACATCAACACACACCTTGAAGGGTGGCAAAAGGATGGAGGAAATGTGAATGAAGGAATACGTGAAGGAATATGGTGAATGGATGGCAGAGGTTGCAGTTTAGGTGCATGGAATTGAAGAATGTTTTTGGAAGAAGATGAAGTGGAAGCCTTTGGAAGCTTGAATGTCAACTTCACTTGTTTCTCAACATTAGACTCTTTCAAAAGAGACTTTGGAATCCATATAGTCATAGGGTTTTCATTTTTTTTTGATGATTTAGAGAGAATATCTTCAATGATGAATTTTGGAACCCATACTTGTCTTGTAGTTTTCTTCTTAGATATCTCTTTTGACTTTATGCCTCCATGTCGATTAAAGGAGACATGGTTATCTTCTTTTTTTGATGGATTCTTGTATTGCTTCTTTTTCTTGTATTGAACATTCAAGTTACTTCCAAAAGACTTGGGACTTGTGGAAGAAGAAGGAGGATATGACTAGTTTAGATGGATGGGTGGATGAAAAGGATTCAAGGGTATGCATCTATGTTGATCTTGAGGAAAGATAGGAGATGGAGGGATGTAAGGACCCAAGATGGATGACGAATTAGGAGAGTTAGGAGGGGAAAGTGAAGGGACATAAGGGCCCAAGATGGAAGGAAGACGTGAAGCCCTTAGTATTGGTGGAAGAGGTCCAAGGATGGATGTGAAAGATACAAAAGGATAATCAATAAGTCATCAACATCTATATGACAACCAAGGACATCAACATCTTTAGAGTGAGCATTAGGATTTGCAATAGGATAATGAACATCTTGAATAGGAGCAACTTCTTTGATAGGATTGTTCGGAGCTTGCAAAGACTTAGGAAGAGTATAAAGTGGAAGCGAACATGGAGTGGTAGAACAAGAAGATGGAAGGCTTTGATCTTGACAAGGAGCTTTGGATAGCATAAGCATATAATTATTCTCTTGATTTTTAATAGGCTTAACATTGGAAGTAACAACACTATTTTTAATAACCTTAATGGAAGTATCATCTTTGGAAAGCGCAAGTGTAGTAAGGTTATTTTGATTTTCAATAAGCTCAAAAATGTAAGTAGTAGCTTGATCTTGCTTAGGAGAAGACTTAAGACATGGTGGAATGAATGAGAAAGGGTGCAGAGGATCAAAAAAATCATGAAATGGATAAGAGACATCATGAAAAGGATTGGATGACATGGAGGGTTCTTGATCTTGATCTTTCTTTATGTTATTTTCTTTATCATTTTTAAATTCCTCTTGACATGGAGCCACTTCTAAGGACAAGGAAGCATGTTGGGATTGTATGGAAGACTTTGGAAAAGATGGTGAAGGACTAGCTGAAGTAGGCATTATAGCGCATAAAGGCTTAGACTCTTTAGGTTTAGCATTATTGAAAGTATTTGCAGCCAAGTGAAGATTAGCTTGTGTTTCTTTAAGAGGTAGCCCTTGAGGATAACTATAGGGAACCACATGAAAAGTATTAGGATTTTTGTTGGATGAAGGATCTGTGAACAATTTGAAAGACTTGGAAGCTTTAGGAAATGTATGGGTATTGGAGGAAGTAGGGGATGGAAGGGAATCATCACAAGACAAAGGTATATCATTAACATAATCTTGCTTGAGAGTGTAATCTTTATTTTCAGCATGAGAGTTCTTAGAGGATAGATTCTTATAGTATTTACGTTTATAATCAGTGCAGTAAGCTTTCTCTTCTTCAAGTGAAGTAGATGTATCATCTAGGTATTGTTCACAAAAATCATCAAAGTCTCTTTCAAAATCAGAATCATATGGATCACCATCACGATCTATCCAATGGGACGACCCATTTCTGGTAAGCACGAGCACACGACTAGGAGGACTCTTAGGAATAGAGGTTTCATAGGCATCACTACATTTTCCATTATCATAATCATCATAGTCATCATAGTCATCAAAGATGGGTGTGTCACTCTTTGGGGAAGAGGTAACATAAGTATTTTCACGTTGCTCATTATGGTATGTCTTGAGAAGATAAGTAAGACTCTTGGGAGAAGTAGAAGAGGAATGAGATTGTGAAGAAGAGGAAAGTGAAGACCTAGTGAAGGAAGAAGACTTGGATAATGAGGAATGCGAATAATGTCTAGAAGAGTCATGGTAAGACTTGGAAGATGAGGAAGGATGAGAAGAATTAGAAGATGAGACATGTTTGGAAGGAGGAGGTCATGACGTGATCATGTCTATGATCCTAGCAAAGGCGTTTGATTCATTCATCTTTAATTTTATTTTTGTCTTAAGTTCATCACCCGTGCCATATCTAGAAGGACTATTGGAGGAATAAAATTCTTTGAATTGAGCAATGAGTTTGAGATCATCTATTTTCAAGAGAGGTTCCATAACAAGATAGTTGAAATTCATGGTTTTGGAAGAGGAGGAATCAAGCATGAAAGTGATAGAAGAGATGAATAGAAGAAGGTAAACTAGAAGAAGGAAGAAGAGGAAGAAGCATGAAGGAAGAAGAGAAAGGATGGAATGAGAGACTAGGAAGACATGGGAGATGTGGAAGAAAGAAGACCAAGAGTCATTTTGTGCAACTTGATACCATTTAAGTTCATTTGAATGTTGAGAAACATGTCATAGCACCTAAGATCTGACCTAGACCAACCAAGGAAGACTGAAAATGACATGAATTAGCTTCAGATTGTAGACAATAGTAAGACAACAAAATGACTCGGTGTGATAGTTCGCAAAGTATTGGGATGATACAATATGTCCAAATGATACTTCATACTAAGGTCGTGCGATGGTTTCCAGGCAGCTGATGCGATAAAATCCAGGCAAGTCGTACAACAATCATGTAGTATCGTACGATATTTAACCAGTGAGTGTGAAAATCTCTGTTTTGAAGGCAATTTGACTAAAGTTTCAGTTTGATGATTTCAATTTCTTGATTCCAAACATAGTAATAGCAGAAAACATATAGGTTTGCAAATAGTAGGTGATCAAACGTGTCATCAAACACTTCAATAAGGGCAATGACAACCTTGTCAAGACATGCAATTGGGATATCAAAGCGAACAATCTTATGAGCACTACCGTGATGTTTAATGTTCAAGAACATTTATATGGGTAGATCACAGCGAAGACAACTCAAACACTTGCTAGCCTAGAAATACAAAGGCTCAATACTTAACAACTTGGCCCACACTTGATGTCTCATTGCCTCACACAAAGTGGTTGCTCATAATAGATGTTGGCTTTGTCGTGGAAGTGCCAATGACACAACCAAAAGAACACAGATGGTGAGTAGTCTTGGGTTGATCTGGGTTAGTCCACTAGGATCAATCCTTGCACCAAGATGTTAAGCGACAAAATTGGGTAGCTTCTATCTATGGTTCGTAGTAAGGGCTTCCATTCGTAATACCCCTCTTGCTCCCCAAAGGGACTCCTTACCTTGCGGCAAGTAACAGACCTCGTGGCCACAAGAGTACCTTAAGCATTCTTGCTTAGCATTTTCCTCATGGTCACAATCCCACAAGTACTCACACCAAGCGAAGACAAGTACTATGTCTACCAAGGTTTTGTGTCCTTGATAGCCTTGATTTTATAATGGGTCAGAATAGCTCGGTATTAGCTTGTCCCCACTTGGGTCGTTCCTCTTGATTGCTCAAGAGCAGGCCCGCTAAAGGATCTTAAACTAAACAAAAAGTGGATCAACCTTTGAGGGTCAGGATTTCTGGTTCACCACAAGGGTGAAGAGCATACTCTCCTATCTCAAAAATCTTTCCCAAACACACAAGGCAAAGTTCAATTAGCCTCTTGCTTTCAAAATCTAAAGATGGGTCAAGATTTTTGGTTCACCACAAGGGTGAAGAGCATCCTCTCCTACCACCAAAAGACTCCTACAACAAGATATTAAGTGCCTAAGAAAGAAACAACTAGTATATGTCGCACTTAAAATAAAATAAATGAACAAGCACTTGATTATTTTTATACTTTGGGCAGCCCTGCAAAAAGGATTAATAGCCCTTGCGTATTTGAAGCTTTGACATGCGTTCTTTTTAGCAAATATTCAAGCAATGAGGGCACGCCTACAAGCACAACTCGTTAGACCCACAAGAGTTAGCACAATAAAATCAGATATAATCTGCAAATGAAACTCTGTCGTAACACAACAAATCGAAACCAGCAAGCAAACAAACCAAATCTTGCAAAGAAAGCATCAAAATTAGTCATTGCTAGGCCCGAATGATAGTTCTGTAAGAAAAAATTTCATACTACACTTCGCAGTATAGTGATGCTACACTTTTGTTCTGTGCTACACTTAGCACTACTTCCATGCTATAGAATGTTATATAGCCGTGCGATAGTTTCTGTATGGTAATACGATAGTTTCTGTTAGCAGAAGTTCATACTACACTTCACAATATAGTGGTGCTACACTTATGTTATGTGCTACATTTAGCACCACTTCCATGCGACATAATGTTATATATCTGTGCGACAGAGTTCTGTATGGGCGTATAATACTTTTACTGGAAAAGTATCACACAGATATGTAAAGAACTATCGTACGATACTAGAAGACTATCGTACAATACTCTGTCAGAAAGAAAAGAAAAACAACCGAAACAACAAGAAAAATATGATGAAAAATTAGCGAAAATGCATGAAAAGAAAGGACAAGACAAGGTTGTTTTGCCCCACGGTGGGTGCAAAAAATATACACTCAAAATGTGATCTTCTCTAAGTCATTACTTCCAAGAGAATCCATGGATTGGAAACCTTGAGAAAGCAACCTAGAGCTCCCTAAGCATGGAGTCACAAGGGTTTTTAGAATGCTCTCAGCTAGAGCTATTAAGCCTATAACCTTGTTAGTAAACCATGCAATGAGAGATTCAAAGAGACAAGGGAAAGAATGTCAATATCCTCGAGAATCAAAATGGAAATGCAATGCAATACTATGGTAGAAATGAAGAATGCAACTAAGATATGGAAATGAAAGTAGTACAAGCCTTTTCTAATTAAACTAGGTGAGTTAAGCTAGAAACATGAAAGGAAAGTAAACTAAAATGCCATGAAAGCTAAGCTAAATGCAAGAATGAAAGCTAGAATGCAAGAAAATCTCCAAAGCTCCAAAGTCACCAAGAAATCAAGTAGCATAAGATTAGCATGAAAGAAATTGGATTCTAGAATGAGAAAAGAGCTCTTCTTTTATAGAAAGTGAGAATCAACAGACGATCGAGATTAAGAGGCAAAATATTTGATCAAGGGTGGAATTTGAAAGAGGGATCAATCCATGTGTACAAGTCTCCTCCAATGAGAAAGAAGTGTTGACTTTTGAGCCTCATGTGAGACAAAAAGGTCTTTTCTTCTTTTTATAAAATAAGAATAATGTTTTATTTGTGCAACTTAGGATAAGAGATAAGTGGGGGCTTTTTATTTAATAAAAGGGGAGGGAATTCCTTTTAATTAAATAAAGACTTAGGATAAAATGGTTAATCCATGAAATATAATCAAATAAATGATATAATTAGAATTTGATCGAGAAAATTGATTTAATTGGAAAATATTGCAAAGCTTTGATTTAGGAAATTGATAAATTGAAGAATGGGGCCCAAAGTCTAGGCGACCATTTTAGGGTGCATCCTAAATGCAAGTTTATCATGATAAATGTACTATAAGAGGGTGCTAAACCTACCAAGATGGAAGTACTTCCATTTTAAGATGATACATTTAGCCCCCACTTTAGCTTAGATATGACACTACATGAATATGCAAGCTAAAGTAAGAAAACATCATAGTAAATAAAAAGGATATAGCCAAGTCCTCGATGTAGAGATCCTGCAAAAAACTATTAGAACTTGCAACACACAAGGTTAATGAAAATCCAAAAATCACCTAGATCTTACTATATGACAATTGAGAAGTGCATAAAGCCCCTTATGCCCCCCTGTTTTGGCTTTCTACTTCTGAAGAGTGAAACAGGGTGATAAGGAAAACTCTATACACTAGATATGCAACTTGTTGAAAAGTTCTTTCCTAAACCAATTAGAAGGATTCCTACCCCTCCTAAACTGATTCAAGGAGTTAGGTATCTAAATCACGATTCCAACCCCACTAATGGCACTGAAAAAAAAGTTACCGAACTCAAGTTATGATGAAAAGAGTGAATGTCTATCTAAATGCATAAGAAGGGAAATTCGAGTTTACCATGAGTAAAACCTAAAAGAAACCCTAAAAAAACCCTAATTTAAACTATGAATAAGGAAAAGGAAGACATACTTACTCATTCTTACCATTTGCGGATTCAAAAAGAGGAAGCAAGATGCCAAGGAGAGAAGAACTTTGGGCAACATGCATAGAGCTTCTGAGACAGAGCCTAGCTACCAAACGGTCACTTCCTGAGGTGAGTTTGTTGTTTTTTGTTCCTATACTTTCCAAATTCTTGATTTCTAAAGGCAAGGTCGACCCTAACCCTTAGAGGTTGACCCTGACCTAGCTATGTTGACCTTGACCCAAGAAGGTTGACATTGACTGGAGGGTCTCCACCTATTCTGGGATGAGATTGTCCTTGACCCAACAAGCTCATCCCTGACCCAGGAAAGTTGACCTTGACCCAGGAAGGTCAACCCTGACCTAACTGAGATCAACCTTGACCTATTCAAGTTAGATTTATAGATTTTATGATGTAGACTACTGATATGATGTTTACTTGTGCTTGCAGGACATGGTCCGTCTCTAAGAACATCCCTTTGGAGAGTTGCTAGGCCTTGTCAAAGAGAAGTTGTATGAGCTTAATGATGATGAGATGCAACTACTGAGAGATGTGGGACTATATTGAGTATCAGTCCTACCATAAATTAGACTACACTAAGCCATGCTATCGGCTCTAATAGAGAGGTGGGATGAGGATACATGCTCCTTCCATCTTCCCTCGGGAGAGATTACAGTGACACTGGAAGATGTCTACAGGATCCTGCGGCTTCCAGTCTAAGGTGAGACCGTCACACCTAGAGCACATTGAGTTTCTGAGGAGATCCGTGCAGATGTAGAATATTATATAGGACAGGTTCCACATATGCAAACCCAATCAGATCATGTCCTTTTGTCATCCATACTATCAACCCTATACCTTTGGTACAGATGGTGATGCTTTGTATAGTATCCTTGGTTGTGTTACCCAATGCAAAGGGTACCATATTTTCTACACATCTTACCCATCTTATACACAGGATGGAGAGCAAGAGGACCATGTTCTCATGGGGTCGTAGCATGTTAGCCTAGCTATACCATGAGCTATGTTAGCTAGTGAGATACCAGAGAGAGAGAGTCTTTCGATATGCACACTCTTGTAGATTTGGTTGTTTGAGCATTTCGCATGTACACATCCACAGGGTGCTCTAGTGATGGTAGATGTGAGTACACCAATAGTCTTTGAGTATCCTTTGAGAGATGCTTGGCAGTTTGGAGATATCCTCTATTAGAGGGTACGTCTAGACCGCGTTCCAAGCATCAATGTGATATGGAGACCTTACTGCCAGATGACAGAGTGGCCTGATACATGATTCCAGATGAGATATTCATAGCGACGAAAGCTGCTAGAGGGTCATCAGAATCATATAGTGATGCCCTACTATTATGATCGGGTGATGAGATAGTTCGACCTATTACAAGGAGTCCCTAGAGTAGTACCTCTCTATGCACATCTGACGAGGTACTATCAGAGACCCGATGCCATATGTCAACCATCGATAGTAGACATAGAGGATAGTGATACAAATGAGACAAAGGATAGAGAGGTACCTTCAGATGTGACCTATTTAGGCATGAGCGGAGATTACATCAGGTCCTGTAGTCTGTAGGGGATCTATCCCATCTTTCTCGAGGATTATCCTACAGGTGATCCAGGTCTTTCAGAGAGGACACACTGGGATAGTGGTACAAAAGAGGAGGATGAGGATGCCAGAGATGAGGAGGAGCACATCTTCAAAGGAGATCCCATAGAGGAGGAGAGAGTAGAGGAGATGCCCCCAGCTAGTGATATTGGTGTGGATGTACATGTTTTTCACGCATCACCACTGAGATCACGATGGCCTCCACATCCCCACACAAAGACATCACCGCTGAGGCGTAGACATAGCGAGTATGGAGAGAGTAGTCACTCCATGCCCCCACCATCTAGACACTTTAGTGACATCCAGGAGGGAGACCCATGTATGAAATATGAGATTTGATTAAATATGCAATTTGATTTTAAATGAAAAGATACTAGACTAATAAATGTATTTTCATTCTATATCTAGCAGAGTGGAGTGGAGGAGCTTTGTATCTGAGATTCTCAAGGATACATGTATATCCTACCGACTACTAGCGAGCGAGTGAGAATCCTCTCTTGGCTACAGAGATCCTGGTAAGCATGCTCATATCTTTGCATGTGTCTAACGAGAGCTGAGGTTGTGTAGAGAAAGGGTGGAGAAGCTGATAGTTAAGTTATAGAGTGCTCGAGGATGTTCACATGGTATGAGCATATCGAGGAGCCACACCCATACACAAAGATCTACATCTTCCCATCATAGGCCAGAGAGATCTGGGAGCCATCGGCCATCAGAACGTAGTGATAAATAGGGCCATTGGCCACATATGTATCAAAACTTGAAAAACATTTTGATGAATGAAAAAATTTCCATACTAATTAGTTCTATGTTTGATTACTATGTGTTCATCAATATAAAACTTAATAGAAAGAAAGAAGGTGCATAAATATACTCACTATGTAATTTTGCTAGAACTACATAACCTATAAAACAAAATTTATAAGGAATACATAAATGCACAAGGAAATAAAGAAAGAAAGAAATTAAGGATAATAATGTTTGAGATGCATAATATTAATAGGTTCCTTAAAAGAAACACCATCCATATCAGCAATTTTATAAGAACCTGAACCAAAGTCTTCAATAAAAATGAAAGGTCCAAGCCAATTAGGGCTAAACTTTCCTTTTTCGCTCAGTAAAGCATTCACATTTCGTTGATTCTCATATAGGACTAAATCACCAACTAAAAATGTTCATTCAATTACCTTATGATTATATTTCTTCTGAAGAGATTTATGATAAGCTTTTATATGTTCTAATGCATGTATTCGTTGTTCATCCAACATTTCTAGCTCTTGTAAGCGTTGTTCATGAAAAGTGTCCTTGTCAATTATCCCATGAAATGAAACACGTAAAGAAGGTATTTCTAATTCCAAAGGCATAATAGCATTAGTACCATAGACAAGATTGTAAGGAGAAGTACCTGTGGCAGTACGAACACTAGTCCTATAAGCCCATAAAGCATAAGTCAGTTGAGTATGCCAATCTTTCGCATGCTTACTAACTATTTTTCTCAAAATTTGTTCAATAATTTTATTTGATGCTTCGTCTTGTCCATTAGATTGAGGATAATAAGGAGTTGAAAATCTATGTTGAATTCGATATTTCTCCAAGAATTTCGCTACTTCTTTGTTTTTAAAAGAGGTACCGTTATCCGAAATTATCGTTGGAGGTATACCAAATCATGTTATGATATTGTTAAGAATGAAATCACAAATAACATCCGTAGTTGTTGAATGAAGAGGGACAACTTCGACCCACTTCATGAAGTAATCTGTAGCAATCTGAATGTAAGTATGTCCTTGAGAAGATGTTGGTGAGAATTTTCCAATAAGGTGAAAACCCCAAATATTGAAAGGCCATGGAGAAAATTGATTACGAAACTCATGAGTAGGAGCATGAATCAAATTACTATGTTGTTGACATTGAGAATATTTCTTAACAAATAGGAAAGAACATTGTTCCATTGTTTTCCAATAATATCCCATTCTAAGCAATTTATTAACCAAAGATTTTCCACCAAAATGCCCACCACAAGAACTAGAATGAGCTTTTGCCAAAGCTACTAGGATTTCAGTTCTATTGAGACATCTTAATAATAATCCTTCATAAGAGCATTTGTAAAGTGTATCTCTTAAAATGATGTAACGTGTTGCAAGCTTCCTAATACAATTATGCGTGTTCCTTATTTTTTATTTAGGAAAAATACCATCTTTCAAAAAATGAAAAATATGAGAATACCATTCATCTGAATGCAAATTAAAACAATTAGAGGTAATCTTTTTAGAAATTACAGGGCTTTTAAGAGTTTGTATAGTAAATTGAAAGTTTTCAACATTATTCTCAAGACAAACCAAAGAAGCTGCGCTTTCCATGGTGTCTGCATGTCGATTATCTTTCCTAGGTAAAGTTTGAATCGTATAAGAAGAGAATTGTGAAAGAACATCAAGAGCTAAATCTCTATATTGTGTCATTTTATCATTCTTAGTCTGATAACCTCCTTTAATTTTTTCAACAATCAGTTGTGAATCTCCATATATTTGCAAGTGTTTGATTTTAAGGGATGAAGTTGCTCGTAGGCCAGCTATATGAGCTTCAAATTTCACAATGTTATTAGTACAAGGAAAAGTTAATTTGTATGATAAAGGGATGGGTTTTTTCATAGGAGGAACCAAGATAATACCAACTCTAGATCCTATCTTACACTTAGACCCATCAAAATATAATTCCCAAATATCATCCTGTCGAATAGCTAGAATATTGTCATTAAGGAATTCCATTGAAGTAGAACATGTATCAGAATGAGGACAAGGAGCTTCAACTAAATAATATGTTAAATGAAATTAAGATCAAATTCTATAAGTAACATCACCCACTTTGCCAACCGGCCAAAGAGATCAGTTTGTGAGAAAAGATGTTTCAAAGGATCACACTTAAAAATCACATTGACTTCAACATTTATAAGATAATGCCTAAGTTTCTGACATGCATAAACTACAGCTAGACATTGTCTTTCCAAATCTGTGTATCTTGTTTCATAATCAAGTAAAGTCCGACTAATGTAATACACAGGTCTTTCTTTACCATCATTATCATTTTGAGCAAACAATGCACTCACGACCTTCGGAGTCGCTGAGGTATACAAATGGAATGGTTTATCAAATTTAGCTGGCTCCAAGATAGGAGGATTTGCAAGATACTCCTTAAATTGCTCAAAAGTTTGTTTACATTCATCATTCTAGGAGAAAGTGGTATCCTTTATGAGCAAGGAAGTAAAAGGGATAGTAATGTATGCACCCTAAAATGGTCGCCTAGACTTTGGGCCCCCATTCAGCAATTTGTCAAATCTTTGAATTAATATTTTCAAATATCAAAAATATCAATTATATCAATTTCCTTGATCAAATCATAATCAATTCAATATTTCTTAAGGTTTGAGCCTTATTTAATTTAAAAGAGAAAAAAATAAAAATCTTATTTAATTAAGAGAACATGCTCCCTTTTAATTAATTAAAAATATCTTTTAATTAAATAATAAAATCACTTTATCCTAAGCTTTTATTTAATTAAAAAAAAATTCCTCCCCTTTTATTTAAATAAAAATCTCCACTTTTCTTCTTATCTTATGTTGCACAAATAAAGCATTTAATTCTTATTTATAAAGAAAAATAAAATAAAAAATAAAAGAAAAGTACTTTTTGTCTCACATGGACATAAAGTAAATGCTCAACATAAAGTAAATGCTTTTAATTTTCCTATTGGAGGATATTTGTGCACAAGGATCAAGCTTCTATTTTTTTCCATCGTTGATTAAGTCTTTTGCCTCTTAATCTCGATCGTCCATTGATTTCTCATTCTCTATAAAAGAAGAGCTCTCTTCTTCATTTTGCACACACTTGAATTTTATGCTATTGTTATGCTACAGGTTTTCTAAGTCATCTTGAAGCTTTTGGAGACATTCTTGCATCAAGTTTTAAAGATTTGGAGCATCATTGGCATTCATCTTGCATCTACATCACATCTTGGCTTGCATCATAGTTGCATCATCATGGTATCATTTCCTTTCATGTTTTAGATTAATCTCACATAGCTTAATAGGAGGATTTGTAACACTTGTATTTTTCTTTCATAGCATAGCTTGCATCTTTCATTCTCATAGATTAGTTTACATTGCATTGCATCTATATTGATTTCATTGGAGATATTGACATTGTTTCCCTTGTCTTTGATTTGGAATCTTTCATTGTGTGGTTGACTAGCAAGGTCATGAGTTTATAGCTCTAGCTGAGAGCAATTTTACAAATCTTGCAACTTCATGCATAAAGAGCTATAGATCGATTTGTGAGGGCTCATTGTTGAGTTTGCTTGTATGTAAAGATTCATAAAAGTGTGGTCACATTTACACCATACATTTTTGGTGCCCACCATGGGGTAACCCACCTCTTGCATGCTGGTTTTGATTATTTTTTGAGCTAACCCTTGTGTAGATTTGTTTGGAGACAAAAAAAACTCTAGATTTGAAAGATTTGATCATATCTCCCAAACGGCTTGGTGTTTTGGTCTGAATTTATTTTTTAATGTTGGTCACATATCATAAAAGCTCCAAAAAAAATTTCAAAATTTTCAGAGGTAATTTATATTTTTTATGATTTTTTGTTGATTTTTCATAAAAAATCAATTTTTGGCGCAAATCAGCATATTTTTTGGAAATTTTTGCATTTCTGGAAAGGTCTTGAAATTCTACAGGAGGTCTATTCATTGTGTTTTTAATTTAGAAATCATATCATAGCTCTTTTGGTCAATTTATAAAAATTGGTCTGTTTTGGTAAAATGTGTCTCTAGGGCACAAATGAAGAGATTTTTCTAAAATTTTTACATTTTTGAAAAGCTCTTTGTTTTTTGACAAAGGTCTCTTTTCTACATTTTGGGTTTAAGGTCCGAATTCATGTGGTAAAAATCAGATCTTGTTGACTAGGTCAAATGCAAAAAAAATAAAATTTTGTGATGGGTATGCACTTATTTTTCATTGTTTAATGCATGATATGAGTTATCATTTGGATTATTCGCTAGTTATCATTGCTCCTAACAATTGATTTTTGGATCTAACCGTAAGGTTTGCATAAGTTGGATATACATTGCATATCTTGTTTGCTTGTTTTCTTGTCTTGTTCATTTGAAGGTGCTCTTGCTTTCATGGAAAATGTTTAAAACAAAGCGTTGGACTTGAGGTACTTTGTTTCATCTATACAACATTTAGATTTTGGGATTAAAATTGAATCTCTCATGTGATTGGCTTAAGTGTTTACATGCTTTCATAAAACACATTTCAATTGATGCTCTTAATAGGAAATGAATGAACATAGATTTGCTTTCATACAAGTTTGTGTAAGTGAATGCTTGTGTTTAAACTTTAAGTAATTCTTGGTTCCAATATCAAATATCTCATTGAGTGATTGAGGGCATGGATTCATTCCTTGTTTATATAAGGAGTTAAATGCACCACTTTGTGAACTCACTCTATGTTTGCTTGGAAAGTTAAATATTCCATTGATTCAACCCTTTGTCATTTGTGAGTAGTATTGATAAGCAACTTTAGATTACTTTTGATTGATCTTGTTAGCTAAATTGAGTGTTGGAAATGCTTATTTCTAATCACCCCTCATTACCACCCTTTGGATGCAAGCTCAACATTCATACATAAGGGAGGGGTCTACTTGAAAAGAGCGTTAAGTGCTCCACAAAGTTTCTCCTTTTTTATACTTTTTTGATATCATTAATTTTCTAAGGTGTGGACTCACTTTGAGTTTGAGTGATGAATTAAATATTCCACTTTTGGACTCACTTTGAGTTTGTGTGAGGAGTTAAATGTTCTACTTTTGGACTCACTTTGAGTATGTGTGAGGAGTTAAATATTCCACTTTTGGACTCACTTTGAGTTTGTGCGAGGAGTTAAATGTTCCACCTTGTGGACTCACTTCACATTCACTTGAAGAGTTAAATGTTACACTTTTGGACTCACTTCACATTCACTTGAAGAGTTAAATGTTTCACTTTTGGACTCGCTTCACATTCACTTAAAGAGTTAAATGTTCCACTTTTGGACTCACTTCACATTTACTTGAAGAGTTAAGTGTTCCACCTTTAGTGCTTTAAATACTTTTGATAGTGAATTATTTAATTTTATTTTTAGAAGGTCTGCTTGGGGACACACCACCTCAAAGGACAACCTTAACTCCTATGTTCTGACGAAGTATAAATAGCGGGTGGTGAATCGAAAGACACCTCTCTTGAGAATTGAGTTTGATATCACTCTTGGCTAAGCCTCAAAAAACTTTATACCTTTGAGAAGTGAAGGAGGAGATTTGGGTTACCGTCTCCCCTCGGTTCTGTGATTTTGGATTCTTCTCATCTACAGATTTGGGCCTCACGTACCTTGTGTATATCAAGGAATCCTCTTAGAAAGTCATGTGTATCCTTATAGACAACTTGTTAAGGTGTTGTTGTGTTCTATGTGCCTGCTAAAATATTTTCAAGAACATACACAAGTAGAATCTTTAAGGAGTAGCATACTAAGTCACTATCTCTATTCATGTGCAAGGTTGCTTTGTCCCTTGCCCATTGCTTGAAGACTGTTTGCTTGAACTCCTTGGTTGTTGTTCTATGTGCTTGATCATCATTGCGAAATATTTTAAAATATCTAATTGGAATATTGAAACTGAGTTCCATCCTGCTGTAGTGAGTTCTCCTTAGAAGCTTGGTCTTCCTTGGTCAGTCCAAGTCGGATCCTAGGTGTTGTCATGTTGCTCAACATCTCAATGAACGTTATGGTATCAATTGCATAAGATGAATCTTAGTGTTCTTCTTTCTTCTCCATTTCCCATGTTCTTCTAAAGTCTTCTATTCCCATGGGAAGTTCTTCTTCTTCTTCTTGATTCTTTTTCTCTTACTATCTAGTCTACCTTCTTCTATTCATCTATTCATTTCTTCCATGCTTGATTCCTCCTCTTCTAGAACCATGAATCTCAAATATCTAATTTTGGAACCTTTATTAAGAATAGATGATCTTGAGCTCATTGACATATTTGAAAAGTGTTGTTCCTCCAAAATTCTCATAAGTGACGAATTTATGACACAAATAAAAGAAAAATCAATTAAATCAGACGCCTTTGCTAAAATCATACTCATGATCTCATCCAAATATTCATCTTCTAAATCTTCTCATCATTCCTCACATTCTAAATCTTATCACGATTCTTCTAAACACTATTCACATTCTTCATCTTCCAAATCTTATCATGACTCTTCTAAACATTATTCAAATTCCTCATTATCCAAGTCCTCTTCCTATACCAAGTCTTCAATTTCCTCTTCTTCACGATCTCATTATTCTTCTACTTCTTCAAAGAGTCTTACTTCTCTTCACAAGACATACCATAATGAGCAACGTGATAGTCCTTATGATACCTCTTCCACGAAGAGTAACACACCCACCTATGATGACTATGATGATGGAAAATGTAGTGATACCTATGACACCTCTATTCCTAAGAGTCCTCCTAGTCGTGTCCTTGTGCTTACTGAAAATGGGTCCTCATATTGGAAAGATCGTGATGGTGATCCGTATGATTCAGATTTTGAAAGAAACTTTGATGAGTTTTGTGAACAATACCTTGATTATAATTCAGCTACTACTATTGAGGAATATAAAATGTACCATGCTAATTGGAAACATAAATATCATAAGAATTTCTCCTCTAAGAACTCTCATGCTGAAAATAAAGATTAAACTCTCAAGCAAGATCATGTTAATGTTGAACCTTTGTCTTGTGATGGTTCCCTTCCATCTTCTACTTCCTCCAATATCCACACATCTCCTAAAGCTGCTAAATCTTCCAAACCTTTCACCAATCTTTTATCCAACAAAGATCCTAAGGCTTTTCATGCGGTTCCTTATAGTTATCCTCAAGGGCTGTCTCTTAAAGAAACTCAAGCTAACCTTCACTTGGCTGAAAATACTTTCAATAATGCTGAACCTAAAGAGCCTAAGCCTTTATGCGCTATAATGCCTACTTCATCTAGTCCTTCACTATCTCCTCCAAAGTCTTCCATACAAATCCAACCTGCTTCCTTGTCCTTAGAAGTGGCTCCATGTCAAGAGGACTCTAAAAATGATGAAGAAAAGAATATAAAGAAAGATCAAGATTAAGAACCCTCCATGTCATCAATCCTATTCATAATATCTCTCATTCGTTTCATGGTTCTTTCGATCCTTTACGCCCTTCCTCATTCATTCCACCATGTTTTAAATCTTCTCCTAAGCAAGATCAAGCTACTACTTACACCATTGAGCTTATTGATAATCAAAATAACCTTACTACACTTGCACTTTCCAAAGATGATACTTCCATTAAGGTTATTAAAAATGGTGTCGTTACTTCCAATGTTAAGCCTATTAAAAATCTAAAGCAAAATGATATGCTTATGTTATCCAAAGCTCCTTGTCAAGATCAAAGTCTTCCATCTTCTTGTTCTACCATTCCATGTTCACTTCTGCTTTCTACTCTTCCTAAGTCTTCGCAAGCTTTGAATGATCCTATCAAAGAAACTGCTCCTATTTAAGATGTCCAAGATCTTGTTGAAAATTCTAATGCTCACTCTAAAGATGTTGATATCCTTGGTTGTGATATAGATGTTGATGAACTTATTGATTATCCTTTTGCATCTTCCACTTCCATCCTTGGACCTCTCCCACCACTGCTAAGGGCTTTACGTCTGCCTTCCATATTGGGTCCTTATGTCCCTTCACTTTCCCCTCCTAACTCTCCTAATTCATCATCCATCTTGGGTCCTTGTGTCCCTTCATCTCCTATCTTTCCTCAAGATCAACATAGATACATACCCTTGAATCCTTTTCATCCATCCACCCATCTAAACCAGTCATATCGTCCTTCTTCTTCCACAAGTCCTAAGTCTTTTGGAAGTAACTTGAATGTTCAATACAAGAAAAATAAACAATACAAGAATTCATAAAAAAAAGAAGATCACCATGTCTTCTCTAATCAACATGGGGACATAAAGTCAAAAGAGATATCTAAGAAGAAAACTACAAGACAAGTATGGGTTCCAAAATCCATCATTAAAGATATTCTTTCTAAATCATCAAAAAGAAATGAAAATCCTACAGCTATATGGATTCTAAAGCCTCTCTTAAGAGAGTCTTATGTTGAACAACAAGTGAAGTTGACATTCAAGCTTCCAAAGGCTTCCACTTCATCTTCTTCCAAAAATATTATTCCATTCCATCCGCCCGAACCGCAACCTCTACTAAACATTCACCATATTCCTTCTCGTGTTCATTCATTCACATTTTCTCCATCCTCTCACCACCCTTCAAGGTGTGTGTTGATGTTGATCTTTCTTTCCTTTCCATCTACCCTTTCACAATCCTTCCATTTATTATCTTTCTACCTTTTATCTTTTTTCCTCATTTGCTTATTCCTCCTATCTTCCAACCTCACTCACTTTACATAAAGCCTTATCCTCCATTTTTCTCTTCCATCTTCCTTTCCCTATCAGCATTTTTTAGCATATCATTTTGAATCCTTGACATATCATGGTTTATCCTTTCAAGGAGCATTATCTAAAAAGCTTGCCTTCTTTAAAAATAAAAATATAAAAATATATTAAAAAAATTAAAAAATTAAAAATTAAAAAAAAAAAAAAGTGCCCTGGTGGAAACCTGGAAATAGGCACCTTGGTAGCAAAAGTAAAGAGAAATAAATTCATCCTATGGTGAAAACCACTCCCTTGTGGTGCCTTGGATAAGTACCGTGATGAAAGCCTAGCAATCAGGCATCATGCATAGTTCCTCTACATATTTCATTCATTATGTCTTCTCTCTTTGATCTTGACAATGTTGGCCTATACTTGAATATTTGGCTATCTTGTCAGCTATCTTATGGTGATCTTGCTTTCATTCCATTCATGTTTAGCCTTTATATTTATTTTCCTCCATTCATTCTAGCCTTTCGCTATTCTTTTTCCCCCTTGGTTTTGATCTAAAAAAAAAGAGTAAAAAATGATGCTATGAAGTCTCTTGACATGTCTACTCCTTTGGACTGCATCCTTCCTTCTTTTGCAGTGCGCTTTTGTGACTTATCCTATGCTAGCCTCTCATTGCTTGTCCAAATGCGCTTTACATGACAATTTTTCCCTAGCTTGGGTACTCTTAAGGAGTTTGACCTTGAAGATTTCTTCCCTCCATTCGATTTCATTCTCCTTTCCTCTATCTCATTCACCAACTTGCTAATCCATCTTGTCCCTCACCTTGCTAAACATTGGGACTACACGATGTGATCTTGCTTGGAAGTTTGATGCTCATTCTGTCTGGGGGCATCCTTTGTACATATTTTATTGATCCTGAAAAAATACCAAAAAAATTGATATATGATGCTGAAAAAATCCTAAAAAGCATAAAAAGTCTTGAAAAAATACAAAAAAATCAAAAAATTGAAAAAATACAAAAAAAATAGAAAAAGTGCCCTGGTGAAAACCTAGAAATAGGCGCCTTGGTAGAAAAAATACAAAAAAATGAAAAAAGAAAAAATTACAATAAAATCCAAGTGGTGAAAACCTGGAAACAGACGCTACTTGAGGCCTTTGCACCCCTATTTGTTAGCATGCGTCCTTGACACTGAACCTTTCTCCATCATGTCTTGACCTTATTTGGCATAGTTTGGAATTGGTCTTTATCTTTGTCTAGGGGGCATAATTGTTAGCATTGGTCCTTTAGGTGTGTTTGTCTCTTGGGGTATTTCACAAAAGTGTTTTTCAACACCACCCCAAATAGTGTTTCTCAACACTACCCTTGCGTCGAGTGTTTTTTAACACTTATCGGATGTCTTACCCAACAGTCTAGTATGATGCGACGTTGCTCATTTATAAATGTGATACTCAAAGTTTGACTCTATGACCAATACACATGCACTTAAACAATCAACTTGTTGAGATATGTTGACTTTATTTTTCTTTGTGTGCTGTCTATGATGATTTCTTTGATAAGTGGTCTCTCCTTGAGAAGTTTTCGATGATGCATAGCTAGAAGACTGAAGGTATGAGAACATGTTTTATTTCTTTATCTGCTTGTGGGTATATTTTGTTGATCCTAACTGTCATGAGCATTTATGCTAGTCTTACTTGACACTATGGATTGACAAGGTATTATCCTTGACTATTTTGCGAGTGCATGCTTCTAGTTATCCTGACTTTCATGTGTCTTGATACAAGCATAATCTCGCCATATCAAACTTAGGTAATCTCACTACATTAGTCATCTTGACCTCCATGTCTTTGATGCCTAGGTAGGATTTCCACATTTATATCTGATAAAGATCATATTCATATCCACATAGTTATGCTAGTGTGCATTGTATGATCTTACGATACTACCAATAAAGCTCAATGATGATAATTAGATGTCTATAGGTGTTGTGACCTTGCAAGTCAACCACTTTTCATAGTAGCTTGCATTCTTAGGTTCATCATAGTTTAGTTTATGCATCTTGCATATGGAGAGAGCTCTTCTTTTTATCATCTACGGACTAGTTGGTCAACTGTGCTCATTTTCTGATTCTTTTTTATCATATCTTTCATTTTTGGTCTTTCATATCACATCATTTTCTATCCATTTTCGGATTTGAAATTGAAATCTGAGTCGCATTTCTAAAATTTTTCATTCTTCTACGTAGTTGATTGACCTTTTGAGGCATAATTCTTTGATCTTTGATGAAATTTCTTCCTTTCCATGTCTTCCAAACTTCTAGTCTTTCATTCACCCCTTTCACTTTCTCTCTCTAAGGTTTGACTTAATTTTTATCCTATATCTTTCCCAGTCAAACCTAGTCAACCTAGGGCATATCTTCACTATTTGATGGTTATCTTATCATGCTCCATCTTTCGATTATGATTTATTGTGACTTGATCAGGTTTATCAATTTGTTATTCTCCTCTATCTGATTTCGATTTTAATTTCGAGGGGGCAGTACCTATCAGCTTTAATCTTTGATTCAGCTTTATCATTCAACTCAGCTTGAGATTCTTATTTTTAGACTTGATTATCACCTAGCAGCGATGGTGGTGATTTTGTCTTTCAATTTTTATCTCCTATTTTTCAGACTTGATTATTGCCTAGCAGCGATGGCAATAGTTTTGTCTAAGGCTTGATTTGCACCTAGCAGCGACGGTGTTGGTTTTGTCTTTCAGTTGTTGTTTATGCTTGTCCCGATGTGTTCCCATCCGTTGAACACACATCTAAGTTGTTTTGTGATCCCAAATCGATCTCACATTTTAATTTTTTGACTGCATGTGTTCCTGAAATTATCACACATTAGTCAAAGAGGGGCAAATGTATGCACCCTAAAATGGTCGCCTAGACTTTGGGCCCCCATTCAACAATTTGTCAAATCCCTGAATCAATATTTTCAAATATCAACAATATCAATTATATCAATTTTCTTGATCAAATCATAATCAATTCAATATTTCCTAAGGTTTGAGCCTTATTTAATTTAAAAGAGAAAATTAAAAATCTTATTTAATTAAGAGAACATGCTCCTTTTTAATTAATTAAAAATATCTTTTAATTAAATAATAAAATCACTTTATTTTAAGCCTTTATTTAATTAAAAAAAATTTCCTCCTCTTTTATTTAAATAAAAAATCCTCACTTTTCTTCTTATCCTATGTTGCACAAATAAAGCATTTAATTCTTATTTATAAAGAAAAATAAAATAAAAAATAAAAGAAAAGTACTTTTTATCTCACATGGACATAAAGTAAATGCTCAACATAAAGTAAATGCTTCTAATTTTTCTATTGGAGGATATTTGTGCACAAGGATCAAGCTTCTATTTTTCTCCATCATTGATTAAGTCTTTTGCCTCTTAATCTCGATCATCCATTGATTTCTCATTCTCTATAAAAGAAGAGCTCTCTTCTTTATTTTGCACACACTTGAATTTTATGCTATTGTTATGCTACATGTTTTCTAAGTCATCTTGAAGCTTTTTGAGACATTCTTGCATCAAGTTTTGAAGATTTAGAGCATCATTGACATTCATCTTGCATCTACATCACATCTTGGCTTGCGTCATAGTTGCATCATCATGGTATCATTTCCTTTCATGTTTTAGATTAATCTCACATAGCTTAATAGGAGGATTTGTAACACTTGTATTTTCTTTTCATAGCATAGCTTGCATCTTTCATTCTCATAGATTAGTTTACATTGCATTGCATCCATATTGATTTCATTGGAGATATTGACATTGTTGCCCTTGTCTTTGATTTTAAATCTTTCATTGTGTGGTTGACTAGCAAGGTCATGAGTTTATAGCTCTAGCTGAGAGCAATTTTACAAATCTTGCAACTCCATGCATAAAGAGCTATGGATCGATTTGTGAGGGCTCATTGTTGAGTTTGCTTGCATGTAAAGATTCATAAAAGTGTGACAACATTTTAGCACACAAGTATGATCCGCTAGATTAGAAATAAAGCGACTAATAGTTTGTATTTTTTCTTGTAAACTTCGTAACTAAGAGATATTCTTAGGAGGAGGCATATTAACAATAGCTTCAATCTTTTTAGTATCTACTTCTATGCCTCGCTTGGATATTATAAACCCGAATAATTTACCAAAATAAACTCCAAAGACACATTTCTTAGGATTCAATCTCATGTTGTAACTTCTAATCGTTTCAAATATTTGTTGTAAAATAGTAACATGATCTTCTCTTTGCATAGACTTTGCTAAAATATCATCCACATAATCTTCAACGATCTTATGAATGTAATCATGAAAAATCAAAGTCATAGCTCGTTGATAAGTTGCTCCCGCATTCTTTAATCCAAAAGGCATCATGACCCAACAAAATGTTCCCCAAGGTGTTATAAATGTGTTCTTAAATTGATCTTCAGGAGGAATAAAGATTTGATTATATCCAGAAAAAACATCCATAAAAGATAACAAGGCATGACCCGCTGTTGAATCCACAATCATATCAATATTAGGTAATAGGAAATCATCAATAAGGAGTGAGTTAACCAATTTCAACTGTCCACTGCAAATATGATTAACATTAAGAGGAAAAACTGATGGTTGTCTATAAGGATTGAATCCTAATCCATATGTGTGGTCATAAAATTCGTTATCCAAAGGTACTTGTATACCTTGTTCATATTTACCACATCCTTTCTCATTAAATCTTGATTTCTTAAGCAAATGATAACCATGACCATATCGATCAGTCATATCAGATGTAGTCCAAGGAGTAGCATATGTCACAATATCATAACAATCAGGTTTTATAGTGTCAATTGTTTCATTAATTGAAGCAACAACAAAATTACTTTTTAGTTCCTCAGAAGGCGGGGAAGGAGTAAATTTTTTTTTCTCAAATTCACTTTGTGGCTTCATGAATTCCAAATCAGAGACTTTATATTTGTTAGCTTGTGGTGACTAATCAAGGAAGTACTATCTAGGAAAGTACAGTACATTTTTCATTCATTGTGGGGTTTGGGGTTAACTCGTCAAGCATTTTTGAGTTGACACGTCAAGCCTTTTCTTAGGTTGACTCGTCAAGTATTTTAGGGTTAACTTGTTAACCGACATAAGCCTTGTTGTATTGGCTTAGGGTTAGGGATTTCATTATGATGTATGATTTTAGTACTTGCAATAGAATTGAGCTGTAAGGGATTACAAATTTTAATCAGGTTGTAATCACTAGATAATAAAATATTGGACTCACTGTTGGTGGACGTAGCCCAGGGATTGGGTGAACCACGTTAAATTTTTGTGTCTCATGTTCTCTTCTGTGTGCTTTATTATTTTCTGATATTGGTTATATTTGCACATAATTGTTATTTATGTCTTGTTAATCCTAACAATATTCTCTAATGAAAATAGGATTAAAATCCAATGTCCCCCAGTCATCCTCAGTTAAAGAAGAAGATGGAGCTTCCTATTGTTCTATCTCAGGTTGTTTTTCAATCTCTTTACTTAGTTGAAGAGGCTCATAGATTTTGACATATTCTGCATTTAGGCAAGGATTTGGTGCATCATTTGCATGTAATGTATACATTTGTTGGACTACAATTGATTTAGAATATGACTGAAGGATCTGTGATTGCAAGATCACTGAGAAGTTGCTGATTAGATATGTAATATGATTAAATCAGTATTATGTTGTCATTGATGTCAACTAGTTTGACAACACTTATCTTATAAGTTACTATACCGAGACATCTGAAGAAAGGTGAAAGAGATGAAGAACAGAGAATTCTACATGAGGAAAGATGTACATGACAAATGAGGATAAGGAACACATTGAGTAACTTATTGATGAGTCTATAACTTGATGATATTGACTTTATTATGTTGCATTCATCTATAATGGAGTATAGAGCTGAAAGACACAAAGTAATGCTATCGGTAAATGAAGCATTTTTAGTATACACCGACGGAGTGTAGTGTATACTAACCACAGTATTAACCGAGCAGTGTTCACCGATGCATTCTTTGTTAATCGAGCGGAACAGAATGAATTAAATGATTAGTTTAAGTCGATAGGAATGATGAGCTGGCAAAAGTATAACATCAAGGTAATAGATAATGTTTGTTACACAGATCAACGACTGACAAAATTCAAAGAAGATCTAACGGAGAAGATTGAAATGTGTTATTGACACAAGTACCAAGAAAGTTTTAAGCGGAAAAATCTATGAATGCGATTAAGCGGCAAAACTGATGGTGGAGAAGAAAATGATTTACTCATCTATATAAGAGAACATAATTTCTTTAATAAGAAAAAGAGAAGAAGAAGAAGCTACAAGAATTTTGCATGAACAAGCTTTCATGCATTCTGATCATACTGGTTAGTGAGAACCGAGTTGCAGAACATTTACCAAGCTACAAAGAGCTATTACCGATGGACAGTAAGTTGATACAGTATTGAATTTGAAGTGAAATATTGATCAGAAGGATTTGTATGGACTAAATATTGATATGTAATTTGCAATTAAAGTTGTATTAAGGTAGGTCATTTTACTGTTACATATTTAACCATTGTATACAGTTCAAATCTCTTAACTGAGTGGACTTTGAAAGTCTTAGATGTGTCATTCATAGAATGAACATTGTTATCTTGTCAACCCATAGTGAATGCTAGTTGGATGATAACTTTTAGTCTAAAATCCTCTAACAAGGTCACACCTGACAGTGTGTTTGTAACCTTTAACAGGGTTGGGTCTTAACCGACCTCACTTCAGAAGAGTGAACAATTTTGGGTTGCCGGTCCCAGGTGGTTTTTTCCTTTACAGGGTTTCCACATTAAATCTCTTGTGTTATGTGTTGATTGTGATATTTGTTTGTTATCATACTTTTCATGTTACATGTTAGATTTGATCGGTAAATAGTTTAAGTATTAGACTGGTAATCGGTAAAAGCACAGACAATGAGAGTTATTATTGCTTACCGATAAGCAGAAATAGAAGAAATTGTTTTGGATTATACATTTTGAATTGAGACACTGGATAACTGATTCACCCCCCTCTCAGTTATTCTAACAATTGGTATCAGAGCGCTAGTTGCTTGGAATAGAGTTTTAAGGACTTAAGCATAAAGGTCTCAAGATGTATAAGAGAGAAGTACCAAAATTGAATAAAGAGAACTTCGCAGTATGGCAAAGCAGAATGAAGCTGCACATATCTGAAATTGGGAACTCAACACTAGATCTGATGCAAAATGGCTACATGCAACCACCCACTGGTCCCCTAACTGTTGATCAACTGAAGGATAAGCATGAACACAATGTTACTATGATGGAACTTGTTGTTGCCTGTACTGACATTGAATTTGAAGATATCAAGACATGCACAACTGCCAAAGGAATGTGGGATAAGTTAGCACAAATCTACAGTGGAGATCTGAATGTTAAAAGAGCTCGAGCTGAAAGTCTGAGAGGCAGATTTGATGATATGAGAATGAAAGAAGGTGAAAATATTGTCCAATATTCAAATAGACTCAAAGAGGTGGTACATGCTATTAGAGCATCTGATGGAGTAATTGATGATGAAACAGTGATAAGCAAGATTCTCATAACTTTGCTACCAGTTTATGCAATCAGGATTTTCATAATTCATGAAACAAGAGCTACATCCAACCTTACTCTTGACACTCTGATTGGTAAACTTACAACCTTTGAATTAAACAACTTTGATAACAGTGTTGTTCCTTCTGTTGAATCCACTTTCATGTCTTCTCTGAAGATTGGAAAGTCTAGCAGGAATGGTAAGAATTGTGATAGTGATGACAATACTGATGATGAACTTGAAGAGCTTGAAGCACTTATGGCCAGAAGATTGCCCAAAGGAAAAGGAAGGTATAGAGGCAAGCTATCTTTAACATGCTTTAACTATAAAGAAGTCGGTCACATTGCTGCTAGATGTCCTCAGAAGAAAGATGATGATAGATCTAAAGACCGATCTAATGGAAACTATGGAAGAAGAGTCAACAGAGGTTACCAACACAACAACAAAGACAATCGAGATGAAAAAGGCAAAAAGGTATGTTACATAGTCGAAGATATTGAAATTGAATTTGATTCTGATGATGATATAGAAGTTGTATTTGTTGCTATGAAAGATGACTCAAAAGAGGAAGAGAAACATGAAGAGACAACCCTGATCTCTAAAGTAAGTAGAAATAATACATGGATCATAGACAGTGGCTGCACACATCATATGACTGTTGATGTAGAGAAGTTTGATCATATTGTTGAATATAATGGAGGATCTGTGAGAATGGGAAATGATGCACCTTGTACGGTAAGAGGTAAAGGCTCACTGATGATCAATGACAGATTACAATGTGAAAATGCATATTGGGTAGATGGACTGAACTATAATCTGATAAGTGTGGCACAGTTGAATAATTCAGGCCACCGACTGGCTTTTGAGAGCAAAAAGGTGAAAATTTATGATGATGGAGGAAGACTTGTCAGAATTGGTACACAATCCAAAAGTAATCTATTCTATCTTGATATTGTGTGTGAGTGATTTACACCTTCATGAAATTACAAGATTAACTAAGAACAACAAGAATTAGAGCAAAATAATCTAACAAATGCACAATTAATCTATCAACATCTCATGGATCTCTAAAATAAAGTGGTAAATGAGGCTCTCAGCTATGATCCTCACTAGTGACACTCTAAAGATGAGAATTAAGCTATATGATATGCAAATTTAGATCTATTCTATCAAATTCTAGCTCTATTTGATGAATAATCTACTATGATCAAAGTAATTTAAGCTAATTAGCAATGACAAATGATAAGTGAGTGATATGGATGCAAATTGACAGAGCTTTGCTGCAATTCAAAGATATGGAGTGGATCGATAATGCCTCAAAATGCCTTCTATTTATAAGATTTTCCCAAGGGTAGGGGGTAGAGTGAGATAACCATGGTTATGCTTGGGTAAGGTCAATTGGCTTTGCTTTGTCCCTAAATTGGGGGACAAACATTTAAATGATTTCAAAAGGCTGGACCATTTCAACAAAAGTGAGTGATTTGTGTCCATTTTGTCTCCTTTTTCCTTTGTTGAGAGAAATTCATGATTTATTAATTAATTAAAGCAATTAAATTTAGCCATGAAGGGTAAGAGGTTCATTTTGATTTTTCATTTCAACAACTATGTTATTAATTGAATTTAATCAATTTCTTAGTGTTTTTCCCCTTTTCAAGCCTTATTTAATCATTTAATCATTTAATTGAATTTTCCTTTGATTTGAATTGCCTTTGTTCCATTTATCAATTTTTAGTGCTATTTTATGATTTGATGCACCTTTTTTGATTGATTTAAGCCTTTGCCAATTTTCCATGTCTACAAATGCCCCTCTTTGAGTTGATGTGCGAAGAACACCGATTCAAAGATTCCCTTAGTATGATGATCTGATTCAGGTCCTGGTTCTGATATGCCTCTGATCGTTCTGATTGATGTACTTCCTGATGACGATGATGTGCCTCTGATGATGGTGCTGATATGATTCTGATGTCTCTGATATGATACTAATCTGATATGGGTCCTGGTTTGATGATAGGTCCTGGGTTCACTGATAAAGGTCCTGGGTTGATTGATAAAGGTCCTGGGTTAATTGATTGCTGATACATTGATAGGATTGATATGATGACAGATTTGATATGAAACTGATATGCAATTGATTTGCCTCCTGATATGAAATTGATATGATATGATACTGATATGATACTGATATGATATGATATGCCCCATTGATAAATGTTTTTGATGTGATGCCCATTTGATACTCTGATGCCCCCTCAGAAATAAAACATATTGATTCCTTGATTTGAAAGATTTTTAAGTAGTTGGAATATGTTTTGATTTCTGATACCATTTGAAAGAAATAATCAAGTTTGATTCATGCCCCGATTAATGAAAATGTCCTATAATAGGTTCAAAGTGCATTTTTTTAAGTGTTTATGAGGACCAATTTCTCCTTAAATAGGGTAAAACCCCTCATTTTACTATTCATTTGCATCGTTCCTTCTTGAGATTTGAGCTCTGATTTTAGCCTTTTGGAGACGATGGTGGTCCCACATCGCGAGCATCGATTTGAGAGAGCACGCCGGTTCAGTCGGAGAGCGACCGATGGTCCTCCGGTATGTCATTCAAATTTTCCTCATGTCTTTAAAGTTGCATTTATGACCTTATTTAATGCTTTTAAAAATTTTAATTCTGCGTTCGTGAAAAGAAATGTCACCTCCGTGCATTTTAATATCGCCTGAAAATTTAAAATGTCGCCTTTAGTAAATTTGATGTCGCCTCCTTTAGGTATTCTCACGCATTTAGAAAATCTTGTGTCGCTTAAGGATAATTTAATGTCGCTTAGGGTTTAATCATTTTAATCAGGTGTCGCGTGATAATAAGATGTCGCATGCGGAAAATCTTATACCGTCTCCATGAAATTAAGTCACGCGGATGAATAAAATCACGCGTATGAACAAAGAAATGTCGCCTCTGGTAAAAGAAATGACGCCAGAAAGAAAAGTCGCGTAAGTAAAAAATTTGTTTATTTGAAACTTTTCTAGGACGTCTGATTGCTCGATTGCGTCAACTTGATTGATATCGATCACGTCAATGAATTCAATCGAATGTTTAGTTAGGGTATTCCCTTTGTTTGATTTCAACAATGAATTAGGACATAGGTAACTATACTATCGAAGAATAAGGTTAATCAATCTTCATCACGAATGATAGATCATGGATCTAAATGTCCATTCATTTTATGCTCAAATGCTTAGAGACATAAAACTAGGATCGTCCTTCCTCAATGCTTAGAGTTAGGATTGGTAAGTCTGATAGGTATATTTAAATTGATGACCATGATTGATTGTTTGATTTTCTGATAGTAAGTTACTCATGTGATTCCCTTGCTTTGATTAAACAGGAGGATGTCCCTGTGCTGTACCTTCGGACTGTACCACACTGGGTGATGGAGCTTAGGACCCAGTTGACTGACGCCGAGAGGCGAGTGATTAGGCGCTGCGATTTACTATGCGTACTAGAGGTTCCTCGGTTCCAGATGAACCGAGGTTTGATTACTGCTGTCGCAGAGCGTTGGCACTCTGAGACAAACACATTTTGGCTACCACAGGGCGAGATGACTATTACACCTGAGGATGTTTACAGATTGCTACGGATCCTGACTCATGGAGAGATAGTATATTATGATGCAGTCTATGACGGGACATATTGTCGACGAGTATTCAGAGATCCGTCTATTGGTGATGATTGTATCTTATGGCCTTAGTTTGCCTCATTTCCTGTTTTACCAGCATTATTAGGTGCTATCATTGGTGGTGTTTTATTACCTGATCGGCGAGGTCGCGGATTTTCAGTGGGATGGGGCAGGATTATCGAGGATTTACTACATCATCCTCGACGCTTTGACTGGGGATCTTGTGTGCTGGCACAGCTTTATCACGATCTTCATGAGGTGGTTTACAGGAGATCAGCCTCATTATCTGCTGGGATTCATATTTTACAGTTGTGGATATGGGAGCACTTACCAGTCAGTCGTCCTATATCAGATCGAGATCGTCCTCTAGGATATCCTTTTGCATGGCAGTATACTGGTATGGTGACACAACATCACTTGGGTCACTTGGAGTATTGGCGATGGCAGATTGATGACATGGATGAGGTCTATTGGAGACCATATGTTGAGGTCGAGGATTGGAGAGAGGATAGCTTGGAGTTACCATATATGTTTGCTCCTCGATGGATGATCGACAGGATCGACTCTGTTCTTGAGAGATTCTTGGCAGGGAGAGTACTACGACAGTTTGGGCGGATTCAGCCTATGCCTCAGGGATCTACAGTATATGCTCATTCTAGTGCAGAGCGTGCTACTTGGGGTCACATGCCTTCATATGATGACGCTATAGAGCAGATATCATTACTGGGTTATATGGATTGGGACATGAGGTTACACATCAGAGATGCCGGAGTCACACAGGAGTATCTAGCTTGGTTGATGGAGCATCCGATGCCTCGATTTACAGACCCTACAGAGCCAGTGCCTGGGCGAGATGATGATGGTGATGATGTTGGTGGTGGGAGGAGACGCAGAGGTAGACCCCGAGGTAGGGCAGTGATTAGGCTCAGAGGACGAGCGAGAGATGCACATGTACAGGCACCACCTCCACCTCCTCGTCCTGCAGTAGCACAGAGACAGAGGATAGATCGTCAGGATCATGTGAGGGCTGCTAGACAGGATCCAGGTACAGGACAGGATACAGGAGCAGGATTACAGCAGGCTACCGTGGATGTTCAGGATACAGGTGCACAGCAGATGCCAGCAGCTTTTTCCCGTGATCGGGGAAAAGCTCCTATAGATACAGGTGATCCTCAGAGTACCTATGAGGTTGGAGAGAGTTCTAGTACTACCTAGCTACGAGCAGATGTGGGAGCATTACGGACAGAGGTGGCACAGATGTCGTCTATGATTCAGCAGTTGGTATCAGGTTTGGCTCCCTTGGTTCCTCTCCTTGTTGCTATGGTTGGTCAGACACCTCCTCAGCAGCCTCCATCACAGCCTCCTCCACAGCCTCCTCCAGGACCTCCTCCCAGTGGTGACGAGAGATGAGATATGAGTGCTCTTATTGATCATTTATGTACTGATGCTGAGATACTTGATATTGTACCATAGTCTTGTGACCTTGGTGTCACCTTTCCAGTTGTACTTTAACACTTATTTGACATTGATGCCCCTGTTGATGGGCGATTATAGAGTTGAGTTTTATGACATCATTGTTATACTTGATATATTGAGTTATGAGTAGACGTGTGATATGAGAACATTTATGATCTTTCCTGCTTTTACTTGATGATATATGAGATTTCCTTTGGATGCTGCTATATGTGTTTATCTAATGCATTTGTTTTTGGATGGATATTGGCTATGGATGCAACGTATCTTATGTATGATATAGATAGATGGATGCATTTCTTCTTCATATATGGATGCAGTTTTGATATGTTATTTCTCATGTATGCAATCTGTATGTATGCACATGTAAATGATTATTTCCTTCTTTTCTTTGATAATATCTATGTAATGATTAATGATATGGAATGAATGCAAAAAGTATAATCTCATATATTTTTATTTTTGTAGAAAAGATGATGTTGAAATGATGTTGTCCTTGTTGATTTAACCCTGTTAATGATGTCATGTACCCCCTTTTTGATGCGAAAATAAAACCCTTGGGAAAAATGCACATGCAATTAATCTAACATGAGAATGCATTTAACCTTTTTATGAATGCAGCTAAGTGTCACTAGCTTTTAGCAAATAAATGCCTTGAGGATATATTTTCATCATTGAGCACTTGGGACCGGAAAGTCGATACAATCACCACTACCCACTGACATGATGATATGAATATCGCTTTTTATTTACTGCTCATATGGTAACCTCCGTTTTGCTTTCCCATCGGTCTCATCGATACGACTATCACTGATTTCAAAAAAATCATGAGTACGAATACCGATTTTGTCGGATTCTATGTTGCAAGTGGATTTTGTCATTTAGATATGAAGAATCTAAATATCCAAGGTATCCGGTTGCGTAAACAAACAAAGGTTAACTCATTGTTTTATAAAATAATCCTCGATGGTTCTTTAATGACCATGTCTTTAGATGAATTCTCATAAGGCAATGAATCTTCCTCCAAACAGTCACTTCATAGTCAAGAAAAATATCATGTCTCCATCATTGCCAATCTAGTCGAAACATCCTTGATGAGCTAAAAAGACTTGATACAAATTGAATGAATGTAAGTAAACAGATTTTTAACCAACTTTTCAAAAGAATCTATCTAAGTGTTTTGCATTGTTTTCTGATCTTCAACAAAATATATTTCCAAGTGTTTGATCATGACATGATTTTTGATTTTTAATCCTGAATAATAAGTCAATTTAGGCTTCAAGGATTTTGTTGTGGTAGTCAACTTTTTCGTTATCAATCAAAGGTTTACAAAAATCTGATCTCTCTTCTGAAAATGTTAATCCCTTTATGCTTGTGACTGAATGTTGTTCATATGAATCCTTTTGAGGTACCCACTTTCCAATCCGTTTATGCTGCCCCCAAGTATTTGATGTATCAATTTTGACAACTTTAGGCAATGCAAAGGATGGTGCTACAAACTGTTATTATGACTATGTACAAATGACGGATGCAATGAAGGTTTAGACAAATGGGATGATGAGATGCATTATATACACATGTGGCTAGGAAGGAAATGACTTAAGGGAACCAAAAGTGCTTGTTACCAAGTTTTCACTTTTGGGTATTCTCTTTTTTTTTTGCTACCAAGGCGCCTATTTGCTAGGTTTTCACCAAGGCACTTTTTCTCTTTTTTCATTTTTTATTTTTTTTTTTTCATTTTTTTTTGTATTTTTCATTATCACCTTGGCACCTATTTGCTAGGTTTTCACCAAGAGATAGTTTTTCAAATGTTTTTGCTTTCTTCAGGCTCAATTTTCCACTGTTTTTGATCTTTCTTCTTTTCCAATGTTTTTGAATTTTCCATTTTCAAATGTTTTTGGTATTTTCAAGATCCCTTTTCAATTATGTACAATAATTATGATGCTCTCTCATCTGATACTCTTTATACTCTTTCATCTGTTTTAGGTGTAGAATCTCTTCAAATGAATGCTATTTATGGGTTCTTGTAATTCTTCACCATTACAATCTGATAACTTATATGTTCCAGTTCCAAAGGATGACACTATCACAAATGGGCCTATCCAATTAGCTTCCCACTTTCCTTTCTTTTCCCTTTCAACTTGATTTTTGGGATTTTCTCTTAGTACCAAGTTTCCTACTTGAAAAGTTCTTGGTTTGATGTGTTTGTTGTAATTGTGTGCAATCCTATTTTGATAAACTTTTAAATGCTCATAAGCTTGAGTCTGATGTTCCTCTAACAATTCCAATTGTTGTAGTCTGGCAATCCTATAATCCTCATCAGTGATCAATCCTCTTAATGAAACCCGTAGAGATGGAATTTCAACTTCTAATGGTAGAACTGCTTCGGTTCCATAGACTAAAGAGAATGGGGTGGCTCCTGTAGGTGTTCTGATACTAGTTCTGTAAGCCCATAGTGCGGGATTTATTTGCACGTGCCAATCTCTTCCTGATTTGTTAACTGATCTTTTTAATATTTTGAGGATATTTTTGTTTGTTGCTTCAGCTTGTCCATTGCCTTGTGGATAATAGATGGATGATGAATGATGTGTAATGTGAAATGTCATGCAAAGTTCATCAATATCCTGATTTTTGAATTGTTTCCCATTATCCGTGATAATGGCATGTGGAATACCATAGCGGCAAATTATGTGGTTCAAAATGAACATTGAAATTTGTTTGCCGGTTGCTGTTGTTAATGGAACTGCTTCCACCCATTTGGTGAAGTATTCTGTTGCTGTGATGATATACTTGTGTCCGTTTGAAGATGGAGGATATATGATTCCAATCAAGTCAAAACCCCATTGATAAAAAGGCCATGGTGTAATGAATGGGTGTAATTCTTGAGCCGGTGCATGTATCATATTACCATGATATTGACATTTGCTGCATGTCTTCACAAATTGACAAGCATCCTTTTCTAATGTTGTCCAAAAGTACCCTAGACGAAGGATTTTCTTAGCTAGATTAAAACCGCTTGAGTGTGACCCGCAAATGCCTTCGTGGACCTCGCGTAAAGCTAACTTAGACTCTTCTTCCTCTAGACATCTAAGTAACGTCCCATCAAGACCCTTACGATACAATGTGTCTGAAAGGATTAGGTAACGGGCGGCTTGGCGTATGAAGTTACGTTTTTGGGCACGAGTTTGGTCTATGGGGAGTACTTGGTCTTTAAGGTAAGTATAGATGGGTCCATACCAAGGAGAGTCATGTCCATGTAAAAGAGCAACAATTTGGGTGTCAGGAAGGTTAAATGCCGGTTTTACCAACTCTTCCACCAAGAACTCATACTTCTCATTTTGATCTGGTTTTTGTAACAATGAAGCCAAGGTAGCCATGGCATCTGCTGCTCTATTCTTTTCTCTTGGAATCTGTTCAAATGTGATCAAAGCAAAGTACTTCTTCCATCCATCAATCAAGGTTTTATATTTCATCAATGTTATGTCCTTGGTATTGTATTCATTATTAACCTGATTGATTATGAGTTGGGAATCTCCATACACTTGTAATTCTGCAATACTCCATTCTAAAGCCATTTTGATGCCAATGACTAATGCCTCATATTTCGCTATGTTATTGGTGCATGGAAATAAGAGTTTATAAGACTTTGGAATGGTGTATCCTTGAGGAGTAACCAATAATATACCTGCTCCAGAACCTCCTTGTGTGTAAGATCCATCAAAATATAACTTCCATGTCTTTGCTTCTATGTTGACAATTTCTGCATCTGGAAATTCAATTTGCATGGTTTGTGTAGACTCCATTGGGTTATCTGCTAAGTGATCTGCTATCACTTGTCCTTTAATTGCTCTTCTATCAACATATTCAATGTCAAATTCACTTAGGATCATGACCCATTTTGCTATTCTACCTGTTAAGGCAGTTTTACTTAGTAAGTATTTGAGAGGATCAATCTTGGCAATTAATTTGATCTTATGCATCAACATATAATGTCTTAGTTTTTGAGATGCAAAAACCACTGCTAGACATGCTCTTTCCATGAATGAATAATTGAGTTCATATTTTATTAAGGTTCTACTAAGATAGTAGATTGCCCTTTCTTTTCCTTGCTCATCTTCTTGTGCCAACAATATGCCTAGAGACCTTTATGTGGCTGATATGTATAACAACAGTTCTTTACCTTTGATAGGTGACATAAGAATAGGTGGGTTTATCAAATAAGTCTTCAAAGTAGCAAAGGCCTTATCACATTCTTCATCCCACATAAATGTAGTGTCCTTGTGTAACAATCTAGTGAAGGAGTGACACTTTTCTGCTAATTGAGAGATAAATCTCCTTATTGATTGAATCTTTCCTTGTAGTGACCTCATTTGGCTAATATTTCTTGGAATCTCCATTTCTAGAATTGCTTGTACTTTTTTAGGATCAACTTCAATGCCTTTTGTTGACACTATATAACCCAATAACTTGCCGGATTGGACACCAAAGGCACACTTCTTTGGGTTTAGTCTAACTTTGAATTGTTCTAACCGAATGAATATTTTTCTTAGGATTTGTAAATGCTCTTCTCTATTGTGGGATTTTGCTAGAATGTCATCCACATAATCTTCTAAAAAAGTATGCATCATGTCATGGAAAATAGTTGTCATGGCCCTTTGATATGTAGCTCCAGCATTTTTTAAACCGAAGGGCATAACATTCCAACAAAAAGTACCCCAAGGGCAAGTAAATGCTGTCTTTTCTTGGTCTTCGGGAGCAATCTTGATTTGGTTGTAGCCACTAAATCCATCCATTAATGAGTACATTGCGTGACCTGCTGTCAAATCCACTATGGTATCAATGCTTGGCAATGGGAAGTCATCTTTGGGACATGCAAGGTTTAAATCTCTGAAATCCGTACACACACGGATAGATTTATCATGCTTAGTAACTGGCACAATGTTAGAGATCCAATCAGCATATGCTATTGTTCTTATGAATCTCACCTTTAATAATTTTTCCAATTCTGCCTTGACTAGAAGAGCCACATGTGGGTGCATTTTCCTTAGTTTTTGCTTCACAGGTTTAACTCCGGGTCTAACATTCAGATGATGCATTATGAAATCAGGATCCAATCCAGGCATATCGGCATATGACCATGCAAAATTTACTTGTTGTTCTTGGAAGAATTTGATAAAGTCCTCTCTTTCAATAGATGTAAGTGATGCAGCCAAGTGTACAACCTTTGGCTCTAGTTCCGTGCCAATGTTAATTTTTTCTGTTGGTCCTATAAGAATAGATGACTGTTCTTCTTCATGTTCAGGCAAAGTGTCCAATCTCTCTTCTAATGGTGCCACAGTTGGGTTTTCACCAAAAGAAACGTCTTTTATTTTCATTGTTTTTGGTTCTAATGGTGCCACAGTTGGGTTTTCACCAATAGAACTTTTCATTTTTTTATTTTTTTTCATTTTTTCTTTTTTTTGACTAAGAGATTGGACCCTTGCTGTTGTCATCATGTCCGTATTGAGTTCGTTGGTGAAAGAGGGTTCAACCACATTGAGGTATTGGTTTGTTGCTTGGTCATTTGGGAAGTAAAGTAAGTCATGTGGTTCAGTTTGATCCCAATCAATGAGGTCTGGATGTATCAAAATTAAGGAATTATTGGGTAAGGTATCATCAATAGGATTTATGGACATGACTTCGTTTGAGGGTTCATTCATTGTATCGTTTAGATCTATGATGTGCGCTTCCTCAAGATGATCCATGGAAGCAGGGTCAAAGTCCCCTTCGCTTGAATCCTCGTCGACCTCTACGGGAAACAATGTGGGAAAAGCCACAAGCGGGTTAAAACTAACGTTTGAATTTCCCTCCTCTGAAGGTGTCCAAAATGTTTCTATCCATGCTCCACTACTAGATGCTTGTTCTATATTAGGCCTTTGAATAGAAGATTCTTCATTAATTGGAGCATCTTGTTTTGGGATTTTTGCATAAGTATGTATAGCAATGACTTCTTTATCTTGACATGACTCATCTAATAAAGTATCCCATTCATAATCCCTAGAATCATCACTATCTCCTTCGGATTCTAATGCATTTATTTGAGGATGAAAATCATGCATTGGACTTGAACTTTCTCCCTTATATTGAAAACCTACTCTGGATTTTTCATGACTTGCCCTCCAAACAGGTTCAATAGGTTCTAATAATCCTCTATTTCTTTGGCCTAGGGGTCCTCTTCCTTTGTATCCCATCTTTTGCATAATATCAAATCCTTTCCCATATTGTTCTGTTTGTATATTAACATGCTGAATTCTTTCCATGGGAGTGTCTAGGGTACCATCCTCATCATGATAAAGCCATTGGAGGACATCATCCTCTTCCTTATCCCATGTTGCTTTGCTATCTTCCCTCACAAAATAAGAATTATACTTATGTGGAAGATGTTCCTTTGAGGGTTTTCCATGTGATTTAGGAGACATGGGCATGTCAAATAGAGAAACTGAATATTCTCCTACCCCTTTTGAACTAATCTTGCATTGTTTGTCAAATTTGTTCATCATCTCACTCATGTATTGGTAATGATCTGCTTTAGCTTGTTCTTTTTCCTCTTTAGTAGGTTTGTAGATCACTGTTTCCAATTTAGGTGCCACATGTGGACTTTCCATCACATTTGGACCCTCGTAGCTCACTTTTTCCTTGCCCTTAGTTGATGTAGTTGAGCTAGCTTGAAGAGGATTTTGTGCATCTTCATTGGTGATTCTTGGAACAACTCCTTCACGATTATGTGGAATGTATAATTCATGCAAGGGTTTGAGTGCATTACAATATTGAAATGGATTTGAGTCTCCTCCAACTGTGATTTCTTCACCCATGTATGGGAACTTGATGCATTGGTGGTATGTGGAGGGGACAGCTTGCATCTCATGAATCCAGGGTCTTCCCAATAAGATGTTATAGGTTAATTTCATGTCCAACACTTGACATTTGGTTTCCTTCTTAACTGGTCCCACTTGGATGGGCAACACAATCATGCCTTTAGAAGCTCTTTCAGCCTCATCATAAGCTTTTATGGTGATTTTCTTTGTAGGGTCAATGCAAGACTCAGATAGACCTAAGGATTTTACAAGACTCAATGTGCATATGTTAAGGCCAGCCCCTCCATCAATAAGGGCTCTTTTGACTCTATGCCTTTCGATCAAAACCTCTATATGTAATGGCAAATTTTGAGGATGAGTTATAAACATGTCATCTTGATCTGAAAATGAAAGACAATGAGGAGCCACAAGATGTCCTACCATATTTTGAAACTTTTCTTCCCCTAAGGTAGTAGAAACATGTGTCTCTTCCAAAGCTTTTTCCAAAATCTCTTTATGATTTGGTGACAACTTCAATAACTCTAAGATTGAGATTTGTGCTGGAGTACGTTGCAATTGGTCTACCAAACTATAAGGTCTTGCTGCTGTAGGAGATTGTTTGACCACAATGTTGGATGGTGGGATATTGGTGTTTTGAGGGACTATCCCTTGTAAAGTCATTCTAGAATTCTGTCCTCTTGTAATGACATTTGTTGTTTCCTTTTGAGGCTGTTCATTAATGATGATAGCATTAACAATATGATCATATGATGGCGCAAAGTTGAGATTATTGGCACTTTGTTTCTTGCCATTTGATGACTCACCTTTATCATGTTTGTAAAAAGGTTGTTTGAAGGCCGTATGATCTTCATTATTTTGGGGTCCATCAACAGTGATTATGTTATTATCTATCAAGTCTTGCACCACATTCTTTAATTGTAAACATTCATTTGTAGGGTGGCCCCGAATCCTATGATATTCACAATGATGCTTAGCATCCCACCAACCCGGCTTGTGGTCTGGTTCATAAGGTTTAATAGCGGGTAATGCAATAACATTGTTAGCTATGAGAGCCTTTAATGCAGTTTCAAGTGATTCTCCCAAGGGTGTAAAGTGTCTTGCAGGAGTGGGTTTCAAATACTTATCATACTTGCTGTTTTGATCCTTGTTTCCTTGATTATTCTTATTGGCATTGTTGTTGTTGTTGGAAGGTGCATTATATGCTTGATTAGCATTATTCACTTGATTTGGTGTCTTTGTAAGGGCAAATGGAATCACCTTCAAGTTGCTGGATTCCACTACACCATCATTAACAATACCTTTGTTGTTATTCTTTGCAGCATAACGGCTATTGTTGTTGTACCAACTTTTATTTGGATTGTTGTTATTGTTGGTATTGTTGTTGTTGGAGTTAGAGTTATTCTTATTTTCCTTGTGCAATTTCAACTCTCCACTCTTAATCAACACTTCTTTCGTTGTGATTCCGTTATCAATTAAATCTTGAAAGGTTTTGGGACATTGCATCCTTAGTCTATAATTCAGCTCGCTTCTTAAACCGTTAATAAAGATATCCATTTTTTCTTTCTCCGATACACTTCTTGGATATCTAGCAAATGCAGTCCTCCATCTTTGCAAGAATGTGAGAAAGGCTTCTCCATCTTGTTGCTTCGTGTTACATAACGTTATCATGGTGACCTCATGTTTGATGTTATAAGAGTAATGAGTCACGAATTTAGATGCTAACTCTTCAAAGGATTTTATGCCGGATGGTAATTTTGAAAACCAATCCATGGCTGTTCCTCCCAAGCTTCTTGGGAATAGTCTCATTAAATAGGTTGATTCATGCATGAATTCAAGACTCAATGCACAAAACCCCCGAAGATGATCATGTGGGTCAAATGTTCCTTCATATCTCTCATATTTAGGAAATGTTACATTAATGGGAAAAGGCACCATGACCAAACTCTTATCGAATGGAAAAGGACATAATGTTTCAATAGAGAAAGGCTTAGGAGCCCCATTTTGTTTCAAATTGTCAATTTCCATTTGTAATGCCTTGAATTATGTGTGAGTGATTTACACCTTCATGAAATTACAAGATTAACTAAGAACAACAAGAATTAGAGCAAAATAATCTAACAAATGCACAATTAATCTATCAACATCTCATGGATCTCTAAAATAAAGTGGTAAATGAGGCTCTCAGCTATGATCCTCACTAGTGACACTCTAAAGATGAGAATTAAGCTATATGATATGCAAATTTAGATCTATTCTATCAAATTCTAGCTCTATTTGATGAACAATCTACTATGATCAAAGCAATTTAAGCTAATTAGCAATGACAAATGATAAGTGAGTGATATGGATGCAAATTGACAGAGCTTTGCTGCAATTCAAAGATATGGAGTGGATCGGTAATGCCTCAAAATGCCTTCTATTTATAAGATTTTCCCAAGGGTAGGGGGTAGAGTGAGATAACCATGGTTATGCTTGGGTAAGGTCAATTGGCTTTGCTTTGTCCCTAAATTGGGGGACAAACATTTAAATGATTTCAAAAGGCTGGACCATTTCAACAAAAGTGAGTGATTTGTGTCCATTTTGTCTCCTTTTTCCTTTGTTGAGAGAAATTCATGATTTATTAATTAATTAAAGCAATTAAATTTAGCCATGAAGGGTAAGAGGTTCATTTTGATTTTTCATTTCAACAACTATGTCATTAATTGAATTTAATCAATTTCTTAGTGTTTTTCCCCTTTTCAAGCCTTGTTTAATCATTTAATCATTTAATTGAATTTTCCTTTGATTTGAATTGCCTTTGTTCCATTTATCGATTTTTAGTGCTATTTTATGATTTGATGCACCTTTTTTGATTGATTTAAGCCTTTGCCAATTTTCCATGTCTACAGATATGGATCAGTCTTCTTGTTTGCTAATAAAGGATGAAGATGCTTGGTTGTGGCACCGAAGGTTATGCCATGTGAACTTTGACAACACGATCAAGATTAGTAGAAATAAAAGAGTTAGAGGACTGCCTAACTTGACAAAACCTGATCATGCTATGTGCCATGAATGTCAAAGAGGTAAGATGACTAAGTCTAGTTTTAAAAGCAAAGACTACTCAACAAAGAAGATACTTGAGTTGGTTCATACCGACCTATGTGGTCCTATGAGAACTCAGAGCTATTCTGGTGATACATATTTTATTCGTTTTGTTGATGATTATACTAGACTGATGACTGTTATGTTCTTGAAAGAGAAATCTGAAGCTTTCAAAATGTTTATTTGGTATAAAGCCAAGGTAGAGAAAGAAACTGGAAAGGAAATAAAATGTTTAAGATTTGATAGAGGAGGTGAATTCATCTCTGATGAATTTACTAACTTTTGCAATGAGCATGGAATCAAGAGGCAGGTATCTGCATCGAGGACACCTCAGCAAAATGGTATTGCTGAAAGAAGGAATAGGACTATAATTGACTGTGCTAGAACATTGATGATACAGAAGAATGTTGCTCAAACATATTGGAGGGAAGCTGTCAGCATAGCTATATATGTTCTTAACTGAGTACAACTGAAGAAGGACTCAAATCGAACACCTTATGAACTATGGTTTGGACACAAACCTACTATAAGTTATTTCATAATTTTTAGAAGTAAATGCTTTATCTTGAAAGATGAAAGAAATGGCAAATTTTATTCTAAAGGAGATGAAGGAATATTTCTGGGATATTCCACTACAAGTAAAGCATACAAATATTTGAATAAGGCTACAAATAAGATTGTTGAAAGTACTAATGTTCATGTTGATGAATTTGATGATAAGTACACTAAGGAAAGTACAAAGGAACCAAAAGACTATGGTAGATTCACTTACATTGAATACCTAGAGTGTTTACCGACATCGCAGATAGTGTCAACCGGTCAGCAGGGAATCAATGCAGTACAACAGGCATTACAAACCGATGAACATGAAGAAGCTGCCGAGCATGAAAATGACCCTGAGTAGGATGAACAAGAAAGGAGAAATCAAGTCTTGGCTAGTTTTGTCAGAAGACATCATCCTGAAACACAAATCATTGGAGACAGACATGCTGGAATGCAAACCAGAAGCAAAACAAGACAAGGTACATGTTTAATTTGTGAATTTGAACCTAAGACTGTGAAAGTTGCATTAGAGAATGAAAAATGGGTTAATGCAATGAAGGAGGAAATTAAACAAATCGAAAAGAAAAAAACCTGGTCCTTAGTACCCCAACCAAAAGATAAGAATGTTATCAGTACCAAGTGGATATACAGGAATAAATTGAATGAAAATGGTGAAGTCATAAGAAATAAAGCTAGGTTAGTATGCAAGGGATATGCAGAGGAGGAAGGCATTGACTATGGTGAGACATTTGCACCTGTTGCTAGATTAGAAGGAGTTAGAATGCTACTTGCATATGTTGCACATAAGAAATTCAAAGTCTATCAAATGGATGTGAAGTCAACATTTTTGAATAGTATACTTGAAGAAGAAGTCTACATTGAACAACCTGAAGGATTTGTTGATCCCGACAACAAAGAAATGGTATGTAGATTACATAAAGCTTTATATGGACTAAAGCAAGCACCAAGAGCATGGTATGAAATACTGCATACTTACTTGTTAAGTATTGGATTTGTTAGGACAAGTGAAAACAACAATCTGTATGTGAAAGGTGATACTGATGATACTATTATCATTGCTGAAATATTTGTTGATGACATTATCTTTGGAGGCTCAGATCTTGTTTGCAAGGCATTTGCTGATGAAATGCAAAAGGAATTTGAAATGTCAATGTTCAGAGAGATTAAGTTCTTTCTTGGACTACAAGTGATTCAGCAAAGTGACGGGATATTCATCACACAATCTAAATACATAAAGGAAGTACTGAAGACATTTGGCATGGAAGATGCTAAACCTGTAGGAACACCGATGGCTACTAGATGCAAATTGACAAAGGAGGATGAAACTATTGAGGTAAACCAGACACTATATTGATCCATGATTGGTAAGTTAATGTACGTAGTTTACATTAGGCCAAATATAGCACATGCTGTAGGAATTGTTGCAAGATTCTCTGCTAATCCTAGAGAATCACACATGATAGCTACAAAAAGGATCTTAAGATACTTGAAGAAAATAGAAAATTATGGATTATGGTATTCTAAGGAAGGGAAGTTTGAACTGAAAGTTTACAGCGATGTTGATTGGGCTGGAAATGTGGATGATAGAAAAAGCACCACCGGAGGAGCATTTTTCTTTGGTGACAGACTTGTAACCTGGACAAGTAAAAAGCAGGCTTGTATTTCTCAGTCTATAGCTGAAGCAGAATATGTTGCTACTGCTACTAACTGTTCAAACATTGCATATATCAAACAAATGTTGGAAGGAATGAATGAGGTAATCACTGACCTGGTGATTATATAATGTGACAGTTACTAGTGCAATTAATATTTCAAAGAATCCTGTGATGCACTCTAAGACAAAGTATATATCTATTAAGTATCATTACTTGAGAGAACAAGTGCAAGAGAAGCAAGTTAAGTTAGAATTTGTTACATCCAAAGAACAACTTGCAGATATTTTTACAAAACCCCTACTGAAGGACACATTTGAATACCTGAGGACTAGACTTGGGGTCTGTCCCCTGTCTATCGGTCACTAAGGTGATCTGGATGTTGCATCAGCCAATTATTATCAGAAGATCATTCATCTTGATGCAACATAGCTCACACTTTGAATCTTGTTCAAGGTTGTGATTAAAGTTGAGAACTTGAACCGATGAGATATCAATATACAAAGATACAAAGGAAGTACTGAACACCACAAAGAGTTACTTGGCTATTACAGAGCTAATTATTTATTTGTTTCTTTGGCATTGCTGTCAAAGGGAGAGATAAATAATATGAAATGAAAAAGGGGGAGATAAACTGAAAAGGGGAGAGATTACAGACAATTATCTAAGGGAGAGACAATGTGAATGAGACAGAGTACTGAAGATTAATTACAGAAAGAAGCAGGAATAGAAGAACTGAAAAGATCACAACTACAGAAAGGTAAAGCTGTATTACTTAATGCTGGTTCAGTAACGTAGTGATTAAACATATTAAGTCTATTCGACTTATATCATTTGTTTACAAAGTTGTAGAATGTATGTTTGGTACATTTCATATTACTTGAGTTGCCATCAATGCCAAAGGGAGAGATTGTTGGACTACAACTGATTTGGAATCTGATTGAAGGATTTATGATTGCAAGATCACTGAGAAGTTTCTGATTAGATATGTAATATGATTAAATCAGTATTATGTTGTCATTGATGTCAACTAGTTTGACAACACTTATCTTGTAAGTTACTATACCGAGACATCTAAAGAAAGGTGAAAGAGATGAAGAACAAAGAATTCTACATGAGGAAAGATGTACATGACAAATGAGGATAAGTAACACATTAAGTAACTTATTGATGAGTCTATGACTTGATGATATTGACTTTATTATGTTGCATTCATCTATAATGGAGTATAGAGCTGAAAGACACAAAGAAATGCTGTCGATAAATGAAGCATTTTTACTATACACCGACGGAGTGTAGTGTATATCAACCACAGTATTAACTGAGCAGTGTTCACCGACGCATTCTTTGTTAACCGAGCAGAACATAATGAATTAAATGATTAGTTTAAGCCGATAGGAATGATGAGCTGGCAAAAGTATAACATCAAGGTAACAGATAATGTTTGTTACACAGATCAACAACTGACAAAATTCAAAGAAGATCTAACGGAGAAGATTGAAACGTGTTATTGACACAAGTACCAAGAAATTTTTAAGCGGCAAAATCTATGAATGTGATTAAGCGGTAAAATCTAATGGTGGAGAAGAAAATGATTTACTTGTCTATATAAGAGAATAAAATTTCTTTAATAAGAAAAAGAGAAGAAGAAGAAGCTGTAGGAATTTCGTGTGAACAAGCTTTCATGCATTCTGATCATACTGGTTAGTGAGAACCGAGCTGCAAAACATTTACCGAGCTACAAAGAGCTATTATCGATGGACAGTAAGTTGATACAGTATTGAATTTGAAGTGAAATATTGATCAAAAGGATTTGTATGGACTAAATATTAATCTATAATCTACAATTAAAGTTGTATTAGGGAAAGTCATTTTACTGTTACATATTTAACCATTGTATACAGTTCAAATCTCTTAATCGAGTGGACTTTGAAAGTCTTATGATGTATCATTCATAGAATGAACATTGTTATCCTATCAACCCATAGTGAATGTTGGTTGGACGATAACTTCTAGTCTAAAATCCTTTGACAAGGTCACACCTGATAGTGTGTTTGTAACCTTTAACAGGGTTGGGTCTTAACCGACCTCACTTCAGAAGAGTGAACAATTTTGGGTTGCCGGTCCCAAGTGGTTTTTCCCTTTACAGGGTTTCCACGTTAAATCTCTTGTGTTATGTGTTGATTGTGATATTTGTTTGTTATCATACTTTGCATGTTACATGTTAGATTTGATCGATAAACAGTTTAAGTATTAGACTGGTAATCGGTAAAAGCATAGACAGTGAGAGTTATTATTGCTTACCGACAAGCAAAAATAGAAGAAATTATTTTAGATTATACATTTTGAATTGGGACACTGGATAACTGATTCACCCCCCTCTTAGTTATTCTAACAATGGAATTAGGAGAGATAGGTATTGAGAGGGGAGAGGTGAATCTGTGCCTTCAATAACTTTAGATGCAAAACCTTTCTGATCTATGACTGAATACTGTGATAATCGATCAAAATAACTTGAATCTAATTGCATAAGTCAATCATCTAGTTAACTTAAGAAAGTAAACAATATGAAATCAATATGACAATCACATAACACAAGTATTTTGGTAACGCAGAAACCCTTGTTAGAAGGTAAAAATTGCAGTGGGGATGACACCCACAAATTCTTCACTACTGCAGATAGAAAAGGTTTGCCTGTTAAGGCTATAAGTTTTGATCACTTCTGGTGATCTTACCCTGTTAGGAGTAACATATTAGATCAACTAGATCTACCTAGTTATAGGATTTAACAACACTATATGAAGTGTGTACTTGGTTAAGAGATTTATACAAAGACTGTTAAGTCTACTCTGTTAAGAGATTTCACAAAAACTCTATCACAATTGTCAGAAAGTAATAGGTAACTATCTGTTAGTTGACAACTCAATTGTCTGAAAATAGATCTATAAGTTCTTATCAAAATATCACCTTATTTATGATGATTCTCTGCTCTGTTATGCTCGGTAGCCTTGTCTGATTCTGTTCAATCTGAAAACCTCTGTACTCTGTTCTGCTCAGTAAACTGATTGTCTAGAAGATAGGCAATTTCTTCAAGTGCTCCATGATTCATATATATCAGTTCAACAACCCCATAAAATGGTGCAAACATATACAATATATAGTGTTCTATTTTTGCCACTTAAACAAAAATTAGGTTACAAAAGAAAATCATAACCCTAAGATCTACGGTGCAAAATAACCTAGATCAACTAATTCAAATAAGATAATCATTGCATTTAATGAATATCTTTTACAATAAATGCTCCTCGATCTTGGTAAACTATTTTACGATATGTTATAACCGTTTGCATAGAATAATGTGCCATTTCAGATTATTATGCTGTTTACTTTGATCATCGGTAAACATTGTATAATTTGCTCGGTGTACACTGCGATGCTCGGTGTTTACTGACCGTCGGTGTCGGTGTCGCTGGTGCTTGGTTAACTGTGTGATGCTCGGTATAAGGCTTTACTGACTGCTCTGTCTTACTTCTAGTTACCGACTATCTCAATGTAAATAACTGACCAACCTGTTTACTGTCCTTTGATACTAATGACAACCTAAAATGCTCAATAAAGATTAACAATCTCCCCCTTTGGCATTAGCATCAAAAATTCATAATGTATATGGACAAACTGTATCTATATAACCCTTATATCTCCACTATATACATATCCACTACAGAAACTTCTAAGTACAAAAGTACTCCCCCTCGGTGCATGCTCCCGGTAATATACATATCAAAAAATATATTATTTGGCATATACATGTTTTCCCCCTTTTTGATAATAATGCCAAATACCAAAAAAATATGTAATGTATACTTACATCTTACAGTGAAGGTGTCTGTAGTACAAAGCTTTATTAGCAGTTGACATATTACCTGGGTGATAGATTTTACCTCGGTAATGACCTTAGATAAGTTGTTATAGATGAACATAACCTTGTGATGAAGAGTAGAAGGAATTGCATGCATAGTATGTAACCAAGGTCTTCCTAAAAGAAGGTTATAATTGAGAGGTCCAGGCATAACATGAATAGGTGTGTTTAGAATAACTGGACCAACTTTAATAAGTAAGGTAATAATGCCCAAAGTTCTCTTCGCAATATTGTCGAATCCACGTATAAGAACATTATTAGGTTGAATAGTGGTGAGATCATCTTTAATTGCCTTAAGCATATCCATGCTACAAACATTAAGCCCAGATTCATTATCAATTAATGTTCTTCGAATGATACTCTGGTTAATAGAGACAACAACCATAAGAGCATCATATTGATTCTGCACCTCAAGAGAAGGTAAATCATTATCAGAAAACACAATAGGAGGTACATAAGGCATAGTATGGATGCAATCTAAAATAGAATGAATGTTCTCTTGATTAGGAGGCGAAGCAGGAAGAGTGGATAAAGCTTTTTGTAAGGCCTCATGATATGTTGGGGAAGTTTGAAGTAATTCCCATAAAGATATCTTAGCAGGAGTAGCACGTAATTGGTCAACACGTAATTGGTCAACTAAGTTATACTCCTTAAAGGTAGAAGGAAACCTAGGTGCTTGAGGAAGCATAAGTTGAGAAGGCGGAAAGGAAACCATAATAGTAGGCAGAGGGTTATTCCGTGTACGATAAACATGTGAAATAGAATCATTGTTATCAAAGAAATCCAAAGGATCTCTAGGTTTACCCTTAATTGTTATGCAAGGGCATCCTTTTACCGTCATCAAAGGTGTATGATATATCATTTTAGGTTTATCAATGTTGCAAATAGTGGGACATGAAGATAACCATGCACACACCCTATGGTAAAGGTCAATTAGAGAGGTTGTGGAGGAGAGTAAAATAGGAATAGGATCAATGGAGATCTTATTCAGACAATTTTCATCCTCACTACCATGTACCTCATTAGGGAATCTATCCTTTTGTACAATAAAAGCCTCATCAAAGTACTCAAAACAAGAATCACACATGTTGAATACAAAGAAATTCTAAAAGCATGAAAATGTAAATGTTTTTGTATTTTAAAGAGATTTTGCAATTTTTTTGTATTTTTGAATATAAATGCAAGAAATCTAATCTTATAAGCATGCAAGACTTAAATCTAACACCAAAAAGAAAGAGTTGTCATAAACGGGTTCACCAAAATGAATAATGGTAAAATGGAAGCTTTAACAATGCATCTAACATTCCTTATTATTCATTTGTAATGCTCGAAGTTGGAATTGAATAAGTAATGTAAATCTGGGAATGCTTAAAATCAAATAGAATAAGATACATACCTCATGATGGAATAAATCTGGAAATACCTATTTTATGATGCCCGTGTATAGTCTCAGGAAATTCTGCAACCAGATTTGGGACCAGAAAGTCGCAACAGTGAAAACCCAGAAAACTTTTATCTTTCTGGAAGCAAGTCATCCTTGACCCAGATAGTGGGGCAAGGTCTCACCCCGAGGCAAGATCCTGCCCCACCCAGCTCCGCCGGAAATTTTGATCGTGGATCTTAGAAGTTTGCCAAAAAGGGTACTCAAATCTGCACTTTAATTCTTGAAACATTGACTGTAGATATCTAAAAATGGTGTTTTTGGGGTGGCTATATGGGGTTTTACTTTAGTCAAACCCCCGTTTTGGTGATCTCCACCTCCACGAATAGCCGGTTGTAATAGAATGTGTGTGTGTATTGAAAGTGTAATGCGAAGATCTAATCCTCTAGATTAAAACCCTAGCATGAATATGTATGAGAAAGCAATGCATAAATTTGAATAAGGTAAGAAAGCATACCAAGCCCCCAAGGCTAAAGTACTCCTACCAAAATCATAATCCTTAATTGCTACCCCATGATTGTATCTTTGAATGCTTGAATATTGATAATGGTGGATCAAGGAAGAAAGGATCTCTCTTGCTCCAAATAGGTGTTCACAATGGTGTGTTCAATGCTTGACATCAACAATGGCTTGATCTTCTATATCATCCTCTTGCAATCTTGCATCTTCACTTCACCATCACTTGCTTGCTTCTCATGACTTGTTGTCTTGATCCTCAAATCGCTCAGTGAAATGAAAGCAAATGAGAGTCTTTATATAGAGGTTTCAAGATGAGGCTCCCAGAGTAATGTGAGGACCCATAATTCAAATTTCATCTCGAATTATGGTCCAATCACAATAACCAACTAAGGAGCGAAAATAATTAAATGAATTTCGAATTAAAACCCTTCCGCACTTGGATCCAAAAGCTCGACATTAATTTCGGGGCCCGCCAGGATCAAATTTGAAAAGGGGGATCAAATCCTGAAGGAGGTCACAGACAACCTAGTCTCTGACCTAGGTCAGGGACGACCTTGTCCTTGACCCAGGAGTCCAGATCCAGTCATAATTAGAAACAGGAGGTCCCAGGGATGCCCAGAGACCTAGAAATGATGTTAGAATAGGGTAGAGTGCCAGGAAGAGGCACAAAATCCTATGATGAATATGATGAAGGCCAGGAGGACCTATTTCTAAGTCCTACCTAGAAAATAAAGCCATAGAAGAGGGAAATTAAGGAGAATCCTCAGGATCCTAACCCTAATTTCACCTAGAATGAAGGAATCAAGTGCATAATGCATCCTAAATGCAAGTCTATCATGATAAATGTACTATAAGAGGGTGATAAACCTACCAAGATGGAAGTGCCTCCATTTTAAGATGATACAAACACAATCAAATCTAGAATCTCTTTCAACAATTTATAGATTGTGTAGAAATAATAAATTTGATTGAAACCCTACATGGGAGGGAATATTGGTTCAAATCCAAACAATTTGAAGTGCTCAACATTAAGCTTTCAAAGAAAATGACAGTTTTGGCCTTCCTAAAAAGATGTCAGGACTATGGGTTGATCCCCTCGTTCTCGATGATGGATCATAGAGTGTGATCTGAAATATTGATGCAAAACTAGTAACACAATCTTATCCAAAAGCTCTTTCAACTTAAAAAGAATTCCAATAAAGAATACATTTTAGCTCATTTTTATTTTCATTATTCATTTTAGGATTAAAATGAACATCATTGACCTTAGAATTCAATTTGTAATAAGAGATTATACTTTTCTTGTAAGTAATTAATTAATCACCACTTTATTAGTTTTAGCCTTAAGTACCATGTTTTAGCGAAACGAGATTTTTATAGTCCATGATATCAAGAGAATGTTATTTTGTGTTCATAGTTTTTGCATAAAAAACTATGAACATAATTGAATCTAGAAATAACATTCTCTGAAAGTCTCATCTTAACGTTTAACTTGATGCATGCTATGTTTACAAGATTAGGGGGATTACCACCCTCTTTTAAAATCCCATTAGACATAGACAGGTTGATGAATCAAGTATCCCCAATGATAGGCTAGTCCTAACCTTGACCTTATACCCCAACAAACTAAAAGGAACAACTAGGCCTAATCAATCCATCCCATCTCATTCATCACACTCTTTTTGCTCCATAATATATTTTCCATCCCTAATAATTTATCACTCCAAAATACCAATAACAAATTTGATCTTCTCGAATAATACTTCTAATTCTATAAAAATAATCTACAAAATCAAAAATCAATTTGCATCTCATCCAAACTTATTTTCTTGAACTTTTCTCTTAAGTAAGGAAGAAAAAGGAGGACAAGACTAAAGAAGATTTCTGAAAAACTTGGTCTTCCTAAAAAGATTTCGGGACTATGGGCTTATCCCCTCATTCTAGATGATGGATCATAGAGTATGATTTGAAACTTCGATGTAAAAATAGTAACACAATAGAACCCAAAAGCTCTTATAACAATTTATGGATTGTGGATAAATAATGAATTTGATTGAAACCCTTCATGGGAGGGAAAATTGGTTCAAAGCCAAATAATTTAAAGTGTTCAGAATTAAGCTTTCAAAGAAAATGGTAGACTTGGCCTTCCTAAAAAGGTTTTGAGACTATGAACTGATCCCCTCATTCCTGATGATGGATCATAGAGTGTGATTTGAAATGTCGATGCAAAAATAGTAACACAATCGAATCCAAAAGCTCTTTCAATAATTTATGGATTGCGGAAAAATAATGAATTTGATTTATACACTAAATGTGAGGGAATATTTGTTTAAAGTCAAACAATTTGAAGTGCCTCAAAATCAAGCTTCCAAAGAAAATGACAGACTTGGCCTTCCTAAAAAGATGTTAAGACTATGAGTTGATCCCCTCATTCTTGATGATGGATCATAGAGTGTGATCCAAAATGTTGATGCAAAAATAGTAACACAAGCGAATCTAGAAGCTCTTTCAACACACAAAGATTGCCAATAAAGAATATATTTTAGCTCATTTTTATTTTCACAATTCATTTTAGGATTAAAATGAACATCATTGACCTTAGAATTCAATTTGCAACAAAAGGGATTGTAGTTTGCTTGTAAGTATTTAATTAATCGTCACTTTGTTGGTTTAAGCCTTAAGTCCCATGTTTCAACAATAAGAGATTTTCACAGTCCATGATATCAAGAGAATGTTGTTTGTGGATTCATTTGTGTTCATAGTTTTTGCATAAAAAAACTATGAACACAATTGAACCGAGAAACAACATTCTCTTGAAATCACATCTTAACTTTTAACTTAATGTATGCTATGTTTACAAGTTTAGGGTTACCATCCTCTTTTAAAGGCCTATTAGACACATATAAGTTGATGAATCAAGTATCCCCAATGATAGGCTAGTCCTAACCTTGACCTTAAACCCCGACAAATTAAAAGGAACAACTAGACCTAGTTAATCCATTCCATCTCATTCATCACACTCTTTTTGCTCCATAATATCTTTTCCATCCCTAATAATTTATCACTCCAAAATACCAATAACAAATTTGATTTTCTTGAATACTACTTTTAATTATATAAAAACAATTATAATCTACAAAAGCAAAACTCAACTCCCATCTCATCCAAACCTATTTTCTTAAACTTTTCTATGAAATAGAGAAGAAAAAAGAGGGCAAGACTAAAGAAGATCCCTAGATGCACTCTTGTCCTCACCAAAATTCTAAAATAGGACAACTAAATCAAATTCAATACCTCTAATTTTTTTAAATAATAATTTAGTAATATAAAAACACTTATAATCTACAAAATCAAAAATCAATTTGCTCTCATCCAAATCTATTTTCTTAAACTTTTCTCCCAAGTTAGAAAGAAAAAGGAATACAAGACTAAAGAAGTTCCCTAGAAGATGCAACCTTTCCCCCACGAAAATTCTAAAGATACTATGACTAAATCAAATGATACCCCCCAAATAAACACATATAATAATGATAAGATAAAGTGAGCCGACCATTTTGTTTTAGAACAAAACCCTAGTCCCAATAAACTCAACTTAACCCCAATAATTAACACTATTATTTTATTTTTACTATTTAATTAATTTGAAAGCACGACCGTTTTAAAGCTGTTGCGACCGGCCTTCCGAACCCTCTAGAAAATCTTCCAAACCCTTACAAAAACCCGCTCCCTACGCTATTTGCAGGTAAGGGAAAGAGATCATCTGTTGAGTTCTCTGCAGATTTTTTTCCGCGGCTTTGTTTATAGTGAGCAGATTCTTCTTTAGTGCCCACAAGGGTCTTGTTCGGCGATTTTTTGAGCTGTTCTTGTGAAAAAATCATGGCGAGCGGCGATATTGAGACATTTGCCTTTCAGGCTGAGATTAATCAGCTTCTGAGTCTGATTATCAATACTTTTTATAGCAACAAGGAGATCTTCCTTAGAGAACTAATCAGCAATGCTTCAGATGTAAGTGATCTGACTCTTAGCTTTTCCGTGCTTTTGAAAACTTTGATCTGGTCTTCATATTGTAGGTTCTGCATCCTTGTTGTTTGTTTTATTTTGTGTTAATCTCTTGTCGCTTCTTATGTGTAATGGTTTTTTAAAATTTTCTTCATATTAAACCCTAGTTAGGTTGCAGTTGATGAGAGCTTGTTTCGGTACCGTTTTATTTAACAGGGATCTGTGTATTACGCTGACTGCATTTATGTAAACTATTCTGGACTGTATTTAAACGGCTGTTTTTGCTTTCAAGGGTGCTGATATTCGTTCTATATATAGCATTTTCGAGGCTTTTTTGAAGTCATGGTTTCTGGGTTTACAACAATTGTCTTTGCATTCAAGGATTGAAGCTTCCTTATTTCATGTTCTTTGTTCAAGTCCCTTCATTTTGGACTTGGTTTTCTTTGGATTCAATTAAGTAGATTTTGTTCGGAGGATACTTTTTTAAAAATCGTACACAGTAGGTTGTTTTCAAGGGTGCCTATATTCGTTCTATATATAGCATTTTCGAGGCTTTTTTGAACTGATGGTTTCTGGGTTTACAACAATTGTCTTTGCATTCAAGGATTGAAGCTTCCTTATTACATGTTCTTTGTTCAAGTCCCTTCATTTTGGACTTGGTTTTCTTTGGATTCAATCAAGTAGATTTTGTTCGGAGGATACTTTTTTAAAAATCGTACACAGTAGGTTGTTTTCAAGGGTGCCTATATTCGTTCTATATATAGCATTTTCGAGGCTTTTTTGAACTGATGGTTTCTGGGTTTACAACAATTGTCTTTGCATTTTCGAGGCTTTTTTGAACTGATGGTTTACAACAATTGTTTTTGATTTGTACATATCTCGGCGTAAGGCTGTTTTTTTCTCTGCCTATCTGTTGGTCTTCTCGTGTTAATTGGGTCGAAGTAAGGGTTGAAGTGGTTTTTAATTTTAGTTTTGGTGTTTTCGGTGGCTATTGAACATTTTTCTGTTTCCCTGCTGCGCTCTTGTAGGGTTTGCTTTATCATGTTTTCCTTTAACTGCGAAAGTTAGTACTTTTCTATTCTTATTGTTGGTTACATGGGAGGTTGTTAATAGTTAGGAGAAAGTGGAATGTTTTATTTTATTGGATGCGATTTCAATAGTTCTACTGAATTAGGTATTATTTAAAATGTTTTATTTACTTATTAGTAGATCGCGTATAGTGATATTGAGCAATTTTCATGTTTTCCTAGAATGCCATTTTCTTCGAGTTATTATAAGATGGTTTATGTGCGGTCAATGTTACATTTGATGCCCAATTTCAGACGATTTGTTCTGTTCAAACAAGACTGCACTAATTATGCGCTCTAGGCTGATTGATAGTGGAGGCTTTTGTTTCCTAGTTTGCTTGGTTATCTCATTGGGCGATCTGTTTAGCTTTGGCAAATTTCCCCGGTTTGCCGTATTTTCACATTATGCATGCAATGCCTCTCTGACTCTCTAAAATGCATCTTTCAGATGGTATGCCTTTAAAGCTAGAAAATTGGGGCACTTAGTGATATGTTGCTTCATCTTTGTATATGAAGCATCTTTTAACTTTAGGGTGACATCAAATTCCCTTTTGGGTGATAACGATCTAGATGTTTCTTGTTAATGTTCCCTTAAACGTTCTAATTTTTTCTGTTGAGTACATGCCCGTATGATATTTTCTCCATTAAATATATTTGTTTATTTTTAATGTACATCCGATCTATATTTCAATTTTGATCATAGTAAGGAATTATAGTTTCTCTGTAATTGATCTGCTTGAATCAGCTGAAATTGACAAGATTTGTTTCGATTGCGCAGGCTCTGGATAAGATTCGTTTTGAGAGCCTCACTGACAAGTCAAAACTGGACTCTCAGCCAGAGCTGTTCATTCACATTATTCCAGACAAGGCTAGCAATTCATTGACTATTATTGACAGTGGTATTGGCATGACCAAGTCAGGTACGCTTTTGCTTTATCTATGTTCTTTTATGCTTTATTAATGTACGGGCTAGTAGGAAACTTGCTGTGCGGTTTTACAACACATAGCCTTTTTACTTTGTAAGTTGAGCTCTTAGTTTTTGATTTGTGAATTTGAATGTTTTTGGTTCTCTGAATCTGAATATTTTCTTTTGTTTATGCCGTGTGATTTCACAGATCTGGTTAACAATCTTGGAACCATTGCAAGGTCTGGCACCAAGGAATTTATGGAAGCTCTTGCTGCTGGTGCTGATGTTAGCATGATTGGGCAGTTCGGTGTTGGTTTTTACTCTGCATATCTGGTTGCTGAGAAGGTTATCGTGACTACCAAACACAATGATGATGAACAGTACATCTGGGAATCTCAGGCTGGTGGATCATTTACAGTGACAAAAGATACATCTGGCGAACAACTTGGTAGGGGAACAAAGATCACTCTTTACCTCAAAGATGATCAGGTGGGTTAGACCAGTCCTCTCTGTCAGCATTTGTCCTGTTAGTTTGTGTATGGTTTAGGTGGCTCTGAGGTTTTAAATTAAAAAGGAAAGTCCAATTTTTGCAATAAAATTGGACGTTATGCTAAATTAGAGAAATTACATCGTTGATGAGTTATGTTTTATATAGATACGAGTATCTACTTATAGTCATGAGGATCTACTTATTCAAAATGATAAAAGTATTTCATGTTGATTGTGGCAGTTGGAGTATCTCGAAGAGAGGCGTTTAAAGGACCTGATTAAGAAGCATTCAGAGTTCATCAGCTACCCAATTTCTCTGTGGACTGAGAAGACTACAGAGAAGGAAGTTTCAGATGATGAAGAAGAAGAGGACAAGGAGAAGAAGGATGAAGAAGGAAAGATTGAGGAAATTGACGAGGAGAAGGAGAAGGAAGAGAAGAAGAAGAAGAAAGTCAAGGAAGTTTCTCACGAATGGAGTCTTGTTAACAAGCAAAAACCAATCTGGATGAGAAAGCCGGAAGAGATCACCAAGGAGGAATATGCTGCATTTTATAAGAGTCTCACCAATGATTGGGAAGAGCATTTATCAGTGAAACATTTCTCTGTAGAGGGGCAACTTGAGTTTAAGGCTGTCCTCTTTGTCCCTAAGAGGGCACCTTTTGATCTATTTGACACAAAAAAGAAACTTAACAATATCAAGTTGTATGTCAGAAGAGTATTTATCATGGACAACTGTGAAGATTTGATCCCTGAATATCTTAGCTTTGTTAAAGGGGTTGTTGACTCTGAAGATTTGCCTTTGAATATTTCTCGAGAGACACTGCAACAGAACAAGATACTGAAAGTTATTAGGAAGAATCTTGTGAAGAAGTGCGTAGAGATGTTCTTTGAGATTGCAGAAAACAAAGAGGATTATACCAAGTTCTATGAGTCATTCTCGAAGAACATTAAGCTTGGCATCCATGAAGATAGCCAGAACCGATCAAAGCTTGCTGACTTGCTTAGATATCATTCTACCAAGAGTGGTGATGAGATGACCAGCTTGAAGGACTATGTGACCCGAATGAAGGATGGGCAGAATGATATTTACTACATTACTGGTGAAAGCAAGAAAGCTGTTGAAAATTCTCCATTCCTGGAGCGCCTGAAGAAGAAAGGCTATGAGGTTCTCTACATGGTGGATGCAATTGATGAATACTCTGTTGGCCAGTTGAAGGAGTATGAAGGCAAAAAGCTAGTGTCTGCAACTAAGGAGGGACTGAAGTTGGAAGAAAGTGAGGATGAGAAGAAGAAGAAGGAAGAGCTGAAAGCTAAGTTTGAGGGACTGTGCAAGGTTGTCAAAGACATCCTTGGAGACAAGGTAGAGAAAGTAGTGGTTTCTGATCGTGTTGTTGATTCTCCGTGCTGTTTGGTTACAGGAGAATATGGATGGACTGCCAACATGGAGAGAATCATGAAGGCTCAGGCCTTGAGGGACAGTAGCATGTCAAATTACATGTCTAGCAAGAAGACCATGGAAATCAATCCTGAAAACTCTATCATGGAAGAGCTTAGAAAGAGGGCTGATGCTGACAAAAATGACAAGTCAGTGAAGGACTTGGTGCTTCTGATCTATGAAACCGCTCTTCTGACATCTGGATTCAGTCTTGATGACCCCAACACTTTCGGCAACAGGATTCACAGAATGTTAAAGCTGGGTCTAAGCATTGATGAGGATGAAAGTGCTGTTGATGCAGATACAGAAATGCCTTCTCTTGAGGATGCTGCCGATGTAGAGGGCAGCAAGATGGAGGAGGTTGACTAGATGGCCTTCCTGCTTCATCGATGCTGATAAACATTAAGCCGTTTTGTAGCTAAAGGACATAGATGGTAGTATAGTAGTATCTAAGTAGTGTTGTGTAGCTTTGCTGTCGGTAAGGCTTTTTTTGGTAAGCCATTCGTATTAGACTGGAAAATGTTTCGGCCTTAATTTTTATTCCAGTGAAAAAGTTTTACTGGAAGGATGCTTGTGTTCATGGAATGACTAATTTTTCTCGACTTCAGCTGTTTGTATGTCACTTGTTTATATGTATCAATTGCTATGTTAGATATACTTCTTGAGAATGAAATGTTAATGCTATGTTACATGATTATATGCGTCTACCGTTTGCTTCTCTGAGGGAATGACTTTCAACTCAAAGCTGTGCTGCGAAATGTTAACGTAGGCTGAATTTGAACTGTGCTTTGCTGTTTTGAAACTAAAAGGACATATGGTAATTCGGATGTTTGCAGGAGCTTTTACTGTGTATGAATGAGAGAATACTTATTGGTGTGTTTGCATTGTTAACTATATTAATTTTTCTTATTGTTCCTGCTTCTGGGTTTGTTTTTGTATTATTTGTTTTTTATCAGCATTTTAAGTCAAGAGTACTTAAGATATGTTAGTATAAATTTGTTTAAATGAATGTCGTTAACATGATTTAGTCCACATTTTGGTTCACTCTGATCTAACATGTTTTAGCATAATTTAATTTAAATGGATGGCTTCAAATTTATTACCAGTTTTTACTGAAAACTTGGGTTTCCAGTTTTTATATCGGTACTTATATAAGAAGCAAAGAAACATCTGTGAAATTCCCCGTGTTGGGGAAGGCTATTTATAGTTTGGTAATTTAAATAGTTGTTCCTAATAATCTAATTTGATTTATATCTGTTATTCTTCGAAGTTATTGAGAACAGATTATAAAAATAATAATAACACATTATAAGTGTTGTTGGATGAAACATAAATGTGCAAGGGAAATGTTATGTTATCAAATCTATTTGAAGTATACAAATAAGAAACAAGAAATAACAATAGCTACAAGAAAGTTTGCTCTCTGTCATAATGCAATCAAACAGTTTCAACATCCTATTACACTATGTCTTACATGAATGTAACATGGGTGTAAGAAGCATCAAGAAGCCAATATATTGTTGGAGTACTACGTAAGTGAACACCTTATTAGAGGCCAACATTGTGCTTGACAAATAATACTAAGGGTGTAAGAAAAACATTTGTAAACTATAATTACTCATTGCCCTCTAGAGGAAGATAAACTATAATTACTCATTATTGCCCTCTAGAGGAAGATAATCTTTCATTTAGGGTTAGGAAACAACCAAGCTGATGTATATCCGTGGTTCAGTACAAAGATTAGTCAAGGATTCTTGAAGACATGGAGGTAGCAACCATGCCATATTCATCTACAACAAAATATGAAGAGTCCAAGGATGCCATGCTACATCACCATGGAACACCAAATATCTTAGGGGAAAGTTAAAAGGTATTTGATTAGTGGTAAAGTCATGTTGTAGGCGCAACTAAAAGGTGCTGAGTTCAAATCTTCACCAATACAAAAAAATACAAATTCTAGGAAGATATTGGACTCGTCACCAAGGTGACAAGTGTTGGGCTATAATTCACCTTGAGGCTTACTTTAGCAATTGACACTCACAAAAGAAGGATCATTGACCCACCATCAAACTTTAGCAAGGTGATGTGGTTCCATGTATGTCATCATAGGGATACACTGGTTAATAATAATGGCTGAAAATGAACATATTGTCTTAATGTGGAAAAGTAAAAAATAAGAAAAAGGGTCTCCTTTCGCTGCATTACTTTTGTATGTTGTTATAATGATAGAAAATATTTCTTATTTATAATAATGATTGTCCTCATAAATAAACAACATTGTAGCATATCATAATCTATTTGAATAGTTAATAATTTTTTTGGACGTAATTGGAGGTATGGATGATTATACAGGTTCTTTGAAGTTGGTGTATAGGGCTGGATGGACATTTAGTAATACAAGGTTATGAAAATGGTCTTTATGTAAGTTACAAGTTTGTTGTTAACTAATCTGTTGTTTATCATATATGATTAATGATTGCCATTGATTGCATGACCCACACAATGAATTCAATATTCATAATTGCAAGCAAGAGTTTATCTACAACATGAGAAGTCTAAAAGTATTTGAATTCGAATCTAATTACCCATAGGTTTATTTTGCAATATCAAATATGAAAAAACATAAATGGAAATAATCTTAGGTTTATTTGGTCCTAACAGTACATTCATATGCCTATAGTTGTTAGTAGTTATGTTGTCCAAAAACTTCAAAAAGATAACATACAACCAATATATTAGAATAATAGTTGCGATATTGTATCTTGACATTGTTAAATTATCTAAACACAAAATATAATATTGCAACATCTACCTTTCTATGCAATTTCATCAACTCCTCGATACTAATTGAACAAATCTTGTGCTCCCTTAGCCTTGTACACTTGTAGATGATGGAAGATGCCTTTATCTAGGTGTCACTCCAATTGTGAATTCTTTTGGACTTTGATTCATTGTCATTGATTTTGATTTCGTAGGTCATTTGTAAATTCTTTGCTTAAATCAATCTTTTTCCTCTTTCAATAATGTATTTGTTGATCTTGTCATATTATACCTAAATTTATTGAGATAATCAATGTTTTGATTATTCTACACTTTTTTTTGGAATACATCAATTCCTTTTAAACTTTCCTAGTTCTAGTTGTAAGCTTTTAGGCAATTTCTGTCTTAATTTGATTTAAGTTGCTAGTATTCTCGTATTTAGTTTTTGTTGCATTAGCTTAGTTTCTTATTTTTCTTTTAACTTTTTTGACTTTACTCTTTCTATTGTACTTCAATATTTTTGAGTTCATCTACCATTATTTTTTGTTTAAATATATCATAGATTTATAACTAGATTTTTATCTACTTGTCTAAGGTAACAATTTTGTTGCATATTTTTTTTTCTCTTCACTTTCTTCACTAGATTTATTTGCTACTCTTGTATTTGATTAGTCATTTCTTCCTTTCTTTATCTACCTTGACGTGTTCCCTTTTGATATATTTAATAAAAAATTTTGTTCCACCAAAATTCATGAAAAGTCTCTATTTCATGGATATTGCAATGCATTTAATCCTCTAGTTTTTAAATTTTGGGCACTACATATGTGTAATCTATGGTATTTTTATGTTGGTCATATGTAGGCAACACCCTTGTTGTTACAAACTTTGAAGTTACAATAGAATATAACAATTATTTCTTTATTGGTTTTTCTTTGTGATCTCTATGTAAACTCACCTTTGTAATCAAAACCTATAATTGCTGGTGTAAAGTAGATCTTGAATAGAGGAGTACTTGGTGCTATGGAGACTTTGTTTGATGTTAAGAATGAGTTAATTTGTCTTAGTCAAATTGCCAACAAGATGGGTTCCTACTACCATTATTTGGTAAACACCATACACAAAATTACTTGTATATGTCATAATATTTTGCACCTTATTATGGCCTTGTTGACCTATATTACTTGCATATATTAGCTTCTTTTAAATATTATTTCTACGTGGCATTTGTTGACCACTACTATCTCTACCACTATAACTAATAGTGTTAGATCCAATGCCACCTCTTGTACCACTTGAATATTTAAACTATGACTTAGAATAAGGATTTGAATATCCTTGTGGTTGTGAATATATCTAATTGATAATTTAAAGTTAGAAATTGAATTATGGTAGCATTAATTTTATACGATGGTCCCTACTCATCAACTCCATTGCGTTGCACATTTGTAGGTCTTCTAGATTGTACCTCCAGTGCCTAACAAATACCTTGTCTTGATGAACCTAAGCCACTACCTCTATAAAAACTTTTTTTTGGGCTCCAATTTCTCTTAATACTATGTTTATTTGTGGTTTGTGTGACAATGGGTTTATATGAGCAATCTTCAATAGCATTCCATGGTTCTTGCAATTTGTAGGATACACCTTTGAATCTTTTATCATTTTTCATTGACTCATTTTATTTCTACAATGCCCCTCATTTTACTAACAATTTTGAATGGTATTTTAGAGTGTCAAAGTTCTTTGTTAAGCCTTTCTTTACCTCGTATTCCTTTTCATATTTAGGATATGTCTTCTTATATATATATATATATATATATATATATAGTGTATCCTTCCTCAATGCTTCCTTAAAGTGAAATAATTTGATCTTATCTTCATTAATATATTCTTTGCACAATAATTCAAGGAGGATATGCTTTGCAACCTTAGTAGCATCTTTTTCAAACATCAATAGATTGATGAACGACTCTATGTTATGCTCGTCCTTCGCCTATTTTTATCCAAGGATGATTTGAGATTGCTTATTCTATTAAATACTTGTGATTGTTCTTTATAACTTGGTATAAATGTATTCTTTACCTATAATTTATTCACAAGCTACCATAATTTGTTCTTGTGGACTCTTTCTCTCTTATGTGTACTTTTAATTGATATTATGTTTTATAAGGCATAGGGGATGGGTCCTGGTTTGAGGGCTGCGACTCTTCATAAAACTATTTCATTTTTAGTGACGCTTTCTAATTTGTAAATGAAATTTTGTTCGTTAGTGTTCATAATTTCTTCCCCAAGGCAAATATATCTTTATTATCTTTCTCTCTCTTCCATCCTTAACTTATTCACCCTTTATTAACTTATTCTTCCAAATATTCTTCTTCAATGGATAAAATATTCTTTGATATTTTTATAAGTTTAATAAATCTATCATCTAATTTAATTTTAATGTTAGATAAATCTAGTGTAAATATTAGATTTTTAGCAAGATGTGGTAGGGATGAAGCCTCACTAATTCTACAATACTCTTATATTCTACATATTTTTGTTGGTTTGATAATGCTATTATAACCCTGCTAATATTTTCTAAGTGTGAACTCAATAGTTCTAGAGTTTTCCTTGCTTCTTTTCCGATCTCTTTTCTTCTTTCATCAACACCCACTTGGCATGCTCAACAATACCCATATTGGCATGCTCAACAATACCTATATTTCCATGCTCACATATCCAACATGATATCAAAGTTCCAAATTTGTTAACTTGTCCAAATTATTGAGGGATCTAGACTTGAGATATTTTTGTGCACTTTGCGCTCAAATGGAGGTTTCTATCACATTCATAGTGTTCCAAAACCTATAGAGGGGGTGTTTTTTTTGTTAAAATCTAAGCAGTTGAAGTTTTGGGTGTTGTTTACAAAGGACATTAAACTTGAGGTAAGATTTGGTAGCTAGTGAAAATATGGGTTTTCTAGGGGGAAAAGCAACCTCACTATTGTGCTCTAAGAGGCTAGTAAAAATTTGGGTGCTATGAGGGCAAGCTATTTTTGGGCTAATTTTCCAAGGTGAAAAAATTATATGGATTATATAGATCTATATGACCACACAATTTTGCACATCCTTGTACCATTGTTGATGTAGGTTGCTGAAAAGTTTTGCTAGTTCTATTTTTTGAAAGTTTACAATGATTCTTGCAAATTTTTTATCAATAAATTTGGCTTTTTATATAAAAGGGGTGCATTAGATACACCATACTCCTACGCATGCACTATAGAGTGCTGAAGTCACCATCCTTGTAGTTGTTAAGGGAATATTGTTGCCACATCATTATATTCACCCAATTAGCAATATAGTCAACAACAATAGGAATATTTTTGCAAACCTTTTTATGGTAGGGGAACTTTTTCCTACCAACTTGAGGGAATATTCCTAGCATATACTGCAAATGTCTAAATGACATTAGGCTAACATCATCGGTACAACTAATCAACACTACATGAAAAAAAATCTAGTTTTCATTTGTGGGCAACAATTCTGGATCATGGAAGATTGAAATCTCCCGCTATGTCTCCTGCTCCTAGGGTTTCTTGTGTTGATGGCTTGTTATCTCCTCTGCATGCTAGCAGAGACCTTCCTTCTATAGACAAGGGTGCAGAGTCCTTGAGTGGTGGCTTGGTTGCTTAGTCTGTGAGTGCCAAGCCTTCTTTGACTGGGCCTTCTCTTGTGATGGCTTTGCCCAGAATTCTTATGACCGTGTCTGCTAAGACTCCTTTGTTGGCACCTACTTTATCTCTCGTAGTTTCCACTCACCCTTCTTTTTTGGATCCTACCCCCGCGATTGCTTCAGGTGTGACACGTGCGACTGTTTCCTTTGCTTGTGTGGTCTTTGATCTTGTGGGTTCCGATTCTTTTGTGCATTCTTAGATCCCTGCAATGGTTGGTTGGGGTGCACCTTTAGTTGCAAATGGTAGTTCTTGGACAACCTATGTTCTTTCTTTGGTTGCTTTGAAAGGTATGGTTAGGGCTTCAGATGTGAAACACATGGCCTTTGTTCCTATGTGTGAGTCCTTGGCCTTAGGTTGTCTGCAAATACGAAGAAGGAGATCACGCACAATACCTTTGTTTTCTAGTCTCACAACCTGATTTGTTAGTTTCAGGGTTTTTGGCCTAGCTTTCCACATTGCATGCTTGATTAATGAACACTGGGAGCCTCTCCTTATAGGTTCTATTCATATGTATCCTATGGGAAATGATTACTTCATTGCTAAATTCAATAATGCTGAGGATAGAACTAAGATTTTATGTGATCACATCTTCAGTTGGGATGATAATTTTTTGTTGATGGTTAAACCTTGGCATCTTGATTTTAACCCCTATTCTGATAAGTTCAATAAGATTCCCATTTGGGTTAGGCTCCCTAATATTCCCCTTCATCTATGTACTGACTCCTTATTAGAAGAAGTGGGTGAAGCTTTGGGGGATTTTTTGATGATGGATAAAGACTCATATGCTATTTTTCACTCCACTTATGCTCAGATTTTAGTTGACATGGATGTTTCCAAGGGGCTCTCCGCTGAGATCTTGATCATGAAGGTATTCCCTTCAGATGTTTTAAAACTGGGCACGTCCTTCGCTTAGTGTGAATTAGAGAAAAAGAAAAGATTTGTCTCTTGGTGGAAGGGTGCTTCTTTTGATCATTATTTTGTTTGGAAGAAAAGCTTTTCCTAGGTGGTTTCACAGGATCCTTCGAGTGCTGAGGCTTTCCAACCTCAAATTGCTAGTGAGGGTACTACTGCTGGCTCTTCAGACTCTGTTAAGGTTCTAGGTGTTGATACTGCTCATGTTGCTGCTACTGGTTCTAATGAGTGTTCAATTGTTGGTTCTTCTGTTGATTGGGTGTCGGTTGACGGTTTCTCCCCTTGCCTATTGTTGATCCCTCTTCTAGGAATTATTTTGGACCTATCCTGGGTCCTTTTGCCTCTCAAGCTTCTACTGATCCTATTCCTTAGGCCTATGCTGACCTTGCCTTGGGTTCTTCTGCTTGTCTTCCTTCCCAGGGTGGGGGTACTTTTATGCTGGTTCTATTTCTTGGCAAAATGTGTTCGAATCATTTGCCATTGCACCAAAAGATCGAATTGTCAATGCCCGATACAAATGCCAAATTTAACCCGACCCACAAGAGGCAGTTAAGCCATGTCATGAATCTCCAAGGAGGTGCTGACCACCAAGTCAACAATCTCCCCCTCAGCACTGACTGAGCCATCAACACCCATTGAAGGGAGACTTGAACCCGTGACCCAAGGATTTGATACCAATTGTTGGAATCATTTGCTGTTTCACCAAAAGATCGAACTGTCAATGCCTGATACAAATGCCATATTTAATCCAACCCATAGGAGGCATTTAAGCCATGTCACGAATCTCCAAGGAGGTGCTGACCACCAAGTCAAAAAAATGCTGCTGCAAAGGTGAGAGAGGTTTGGATCACGGTTAAAAGTTAAAATTTTAAATCTCCTCAGGCTACGTTTGATATGACCCTTCGTTCTCATAAGGGTAAATCGGTAAGGAAACCTTAAGTTATTTTGAGCTGTTTGGGCTGCATGCGAGACTTTCATGGGTTTGTTTCCTCTTCTCATGTAGCTTCTTGGTTTGTTACAGGAAGTTCTATGGTTTTTCTCCTATTTCTTGGCTTTGCTCCATTTCGTCTTTGTCCCGTTTCAGATAGTGTGTAGTCTTGAATATCTTTAAGTCTAGGTTTCAGGTCCCTCCAAAACTTGCTTTATTCAGGGTTTTTGGTCCCTTCAAAACTTGTTTTCACTTAATCAAAAACATCATTAGTACAACTTGCCAAGTTACCCTTTCAAGCCTTTAATTTAGTTTTTGACCTTCCTTCAATTTTTTGGCTATAAATTGGTCACACAAGGTTGTAATCACACAAATAAGATATTGTTGGAAAGTTGGTTCTGAGCCCCTTATTGTGGTATTTCTCTTTATTCTTGACCCTATTTCATTTTTTTTCTTATAATCCCACGAAGTCTAATATTTAATTTTGTACTTTCACAACCTTATATTGCCCATTTAGACTCCCAATTTCATAAATGAGTAGGCATTGGAAAGTAAGTTTTGTCATCTACTTAGATCTATCATCCATTAGCTAAAAACCCTTGAATTGCATGTCCAAATACAAAATTATGTGATAAGAAAATATTGAGCAAGCCTTTTTTGTGTTAATTTTCCAAGGTGACAAAATCCATAGAAATTGTATGGATTTACATGTCCATATAACTCTGCACATCCTCATAACATAATTGATGTAAGTTGTGGAATATTTTTTTGGTTCTAATTTTTTTAAAGTTCACAATTCTTTTTGTAATTTTTTAAATCAATAAATTAGGATTTTTTTGTAAAGGGGTGTATTAGATGCACCATACCTATACATGCATTTTCACCCCCTACACATGCACTATACAGTGCTAAAGTTACCATCCTTGTAGTTGCTAAGGGAATATTCTTGCCACATCGACATTTTCACCCAATCAACAGTACAATCAACAACGATAGGAATATTTTGGCAAACCTTTTTTTGGTAGGCGAACTTTTTCTATCAACTTGAGGGAATATTCCTAGCATATGTTGCTAATGTCAAAATGACATTAGACTAACATTATCGGTACAACTTTCCAAGTTATCCTTTCAAGCCTTCAGTTTGATTTTTGCCCTTTCTTTGATTTTTTGGCCATAACTTGGTCATACGAGGCTGCAATCACATGAACAAGATATCGCTAAAATGATGGTCTCGAGCTCCATCTAGTGGTATTGCTCTTGATTCTTGATCATATTTAATTTTTTTCCTATAGTCCTATGAAGTCTTATATTTAATTTTGTGCTTTTGGGACCATATCTTGCACATTCAGACTCCCAATTTCATAAATGAGTAGGCATCGGAAAGAGGATTTTGTTATCTACTTAGATATTTCATCCATTTTTCTGTAACTTGCACTAGGTACTTAGAGATATCATTTCTTTATTTTTTTCATTTCTCAGTTTAAAAGGTTGCAAAAGGGTTGGATTTTATTATTGACAGGGGGTAAAATATTCATCTTTTAGATTCACATACTGCCCTAGCTCTTGCCTAATTTGATAATAAATTCCAATAGAAAAAAAATGTATTGAAAAACTTAAACGCATAATTATCATACTTGGAAGACCGACATGACCAGATTGCTTCAGTCTAGGGGTTTATGGTCCTATTTAGATGAGAACCAACTGAATTTGAATTTTTAGTTTGAGATACTTCAGCATAGAGATAATATGTACAGGGCTACGAGTTTGATTAACATGCATGTTATCGATAATCTCTAGTTTATAGTGATTCTTGCAACACTCCCAGAGCTATGTGACTCAAATTTTAGGAGGCTTTTGGTGGTATTAATGATTTTTATGTACTTCAACTTGAGTTAGATTTGGCATTTGATTCCTTATTCCCGTTGAGGAATTTATGGAGAAAATAAAATCAATTAGATCACTCCTACAGGCTTGTGGCAATGATAATATTGACGAAGAGTGCATCTTTTTGATTATGTCAAAGCTAAGAGGTCTTTGTTTCCACATTTTATTCCATGACAGATGCTTTGCGTCCTCCCCACACTATTCCATCACTTTGTGAATGCCTAACATGGGAGTGTGAAAAGTTGACACAATTTGATTCACTTTCTAGTTCCAGATCATAGGTTTTGGTTGCTTAGTCGTTTACAAGGAAACAAAAGAAGAAAGTGAGGCATAGAGGTTCATAGTCTTCTCATCTAGCTTCAAAGACCCATACATATGATTCAAATTTGTCCTTTTCTAAGAGGTCTTCATCTAGCTTGGGCAAGCATAAGTGTGCTTATTGCACCAAGATAGGCAATGATGAACATCATTTTTATACAAAGTAAATAGATGAGCTTATAAACTATCTTTGGAGGAACTATATTCAACTGCCTTCATCTAGTTCATCCTCTTTTACCACTTTAGAATTGGTGAAGACAATATGAAAGGTTGTGCTCTCTTTACATCGACACTTCTTCAATCTAGCAGGTGCTTATTGATTCATGTGCCTCTCATCACATGAATTCATTTATGAGTATGTTTTCTTCATATGAGCCTTTCACTTTATCACACATTTTGATGGGTAATAATTCTTATGTGTATACACTTAAAAATGGTTTGAGATAATTAATTAAATATTAATTATTTAATTAATAATTCTACTACTATTTTTAAATGAATTTTTAATTTATTAAGTTAACTCACTTTATCTTATTCCTCTAAGCCCAAGTCTTCTAAATTCCACTATTAAATAGTTTTCTATAACTATCTAGTTGCCTTGTCAGCATATGACTAGGTATCATATTCCAACTCACCATCCACCTCACCCATGGCTAATTAAATTAATTTATTTAATTTTAAAATTAGCTATTTATCCTCAACAAGGTGTCCCTATTCATAAGGGAAGGAAAATGCTATGTGGCCTTATAAGACTAAGTCTCATGAATATGTGTCTTCATGAGACCAAGTCTTTTCCACCTTTCCTATAATGTATCCCATTGTCCTTTCACCTAACTTGGTCAAAGGTGACTCAAAGGACACTTGTCCTAAGAGTCCTACCACTTCAAATCTTCTTCTCTCCCACGTAAGCCTCCAAGTTGTCAATGTAGGAGGAACAACTAACCTCATATTTTGGAGGATTAGAGCATTTGAGAGAATTTTAAAAGTGTGCCTTTGGATTAGTAATTTTATCATTTTAACTTTATTTCAACCAATTTTAGCAATCATGTTCAATAGTTTCATTATCATCTAGTTTGCATAATCTAGAAATCATCATATTTATCACATTATCATAAACATTTAGCATCCAAGGAGTGATTCTAGTTTCATTAGAAACCACTATTCAAATATTTTGAAGTCATTTAGGAAGGTGATCAGTTATGAGAGCACATTACCTTCTTAAAATCTCAAGGAGGAGAAGAACAATGGAGTCAAGCTGAAGAAATAAGGTAAAAGAAAGGTATAATTCCATATTTTCAAGTTTCTTCATACTTCATTGGAATATTTGTGAATAGATAAATTTGGACATTGTTTAGTGGTATAATTGTAGATTTTTCATCATTACATTTTATAGATATACATTTTAGCGCCCGCCGTGGGGCCCTTCCACATTTTAAAAAAGTTTGAGTATTTTCATGTGAAGAAGAAGCTATAGGTCAGTTCCACACATACATCATCGTAGACCTAGACATACATTCTTGATACCCGTGCATACACAATAGAAGGGAGAATATCACATATGAAAAGTTCATTACATTAGGTGAAACTCTTCAATTTGTTTTAAGGAAGCTTATTGTCAAGAATCTTATCACACTTCCTAAAGTGAGAGATTATCAATTAAGAGTGAAACCCACATGGTATAAAGGTATAAATTACTATGAGTATCATAGAAAAAAGGACATAAAACCAATGATTATTGAAGTTTGAAAAATGTGATACAAGATTTGATTGACAAAGATGATATAATTGTTGATGGTCATGCATCTAATGAAGGATACCAAGCATTCAAGGACCCACTTCCCAACTATGAGAAAGGGAGTACTTATAATACTAATGATTGAAACAAGGCCAATTACACAAAGGAATCCTATGAATACATGAATCATATATTTTCTTATGACTCATTCACCAATGTGATAACCATCAAAGAGAAACAAGAGTATAGTCCAGTCAATATTACTACTTGTGGTCAAGCCAAATTAAGTTTACAAGGAGCTCCAAATAAGTCCTCATCCATTCCTAACAAGTATTCATATGTTCCCGCAAAGTCTTCAAACCAATATAATATATTAGATCAATTGAAGAAGACATTGGCCCAAATATCCATTTTAGAGCTTTTACGTCTCTCACCATCTCATAAAGGCATATTAGAGAAATCTCTACAAGACATTACCATTCCTACAGATCTAGACCAAACATAGTTGCAAGCTATGGTGGGACATCTTACTACACCACACTTCCTTTCATTTAGTAAAATGATGACTTGCAATAAACCAAACCCATAATGCACCACTCCATATGGAGGTTCTCATCCAAAATCACAAAATAAAGAGAGTCCTTATAGACGGAGGATTTGGTTTGAGTATCTATAATTTAAAGGTAGTCCTTGCACTGGGATTTAAAAAAAAAATAGTTGATCCTAAAAAGAAGATTACCATAAAGGCATATGATGAAGAGGAAAGAGCTTCTAAAGGTTCAATTGTATTGCCAAGTTCTAGACACAGAGTTAGCATATAATATTCTCTCAAGAAGGCCTTGGATCCACTCTATGCAAGCTATACCATCAACCTACCATCAGTGTCTAAAGTTTCCCTATAATGGCCAAGATATTACAAGTCAAGGGGATTCTAATCCATTCCGATACTGCAATGCCATAAAATCCCACACTAGAGTTACTTGTACCTCATAATAGGGCCTCATCCTGTAGTCCTACTGTTGATCAAAGCATTATTGCATCCACATCTAAGTCTTCCAAGTTTAAGATTGATATCAAGGACAAAGGAATAGGGAATACTCTATAGGATAAACCTTTTGTATAACTGAACTATCATTATCTCCTAGGTCTTATGGAACAATATCTGTGTGTAAAAAATCATCTATGGTCCCTACCAAGACTCTTGAGGTAAATTTTATTAGTTGGGTCACCTTGTTAGATGAGATAGAAGAGAAAAAAATAAACAAATGACTCTATAAAGACAATAAATATGAATCCAATCAAAATGAAAATCACATAAAATTTACAATTGATCAAATATGGAAAAGGATTCAATATCATGCAAAAAATGGGGTATGATAGAAAAGGACACCTAGTACTAAGAGAAGAAGACATAATAGAACCACTCCAACCTTGTTTAGTTTTTGAAAGAAATACTCATGGACTAGGTTATAAAAACAAAGGTAAAGCAAAGATGAAAAAGATCATTCATCAAATCAGGGATGTCCAAGAAGATAGTGATTCAAAATCAAATGAATATTAATGAGATGATCTCTCAAGCATATATGAAAATAAGAAAATATATGTGATAAAATTTATAGTTGCACGTACCATGAGGGATAAATCTCAAGATCTAGACCATTAGAGTTTTCTTCACATACTATCAAGAGTGATGACCAAGAGGAAAGTGAGATACAAAATGTAAGGGATGATTCTGAGGAGAGTATGGAGATAAAACTCGTTAATACTACCATAAACCTTGAGATGTTTTCCATTAATACCATTATCACTTTTTAAGCTGACCCAAATGACCCTTTACCACATGTTCATCTTGAGATTATAGACTGGGACTTACCAGACATACTTGAATTAGATACCTTTCACAATAATGATGCCATTATTCATTATCTAGGAATCATAGATCATTTACCTTTGGGGGATCATAAGGCATGGTTACCTATTGAAATTAATGATGTGGCTTACTTTGGAGAGATTGCCAATCCTTTTAATAAAAAAAATAAAAAATAAAAATAAAGATGTAATGGTGAAAACCATACCACGACAATATTAGATCATGAAAAAGACAAAAGAAATGATACATCCGATGGTGAAAAACTCTCTAAGGTGCCAAAGGATGAAAGATTTGATAGTTTCCCAAAAAACATGCATCGTGAGAAATCTCCTATTCTCATCGAGCCAAAAATACTGATGAATATTGGAATAGAAGAAACACATGATTATTCACCTTGCAACTTCATTATCAAAAGAAGAAAATGAACAATTTATCCAATTTTTGCACGGTCTTATGTAGATATGAATTTCTTAGATACAAATCTCATTATGTACCACCTATTAGTATCACCAGGGGTTAAGCCAGTTAAACATAAATTGAGGAAAATGCATCCACACATAGCTTTACTTGACAAAGATGAATTGAAAAAGCTATTAGATGTGGGATTTATCATAGCACTTGACTCTGCAAAATGAATCTCAAATATTGTTCCTATTTATAAACCAGTTAAATTAATTAGAGTGTGCAAAAATTTCATGGATTTGAATAAAGCATGTCTAGAGGATGATTTTCCTTTGCCTAATATTGATATCATTGTGGATTTGACAACAAGACATGAAATTTTGTCACTAATAGATGGATTATTTGGATACAACTAGATCAAAATCACAATAGAAGATTGAGGAAAGACAAATTTCACTTTCCCATGGGGTACATACTATTGGAACACAATGCCTCTTGGATTGAAGAATACAAGTGTAACATACCAGAGGCCAATGAACACAATCTTCCATGCTATGATGAATACCATAATGGAGGACTATGTAGATGATATCTTGGAAGATTCATTGACAATAAAAGATAATTTGAATGTGCTAGACAAAACATTTAAATGAATGGAAAAAATTAATGTTTGCTTGAATCCTAAAAAGTGTGTATTTGGTGTAAAATCTAGAAAATTATTGGGATACATAGTTTTTGCAAAGGGAATAGAAGTGGATCCAACAAAGGTAAAATATATCATGGAAATGCCACCACTAAAAAATATTAATCAAATAAGATCATTACAGGGAAGGCTAGACAATCAATCAGAAGATTAATCTCATAACTAGTTGATAAAAGTCATCCTTTCACACATCTATTGCACAAGAATGTACATTACAAGTGGGATGCTAAATGTGAAGAAGATTTCAATCAAATAAAGAAATATCTAGAAAATCCACAAAAATTGGTTTTACCAATTGTAGGGAAGCCTCTTTTTCTCTACATATCAGCCACCAAAGTATCTTTGGGAGCATTGTTAACACAATAGGACTATGAAGGCAAAGAAAGAGAAATCTACTACATCAGTCAAACATTGGTTGGATATAAGTTGAGCTATAGACCAATTAAACATGCATGTCTTGTAGTGGTTTTTTCATCACAAAAAATGCCATTATATGCTTAGTCATTCAGTTAAACTCACAAAGAAGGTTGATCCATTAAAGTTTCTTCTCAGTAAAGCAATATTAAAAGGAAGGATGGAAAAATGGGTAATGGTCTTGAGTGAATTTGATATAGAATACATGGATAGGAATTCCATCAAAGGAAACATATTTTTTAAGGAATTAGAAAATGAACCACTACAAGATGAATATCCTTTAAAATCAGATTTTCTAGATGAAGCAATCTTGACAGTTACTACTCAAACATGGAAACTTTATTTTGATGGATCGTATGCACAACATGGGTCAAGAGATGGATTTTTTTCATCACACCAAAAGAATGCACTATTCCAAAATCATATAGGTTTTTATTTCCTTGTACAAACAACATGGAAGAGCATGAAAATTTAGTAACAAGACTTAACGATGATGCTACAATGGAAAATAACAAAGCTACATGTGTATGGTGACCCTCATCTAGTTATCAATTAGATAAATGATGATTATCAAATAAAGGATGAAGAATTAATGCCATAAAATCATATGGTAGATTACTTTAAGAAGTATTTTGCTAAGCTTACATTTGAGAAAATCCCAAGACAAGATAAAAAAGCTATAGATGCCATGGACACAATTGCATCACTTCATGATATTGAAGAAAATAAAGCTCGTTATGAGTTCTTAGTGGAACAACTATCTTATCTTGCCTATGATGATCTTAATACTAGCATTATTTGTCACATTATTGGACTTGACTCTCCTTTGTATGAAAAAATATATACATATGTTAAGGAGAATACCTTACCAATTGGATCATCCAATAATCAAAGGTGATCATTCCCTCACCAAATATCTTGTTATACCATAATAACTCATACCCTATACCAACGAGGTCTGGACGATACTCTCCTCAAATGTCTTAAACGTGAAAAATATCAAACTTCCTTAAGGTATGTACATGAAGGTATATGTGGAACACACTCAAGTGGTCCTACTTTCACTAAGAAACTTATGCGCCTGGGTTACTATTGTCCCACCATGGAGACAATTTCCTACCATTTCATAAGAAAATTCAAGAAGTTCCAAATACATGGAAATATCATACACACATCGATACAAGACCTCCAACCTTGAAAAACTCCATGGTCATTCTGTCAGTGTGGAATCAATCTTGTGAATAATATCCACCCCTAATCATCCTGTTAGCGATAAAAATGCACCAACACAACTAAGGGGGGGGGGGGGGGGTGAATAAGTTGTGTGCCAAATCTGAAACTTAAATCCTTTTAATCCGATTACTTTAAAAAAAATTGAAACGATAACATAACTACAAGAAAACCACAAAATTATAATACTATAATACAAGGATTTGTTGTCGTGCAAAACCCTGTTAAGGGAAAAATCCTGGTGGGGATGGAACCTGCAAATAATGCACTAGAAGTATTATGTCCTTGTTAGGAGACCTAGCCCTATTAAGAGCTGATTATTACATCCAATACATGTCCCTATTAAAGGAAAAACCATATTAGGAATCTTTCCAACCCTGTTAGGAGTTGAGTACAAAGGTAGGCTCACTGCCCGCGTACATTGCCCAAAGTGAAGGTTAAATCCACCTTTTGAAGGTTGAACCCACCTTCTAGATCCACTATCCAAATAAATGTATAAGAGTATACAATAACAATAATGAACCAACTTACAATAACCAACCTTTCCTATACAATTCCAATGAAGTGCTCAATGAATGATCTCTACTCTACATCCAACGGACCTCCCAACAATAAGCTCACAACCCTTAAAACCATACATTCAAAACTTCAAGGAATGACTTTCCTTTATACAAGTTACAAGTAATTAGGCCATCTTGTTAGGACTTCCCCAATGCACTCATGAATACATAGACCCTTTCTAAGATACACACAGTATCTTAAACAAGTATACAACAAATACAAATCATCAAATGCATGCCAAGATCCACAATCTATGCTAGAAACCCTCTGAACATGTTATCTCCTTTGGTCGGCCCCAAATAGGTCTTTGTAAGATCACACGCCACATCTGATGTCACCATGATCCCAACAACCCAAGAATCTCACAAAATGTTCTCCCACGTGTCTTCTTTAAAGCCTCAATCTCACATAGCACAATCCATGCTTGTATCCAAGTTATCCTAAAAACTTAGAGACCATCTCTATCATAATCCTCTGTCACTTCACAATAACCAGTCTCCAAAAAATCAACCATAACTCATGAAAATAACTAGATAATGATCTGCGTTCTTAGACATAAGGTCTACACACCTCCTGCTTCACAAATCTAAGCTTACGTACCCAAGAATGTCGTACACCGTTCGTACCACCATGTTAGACTTGTCAATTCTTGTCATAACTAGTCTATTTGAGACTCCTGATGAAACCAAATGAAACTTATGTTGACATCAATGAAAAAACATGAATGTCAACACCTCGAGTAGAAAAAATTCCAACAATCTCCCCATTTGGTGTTGATGGCAAAATATATGGAAAACCATCAACCCAAAAGTAGCCCTTTTAATATAACCTTCTTAATATCCTCTTTAACGCTCCCCCTAACACAATAAGAGTTTTTCACCTATAACTCCTCACTTTGAAATCAATGGAAAAGGGTTCCAAAGGTGTTTTTCTTCTCCATTTCTACACATCCCACCTCTACAAGGTGTATCTTTTTAAAATCTTCATTCTTGTGATAAATCAGGTGCTTGATCACCCAAATATGCTCTGTTATGTACCTAAAACCACTCCCCTTGAGGAGTAAATCAAATAATCCAATCCAAAAAGTGATAAAGCTCTGATAGCCACTGGACTTATGCATCCTTGCATCAACTAGTTCTCACAAGGAGGGGTTTTCACCCCAAGCATACCTTTGAGGTACTCAAAAGCATCTTTTGGAAAGGTTTTAGTGAATATATCTTCTATCTTCTCCTTTATATTGATGTATTACAACCTGACCTCTTTCTCTGTAACCTTTTCCCTTAGTAAATGATATTTGATTGAAATATGTTTGGTTTTAGAATGCATCACTGGATTCTTTGACATGTTTATTGTACTTATATTATCACAATGTATTACAAAAGGCTCTTCAAAGCTTACCCCAATGTCCTTCAAATTTTTCTTCATCCATACATTCTGTGTACAATTTACGACAACAACCACATACTCTGGCTCAATAGTAGAATGAGATATACAATCCTATTTTTTTCTCAACCAAGAGACCAACCTTTTCCCAAGAAAAAAGGCTCCTCCACTAGTGCTCTTCTTGTCATCCACACTTCTTGCCCAATTTGCATCAGTATAAGCATGCAATGTGAAATCATCAAATTTATCATACCATAAACCATATTCCACTGTTCCTTTTAGATATATGAATATCCTTTTAATATCAACAAAATGAGTCTCCTTAGGATCAACTTGGAATCTCGCAACAATTCCAACTGCGCTTTCTATGTCTGGCCTAGTGTGTGTCAAGTACTGCAAACCTCCAATCATGGACCCTTACTTAGTCTAAAAATATTTTTTAGATTCATCAGTATAGGAAAGATTACACCTAGTCACCAGAGGTGTCCCAACAAGTTTACAATCCTCCATTCCAAACTTCTTTAGCAACTCCTTAAGATACTTGGTTTGTGAGATGAAAATACCATGTTTATTTTGAGTTATTTGTAGACCAAAGAAGAATTTCATTTCACCAATCATTGACATTTCCAACTCACTTTTCATTGCTTCAGAAAAATTATTGCTCATTTAATCATTAAATCCAAAGATAATGTCATCCACAAACACCTCAAAAATCAAAATACCATCTATACTAGTTCTCAAATACAAATTACTATCTGCACTACCTTTTCTTGAACCAAGATACAATAAATACCTATCAAGCCAAGCATACCAGGCCCTTGGTGCCTTCTTTAGTCCATACAAAGACTTCTTCAACCTGAAAACTATGTCACCATCTCCTGTCAAAGGAAATCCATCAGGATTCTCTATGTATACTTCTTCCTCAAGATTACCATTCAGGAATGCAGACTTCACATCCATCTGATATACCTTGAAATCTTTATGTGCTGCATAAGCAAGGAACAATATTATTGCCTCTAACCTCGCAAAAGGTGAAAATATTTCTTCAAAGTCTATACCTTCCTATTGTAAATATCCCTTGCAAACTAGTCTAGCTTTATTCCTCACAACTATGCCTTCTTCATTCATTTTATTTTTGAAAACCCATTTGGTTCCAATCACATTTTTGTCCTTAGGCCTAGGAACCAATACCCAAGTGTTATTTTCCTCTATCTGATCCATCTCTTCCTGCATTGCCTTAATTTATGATTCATCTTTACAAATCTTATCAATAGTCTTAGGTTCAACTTGTGAGATTAAACATAGCTCATTTATAGCCTTAGACCTTGTCTTTATACCTTGATTAGCATCACCGATAATCTTATTTTTAGGATGGTTCATCAAAACATATCTTGGTGTTCTAGGAGCTTCCTTTAGTTCACTCAATAAAACATGTATACCATTTTCAATCTCAAAAACATGTCCTTCCTCTTTGTTCTCAGTCTTAGGGATTGGATCACACTCATACATCCTTTCCTGAATCTGAAACCTCTCATCAATCTTCACATTAGAAATTTCAATTTTCCTTAATCTCAGATTGAAACATATATATTCCTTACTTTTAGTGGAATACCCAAGAAAGATACCTTCATCACTCCTTGCATCAAACTTTCCTCTTCATCATCTGTTTTGATATAACACTTGCTACCAAAAAAATTGAAATGCTTCACACTAGGAGTATGACCAAACTACAGTTCATATGGTGTCTTACTAGTACCCTCTCTAATTTGAACCTTGTTTAAAGTGTAGACAATAGTGTTAACTGCTTCCATCTAATTCATGTGTGCCACATTGCCTTCAATCAACATAGTTCTCGTATCATCTAACATGGTTCTATTTTTTTTCTCTACTATCCCATTATGTTGTGGAGTTTTAGGTGCAGAAGTCTGTCTATATATGCCATGTTCTTTGTAGTATGAATTAAATGCATCAGATGTAAACTCTCCACCTTTATTAATTTGACCTCAAACATTTTATCTTCAGGCCTAATTCATTCTCAACTTTTTCCTTATAAATCTTGAACTTATCAAAAGCTTCAAACTTTTCTCTAAGGAAAGCAACCCACATCATCTTGGAATAGTCATCAACAAAAATAATGAACTACCTTTCACCATAGTAGGACCCTGTCTTTGTAGGACCACACATATCTATATGTACTAGATCTAACTCCCCCTTTTCTAAACATGATTTACTCTGAAAGATGCTTTTTGTTTGTTTCCCCATCACACACTCTCTGCATATTATGTTAGTAGGCTTGATAATCTTTGGAAGATCTTTGTTTCATTTGTGTCATTGGCCTTCAAAATGTTGTCAAAGTTGATATGATAGAATCTTCTATGCCACAACCAAGTGTCATCTACCTTTTCCACAAAACAATTAGCCTCTGCAATAATCAATTGAAACACATTACCTCTTGTTTTTGTACTTGATGCGATCAAGTCCCCTATCTCACTTTTGATAGGTATTTCCCATCCTTGAACTGCAAGTGGTAACTCTTGTCTAAAGGCTGTCCAACATTTAACAAGTTATGTTTAAGGCCATTAAAAAACAATACATCATCAATATTAGTCTTTCTATCAAGAGATATTGATCCTATACCAATGATCAACGTAGGAGTGTTATCACCAAATCTAATTACTCCACCATTAAATTTGTCCAGCTGAACAAACTTGTCTTTATCACCAGTCGTATGATGAGAGAAACCACTATCTATAATCCATTCTAATTTATTTTCCAATGTGAAACTAAAGATTTCTCTTCATGAATAGGTTCTTCATCCTTAATTACAACAAATCCAATCTCATCTTCATTATTTGCAGAATCATCATCAGAAACACCCTCACTAGCATAATAACATTCCTTATCCTTCTCAGACTTGTAAAACTTAGGTTTGTGCTTAGGAACCCTAGTGGGACATTTGGATGCAAAGTGACTACTTTTATCACAAGAAAAATATTTTAGGGGTAACTTGCCTTCAAACTTACCCTTACCTCTCTTTTCCCTCTTTGTGATCAGAGCCACAAGCTCATCCAGCTGTAGACACCTAAATTTGTCCACTTAACATTAATTAAATTAAATAATTTAATTAATGACCCCAAATAACACTATGGTTATTTTTAATTAATTATATTTTTTATATTCATCTATCTATTTAATTAAATAAATTCATTACCTATAGTATTTAAATTAAATTTAAATAATACCCCTCATAATGTATTAAATTAAATTTATTACATGTTTCTCCATATTCCTCTTTTAAATAAAATTTTAATTTATTTATTCCTCCACATTTTTTATTTTTACTAAACCATGATTAAATTAAAATTTATCTAATTTAATCTTAAACTTCACCTAGATGCTATCCTACACACATAATTTTCTATCTAATAAGCCTATTTATTAATTAACTAAGGTTAATTAAGCTAGTTTTCATCTTCCTACACAAATTAGTCCTAATTATTTTCTCACACGTGTGAGCAAATAATTTAAAATTTATCTTTTCAAAATTTGCTAAAAAATGCCTAAACAAGGCTTCTTACAATTTTTGATGACACCTCTTACAATTTGCCAAAGTGTGAAAATTGACTTTCTCTTACACATCTCTTACACGCACTTACACATGTGTACTTGAAGTATACATTGACCCTTCACATCCCAAGTTGCTCACACATGTGTGAGAAAGTCTTAGACTTTGCATGGCTTATGTGTCTCCTTGGTGGCATCTATGTGGATTCCACATAGATGCCACCTCACCCTAGCCCTCCAAAATCCTATAAATAGGACCCTTGCCTCAACCAAATCATCCATCATTATACATGTTAGAATTATTATGCTAGTTTATGCTTAGAGTTGTTTTCTTGCATTTAGTGTTTATACTAACTTGTTTGGTAGTTTGTTTGCATCTATTAATGGTAGATATTTTGCATTCACGATTCTCAGTTTTTAGTATTTAACACTAGAATCTTGTACTTAGTTCATTCCTACTTCTCATATTTGCATTGAATGCTTGAGACTAGTTCTCCATAACTAGTTCTTGAGTTCATTCAATATCACTTTCATCTAGTTTGTATTTAATATCATTCATTTATCATTTGATCAAAGTGGGATTTATACTTGTGTTGGGAGAGCACACCCACAACCTCTCTAAGAGCTTAAATCAAGCAAGTCTTGGGTGCACTTTCTTCATGCTCATCTGAGGTTATGTGGAGAGTAGTGTAGGAATAAGGTTAAACATGATTTCTTTGTTAGTTTTGTTGGTCATTTTTCATGTTAATGTGGTTTCCTGTGAAATGACCTAGTTTTGAAATAGGTCTCATTATTCTTCAAAGGGTTTTATGAAATTTGCCTTGTCTAATTTTGAAAACCCTACCTTAGATCTATTTGTGCATTACTTTTCCATGTCACTTAAGTTCCCTTATTGGGCACATGGCTTTTATGTTCCTATCTTTCTCTATATCTCCAAGTTTTCGACGGTTAGTTATTTTCTTTCAGGGACTTGGTGAAGATAGTGATCTCCAGATCTCATAATGTAGCAAATAGTTGCTTAACATTCAATGACTTGGCGATTAGGCTTTCTCCAAGTCTTGAGAATTGACAGTTAAGTATTCAAACATCTGATGACTTAGTGAAAGAGTTAAGAATTGATGGCGAGGGTTATCTCCTGATATCATGATACCAACGGTCAAGTGTCTAAAATTTAGAGATTAAGTGACAAGGCTAAGAAATGATGGTTTGCAGTTATCTCTGAATCTTGTGATGGTGGTGGTTAGTTGCATAACATTTAGAGATTGGGAGAAAGGTTAAGAACTAAGACAAGTGAAGGTTATCTCCAAGTCTCGTAATGTCACTGTCAAGTCATGTGACATTCTGTGATTAAGAAATGACCGTGGATGGGGACATGGATCAATGAATATTGCTGAATCTTGAGACAAAATCATAGTTAAGTAAAGCATCTGGAGATTGAGAGATATGTGTTATCTTTGAATCTTAGAATAAAACCACGGTTAGAACTAATGTCCAGAGATTACAAGATTTCTTTAGTCGCCGAGTCTCAAAATGAAACATGAGTTAAGTTAAACACTCACAGACCATGAGATTTTCCATAGTTGCTCAATCTCATGATGGAACCCTAGTCAAGTGTTCAAAGATTGAGAGGTATGCTTGGGTCACTGAATCTCATGATCAAACTCAAGTTAGGATAAGCATTCTGAAATCATGAGGAATCTATTGTCGCGTGATCTCCAAAAGGAAGTATGGTTAAGGTCTCATGATGATAAAAGAAATAGAGAGAGCCTGACATGTTAAAGTACACATCTGAATAGGAAAAAGTGAACAAGTAACATGACCAATCAGTGTACAATTGGGGTTTTTGATAGTTTTTGAGGGTTTTAAAACAAAAAGATACAATGATGGCCTTTTGCTTTCCTTTCAAGAATTAAATGTACATGTCAACCTCCCATGCCAAAGCTAACTAAAATTTGAAATTGAAGACATGCATAATGAATGCTGAGGTGATTGGGGAAAGATTTTCTATGATCTCGACAAGCTAGCTGCATTCATTACTAGATGTTATAAAGACAAGACACTGTTATCTTATTACTTATCAGATCTTCAAATTTTAAGTGAGCTGAATAAGAGAAAGAGCATTTTTCAGAGCAATTGAGAATAGTATTTTTTTAGAGAAAAGGATAATCACAAGAAACAAGATGAGTCAACCAGAATCTAGCAGGGTTTCGTCTAGCAAAGAGGTAAAGGATTCACAGGAGGAACAAAAAGGAAAGCCCAATTTCTTAGAGGAATTCATCACATTGCTTCCTGGGTCTACTCAAAACAAAAAGGTAAGTGATGAATTTTTCTCTAACTATACTTCAACTTGTAGAGATCGAGTGACTCCTTCCTATTCAGGCTACCATTTATTCAATTACTTTTACACAAAAAAGTCAAGAAAATCCCTATTTGTAATGCTTGGAAGCTAGGCTTGGGAAAATTGATAGTCCCATATGTGTTTTTGGATATTGATTAGCTAGCTGAGTTGGCTAAAAAATATGACCCGGTGTCCAAAACCATAAGGAAGAGTGATCAGTCCACCCTAGTGACCCTTTATAGAGGTTCCATCATGAAGGCCTTTGGCACTTACTCATCTTCCTCCATAGAGATTGATTTGAGTAAAGAGAAGGAAACGTATAAGAAGCAAATCAATCTAGTCAAAAACTTGATCACAAATTTCATGCCAAAAATAGGGAAGTACATAGCCCCTCTACCCAGCCATATGATTGCACCTTATGAGTTTAAGGATTTGCACTTCTATATGAGGTATTTGGCCTATGGGTTGTGCATAGTGTTAGAGATTGATGAAGATACTAAGATAATGACTGCTGACCATCTTATGATCAGACTTGATATTCAGAACTCCCACGTCAATATTAACTATGATTATATTCAGTATGTGATTGATAGAATGCATGAAGGATTAGTAAGCATAAAAGAAAACTTACAACCCTATTTCATGCATTACTCCTCGTTAATGCATATGATCTTGTTCTACAATTTTCATAGTTTTGATGTACAAATGCTGAGACCAAGAATGATGGTAAATGGTCAACCAAATCCTGTGCATTTGTGGATCAGGGTTTGGAATTACACTTCTAATGAGCATGAGTTCTGTGGTTTCTAGAATTGGATTGTCAACCTAATTCTTAATATGCTTTGGGTCAATATTATCAGATTATCTACCAGGGTGTTGAGGCTTTTAAGGCCTTGTGAATATGTAGACAATTGGCCTCATGGTTACAATTGGGGTGACTTTTATTTAGGCTATACTTTCACTATGATTAGGGTATATGGATGCCCTCAGCCCCTACACCTGTTACCAAAATTTGTTCCCCCAAGGGTGGCTATGATGGAATTTATTTGACAATTTATGTGGATAGACAAGGAGCATCTGGCTCCCCACATGAAAGGAAATTTTGCACCTAGCCAGTTCAAAGTTAATGAATTTTTTATTGGGAAGATGGCTCCACCTCAGATCAACAAATGGTTAAACCAATTCAAGATGAGTACTATGGAATACAAGTATGTGGACCTTGAAGACTTCATAAAAAATGAAAAGATGTTATTGATTCCCAACATCGCACTGTTCATGAGCATGCTGGGTTGGATGATGAAGATGTCATAAAAAATATATACTAGATGAACAAGAAATTGAGTGGAGACTTGGGAATTTATATGAATTATTGAACTTAGAAGCCCAAATGAAGAAGACAGGGATTTCCTTTGGAGGATACTTTCCTGACCTCCCTTACATGGCTAGAATCAATAAAATGATTAGGATGTCTAATACTCTGTACAACCAGCTTGAGTCCCAATTGGAAGAGAAGATAGAAGTTCCAAATAATACTCATCCTCTAAGTATGAAAAAGATAGTGGAGAATCCTATGGATAAGGTAGCCCTCCCCAAATGAATGAGCCACCTGGTTTTGAGCAAGAACTAGAAGTCACTGATACAAAGGTAACAAGTGAGCCTCCACAAAAAAGACAAAGAATAGAGGTGGGAAAGTCTAGAGAATAAAATTGAAAGAGTTGCTTCCCTGGTTCCTGGTGATAGGCCTTATCATCACCAGTTGAGGAAAAGTATTAGAGAGGGTAAGAAGAAAGAGACCCAAGAAGATGTGGAGTTGCCCCTCCAAATGTGCAAGGATGAGAGAGAGTTGTATTAGGAGGAGCTACTGAGTGATGATGATTTCATCAAGAGTGATGAATTTGAAAAATATATCATCTGGAGAAAACAACAGGAAATAGGGAGCCAACTTCAGCTAACTGATAGCATTGACCCTAACAATGAGGCTTTGCAAGCCCTTGCAACATATGCCAATAATTTTGAGAATATCACTCTAGAAGAGGCCAGACAACTGGTAAAGTCTAGTGGAATGTTGCTTGTCCTAGGTTGTGATATGGCTTTAACCTTCATCATTGACCAAATTAGAAGGCAGCTAGAGGTTCAATTGTCTTATGAGACCCAAATAGGGGAGATGATAAGAGACTGTGGATATGACCCTAGGTCTCAAATACTTTCTATGTGGTCCTTAGCTCCAAGGACACAAAAGCCTTCCCTAGTCAGTGTTGTAGAGAAGATGGAAGGAGACAAAATAATATGGACAGTGCAAAACACAACAAACCTTAAAGTCTCCAAGGCTGTCACTCACTTTTCCCATCTGAATAAGGCCAAAACTACACAATTTTCTAACATATATGGAAATTTTTTTGAAGAGAATTTCCTTGGCTAAGGACAGAGAAAAGAGGTTGATGAAGATCAGGGTTTTGGAGGAAGAGCTAGAAGACTTAAAAAGTCAAGTTAGAGGAATCATATAAAGCCATTTCAACTCCAACTACTGAGATTGAAGTTGCTGTGCCTCCAATAACAAAGGATCCTACTATGTGAATTGAGAAATCAAACAAGGATAAGCATGAGGTTTCTCTCAGTGCCTTAGCCAATATTATGCAACATAGGTTTGAAATATAAAGGGAAAAATGGATGCAGTCCATTATACATTCAATTTTTTGCACAAAATAAATGGAAATGTAAGGGATGGAATGACAACTTTGGAGCCATTGTTCAACACATGGTCATGTAGGGGCCTATTATTTGAGAAATTGGAGGTGCTGCAACCTCAAAAGCCAGATATCCCTGAATCAGTCAATCAGGTCGGAGAGATGATTGAATTGATTGGTACAACTTTTTCATTCTTTAAGGGAAAAGCAAATCAAGTGAAATCAAAGCTAGACATGTTTGGTCCTGACTTCAACAAGTACATGCCTCCTATACATAAGGATAATAATAAAATAAAAAGTATTGAGGAATGGAAGAATGATTTGAATGCATTGCTAATAAGGCAGGAGTCCTTCCTGAATGAAGATGGTACCTTGAACATGGACAAGTTTAATCATGTCTTGGATGACATGTTCAAGGTTGAAACAAATTGTACAAAGTTTGTTACTGACACTAGGGCTATAATTGATTCTAGATGGAATAGGCAAATAAAGAAACTGCAGAGCTTGATGAATTTAACATGGCCAACAAAGGAGGAGGTTACACTATGGGACAAAAGTACAAAGCCTAAGAAGAAGAAGAAAACTGTAGTAGATTTGGAGGCAATGGAGGAGGATTGAGCAACACCTAGCACCTAATCAATGAGAACATGGAGGAGCTATCATAAAAAATATAATGTATGTTAGCCAGTCAGGCGGTCATTATCCACATAACTACTTTTAGAAGTTATCTTGAACATCTACAGACAAAGGTGCCACCTATTGAAGATTCATAATGATTACAAAGATACTATTCAAGTTTTATTCTCCACTTTTTATAATCATCGTAACTATTTTTGTCTTTTAGTGTCTTTTTCTTTTCCTAGCCATCTGAAGCTTGTTGCATCTGATGAACTACAACTGATTGAATATCTGAATGAACATAAGAAACAATGATTAGAGATCACTGAGCTATTGAAATGATATGTAAGATGATTAAATTAGTCAATATGTTGTCATTGATGTCAACTAGTTTTGACAGTACTTATCATGTTAGTTACAAACATCTGAACATCTGTTGAAGGAAGAAAAGATGAAGAACTAAGATATCTACATGAGGAAAAGATGGATATGACAGATAAGGTAAACATTGGGTAACTTATTGATGAGTCTATGGCTTTATATTGTTGACTTGAGCATGTTATATTAATCTATTATGAAGAAGAGATTTTAAATTGAACAAGTCAATGTGGTCGGTAATTGAAGATTTTTGTATACACTGAGCCAATGCAGTGTATATTGAGTTACAATATTAACCGAGCTAGCTAACTAGTTATCACCGATGCATTTTTATATTAACTGAGTATGGATGAAAACATTAAATGCTAAGAACAATCATCTGAATTTGATGAGTTGGAAATTTTTATGATTTCGAGGTTAAGGATAAAATTTGTTATGAGATCCATGCCTGAAAATTTTTAGAGAAGATCTAAAGGATGAGATTGAAACATGTTATGGACACATCTGCTGAGGAAGGTTTAAGTGGAAAAATGGACGAAGGAGATTAAGTGGCAAAATCTAATGGCTGATATGAAAATGGTTTACTTGTCTATATAAGAGATACGAGTTTCATTATTGAAATATGCTAGAAAGAAGAAGACTACAAAGATTTCGCATGAAGACTATATTCATGCATGCTTGATCAAACTAGTTATTGAAAGAACCAAGATGCAGACATTACCGAGCATCAAAGAACTATTTACTGAGTGAAATTAAGTTGAGAAATATTGAGGAAGTGAAATTGATTAATGATTAGAGGATTTGTATGGGCTTAGAATAGATCTAAATATTTGCAATTGAGTTTTATTTGAATCAGATTAGTACCATATTAGTTTAACCATTGATTCAAAAAATATCTTAACCAAGTGGACTTAACAGTCTTATGTTCTACCCTATGATATTCATTGAATGTAAAGTGTTATCTTGTTGACCCCATAGTTAATGTTGGTCAAAATTTAACTATTAGTGATAAATCCTCTAACTAGGTCACACCTAACAGTGTGCATTATAACCTTTAACAGGGTTGGCTCTTCACCGAGCTCACTTCAAAAGAGTGAATTATTTTGGGTTACCAGTCCTGGGTCTACTCAAAACAAAAAGGTTAGTGATAAATTTTTCTCTGACTATACTTCAACTTGTAGAGATCCAGTGACTCCTTCCTATTCAAGCTACCATTTATTCAATTACTTTTACAGCAAAAGAGTCAAGAAAATCCCTATTTGTAATTCTTGGAAGCTAGGCTTGGGAAAATTGATAGTCCCAGATGTGTTTTTGGACATTGATTTGCTAGTTGAGCTGGCTAAAAAATATGACCTTGTGTCCAAAACCATAAGGAAGAGTGATCATTACACCCTAGTGACCCTTGATAGAGGTTACTTCATGAAGGCCTTTGGCACTTAATCATCTTCCTCCACAGAGATTGATGTGATTAAAGAGAAGGAAAAATATAAGAAGAAAATCAATCTATTCAAAACCTTCATAACAAATTTCATGCCAAAAATAGGGAACTACGTAGCCCCTCTACCCAGCCAATATGAGTGCACCTTATGAGTTTAAGGATTAGCACTTCTATATGAGGTATTTGGCCTATGGGTTGTGCAGAGTGTTATGGATTGATGGAGATGCTGAGAGAATGCATGATGACCTTCTTATGATTATACTTGATATTCAAAACTCCCACGTCAATACTGACTATGATTATATCAGTATGTGATTGACAGAATGCATGAAGGATTAGTAAGCATAATAAAAAACTTACAACCCCATTTCATGCATTACTCCTTGTTAATGCATATGATCTTGTTTTACAATGTTCATAGTTTTGATGTACAAACATTGAGACCAAGAATGATGGTAAATGTCCAACCAAATCCTGTGCAGTTGTGGATCAGGGTTTGGAATTACAATTCCAATGAGCATGAGTTTGGTGGTTTCCAAAATTGGATTGTCAATCCAATTCTTAATCTACTTGGGGTCAATATTGTCAGATTATCCACCAAGGTGTTGAGGATTTTAAGGTCTTGTGAATATGTAGAAAATTGGCCTCATGGTCACAATTGGGGTGACTTCTATTTAGGCCAGAATTTCACTATGAAAATGGTCTTTATGTAATACAAGGTTATGAAAATGGTCTTTATGTAAGTTACAAGTTTGTTGTTAACTAATCTGTTGTTTATCATATATGATTAATGATTGCCATTGATTGCATGACCCACACAATGAATTCAATATTCATAATTGCAAGCAAGAGTTTATCTACAACATGAGAAGTCTAAAAGTATTTGAATTCGAATCTAATTACCCATAGGTTTATTTTGCAATATCAAATATGAAAAAACATAAATGGAAATAATCTTAGGTTTATTTGGTCCTAACAGTACATTCATATGCCTATAGTTGTTAGTAGTTATGTTGTCCAAAAACTTCAAAAAGATAACATACAACCAATATATTAGAATAATAGTTGCGATATTGTATCTTGACATTGTTAAATTATCTAAACACAAAATATAATATTGCAACATCTACCTTTCTATGCAATTTCATCAACTCCTCGATACTAATTGAACAAATCTTGTGCTCCCTTAGCCTTGTACACTTGTAGATGATGGAAGATGCCTTTATCTAGGTGTCACTCCAATTGTGAATTCTTTTGGACTTTGATTCATTGTCATTGATTTTGATTTCGTAGGTCATTTGTAAATTCTTTGCTTAAATCAATCTTTTTCCTCTTTCAATAATGTATTTGTTGATCTTGTCATATTATACCTAAATTTATTGAGATAATCAATGTTTTGATTATTCTACACTTTTTTTTGGAATACATCAATTCCTTTTAAACTTTCCTAGTTCTAGTTGTAAGCTTTTAGGCAATTTCTGTCTTAATTTGATTTAAGTTGCTAGTATTCTCGTATTTAGTTTTTGTTGCATTAGCTTAGTTTCTTATTTTTCTTTTAACTTTTTTGACTTTACTCTTTCTATTGTACTTCAATATTTTTGAGTTCATCTACCATTATTTTTTGTTTAAATATATCATAGATTTATAACTAGATTTTTATCTACTTGTCTAAGGTAACAATTTTGTTGCATATTTTTTTTTCTCTTCACTTTCTTCACTAGATTTATTTGCTACTCTTGTATTTGATTAGTCATTTCTTCCTTTCTTTATCTACCTTGACGTGTTCCCTTTTGATATATTTAATAAAAAATTTTGTTCCACCAAAATTCATGAAAAGTCTCTATTTCATGGATATTGCAATGCATTTAATCCTCTAGTTTTTAAATTTTGGGCACTACATATGTGTAATCTATGGTATTTTTATGTTGGTCATATGTAGGCAACACCCTTGTTGTTACAAACTTTGAAGTTACAATAGAATATAACAATTATTTCTTTATTGGTTTTTCTTTGTGATCTCTATGTAAACTCACCTTTGTAATCAAAACCTATAATTGCTGGTGTAAAGTAGATCTTGAATAGAGGAGTACTTGGTGCTATGGAGACTTTGTTTGATGTTAAGAATGAGTTAATTTGTCTTAGTCAAATTGCCAACAAGATGGGTTCCTACTACCATTATTTGGTAAACACCATACACAAAATTACTTGTATATGTCATAATATTTTGCACCTTATTATGGCCTTGTTGACCTATATTACTTGCATATATTAGCTTCTTTTAAATATTATTTCTACGTGGCATTTGTTGACCACTACTATCTCTACCACTATAACTAATAGTGTTAGATCCAATGCCACCTCTTGTACCACTTGAATATTTAAACTATGACTTAGAATAAGGATTTGAATATCCTTGTGGTTGTGAATATATCTAATTGATAATTTAAAGTTAGAAATTGAATTATGGTAGCATTAATTTTATACGATGGTCCCTACTCATCAACTCCATTGCGTTGCACATTTGTAGGTCTTCTAGATTGTACCTCCAGTGCCTAACAAATACCTTGTCTTGATGAACCTAAGCCACTACCTCTATAAAAACTTTTTTTTGGGCTCCAATTTCTCTTAATACTATGTTTATTTGTGGTTTGTGTGACAATGGGTTTATATGAGCAATCTTCAATAGCATTCCATGGTTCTTGCAATTTGTAGGATACACCTTTGAATCTTTTATCATTTTTCATTGACTCATTTTATTTCTACAATGCCCCTCATTTTACTAACAATTTTGAATGGTATTTTAGAGTGTCAAAGTTCTTTGTTAAGCCTTTCTTTACCTCGTATTCCTTTTCATATTTAGGATATGTCTTCTTATATATATATATATATATATATATATATAGTGTATCCTTCCTCAATGCTTCCTTAAAGTGAAATAATTTGATCTTATCTTCATTAATATATTCTTTGCACAATAATTCAAGGAGGATATGCTTTGCAACCTTAGTAGCATCTTTTTCAAACATCAATAGATTGATGAACGACTCTATGTTATGCTCGTCCTTCGCCTATTTTTATCCAAGGATGATTTGAGATTGCTTATTCTATTAAATACTTGTGATTGTTCTTTATAACTTGGTATAAATGTATTCTTTACCTATAATTTATTCACAAGCTACCATAATTTGTTCTTGTGGACTCTTTCTCTCTTATGTGTACTTTTAATTGATATTATGTTTTATAAGGCATAGGGGATGGGTCCTGGTTTGAGGGCTGCGACTCTTCATAAAACTATTTCATTTTTAGTGACGCTTTCTAATTTGTAAATGAAATTTTGTTCGTTAGTGTTCATAATTTCTTCCCCAAGGCAAATATATCTTTATTATCTTTCTCTCTCTTCCATCCTTAACTTATTCACCCTTTATTAACTTATTCTTCCAAATATTCTTCTTCAATGGATAAAATATTCTTTGATATTTTTATAAGTTTAATAAATCTATCATCTAATTTAATTTTAATGTTAGATAAATCTAGTGTAAATATTAGATTTTTAGCAAGATGTGGTAGGGATGAAGCCTCACTAATTCTACAATACTCTTATATTCTACATATTTTTGTTGGTTTGATAATGCTATTATAACCCTGCTAATATTTTCTAAGTGTGAACTCAATAGTTCTAGAGTTTTCCTTGCTTCTTTTCCGATCTCTTTTCTTCTTTCATCAACACCCACTTGGCATGCTCAACAATACCCATATTGGCATGCTCAACAATACCTATATTTCCATGCTCACATATCCAACATGATATCAAAGTTCCAAATTTGTTAACTTGTCCAAATTATTGAGGGATCTAGACTTGAGATATTTTTGTGCACTTTGCGCTCAAATGGAGGTTTCTATCACATTCATAGTGTTCCAAAACCTATAGAGGGGGTGTTTTTTTTGTTAAAATCTAAGCAGTTGAAGTTTTGGGTGTTGTTTACAAAGGACATTAAACTTGAGGTAAGATTTGGTAGCTAGTGAAAATATGGGTTTTCTAGGGGGAAAAGCAACCTCACTATTGTGCTCTAAGAGGCTAGTAAAAATTTGGGTGCTATGAGGGCAAGCTATTTTTGGGCTAATTTTCCAAGGTGAAAAAATTATATGGATTATATAGATCTATATGACCACACAATTTTGCACATCCTTGTACCATTGTTGATGTAGGTTGCTGAAAAGTTTTGCTAGTTCTATTTTTTGAAAGTTTACAATGATTCTTGCAAATTTTTTATCAATAAATTTGGCTTTTTATATAAAAGGGGTGCATTAGATACACCATACTCCTACGCATGCACTATAGAGTGCTGAAGTCACCATCCTTGTAGTTGTTAAGGGAATATTGTTGCCACATCATTATATTCACCCAATTAGCAATATAGTCAACAACAATAGGAATATTTTTGCAAACCTTTTTATGGTAGGGGAACTTTTTCCTACCAACTTGAGGGAATATTCCTAGCATATACTGCAAATGTCTAAATGACATTAGGCTAACATCATCGGTACAACTAATCAACACTACATGAAAAAAAATCTAGTTTTCATTTGTGGGCAACAATTCTGGATCATGGAAGATTGAAATCTCCCGCTATGTCTCCTGCTCCTAGGGTTTCTTGTGTTGATGGCTTGTTATCTCCTCTGCATGCTAGCAGAGACCTTCCTTCTATAGACAAGGGTGCAGAGTCCTTGAGTGGTGGCTTGGTTGCTTAGTCTGTGAGTGCCAAGCCTTCTTTGACTGGGCCTTCTCTTGTGATGGCTTTGCCCAGAATTCTTATGACCGTGTCTGCTAAGACTCCTTTGTTGGCACCTACTTTATCTCTCGTAGTTTCCACTCACCCTTCTTTTTTGGATCCTACCCCCGCGATTGCTTCAGGTGTGACACGTGCGACTGTTTCCTTTGCTTGTGTGGTCTTTGATCTTGTGGGTTCCGATTCTTTTGTGCATTCTTAGATCCCTGCAATGGTTGGTTGGGGTGCACCTTTAGTTGCAAATGGTAGTTCTTGGACAACCTATGTTCTTTCTTTGGTTGCTTTGAAAGGTATGGTTAGGGCTTCAGATGTGAAACACATGGCCTTTGTTCCTATGTGTGAGTCCTTGGCCTTAGGTTGTTTGCAAATACGAAGAAGGAGATCACGCACAATACCTTTGTTTTCTAGTCTCACAACCTGATTTGTTAGTTTCAGGGTTTTTGGCCTAGCTTTCCACATTGCATGCTTGATTAATGAACACTGGGAGCCTCTCCTTATAGGTTCTATTCATATGTATCCTATGGGAAATGATTACTTCATTGCTAAATTCAATAATGCTGAGGATAGAACTAAGATTTTATGTGATCACATCTTCAGTTGGGATGATAATTTTTTGTTGATGGTTAAACCTTGGCATCTTGATTTTAACCCCTATTCTGATAAGTTCAATAAGATTCCCATTTGGGTTAGGCTCCCTAATATTCCCCTTCATCTATGTACTGACTCCTTATTAGAAGAAGTGGGTGAAGCTTTGGGGGATTTTTTGATGATGGATAAAGACTCATATGCTATTTTTCACTCCACTTATGCTCAGATTTTAGTTGACATGGATGTTTCCAAGGGGCTCTCCGCTGAGATCTTGATCATGAAGGTATTCCCTTCAGATGTTTTAAAACTGGGCACGTCCTTCGCTTAGTGTGAATTAGAGAAAAAGAAAAGATTTGTCTCTTGGTGGAAGGGTGCTTCTTTTGATCATTATTTTGTTTGGAAGAAAAGCTTTTCCTAGGTGGTTTCACAGGATCCTTCGAGTGCTGAGGCTTTCCAACCTCAAATTGCTAGTGAGGGTACTACTGCTGGCTCTTCAGACTCTGTTAAGGTTCTAGGTGTTGATACTGCTCATGTTGCTGCTACTGGTTCTAATGAGTGTTCAATTGTTGGTTCTTCTGTTGATTGGGTGTCGGTTGACGGTTTCTCCCCTTGCCTATTGTTGATCCCTCTTCTAGGAATTATTTTGGACCTATCCTGGGTCCTTTTGCCTCTCAAGCTTCTACTGATCCTATTCCTTAGGCCTATGCTGACCTTGCCTTGGGTTCTTCTGCTTGTCTTCCTTCCCAGGGTGGGGGTACTTTTATGCTGGTTCTATTTCTTGGCAAAATGTGTTCGAATCATTTGCCATTGCACCAAAAGATCGAATTGTCAATGCCCGATACAAATGCCAAATTTAACCCGACCCACAAGAGGCAGTTAAGCCATGTCATGAATCTCCAAGGAGGTGCTGACCACCAAGTCAACAATCTCCCCCTCAGCACTGACTGAGCCATCAACACCCATTGAAGGGAGACTTGAACCCGTGACCCAAGGATTTGATACCAATTGTTGGAATCATTTGCTGTTTCACCAAAAGATCGAACTGTCAATGCCTGATACAAATGCCATATTTAATCCAACCCATAGGAGGCATTTAAGCCATGTCACGAATCTCCAAGGAGGTGCTGACCACCAAGTCAAAAAAATGCTGCTGCAAAGGTGAGAGAGGTTTGGATCACGGTTAAAAGTTAAAATTTTAAATCTCCTCAGGCTACGTTTGATATGACCCTTCGTTCTCATAAGGGTAAATCGGTAAGGAAACCTTAAGTTATTTTGAGCTGTTTGGGCTGCATGCGAGACTTTCATGGGTTTGTTTCCTCTTCTCATGTAGCTTCTTGGTTTGTTACAGGAAGTTCTATGGTTTTTCTCCTATTTCTTGGCTTTGCTCCATTTCGTCTTTGTCCCGTTTCAGATAGTGTGTAGTCTTGAATATCTTTAAGTCTAGGTTTCAGGTCCCTCCAAAACTTGCTTTATTCAGGGTTTTTGGTCCCTTCAAAACTTGTTTTCACTTAATCAAAAACATCATTAGTACAACTTGCCAAGTTACCCTTTCAAGCCTTTAATTTAGTTTTTGACCTTCCTTCAATTTTTTGGCTATAAATTGGTCACACAAGGTTGTAATCACACAAATAAGATATTGTTGGAAAGTTGGTTCTGAGCCCCTTATTGTGGTATTTCTCTTTATTCTTGACCCTATTTCATTTTTTTTCTTATAATCCCACGAAGTCTAATATTTAATTTTGTACTTTCACAACCTTATATTGCCCATTTAGACTCCCAATTTCATAAATGAGTAGGCATTGGAAAGTAAGTTTTGTCATCTACTTAGATCTATCATCCATTAGCTAAAAACCCTTGAATTGCATGTCCAAATACAAAATTATGTGATAAGAAAATATTGAGCAAGCCTTTTTTGTGTTAATTTTCCAAGGTGACAAAATCCATAGAAATTGTATGGATTTACATGTCCATATAACTCTGCACATCCTCATAACATAATTGATGTAAGTTGTGGAATATTTTTTTGGTTCTAATTTTTTTAAAGTTCACAATTCTTTTTGTAATTTTTTAAATCAATAAATTAGGATTTTTTTGTAAAGGGGTGTATTAGATGCACCATACCTATACATGCATTTTCACCCCCTACACATGCACTATACAGTGCTAAAGTTACCATCCTTGTAGTTGCTAAGGGAATATTCTTGCCACATCGACATTTTCACCCAATCAACAGTACAATCAACAACGATAGGAATATTTTGGCAAACCTTTTTTTGGTAGGCGAACTTTTTCTATCAACTTGAGGGAATATTCCTAGCATATGTTGCTAATGTCAAAATGACATTAGACTAACATTATCGGTACAACTTTCCAAGTTATCCTTTCAAGCCTTCAGTTTGATTTTTGCCCTTTCTTTGATTTTTTGGCCATAACTTGGTCATACGAGGCTGCAATCACATGAACAAGATATCGCTAAAATGATGGTCTCGAGCTCCATCTAGTGGTATTGCTCTTGATTCTTGATCATATTTAATTTTTTTCCTATAGTCCTATGAAGTCTTATATTTAATTTTGTGCTTTTGGGACCATATCTTGCACATTCAGACTCCCAATTTCATAAATGAGTAGGCATCGGAAAGAGGATTTTGTTATCTACTTAGATATTTCATCCATTTTTCTGTAACTTGCACTAGGTACTTAGAGATATCATTTCTTTATTTTTTTCATTTCTCAGTTTAAAAGGTTGCAAAAGGGTTGGATTTTATTATTGACAGGGGGTAAAATATTCATCTTTTAGATTCACATACTGCCCTAGCTCTTGCCTAATTTGATAATAAATTCCAATAGAAAAAAAATGTATTGAAAAACTTAAACGCATAATTATCATACTTGGAAGACCGACATGACCAGATTGCTTCAGTCTAGGGGTTTATGGTCCTATTTAGATGAGAACCAACTGAATTTGAATTTTTAGTTTGAGATACTTCAGCATAGAGATAATATGTACAGGGCTACGAGTTTGATTAACATGCATGTTATCGATAATCTCTAGTTTATAGTGATTCTTGCAACACTCCCAGAGCTATGTGACTCAAATTTTAGGAGGCTTTTGGTGGTATTAATGATTTTTATGTACTTCAACTTGAGTTAGATTTGGCATTTGATTCCTTATTCCCGTTGAGGAATTTATGGAGAAAATAAAATCAATTAGATCACTCCTACAGGCTTGTGGCAATGATAATATTGACGAAGAGTGCATCTTTTTGATTATGTCAAAGCTAAGAGGTCTTTGTTTCCACATTTTATTCCATGACAGATGCTTTGCGTCCTCCCCACACTATTCCATCACTTTGTGAATGCCTAACATGGGAGTGTGAAAAGTTGACACAATTTGATTCACTTTCTAGTTCCAGATCATAGGTTTTGGTTGCTTAGTCGTTTACAAGGAAACAAAAGAAGAAAGTGAGGCATAGAGGTTCATAGTCTTCTCATCTAGCTTCAAAGACCCATACATATGATTCAAATTTGTCCTTTTCTAAGAGGTCTTCATCTAGCTTGGGCAAGCATAAGTGTGCTTATTGCACCAAGATAGGCAATGATGAACATCATTTTTATACAAAGTAAATAGATGAGCTTATAAACTATCTTTGGAGGAACTATATTCAACTGCCTTCATCTAGTTCATCCTCTTTTACCACTTTAGAATTGGTGAAGACAATATGAAAGGTTGTGCTCTCTTTACATCGACACTTCTTCAATCTAGCAGGTGCTTATTGATTCATGTGCCTCTCATCACATGAATTCATTTATGAGTATGTTTTCTTCATATGAGCCTTTCACTTTATCACACATTTTGATGGGTAATAATTCTTATGTGTATACACTTAAAAATGGTTTGAGATAATTAATTAAATATTAATTATTTAATTAATAATTCTACTACTATTTTTAAATGAATTTTTAATTTATTAAGTTAACTCACTTTATCTTATTCCTCTAAGCCCAAGTCTTCTAAATTCCACTATTAAATAGTTTTCTATAACTATCTAGTTGCCTTGTCAGCATATGACTAGGTATCATATTCCAACTCACCATCCACCTCACCCATGGCTAATTAAATTAATTTATTTAATTTTAAAATTAGCTATTTATCCTCAACAAGGTGTCCCTATTCATAAGGGAAGGAAAATGCTATGTGGCCTTATAAGACTAAGTCTCATGAATATGTGTCTTCATGAGACCAAGTCTTTTCCACCTTTCCTATAATGTATCCCATTGTCCTTTCACCTAACTTGGTCAAAGGTGACTCAAAGGACACTTGTCCTAAGAGTCCTACCACTTCAAATCTTCTTCTCTCCCACGTAAGCCTCCAAGTTGTCAATGTAGGAGGAACAACTAACCTCATATTTTGGAGGATTAGAGCATTTGAGAGAATTTTAAAAGTGTGCCTTTGGATTAGTAATTTTATCATTTTAACTTTATTTCAACCAATTTTAGCAATCATGTTCAATAGTTTCATTATCATCTAGTTTGCATAATCTAGAAATCATCATATTTATCACATTATCATAAACATTTAGCATCCAAGGAGTGATTCTAGTTTCATTAGAAACCACTATTCAAATATTTTGAAGTCATTTAGGAAGGTGATCAGTTATGAGAGCACATTACCTTCTTAAAATCTCAAGGAGGAGAAGAACAATGGAGTCAAGCTGAAGAAATAAGGTAAAAGAAAGGTATAATTCCATATTTTCAAGTTTCTTCATACTTCATTGGAATATTTGTGAATAGATAAATTTGGACATTGTTTAGTGGTATAATTGTAGATTTTTCATCATTACATTTTATAGATATACATTTTAGCGCCCGCCGTGGGGCCCTTCCACATTTTAAAAAAGTTTGAGTATTTTCATGTGAAGAAGAAGCTATAGGTCAGTTCCACACATACATCATCGTAGACCTAGACATACATTCTTGATACCCGTGCATACACAATAGAAGGGAGAATATCACATATGAAAAGTTCATTACATTAGGTGAAACTCTTCAATTTGTTTTAAGGAAGCTTATTGTCAAGAATCTTATCACACTTCCTAAAGTGAGAGATTATCAATTAAGAGTGAAACCCACATGGTATAAAGGTATAAATTACTATGAGTATCATAGAAAAAAGGACATAAAACCAATGATTATTGAAGTTTGAAAAATGTGATACAAGATTTGATTGACAAAGATGATATAATTGTTGATGGTCATGCATCTAATGAAGGATACCAAGCATTCAAGGACCCACTTCCCAACTATGAGAAAGGGAGTACTTATAATACTAATGATTGAAACAAGGCCAATTACACAAAGGAATCCTATGAATACATGAATCATATATTTTCTTATGACTCATTCACCAATGTGATAACCATCAAAGAGAAACAAGAGTATAGTCCAGTCAATATTACTACTTGTGGTCAAGCCAAATTAAGTTTACAAGGAGCTCCAAATAAGTCCTCATCCATTCCTAACAAGTATTCATATGTTCCCGCAAAGTCTTCAAACCAATATAATATATTAGATCAATTGAAGAAGACATTGGCCCAAATATCCATTTTAGAGCTTTTACGTCTCTCACCATCTCATAAAGGCATATTAGAGAAATCTCTACAAGACACTACCATTCCTACAGATCTAGACCAAACATAGTTGCAAGCTATGGTGGGACATCTTACTACACCACACTTCCTTTCATTTAGTAAAATGATGACTTGCAATAAACCAAACCCATAATGCACCACTCCATATGGAGGTTCTCATCCAAAATCACAAAATAAAGAGAGTCCTTATAGACGGAGGATTTGGTTTGAGTATCTATAATTTAAAGGTAGTCCTTGCACTGGGATTTAAAAAAAATATAGTTGATCCTAAAAAGAAGATTACCATAAAGGCATATGATGAAGAGGAAAGAGCTTCTAAAGGTTCAATTGTATTGCCAAGTTCTAGACACAGAGTTAGCATATAATATTCTCTCAAGAAGGCCTTGGATCCACTCTATGCAAGCTATACCATCAACCTACCATCAGTGTCTAAAGTTTCCCTATAATGGCCAAGATATTACAAGTCAAGGGGATTCTAATCCATTCCGATACTGCAATGCCATAAAATCCCACACTAGAGTTACTTGTACCTCATAATAGGGCCTCATCCTGTAGTCCTACTGTTGATCAAAGCATTATTGCATCCACATCTAAGTCTTCCAAGTTTAAGATTGATATCAAGGACAAAGGAATAGGGAATACTCTATAGGATAAACCTTTTGTATAACTGAACTATCATTATCTCCTAGGTCTTATGGAACAATATCTGTGTGTAAAAAATCATCTATGGTCCCTACCAAGACTCTTGAGGTAAATTTTATTAGTTGGGTCACCTTGTTAGATGAGATAGAAGAGAAAAAAATAAACAAATGACTCTATAAAGACAATAAATATGAATCCAATCAAAATGAAAATCACATAAAATTTACAATTGATCAAATATGGAAAAGGATTCAATATCATGCAAAAAATGGGGTATGATAGAAAAGGACACCTAGTACTAAGAGAAGAAGACATAATAGAACCACTCCAACCTTGTTTAGTTTTTGAAAGAAATACTCATGGACTAGGTTATAAAAACAAAGGTAAAGCAAAGATGAAAAAGATCATTCATCAAATCAGGGATGTCCAAGAAGATAGTGATTCAAAATCAAATGAATATTAATGAGATGATCTCTCAAGCATATATGAAAATAAGAAAATATATGTGATAAAATTTATAGTTGCACGTACCATGAGGGATAAATCTCAAGATCTAGACCATTAGAGTTTTCTTCACATACTATCAAGAGTGATGACCAAGAGGAAAGTGAGATACAAAATGTAAGGGATGATTCTGAGGAGAGTATGGAGATAAAACTCGTTAATACTACCATAAACCTTGAGATGTTTTCCATTAATACCATTATCACTTTTTAAGCTGACCCAAATGACCCTTTACCACATGTTCATCTTGAGATTATAGACTGGGACTTACCAGACATACTTGAATTAGATACCTTTCACAATAATGATGCCATTATTCATTATCTAGGAATCATAGATCATTTACCTTTGGGGGATCATAAGGCATGGTTACCTATTGAAATTAATGATGTGGCTTACTTTGGAGAGATTGCCAATCCTTTTAATAAAAAAAATAAAAAATAAAAATAAAGATGTAATGGTGAAAACCATACCACGACAATATTAGATCATGAAAAAGACAAAAGAAATGATACATCCGATGGTGAAAAACTCTCTAAGGTGCCAAAGGATGAAAGATTTGATAGTTTCCCAAAAAACATGCATCGTGAGAAATCTCCTATTCTCATCGAGCCAAAAATACTGATGAATATTGGAATAGAAGAAACACATGATTATTCACCTTGCAACTTCATTATCAAAAGAAGAAAATGAACAATTTATCCAATTTTTGCACGGTCTTATGTAGATATGAATTTCTTAGATACAAATCTCATTATGTACCACCTATTAGTATCACCAGGGGTTAAGCCAGTTAAACATAAATTGAGGAAAATGCATCCACACATAGCTTTACTTGACAAAGATGAATTGAAAAAGCTATTAGATGTGGGATTTATCATAGCACTTGACTCTGCAAAATGAATCTCAAATATTGTTCCTATTTATAAACCAGTTAAATTAATTAGAGTGTGCAAAAATTTCATGGATTTGAATAAAGCATGTCTAGAGGATGATTTTCCTTTGCCTAATATTGATATCATTGTGGATTTGACAACAAGACATGAAATTTTGTCACTAATAGATGGATTATTTGGATACAACTAGATCAAAATCACAATAGAAGATTGAGGAAAGACAAATTTCACTTTCCCATGGGGTACATACTATTGGAACACAATGCCTCTTGGATTGAAGAATACAAGTGTAACATACCAGAGGCCAATGAACACAATCTTCCATGCTATGATGAATACCATAATGGAGGACTATGTAGATGATATCTTGGAAGATTCATTGACAATAAAAGATAATTTGAATGTGCTAGACAAAACATTTAAATGAATGGAAAAAATTAATGTTTGCTTGAATCCTAAAAAGTGTGTATTTGGTGTAAAATCTAGAAAATTATTGGGATACATAGTTTTTGCAAAGGGAATAGAAGTGGATCCAACAAAGGTAAAATATATCATGGAAATGCCACCACTAAAAAATATTAATCAAATAAGATCATTACAGGGAAGGCTAGACAATCAATCAGAAGATTAATCTCATAACTAGTTGATAAAAGTCATCCTTTCACACATCTATTGCACAAGAATGTACATTACAAGTGGGATGCTAAATGTGAAGAAGATTTCAATCAAATAAAGAAATATCTAGAAAATCCACAAAAATTGGTTTTACCAATTGTAGGGAAGCCTCTTTTTCTCTACATATCAGCCACCAAAGTATCTTTGGGAGCATTGTTAACACAATAGGACTATGAAGGCAAAGAAAGAGAAATCTACTACATCAGTCAAACATTGGTTGGATATAAGTTGAGCTATAGACCAATTAAACATGCATGTCTTGTAGTGGTTTTTTCATCACAAAAAATGCCATTATATGCTTAGTCATTCAGTTAAACTCACAAAGAAGGTTGATCCATTAAAGTTTCTTCTCAGTAAAGCAATATTAAAAGGAAGGATGGAAAAATGGGTAATGGTCTTGAGTGAATTTGATATAGAATACATGGATAGGAATTCCATCAAAGGAAACATATTTTTTAAGGAATTAGAAAATGAACCACTACAAGATGAATATCCTTTAAAATCAGATTTTCTAGATGAAGCAATCTTGACAGTTACTACTCAAACATGGAAACTTTATTTTGATGGATCGTATGCACAACATGGGTCAAGAGATGGATTTTTTTCATCACACCAAAAGAATGCACTATTCCAAAATCATATAGGTTTTTATTTCCTTGTACAAACAACATGGAAGAGCATGAAAATTTAGTAACAAGACTTAACGATGATGCTACAATGGAAAATAACAAAGCTACATGTGTATGGTGACCCTCATCTAGTTATCAATTAGATAAATGATGATTATCAAATAAAGGATGAAGAATTAATGCCATAAAATCATATGGTAGATTACTTTAAGAAGTATTTTGCTAAGCTTACATTTGAGAAAATCCCAAGACAAGATAAAAAAGCTATAGATGCCATGGACACAATTGCATCACTTCATGATATTGAAGAAAATAAAGCTCGTTATGAGTTCTTAGTGGAACAACTATCTTATCTTGCCTATGATGATCTTAATACTAGCATTATTTGTCACATTATTGGACTTGACTCTCCTTTGTATGAAAAAATATATACATATGTTAAGGAGAATACCTTACCAATTGGATCATCCAATAATCAAAGGTGATCATTCCCTCACCAAATATCTTGTTATACCATAATAACTCATACCCTATACCAACGAGGTCTGGACGATACTCTCCTCAAATGTCTTAAACGTGAAAAATATCAAACTTCCTTAAGGTATGTACATGAAGGTATATGTGGAACACACTCAAGTGGTCCTACTTTCACTAAGAAACTTATGCGCCTGGGTTACTATTGTCCCACCATGGAGACAATTTCCTACCATTTCATAAGAAAATTCAAGAAGTTCCAAATACATGGAAATATCATACACACATCGATACAAGACCTCCAACCTTGAAAAACTCCATGGTCATTCTGTCAGTGTGGAATCAATCTTGTGAATAATATCCACCCCTAATCATCCTGTTAGCGATAAAAATGCACCAACACAACTAAGGGGGGGGGGGGGGGGTGAATAAGTTGTGTGCCAAATCTGAAACTTAAATCCTTTTAATCCGATTACTTTAAAAAAAATTGAAACGATAACATAACTACAAGAAAACCACAAAATTATAATACTATAATACAAGGATTTGTTGTCGTGCAAAACCCTGTTAAGGGAAAAATCCTGGTGGGGATGGAACCTGCAAATAATGCACTAGAAGTATTATGTCCTTGTTAGGAGACCTAGCCCTATTAAGAGCTGATTATTACATCCAATACATGTCCCTATTAAAGGAAAAACCATATTAGGAATCTTTCCAACCCTGTTAGGAGTTGAGTACAAAGGTAGGCTCACTGCCCGCGTACATTGCCCAAAGTGAAGGTTAAATCCACCTTCTGAAGGTTGAACCCACCTTCTAGATCCACTATCCAAATAAATGTATAAGAGTATACAATAACAATAATGAACCAACTTACAATAACCAACCTTTCCTATACAATTCCAATGAAGTGCTCAATGAATGATCTCTACTCTACATCCAACGGACCTCCCAACAATAAGCTCACAACCCTTAAAACCATACATTCAAAACTTCAAGGAATGACTTTCCTTTATACAAGTTACAAGTAATTAGGCCATCTTGTTAGGACTTCCCCAATGCACTCATGAATACATAGACCCTTTCTAAGATACACACAGTATCTTAAACAAGTATACAACAAATACAAATCATCAAATGCATGCCAAGATCCACAATCTATGCTAGAAACCCTCTGAACATGTTATCTCCTTTGGTCGGCCCCAAATAGGTCTTTGTAAGATCACACGCCACATCTGATGTCACCATGATCCCAACAACCCAAGAATCTCACAAAATGTTCTCCCACGTGTCTTCTTTAAAGCCTCAATCTCACATAGCACAATCCATGCTTGTATCCAAGTTATCCTAAAAACTTAGAGACCATCTCTATCATAATCCTCTGTCACTTCACAATAACCAGTCTCCAAAAAATCAACCATAACTCATGAAAATAACTAGATAATGATCTGCGTTCTTAGACATAAGGTCTACACACCTCCTGCTTCACAAATCTAAGCTTACGTACCCAAGAATGTCGTACACCGTTCGTACCACCATGTTAGACTTGTCAATTCCTGTCATAACTAGTCTATTTGAGACTCCTGATGAAACCAAATGAAACTTATGTTGACATCAATGAAAAAACATGAATGTCAACACCTCGAGTAGAAAAAATTCCAACAATCTCCCCATTTGGTGTTGATGGCAAAATATATGGAAAACCATCAACCCAAAAGTAGCCCTTTTAATATAACCTTCTTAATATCCTCTTTAACGCTCCCCCTAACACAATAAGAGTTTTGCACCTATAACTCCCCACTTTGAAATCAATGGAAAAGGGTTCCAAAGGTGTTTTTCTTCTCCATTTCTACACATCCCACCTCTACAAGGTGTATCTTTTTAAAATCTTCATTCTTGTGATAAATCAGGTGCTTGATCACCCAAATATGCTCTGTTATGTACCTAAAACCACTCCCCTTGAGGAGTAAATCAAATAATCCAATCCAAAAAGTGATAAAGCTCTGATAGCCACTGGACTTATGCATCCTTGCATCAACTAGTTCTCACAAGGAGGGGTTTTCACCCCAAGCATACCTTTGAGGTACTCAAAAGCATCTTTTGGAAAGGTTTTAGTGAATATATCTTCTATCTTCTCCTTTATATTGATGTATTACAACCTGACCTCTTTCTCTGTAACCTTTTCCCTTAGTAAATGATATTTGATTGAAATATGTTTGGTTTTAGAATGCATCACTGGATTCTTTGACATGTTTATTGTACTTATATTATCACAATGTATTACAAAAGGCTCTTCAAAGCTTACCCCAATGTCCTTCAAATTTTTCTTCATCCATACATTCTGTGTACAATTTACGACAACAACCACATACTCTGGCTCAATAGTAGAATGAGATATACAATCCTATTTTTTTCTCAACCAAGAGACCAACCTTTTCCCAAGAAAAAAGGCTCCTCCACTAGTGCTCTTCTTGTCATCCACACTTCTTGCCCAATTTGCATCAGTATAAGCATGCAATGTGAAATCATCAAATTTATCATACCATAAACCATATTCCACTGTTCCTTTTAGATATATGAATATCCTTTTAATATCAACAAAATGAGTCTCCTTAGGATCAACTTGGAATCTCGCAACAATTCCAACTGCGCTTTCTATGTCTGGCCTAGTGTGTGTCAAGTACTGCAAACCTCCAATCATGGACCCTTACTTAGTCTAAAAATATTTTTTAGATTCATCAGTATAGGAAAGATTACACCTAGTCACCAGAGGTGTCCCAACAAGTTTACAATCCTCCATTCCAAACTTCTTTAGCAACTCCTTAAGATACTTGGTTTGTGAGATGAAAATACCATGTTTATTTTGAGTTATTTGTAGACCAAAGAAGAATTTCATTTCACCAATCATTGACATTTCCAACTCACTTTTCATTGCTTCAGAAAAATTATTGCTCATTTAATCATTAAATCCAAAGATAATGTCATCCACAAACACCTCAAAAATCAAAATACCATCTATACTAGTTCTCAAATACAAATTACTATCTGCACTACCTTTTCTTGAACCAAGATACAATAAATACCTATCAAGCCAAGCATACCAGGCCCTTGGTGCCTTCTTTAGTCCATACAAAGACTTCTTCAACCTGAAAACTATGTCACCATCTCCTGTCAAAGGAAATCCATCAGGATTCTCTATGTATACTTCTTCCTCAAGATTACCATTCAGGAATGCAGACTTCACATCCATCTGATATACCTTGAAATCTTTATGTGCTGCATAAGCAAGGAACAATATTATTGCCTCTAACCTCGCAAAAGGTGAAAATATTTCTTCAAAGTCTATACCTTCCTATTGTAAATATCCCTTGCAAACTAGTCTAGCTTTATTCCTCACAACTATGCCTTCTTCATTCATTTTATTTTTGAAAACCCATTTGGTTCCAATCACATTTTTGTCCTTAGGCCTAGGAACCAATACCCAAGTGTTATTTTCCTCTATCTGATCCATCTCTTCCTGCATTGCCTTAATTTATGATTCATCTTTACAAATCTTATCAATAGTCTTAGGTTCAACTTGTGAGATTAAACATAGCTCATTTATAGCCTTAGACCTTGTCTTTATACCTTGATTAGCATCACCGATAATCTTATTTTTAGGATGGTTCATCAAAACATATCTTGGTGTTCTAGGAGCTTCCTTTAGTTCACTCAATAAAACATGTATACCATTTTCAATCTCAAAAACATGTCCTTCCTCTTTGTTCTCAGTCTTAGGGATTGGATCACACTCATACATCCTTTCCTGAATCTGAAACCTCTCATCAATCTTCACATTAGAAATTTCAATTTTCCTTAATCTCAGATTGAAACATATATATTCCTTACTTTTAGTGGAATACCCAAGAAAGATACCTTCATCACTCCTTGCATCAAACTTTCCTCTTCATCATCTGTTTTGATATAACACTTGCTACCAAAAAAATTGAAATGCTTCACACTAGGAGTATGACCAAACTACAGTTCATATGGTGTCTTACTAGTACCCTCTCTAATTTGAACCTTGTTTAAAGTGTAGACAATAGTGTTAACTGCTTCCATCTAATTCATGTGTGCCACATTGCCTTCAATCAACATAGTTCTCGTATCATCTAACATGGTTCTATTTTTTTTCTCTACTATCCCATTATGTTGTGGAGTTTTAGGTGCAGAAGTCTGTCTATATATGCCATGTTCTTTGTAGTATGAATTAAATGCATCAGATGTAAACTCTCCACCTTTATTAATTTGACCTCAAACATTTTATCTTCAGGCCTAATTCATTCTCAACTTTTTCCTTATAAATCTTGAACTTATCAAAAGCTTCAAACTTTTCTCTAAGGAAAGCAACCCACATCATCTTGGAATAGTCATCAACAAAAATAATGAACTACCTTTCACCATAGTAGGACCCTGTCTTTGTAGGACCACACATATCTATATGTACTAGATCTAACTCCCCCTTTTCTAAACATGATTTACTCTGAAAGATGCTTTTTGTTTGTTTCCCCATCACACACTCTCTGCATATTATGTTAGTAGGCTTGATAATCTTTGGAAGATCTTTGTTTCATTTGTGTCATTGGCCTTCAAAATGTTGTCAAAGTTGATATGATAGAATCTTCTATGCCACAACCAAGTGTCATCTACCTTTTCCACAAAAAAATTAGCCTCTGCAATAATCAATTGAAACACATTACCTCTTGTTTTTGTACTTGATGCGATCAAGTCCCCTATCTCACTTTTGATAGGTATTTCCCATCCTTGAACTGCAAGTGGTAACTCTTGTCTAAAGGCTGTCCAACATTTAACAAGTTATGTTTAAGGCCATTAACAAACAATACATCATCAATATTAGTCTTTCTATCAAGAGATATTGATCCTATACCAATGATCAACGTAGGAGTGTTATCACCAAATCTAATTACTCCACCATTAAATTTGTCCAGCTGAACAAACTTGTCTTTATCACCAGTCGTATGATGAGAGAAACCACTATCTATAATCCATTCTAATTTATTTTCCAATGTGAAACTAAAGATTTCTCTTCATGAATAGGTTCTTCATCCTTAATTACAACAAATCCAATCTCATCTTCATTATTTGCAGAATCATCATCAGAAACACCCTCACTAGCATAATAACATTCCTTATCCTTCTCAGACTTGTAAAACTTAGGTTTGTGCTTAGGAACCCTAGTGGGACATTTGGATGCAAAGTGACTACTTTTATCACAAGAAAAATATTTTAGGGGTAACTTGCCTTCAAACTTACCCTTACCTCTCTTTTCCCTCTTTGTGATCAGAGCCACAAGCTCATCCAGCTGTAGACACCTAAATTTGTCCACTTAACATTAATTAAATTAAATAATTTAATTAATGACCCCAAATAACACTATGGTTATTTTTAATTAATTATATTTTTTATATTCATCTATCTATTTAATTAAATAAATTCATTACCTATAGTATTTAAATTAAATTTAAATAATACCCCTCATAATGTATTAAATTAAATTTATTACATGTTTCTCCATATTCCTCTTTTAAATAAAATTTTAATTTATTTATTCCTCCACATTTTTTATTTTTACTAAACCATGATTAAATTAAAATTTATCTAATTTAATCTTAAACTTCACCTAGATGCTATCCTACACACATAATTTTCTATCTAATAAGCCTATTTATTAATTAACTAAGGTTAATTAAGCTAGTTTTCATCTTCCTACACAAATTAGTCCTAATTATTTTCTCACACGTGTGAGCAAATAATTTAAAATTTATCTTTTCAAAATTTGCTAAAAAATGCCTAAACAAGGCTTCTTACAATTTTTGATGACACCTCTTACAATTTGCCAAAGTGTGAAAATTGACTTTCTCTTACACATCTCTTACACACACTTACACATGTGTACTTGAAGTATACATTGACCCTTCACATCCCAAGTTGCTCACACATGTGTGAGAAAGTCTTAGACTTTGCATGGCTTATGTGTCTCCTTGGTGGCATCTATGTGGATTCCACATAGATGCCACCTCACCCTAGCCCTCCAAAATCCTATAAATAGGACCCTTGCCTCAACCAAATCATCCATCATTATACATGTTAGAATTATTATGCTAGTTTATGCTTAGAGTTGTTTTCTTGCATTTAGTGTTTATACTAACTTGTTTGGTAGTTTGTTTGCATCTATTAATGGTAGATATTTTGCATTCACGATTCTCAGTTTTTAGTATTTAACACTAGAATCTTGTACTTAGTTCATTCCTACTTCTCATATTTGCATTGAATGCTTGAGACTAGTTCTCCATAACTAGTTCTTGAGTTCATTCAATATCACTTTCATCTAGTTTGTATTTAATATCATTCATTTATCATTTGATCAAAGTGGGATTTATACTTGTGTTGGGAGAGCACACCCACAACCTCTCTAAGAGCTTAAATCAAGCAAGTCTTGGGTGCACTTTCTTCATGCTCATCTGAGGTTATGTGGAGAGTAGTGTAGGAATAAGGTTAAACATGATTTCTTTGTTAGTTTTGTTGGTCATTTTTCATGTTAATGTGGTTTCCTGTGAAATGACCTAGTTTTGAAATAGGTCTCATTATTCTTCAAAGGGTTTTATGAAATTTGCCTTGTCTAATTTTGAAAACCCTACCTTAGATCTATTTGTGCATTACTTTTCCATGTCACTTAAGTTCCCTTATTGGGCACATGGCTTTTATGTTCCTATCTTTCTCTATATCTCCAAGTTTTCGACGGTTAGTTATTTTCTTTCAGGGACTTGGTGAAGATAGTGATCTCCAGATCTCATAATGTAGCAAATAGTTGCTTAACATTCAATGACTTGGCGATTAGGCTTTCTCCAAGTCTTGAGAATTGACAGTTAAGTATTCAAACATCTGATGACTTAGTGAAAGAGTTAAGAATTGACGGCGAGGGTTATCTCCTGATATCATGATACCAATGGTCAAGTGTCTAAAATTTAGAGATTAAGTGACAAGGCTAAGAAATGATGGTTTGCAGTTATCTCTGAATCTCGTGATGGTGGTGGTTAGTTGCATAACATTCAGAGATTGGGAGAAAGGTTAAGAACTAAGACAAGTGAAGGTTATCTCCAAGTCTCGTAATGTCACTGTCAAGTCATGTGACATTCTGTGATTAAGAAATGACCGTGGATGGGGACATGGATCAATGAATATTGCTGAATCTTGAGACAAAATCATAGTTAAGTAAAGCATCTGGAGATTGAGAGATATGTGTTATCTTTGAATCTTAGAATAAAACCACGGTTAGAACTAATGTCCAGAGATTACAAGATTTCTTTAGTCGCCGAGTCTCAAAATGAAACATGAGTTAAGTTAAACACTCACAGACCATGAGATTTTCCATAGTTGCTCAATCTCATGATGGAACCCTAGTCAAGTGTTCAAAGATTGAGAGGTATGCTTGGGTCACTGAATCTCATGATCAAACTCAAGTTAGGATAAGCATTCTGAAATCATGAGGAATCTATTGTCGCGTGATCTCCAAAAGGAAGTATGGTTAAGGTCTCATGATGATAAAAGAAATAGAGAGAGCCTGACATGTTAAAGTACACATCTGAATAGGAAAAAGTGAACAAGTAACATGACCAATCAGTGTACAATTGGGGTTTTTGATAGTTTTTGAGGGTTTTAAAACAAAAAGATACAATGATGGCCTTTTGCTTTCCTTTCAAGAATTAAATGTACATGTCAACCTCACATGCCAAAGCTAACTAAAATTTGAAATTGAAGACATGCATAATGAATGCTGAGGTGATTGGGGAAAGATTTTCTATGATCTCGACAAGCTAGCTGCATTCATTACTAGATGTTATAAAGACAAGACACTGTTATCTTATTACTTATCAGATCTTCAAATTTTAAGTGAGCTGAATAAGAGAAAGAGCATTTTTCAGAGCAATTGAGAATAGTATTTTTTTAGAGAAAAGGATAATCACAAGAAACAAGATGAGTCAACCAGAATCTAGCAGGGTTTCGTCTAGCAAAGAGGTAAAGGATTCACAGGAGGAACAAAAAGGAAAGCCCAATTTCTTAGAGGAATTCATCACATTGCTTCCTGGGTCTACTCAAAACAAAAAGGTAAGTGATGAATTTTTCTCTAACTATACTTCAACTTGTAGAGATCGAGTGACTCCTTCCTATTCAGGCTACCATTTATTCAATTACTTTTACACAAAAAAGTCAAGAAAATCCCTATTTGTAATGCTTGGAAGCTAGGCTTGGGAAAATTGATAGTCCCATATGTGTTTTTGGATATTGATTAGCTAGCTGAGTTGGCTAAAAAATATGACCCGGTGTCCAAAACCATAAGGAAGAGTGATCAGTCCACCCTAGTGACCCTTTATAGAGGTTCCATCATGAAGGCCTTTGGCACTTACTCATCTTCCTCCATAGAGATTGATTTGAGTAAAGAGAAGGAAACGTATAAGAAGCAAATCAATCTAGTAAAAAACCTGATCACAAATTTCATGCCAAAAATAGGGAAGTACATAGCCCCTCTACCCAGCCATATGATTGCACCTTATGAGTTTAAGGATTTGCACTTCTATATGAGGTATTTGGCCTATGGGTTGTGCATAGTGTTAGAGATTGATGAAGATACTAAGATAATGACTGCTGACCATCTTATGATCAGACTTGATATTCAGAACTCCCACGTCAATATTAACTATGATTATATTCAGTATGTGATTGATAGAATGCATGAAGGATTAGTAAGCATAAAAGAAAACTTACAACCCTATTTCATGCATTACTCCTCGTTAATGCATATGATCTTGTTCTACAATTTTCATAGTTTTGATGTACAAATGCTGAGACCAAGAATGATGGTAAATGGTCAACCAAATCCTGTGCATTTGTGGATCAGGGTTTGGAATTACACTTCTAATGAGCATGAATTCTGTGGTTTCTAGAATTGGATTGTCAACCTAATTCTTAATATGCTTGGGGTCAATATTATCAGATTATCTACCAGGGTGTTGAGGCTTTTAAGGCCTTGTGAATATGTAGACAATTGGCCTCATGGTTACAATTGGGGTGACTTTTATTTAGGCTATACTTTCACTATGATTAGGGTATATGGATGCCCTCAGCCCCTACACCTGTTACCAAAATTTGTTCCCCCAAGGGTGGCTATGATGGAATTTATTTGACAATTTATGTGGATAGACAAGGAGCATCTGGCTCCCCACATGAAAGGAAATTTTGCACCTAGCCAGTTCAAAGTTAATGAATTTGTTATTGGGAAGATGGCTCCACCTCAGATCAACAAATGGTTAAACCAATTCAAGATGAGTACTATGGAATACAAGTATGTGGACCTTGAAGACTTCATAAAAAATGAAAAGATGTTATTGATTCCCAACATCGCACTGTTCATGAGCATGCCGGGTTGGATGATGAAGATGTCATAAAAAATATATACTAGATGAACAAGAAATTGAGTGGAGACTTGGGAATTTATATGAATTATTGAACTTAGAAGCCCAAATGAAGAAGACAGGGATTTCCTTTGGAGGATACTTTCCTGACCTCCCTTACATGGCTAGAATCAATAAAATGATTAGGATGTCTAATACTCTGTACAACCAGCTTGAGTCCCAATTGGAAGAGAAGATAGAAGTTCCAAATAATACTCATCCTCTAAGTATGAAAAAGATAGTGGAGAATCCTATGGATAAGGTAGCCCTCCCCAAATGAATGAGCCACCTGGTTTTGAGCAAGAACTAGAAGTCACTGATACAAAGGTAACAAGTGAGCCTCCACAAAAAAGACAAAGAATAGAGGTGGGAAAGTCTAGAGAATAAAATTGAAAGAGTTGCTTCCCTGGTTCCTGGTGATAGGCCTTATCATCACCAGTTGAGGAAAAGTATTAGAGAGGGTAAGAAGAAAGAGACCCAAGAAGATGTGGAGTTGCCCCTCCAAATGTGAAAGGATGAGAGAGAGTTGTATTAGGAGGAGCTACTGAGTGATGATGATTTCATCAAGAGTGATGAATTTGAAAAATATATCATCTGGAGAAAACAACAGGAAATAGGGAGCCAACTTCAGCTAACTGATAGCATTGACCCTAACAATGAGGCTTTGCAAGCCCTTGCAACATATGCCAATAATTTTGAGAATATCACTCTAGAAGAGGCCAGACAACTGGTAAAGTCTAGTGGAATGTTGCTTGTCCTAGGTTGTGATATGGCTTTAACCTTCATCATTGACCAAATTAGAAGGCAGCTAGAGGTTCAATTGTCTTATGAGACCCAAATAGGGGAGATGATAAGAGACTGTGGATATGACCCTAGGTCTCAAATACTTTCTATGTGGTCCTTAGCTCCAAGGACACAAAAGCCTTCCCTAGTCAGTGTTGTAGAGAAGATGGAAGGAGACAAAATAATATGGACAGTGCAAAACACAACAAACCTTAAAGTCTCCAAGGCTGTCACTCACTTTTCCCATCTGAATAAGGCCAAAACTACACAATTTTCTAACATATATGGAAATTTTTTTGAAGAGAATTTCCTTGGCTAAGGACAGAGAAAAGAGGTTGATGAAGATCAAGGTTTTGGAGGAAGAGCTAGAAGACTTAAAAAGTCAAGTTAGAGGAATCATATAAAGCCATTTCAACTCCAACTACTGAGATTGAAGTTGCTGTGCCTCCAATAACAAAGGATCCTACTATGTGAATTGAGAAATCAAACAAGGATAAGCATGAGGTTTCTCTCAGTGCCTTAGCCAATATTATGCAACATAGGTTTGAAATATAAAGGGAAAAATGGATGCAGTCCATTATACATTCAATTTTTTGCACAAAATAAATGGAAATGTAAGGGATGGAATGACAACTTTGGAGCCATTGTTCAACACATGGTCATGTAGGGGCCTATTATTTGAGAAATTGGAGGTGCTGCAACCTCAAAAGCCAGATATCCCTGAATCAGTCAATCAGGTCGGAGAGATGATTGAATTGATTGGTACAACTTTTTCATTCTTTAAGGGAAAAGCAAATCAAGTGAAATCAAAGCTAGACATGTTTGGTCCTGACTTCAACAAGTACATGCCTCCTATACATAAGGATAATAATAAAATAAAAAGTATTGAGGAATGGAAGAATGATTTGAATGCATTGCTAATAGGGCAGGAGTCCTTCCTGAATGAAGATGGTACCTTGAACATGGACAAGTTTAATCATGTCTTGGATGACATGTTCAAGGTTGAAACAAATTGTACAAAGTTTGTTACTGACACTAGGGCTATAATTGATTCTAGATGGAATAGGCAAATAAAGAAACTGCAGAGCTTGATGAATTTAACATGGCCAACAAAGGAGGAGGTTACACTATGGGACAAAAGTACAAAGCCTAAGAAGAAGAAGAAAACTGTAGTAGATTTGGAGGCAATGGAGGAGGATTGAGCAACACCTAGCACCTAATCAATGAGAACATGGAGGAGCTATCATAAAAAATATAATGTATGTTAGCCAGTCAGGCGGTCATTATCCACATAACTACTTTTAGAAGTTATCTTGAACATCTACAGACAAAGGTGCCACCTATTGAAGATTCATAATGATTACAAAGATACTATTCAAGTTTTATTCTCCACTTTTTATAATCATCGTAACTATTTTTGTCTTTTAGTGTCTTTTTCTTTTCCTAGCCATCTGAAGCTTGTTGCATCTGATGAACTACAACTGATTGAATATTTGAATGAACATAAGAAACAATGATTAGAGATCACTGAGCTATTGAAATGATATGTAAGATGATTAAATTAGTCAATATGTTGTCATTGATGTCAACTAGTTTTGACAGTACTTATCATGTTAGTTACAAACATCTGAACATCTGTTGAAGGAAGAAAAGATGAAGAACTGAGATATCTACATGAGGAAAAGATGGATATGACAGATAAGGTAAACATTGGGTAACTTATTGATGAGTCTATGGCTTTATATTGTTGACTTGAGCATGTTATATTAATCTATTATGAAGAAGAGATTTTAAATTGAACAAGTCAATGTGGTCGGTAATTGAAGATTTTTGTATACACTGAGCCAATGCAGTGTATATTGAGTTACAATATTAACCGAGCTAGCTAACTAGTTATCACCGATGCATTTTTATATTAACTGAGTATGGATGAAAACATTAAATGCTAAGAACAATCATCTGAATTTGATGAGTTGGAAATTTTTATGATTTCGAGGTTAAGGATAAAATTTGTTATGAGATCCATGCCTGAAAATTTTTAGAGAAGATCTAAAGGATGAGATTGAAACATGTTATGGACACATCTGCTGAGGAAGGTTTAAGTGGAAAAATGGACGAAGGAGATTAAGTGGCAAAATCTAATGGCTGATATGAAAATGGTTTACTTGTCTATATAAGAGATACGAGTTTCATTATTGAAATATGCTAGAAAGAAGAAGACTACAAAGATTTCGCATGAAGACTATATTCATGCATGCTTGATCAAACTAGTTATTGAAAGAACCAAGATGCAGACATTACCGAGCATCAAAGAACTATTTACTGAGTGAAATTAAGTTGAGAAATATTGAGGAAGTGAAATTGATTAATGATTAGAGGATTTGTATGGGCTTAGAATAGATCTAAATATTTGCAATTGAGTTTTATTTGAATCAGATTAGTACCATATTAGTTTAACCATTGATTCAGAAAATATCTTAACCAAGTGGACTTAACAGTCTTATGTTCTACCCTATGATATTCATTGAATGTAAAGTGTTATCTTGTTGACCCCATAGTTAATGTTGGTCAAAATTTAACTATTAGTGATAAATCCTCTAACTAGGTCACACCTAACAGTGTGCATTATAACCTTTAACAGGGTTGGCTCTTCACCGAGCTCACTTCAAAAGAGTGAATTATTTTGGGTTACCAGTCCTGGGTCTACTCAAAACAAAAAGGTTAGTGATAAATTTTTCTCTGACTATACTTCAACTTGTAGAGATCCAGTGACTCCTTCCTATTCAAGCTACCATTTATTCAATTACTTTTACAGCAAAAGAGTCAAGAAAATCCCTATTTGTAATTCTTGGAAGCTAGGCTTGGGAAAATTGATAGTCCCAGATGTGTTTTTGGACATTGATTTGCTAGTTGAGCTGGCTAAAAAATATGACCTTGTGTCCAAAACCATAAGGAAGAGTGATCATTACACCCTAGTGACCCTTGATAGAGGTTACTTCATGAAGGCCTTTGGCACTTAATCATCTTCCTCCACAGAGATTGATGTGATTAAAGAGAAGGAAAAATATAAGAAGAAAATCAATCTATTCAAAACCTTCATCACAAATTTCATGCCAAAAATAGGGAACTACGTAGCCCCTCTACCCAGCCAATATGAGTGCACCTTATGAGTTTAAGGATTAGCACTTCTATATGAGGTATTTGGCCTATGGGTTGTGCAGAGTGTTATGGATTGATGGAGATGCTGAGAGAATGCATGATGACCTTCTTATGATTATACTTGATATTCAAAACTCCCACGTCAATACTGACTATGATTATATCAGTATGTGATTGACAGAATGCATGAAGGATTAGTAAGCATAATAAAAAACTTACAACCCCATTTCATGCATTACTCCTTGTTAATGCATACGATCTTGTTTTACAATGTTCATAGTTTTGATGTACAAACATTGAGACCAAGAATGATGGTAAATGTCCAACCAAATCCTGTGCAGTTGTGGATCAGGGTTTGGAATTACAATTCCAATGAGCATGAGTTTGGTGGTTTCCAAAATTGGATTGTCAATCCAATTCTTAATCTACTTGGGGTCAATATTGTCAGATTATCCACCAAGGTGTTGAGGATTTTAAGGTCTTGTGAATATGTAGAAAATTGGCCTCATGGTCACAATTGGGGTGACTTCTATTTAGGCCAGAATTTCACTATGATTAGGGTATATGGATGCCCTCAGCCCCCACATGTGTTACCAAATTTTTTTCCCCCAAGGGTGGCTATGATGGAATTTATTTGGAAATTGGTGTGGATAGACAAGGAGCATCTGACTCCCCACAGGAAAGAAAATTTCACACCTAGGCAGTTCAAAGTCAATGAATTTTTTATTGGGAAGAGGGCTCTACCCAAGATCAACAAATGGTTGAATCAATTCAAGGTGAGTACTAAGAAATATAGGTATGTGGACCCTGAAGACTTCATAAAAAAATTCAAAGTAGTTATTGATTCCCAACATCAGCATTGTTCATGAGTATGAGGGGTTGGATGATGAAGATGTCATCAGAAATATACTAGATGAACAAGAAATTGAGTGGAGACTTGGGAAGTTCTACGACTTAATGAACTTAGAAGCCCAAATGAAGAAGGTAGGGATTACCTTTGGAGGATACTTTTTTGACCTCCCTTACATGCTAGAATCAATAAAATGATTAGCATGTATGATACTCTGTACAACCAGGCCAATGCTCATTTGGAAGAGAAACTAGAAGTTCCAAAAGACTACTCATGCTCTGAGTATGAAGAAGATAGTGTAGAATCTAATGGATAGGGTAGCCCTCCCCAAATGACTGAGCCACCTAGTTTTGAGAAAGAACAAGAAGTCCCTGATACAGAGGTAACAAGTGAGCCTCCACACAAAAAACAAAGAACAGAGGTGGGAGAGTCCTCAAGGCATAGGGGGTCAAAGAAGAAAATTGAAAGAGTTGCTGCTATGGTTCTTGGTGATAGGCCTTATCATCACCAGTTGAGAGAAAAAGTATTAGAGAGGGTAAGAAGAAAGAGGCCCAAAAAGAAGGGGAGTTGCCTCTCCAAATGTGCAAGGATGCGAGAGAGCTATATCAGGAGGAGCTGCAGTCCATGATTCATTCAGTTTGTTGCACAAAATAAATGGAGATGTAACGGATGCAATGACAACTTTGGAGCCATTTTTTAACACATGGTCATGTTGGGGCCCCTTATTTGAGAAATTGGAGGTGCTGCAACCTCACAGGCAGATATCCCTGAATCAGTCAGTCAGGTCGGAGAAATGATTGAATTGATTGGTGCAACTTTTTCATTCTTTAAGGGAAAATCAAATCAAGTGAAATCAAAGGTGGACATGTTTGGTCCTGACTTCAACAAGTACATGTCTCCTATACACAAGGAAAATAATGAAATAAAAATAATTGAGGAATGGAAGAATGATTTGAATGCATTGCTGATAGGGTAGGAGTCCTTCCTGAATGAAGATGGTACCTTGAACATGGACAAGTTTAATCATGTCTTGTATCACATGTTCAAGGTTGAAACTGATTGTACAAAGTTTGTTGCTAACACCAAGGCTATAAATGATTCCAGATGGGATAGGCAAATAAAGAAATTGCAGAGCTTGAAGAATTTCACATGGTCAACAGAGGAGGAGGTTGCACTATGGGACAAAAGTACAAAGCCTAAGAAGAAGAAGCAAACTGTAGCGGATTTGGAGGTGATGGAGGAGGATTGAGCAACACTTGACACCTGATCAATGAGCACAAGGAGGGTAACTATCATAAAAAGGATAATGTATGTTAGCCGGTTAGGTGGTCATTATCCACATAACTACTTTTAGAAGTTACCTTGAACATCTGCAGATGAAGGTGCCACCTGTTGAAGTTTCAGAATGATTACAAAGATACTATTCGAGTTTTACTCTCCACTTTTTGTAATCATCATAACTGTTTTGGTCTTTTAGTGTCTTTTTCTTTTCCTAGCCATCCGAAGCTTGTTGCATCTGTTTCTTCCAGGATTCCAAGATGGCTAGTGAATGTTATAAATGGAAAGGCTTTATGTATTGAAAAAGGATGATGAATTTATAGCTGCAATAGAGACTTTTGGATTTTAAGGTCTCATTTTCTGGGAATTTTTTCTATTTTGGATGTATTGATACAAAGAAATGTTAACGAGAATACAATGGAATCCCTTTGCACATTTGCAAATGTCTTCTTGTGTTGATTTTTAATTCTTATGTGTTAAATTTGCAAGACATTTTTAATATATTGTTTACAAAGTAAATTGTGAAATTATTCCTGAGTTTCTTTTAAGGAAAGTGTAATTCTTAGGGTTAGTTTCAGAGGATTCATGATTTGTATGAGAATTTGATGTCTGAATGTGAGAATGAGAGGAATGATTTGCAAGGCATCTCATCTGGGTTTTGGGTGTGTTTGATTTAGAAGTTTTCTATAAATATATGTTCATTTGACTCTTTGCCCTGGGATTAGGCATTGGTCTGTTCTTAAAAGGCAGTTATCATCATCAATTTATAAATGATAAAAATATTTTGGTTTATGTTTGAATAGTATTGATGTTTAGTATTTTTATTTGATAAATACAAGTAAATTGTTGTTATCATTCCTTAAAGAAGAGAATCCTTAGGGTATACCCGCCTAAGATTAAGGCTTGAAGTGTAGGAGGATTTGATCCTCGTTAATTGGACCTTTAACTTGTCAGATTTGGAGTGGGTATGAGGATTCGAGGACATTAAGTTGTCAAATAGTTAAAATCTGTAAGAAAGAGCTCCAACAAGTTTTAAGATCTTTAATATGCAAATGTATAACTAACATTTGAGCATTTATGCTTGCTCCACATAGGTCACTTTTCCACATATACCAACAGGTGTCTCTAATATGCCTGTCTATCAACTTGCGGCTTTGAGACGCCTTTCTACATACACGCGGCTCCGTCTCCTATGAACGAGCATTTTCACCACATCCCTCGACACAACTAAATAAAAAAATGATTTGTTAATCTACCAACATTAAGAAATTAAACAAATTGCTGCAAACAAAAAGGTGAGTTTTTGAACTCACCGGATCGCTCTTATCTATTGCTCGCCATTAGCCCCTCCCTTTTTAAAGTCATGCAAAAGTCCTTTCTTTCGCGAAAATTGATAAAAATGTTTCTTTTGCCCTATTTTACTGAGGGGCACATTCTCCTACTAACTTTTCCTCTTTGCACCCCTTAGGTCCCATTTTGTTTTTCCCTCTGGGGCATCTATGTTTTCTTTTCTTTGACGCGATGCCATTTTTGACACCGCATTGAAGAGGGGCAAAATGTAGACACCTAAATTTATCCACTTAACATTAATTTAAATTTAAATTAATTAATGACCCCAAATAATATTATGGTTAATTTTTAATTAATTATATTTGTTAAATTCATGTATCTATTTAATTAAATTTATTAATTAAATAAATTCATTTCCTATCTAGTATTTAAATTAAATTTAAATACTACCCCTCCTAATGTATTAAATTTAATTTATTATATGTTTCTCTATATTCCCAGGCTTTTAAACAAATGTTTAATTTATTTATTCCTCCACATGCTTTATTTCTACTAAACCATGATTAATTAAATTAAATTAAATTAAACCTTAAACTTAACCTAGATACTATCCTACACACACCATTTTCTATCTCGTAAGTCTATTTTTTAATTAATTAAGGTTAATTAAGCTAATTTTCATCTTCCTACACAAATTAGTCCTAATTATTTGATCACACATGTGTGAACAAATAATTTAAAATTTATCTTTTAAAAAATTTGCTAAAAAATACCTAAACAAGACTTCTTACAATTTTTGATGACACCTCGTACACTTTTCCAAAGTGTGAAAATTGACTTTATCTAACACATCTCTTACACACACTTACACATGTGTACTTGGAGTACACATTGACCCTTCACATCCCAAGTTGCTCACACATGTGTGAGAAAGTCTTGGACTTTGCATGACTTATGTGTCTCCTTGGTGGCACCTATGTGGATTCCACATAGATGCCACCTCAGCCCAACCCTGTAAAATCATATAAATAGGACCCTTGCCTCAAACAAATCATCCATCATTTTGCATGTTAGAATTATTATGCTAGTTTATTATTTGAGTTGTTTTCTTGCATTTAGTGTTTATACTAACTTTTTTGGTAGTTTGTTTGCATCAATTAATGGTAGATGTATTGCATTCATGACTCTTAGATTTTAGCATTTAATACTAGAATCTTGCATTTAGTTCATTCCTACTTCTCATCTTTGCGTTGAATGCTTGAGACTAGTTCTCCATAACTAGTTCTTGAGTTTACTCAATATCACTTTCATCTAGTTTGTATTTAATATCATTCATTTATCATTTGATCAAAGTGGGATTTATACTTGTGTTGGGAGATCACACCCACAACCTCTCTAAGAGCTTAAATCAAGTAAGTCTTGTGTGCACTTTCTTCATGCTCCTGCTGTATACACCTAAAAATGGTCACCTAGACTATTAGCCCCTTTTGCTAAATCATCAATTGCTTATTCTTGATCAAATCCTAGCTCTATCATTTATTCGATTATTTTCTATGGGCTAACCATCTTATCCTAAGTCTTTATTTATTAAAAGGAATATTCCCTCCCCTTTTAATAAATAAAAAGCCCCCACCTTTCCTCTTATCCTAAGTTGCACAAATAAATCATTATTCTTATTTTATAAAAAGGGAAAAAGCACTTTTTGTCTCATATGGACACAAAAGTCAACTCTTATTTTCCTATTGGAGGATACTTGTGCACATGGATTGCTCTTCTTTCAAGCTCCACCGTTGATTAAATCTTTTGCCTCTTAATCTCCATGGTCCATTTCTCCTCATTTCCTATAAAAGAAGAGCTCTCTTCTTCATTCTAGATCCCCAACTTTTTATGCTATTGTTATGCTACAGGTTTTCTAGGTCATCTTGGAGCTTTTGGAGACATTCTTGCATCTAGGGTTTGAAGATTTGGAGCATTGTTGGCATTCATCTTGGATCTTCATCAACACTCTATCTTCTTGTCTTCATTCTTGCATCATCATGGCTTTCTTGCTTCATAGTTAGATTTCATTTCTTGCATAGTAGCTTCATTTTCATGGCATTCTTAGCTTAGATTTCCTTTATGCTTTAGATTAATTCATCTAGTTTAACTAGGAGGCTTTGTAATACTTGCATCTTTCATTTCCATAGTTTAGCTTGCATTTCCATTCTTAGCTAGCTTGCATTGCATTGCATTTCATTCTTGATTCTTGAGGATATTGGCATTCTTGCCCTTATCTTCATTGAATCTCCCATTGCATGGTTTACTAGCAAGGTTATTGGCTAAATAGCTCTAGCTGAGAGCATTCTTAAAAACCCTTGCACTCCATGCCTAGGGAGCTATGGATCGATTTGTGAGGGCTCATTCTTGAGTTTCCTTGCATGTAATGATCCATAGAAGTGTGACACATTTATAGCACACACCTGCAAGGTTATGTGAAGAGTAGAATAGGAATAATGTTAAACACAATTTTTTTGTTAGTTTTAAGATCTTTAATATGCACATGTATAACTAACATTTGAGTGTTTATGCTTGCTCCACACTAGTCACTTTTTCACATATACACCAAATTACTCTCTTCTTCCTCTATTTTAGCCCAATGATCAGTGTACTCTCCAAGTTTTGTATGTATGCTACCTATGCTAGTTCTCACAAGGCTTGATAATACCCTTTTGTCATTGTGAACAGTATGATGAACTACAACTGATTGAATATCTTGAAGGAAAGTTTAACAATGGAATGGATAATTGAAAGACAGTGATTGATGATCATCGAGCTACTAAAGTGTATGTAAGACATTAAATTAGTTAATGTATTGTCATTGATGTCAACTAGTTTTGACTGTACTTATCATGATGGTTACAAACATCTTAAGAAGGAAAAATGGTAAAGGAATGAGATATCGACATGAAGATGAGATGGACAAGAAAGATATGGACATGGTATACATTGGGTAACTTATTCATGAGTCTATGACATTATGTTAATGACTTGATTGTATTACATGATTCTATTATGTACTGAAGATCAGGACTGAACAAGTTTATGTGGTCGGTAAATGAAGATTTTTGTATACACCAAGAAAGTGTAGTGTATATCAATCATAGTATTAACTAAGCTAGTTATCACTAATGCATTCTGGTATTGACTGAGTGAAATAAATAAATGGATTTTGTAACAACTGAGTAAAGATGATGAGCTAGACAATTGTTTATGATTCTAAGGTAAATGATAATGTTTGTTATGATGATCAAACGACTGATAAAATTCTAGGATGATCAAATGAAGGAGAATGAAATGTGTTATTAACCCAACTGCCGAGGATGGTTAAAGTGGAAAAATATACCATGAAGATTAATAGGGAAAATCTATGGATGGAAATAAAATGGTTTATGATGTCTATATAAGGAGACATGAGATTCATTATTGAGTCTGGATGTTGTAGGAGATTTCGTGTAAAAATTATTGATTTCATGCAACACTGATCAACTAGTTGAAGATAGAACTGAGCAAAGTTGCAGACAACACCGAGCGACAGAGAGAAATTACCGAGCAAAACAAAGTTGGAGGAAACAAAGATATTGAATGGATTATTGATCAGAGGTATTTTTGAGCTTAGCATAGATAAAAAAATCTGCAAATCAAAGTTGTATTTGAATCATATCATTACTGTATCAGTTTAACCATTGCTATAGATAAATCTCTTAACTGAGTGAGACTTAACAGTCTTTATATTTCAATATGACATTCAATGAATATTGATTGTTTTCTTTTTGACCCCATAGTGAATGTTTGGTCAAGGAAGAACTATTAGTGATAAATCCTTTAACCAGTCACACCTCAGAGTGTGTTTTATAACCTTTAATAGGGTTGGCTCCTTACCGAGCTCACTTCATAAGAGTGAATTATTTTGGGTTACCGGTCCCAGGTGATTTTTCTCTTAACAAAGTTTCCACGTTAAAAATCTATGTGTTTTATGTATATGGATGTGTTGAATTGTTATTTTACTTTGCACATTACTATAATTGGTTAGATTGGTAAACACAATACTTAATTTACTGGTATTCGGTATATGAAGAGAAAGGCACAATTGATATTTTACTGAGTTGATTATTTGAATTGAAAGTTTTTTTATATACATCAAGGAGCATTTGGGACTGTAGGATAACTTAACTGAACTGAATCACCCCCATCTCAGTTATCTAACAATTGGTATTAGAGCATAGAGTGCTTGGAAGAAAAGTTTGAAGGACTTAAGCTAAAGATTACAAGATGTATAAGAGAGAGTTACCAAAGCTAAACAAAGACAACTTCTCGACATGAAAAAGTAGAATGAGATTGTATCTATTAGGAATTGGAGAATCTGTAATATACTATTTGGATAATGAATTCATCTTGTCTACTGGACCTTTGAATGTTGATCAGATGAGAGAAAGACATGAATGTTAGGAATAGTCCCAAGAGATAACTGAGGGGGGGGGGGGGTGGTGAATCAATTATCTACAAGATTCAATTCTTTATCCAATTAAGTATACTTAAACATAAAGCATAAACACAATGAAAGAACACATGAACACAACAACAATATTTTGGTTACAGGGAAACCCAAATAGGTAAAAACCTCGGTGGGAATTGACACCCACTAATATTCTGTACTAGTGTATTATGATCCTTGTTAGAAGATCCTTAACCTTATTAGGAGTTGCTTTACAATACATTAAGTATAGTAGACCTAGTCAAGGGTGAGAACCTGTTAGGAGTCTTTTACAATTGTCCCTATTAGGGGAGAGGACGTACTATCCAAGGGCTCACTGCTCAAAGGGGCGAAGGCTACAACCTTTTAAATAATAGGTACACACTATATCTGGATCTTGGTGAACTGCACTTTGACCTACTATTTGGATTAGTTCCAATGTATAGCACAATTACTTTACTTGGTCACATAGACCTTCCTTTGATGGTTCAACACTTTGCACACTCTGCTCTGCTCTTCTTAATCAAACATGAACCACACTCCAGCAATCAAAAATGTCTGCCTATAAATATCTTCTCTCTAAATGATATGATCAAGCCAATATGTTAGAACCACCTTGAAATCATATTAGATAAACCATAACAAACTTAGATAAACATTCTGTTGGCTCTACTATGTACGCAACACATTCTGAGACCAATTCAACAAGATAATTGTAGACACACGCTACACATTGTCGGCTCTACCAAAACAACTGGATCTTTCTCCTTAAAGCTGAATTACTTCATGTGCTCTTAACTGAACATCAATAAATCTCTTCTAAGCTTAAATCCAAGGGTGCATACCACAAAGATAGGCGCAACTCCATAACCAATAAAATCTCTGTCGGCTCTTCTGAATAAACACATGAAACTGCTACTGGAAAATAGAGACTGCATAAATTCAATTCTACTGAATATCAAACTATGCATCCATGACTAAAAAATCACTAACATGTCTTCAAAATATATCCAAGCGCGCAAGGATCCATGATAACTGTACGAACAACCATACACAGAACACTACCTGTTACTCTATCAGGAACACTACTGACACAAGCTTCTATATAACTATATGTACTAACAGTTAACCTCCGAGCCCATGATATCATGTCCATGCTACATATACTGAAAGCTTACTACATAAGACTTCCACGCATGCTACTTTCCATATGTTGTCATCAATGACAAACATATAGTCAATACTGGCCTGCTGGCAAATCTTCAACAATCACCCCCTTTGGCATGTTAATATGATTTAGAACAACAAAGAGGGGGGGGTGAATCAATTGTTCTCAGGTCCTAATGTATAAAAAAAACTTCAAATTTTTTTCTCTAAATCAGTTCTAACAACCAAAACCAATTCGGTCATCATTGATTCAATAATAGAAACATATAACATTGCAGTCCACTACCCAGCTGTATCTAACTTGTAAAACATAGAAATGTTCAAACCAAAACATTCACACAAGCATTGACACTAGGATTTATAGTGGAAACCCAATCTGGGAAAAACTACTTTGTAACATGCTACTATTATTTTCACTCTTCTGAAGTGAGCTCGGTTAAAAGCCAACCCTGTCAAAGGTTACAATACACACTATTAGGTGTGACCCGGCTAAAGGATTTCAATCCCCCTGTTAAAAGTGACCCTTGTTATAGGACTTACATACACTCCATTAGAATGCAACCTTGTTCAAAGGATTTAAACATATGACTATTAGGTCAACCTCTGTTAAAAGGATTTTGACTATTACAATGGTTAGAAAGTAGCAGCAGTAATGATTTGTAAAACATACAACTCACTTTGCAAATATCAGATCCAAATTCTGTACACAAATGCTAGTTTACTAACTTTGAAACTTTGCCATTTCCATCTTTGATCTGCTCGAAACTTTTCTTCAAGCAATCACCACACTTCTCCTTCAACCTTTTCGCTTATATAGTCAATAACATCTACTGATCTTCTAGCATCCTCTTTTCACCCATGTACACACATACCTAATGCTTAGGTTCCCTTAATACTTCCTCAATTAGGTTAACTCATCTTTTTCCTCTTAATCTCCTTTGTAGATCTTAGGGTTAGGTTAGATTCATTGAATCTACCTGCTTTATGTTCTTCAGCTCCTTTTCTAGAAACATCTCAAATCTCTTAAAGATTTATAATAAAACATTTTTCAGTGCATTTAATGCTTTCAGACAATCAATAAATAAAGTCAACATGTTTTACATAATCTAAGAATTCAACAATGTCAGCTCTAAATCTGAATTCTCTTCAAATATAAAAATGTTGATGCTCGGTCGATACTACGATCAACTACTCAGTCTTCATTTAGAAAGCTCGGTCATTACTAAAAAATGTTTCCTTGGCTTACGCTATCTTTCTTGGCAATTAACTGATGTTCAGTCTACACTAGAATTTTGCTCAGCATATACTGACTTGGTCAACACTAACATTACTCAGCTTGAACATGATTTCTCCATTTTTGCTCGGTCAAGCCTACCAGTTTAGTCTTCAATCTTACTAAGATAAATAATACATTAACTCATCATTGTACCACATAATCAAGTACACTTTGTAGTATCAAGCTAACTCAACCTTTCCTTAGGTGCTATTGTTACCATCCTTGCCTATCCCCTTAGCAACACTCAAATAGATATAGTACTTTCCTAAGTAGCAACAGTCTTACCAGTTAAGGTTTGACATCAATGACAACACAATAATTGTTTCAATTGCAGTTTCCAACAATCTCCCTCTTTGGCATTGATGGCAACACCATATGATATAATCTAAATAACACATGGATTACCACCCAATCCAAAAACTTATCCGTCCATCAGAAAAAAAAATGTAATATCCTTAGCTTCATTCTGATTCAAAATCTATAAGCCTCACTTCTGTGACCGTCAGAAATATCTAGATCTCCCTCTATCCTGATTCTTCATTTTAGTTCATCATCTCCTTACTTTTCTTTTCAGTGTCATGTGTTATTATATCATCTCAGTTCATCTCCCTCTTTGACAAAAATGCCAAAGAAGAAACTAAAACATACATCCATTAGATATAGATATTACCTGTGCAGCTCAGTGTTTCTCCCTTTGTCATCTTGCTTATGACTGTTTCCTTGTCTTTGCTCTTTTTCACAACTCTAGGCCAGTCCTAAAGTGTGACAATCTTCTGCATCAATCTGTTAAATATTCTGCTGTAGCATATTTGATGCAGTGCTTCTAGCTTAACTAGGCAGCCTCAGTTAGGGGAAGGACCCCTAATTGACTTCTCAAATACTCATGTGCTTCTTTAGGTAAAGCTTTAGTGAATATGTCTTCTAATTGTTCCTTTGTATTCACATATTCCATTTAGACTTCTTTATCTTGTACCAATTCTCTCAAGCAGTGATACTTGATTGCTATGTGCTTGGTCTTAGTATCCATCACTAGATTCTTAGAGATGTTGATAGCACTTGTGTTGTCACAGAAAATAACAATAGGTTCAGTGATTTCTTCTTTCATGCCTACCAACAATTGTTTTATCCATACCAAATTTTAACAGTTTACTACAACAGCAACATACTCAGCTTCAACAGTAGATTGGGAAATGCAATTTTGTTTCTTGCTCATCCAGGAGACTAATCTCTGTCAAGAAAGAAAGCTCCACCACTAGTACTCTTTCTGTCATCTACATTTCCTACCCAATCAACATCTATATATACTCTTAGTTCAAATCTTTCATCCTTCTTGTAATATAACCCATAGTCAACAGTCCCTTTCAAGTATCTCATAATTCTTTTCGTTACCATCATGTGTGTTTCCTTAGGATTGGTAGAGAATCTTGCCACAATCCCAACAACTAGTGCAATATCTATTCTACTATGTACAACATACTGCAATTTTCCAATCATGGATCTGTACAAAGTCTGGTTCACTTCTACAACATCATCATTCTTAGATAATTTTTGTCCAGTAGCCATAGGAGTACTCACTGGTCTAGAGTCTTCCATCCCAAAATTTTTCAGTATTTCATTAACATACTTAGACCGTGTAATGAAAATTCCTTTCTTCATCTGATATACTTGTAAACCAACAAAGAATTTGATCTCACCAAACATGCTCATTTCAAATTTAGTTTGCATTTCATTTGAAAATATTTTACACAAAGCATCTTGTTCACCAAAAATAATATCATCCACAAAATTTTTTGCCAACAGAATACCTTTACCTTCTTCATCTTTCATGTACAGATTGCTTGTGTCATTTGTTCTTGAAAATCCAATATGTATCAAGTAGTTATGCAATCTCTCATACCATGCTCTAGGAACTTGTTTTAATCCATATAGTGCTTTGTTCAGTTTGCATACCATGTGTCTTCTATTTGGATTAATAAAACCTTTTGGCTGTTCTATGTAAACTTCTTCTTCTAGTATACCATTTAAGAATGTAGACTTGACATCCATTTGATAAACCTTGAAATCTTTATAAGCAGGATATGCAAGAAGAGTTCTTACTCCTTCCAATCTAGCTACAATGGAAAATATCTCCCCATAATCTATTCCTTCTTCTTGTGCATAGCCTTTGCATACCAGCCTAGCCTTGTTCCTAGTTATTTCACCTTTTTCATTCAACTTATTCCGGAACACCCACTTTGTTCCTATAACATTTTTGTTTTCAGGTCTCGGCACCAGAGTCCAAGTATCATTCTTCTCTATCTAGTCAATCTCTTCATTCATTGCTTGTATCCACTCTTCATTTTCTAATGCCTCTCTAGTTGACTTAGGTTCAAATTCACACAGTAAACATGTTGGATCCTTTGTCTTACTTCTGGTTAGAATTCCACTATGCTTGTCTCCAATTATCTGTTTAGGCTTGTGATGTCTTCTTACATATTTTTCCAAAATAGGTTTAGCTCTTCTCTCCTCTATTACATCAGGTTCCTCAACAAGATTGTCAGATTCAACTTTTGAATGCTCGACAACCTCTTCTTAATACTCGACAACATTATCTTATCGCTCGACATGTTCTTGTTCTCTTTCGGCACTATTTTCCTGATGCTTGGCAGCATCTTCCTGTCGCTCGACATTGCTTACTTGAGACTCAACATCAGGTGCAAGTCTGTTACTTGCCTCTTCTTCTTCTTCAATATACACAAAAGATCTATAATCTTCTAGTTCTCTTTTGCTATCAACTTCATTTCTTTCTGCATACTCATCAATTTTGACATTCACACTTTCCACAATTTTGTTAGTGTTAGAGTTCAAACACTTATAAGCTTTACTTTTTGTGGAATACCCTAGGAATATGCCTTCATCACTTTTAGCATCAAACTTTCCATTCCTATTGTCTTTTAATATGTAACACTTGCTTCCAAAGATTCTAAAGTATTTAACACTCGGTGCATGCCCATGCCATAATTCATAGGGTGTTAGATTTGTACCTTTCTTGATCTGTACTCGGTGAAGAGTGTAGACAACTGTACTCATAGCTTCTTTCTAGTATTTTTGTGCCACATTCTTTTCAATCAACAATGTCCTTGCACAATCCAAGATAGATCTATTTTTTCTCTCTACTGTACCATTCTGTGGAGGTGTTCTAGGTGCAAACATCTATCTTTTGATCCCTCTATCATTGCAAAATAGATTGAATTCATTTGATGTAAATTCTCCACCTCGGTAAGATCTAAGACATTTCAGGTTCCTACCTGTCTCCTTCTCAACCTTAGCCAAATACCACTTAAAGAATTGAAAAGCGTCAGATTTTTCTTTTAGAAACATTACATGCATCATCCTGGTATGATCATCAACAAACAAGATAAAATATCTAGCACCATAGTAACTTTGTACACCCATAGGTCCACAAAGGTCAGTATGAACCAAATCTAAAATGTTTTCAGAAGTAAAGGATTTGCTCTTAAAACTTGTCTTTGTCACTTTCCCTAACGGGAATTCCTTGCACATCACATTCTCAGGTTTCTTTAATCTAGGTAGACCTCTTACTTTCTTCTTCTTACTTATTTCTACCAAATTATCAAAGTTAACATGACATAGCCTCTTATGCCATAACCAAATGTCATCAAGTTGTGCAACCATACATGCTTCTTCAGATAGGTCAAGATAGAACAAATTACCTGTAGTCTATTCTCCATAGTTCACTAGTAGCATCAAATATTTTAGCTTTCTTGTGATGAAATTCCACTCGGTAACCAGTGCTGTTGAGCTAAGAAACACTTAGAAGATTATAATTTAGACCTTCAACCCAATATGCATTTTCACAAGAGATCTTATTAGTCAGTTTAATTGAACCTTTTCCTCTAACAGGACATGGTGCATCATTACCAAATTTTACACTTTTACCTCTATAATGATGTAAGGTCTCAAACTTACTCTTGTCACCAGTCATGTGATGTGAACAACCACTATCAATAATCTATTTTTCATTCTTGTTCACATAGGAGATCAATTTAGTTTTCTCATCCTCATCAGATTCATCTTTCATTGCAACATAGACTACCTCAATTTCAAAATCATCACTACCAATGTCAATTTCTTCTTCAGCAATGTAACAAGATTTCTTACCTTTTCCTTTGTAGTCTTTGTGCCTTCAGTAGCTTCTGTCATCTCTTCTATCTTTGTGTTTGCTTTTTCTTTCTTCATCCTTATCCTTCCTATTAGGACATCTAGCAGCTATATGACCAACTTTATTACATGCAAAACATATAATAGGGAGTTTACCTTTATATTTTCCTTTTCCCCTTCTCAGTCTTCTAGCCATAAGAGCTTCTAGATCTTCAAGTTCTTCATTAGAAGTGTCACTATCACTTTCACTAATGCATCTTTCTTTTTCTTTCTTTGGCTTGTCCAGAACTAATTGTGACTTAAAAGCAGATTCAACATTTCCAATACTACCAATAGTGAAGTTATCATAGTTAGAGAGTTCAAAAGCAGTCAGCTTGCCAACCAAACTTTCCAAAGTAAGCACATTGGTAGAGTTACATCTAGATTCCTGAATAGCTGAGATCTTAATAGCATATATAGGATGCAGAGTTCTTAGTACTTTTCCAATTATAGTTTCATTATCAATAGTCCCATTTTCTCCTCTAATAGCATTCACAACATCTTTTATTCTACCACAATATTGTGCAATGTTCTCACCTTCTTGCATTCTCATTTCATCAAACTTACCTCTAAGACTCTCGGCCTTAGCTTTCAGCACATTTAGGTCACCACCATAAATCTTTGCAAGAGTGTCCCACATCTCCTTAGCACTTGTGCAATCCTCAATGTCCTCAAATTTCAGATAGCTTAGGGCAGATGCAATTTCTAGCATTGCCTGATTATGTTCTTGCTTAGCTCTCATTTCCTCGACAGGCAAAGGTGAGACAGGTGAGACATAGTCATTCTCAATGTAGTACTTTGCAGAATCACCAATACCGGCCAGATGCAGCTTCATCAAGCTTTTCCATGCAGGGAAGTTTTCCTTATTCAGCTTCGGTACCTCCTTATACATCTTGATCATTTGCTTCAAGCCCCTTTAAACTTGATTTCTGTAAACACTAATAATAAGCAACACAACTCTGATACCAATTGTTAATATGATTTAGAACAACAGAGAGGGGGGGTGAATTAGTTGTTCTCAGGTCCTGATGTATAAAACAAACTTCAAAAACTTTTCTCTAAATCAGATCTAACAACCAAAACCAACTCGGTCATCACTGATTCAATAATAGAAACATATAACATTGCAGTCCACTACCTAGCTGTATCTAACTTGTAAAACAAAGAAATGTTCAAGCCAAAACATTCACACAAGTATTGACACTAGGATTTATAGTGGAAACCCAATCTGGGAAAAACCACTTTGTAACATGCTACTATTATTTTCACTCTTCTAAAGTGAGCTCGGTTAAAAGCCAACTTTGTTAAAGGTTACAATACACACTGTTAGGTGTGACCTGATTAAATGATTTCAATCACCCTGTTAAAAGTGAGCCTTGTTATAGGACTTACATACACTCCATTAGAATGCAACCTTGTTCAAAGGATTTAAACATATGACTGTTAGGTCAACCTCTATTAAAAGGATTTTGACTATTACAATGGTTAGAAAGTAGCAGCAGTAATGATCTGTAAAATATACAACTCACTTTGCAAATATCAGATCCAAATTCCATACACAAATGCTGGTTTACTGACTTTGAAACTTTTCCATTTCCATCTTTGATTTGCTCGAAACTTTTCTTCAAGCAATTACCACACTTCTCCTTCAACCTTTTCGCTTATATAGTCAATAACATCTATTGATCTTCCAACATCCTCTTTTCACCCATGCACACACATACCTAATGCTTAGGTTCCCTTAATACTTCCTCAATTAGGTTAACTCATCTTTTTTACTCAATCTCCTTCGTAGATCTTAGGGTTAGGTTAGATTCATTGAATCTACCCGCTTTATGTTCTTCGGCTCCTTTTCTAGAAACATCTCAAATCTCTTAAAGATTTATAATAAAATATTTTTCAGTGCATTTAATGCTTTCATATAATCAATAAATAAAGTCAACATGTTTTACATAATCCAAGAATTCAACAATGTCAGCTCTAAATCTGAATTCTCTTCAAATATAAAAATGCTGATGCTCAGTCAATACTGCGATCAACTACTCGGTCTTCATGTAGAAAGCTTAGTCATTACTAAAAAATGTTTCCTCGACTTACGCTGTCTTTCTTGGCAATTAACTGATGTTCGGTCAACACTAGAATTTGGCTCAGCATATACTGACTCAGTCGACACTAACATTACTCAGCTTGAACATGATTTCTCCATTTTTGCTCGGTCAAGTCTACCAGTTTAGTCTTCAATCTTACTAAGATAAACAATACATTGTCTCATCATTGTACCACATAATCAAGTACACTTTGTAGTATCAAGATAACTCAACCTTTCCTTAGGTGCTATTGTTACCATCCTTGCCTATCCCCTTAGCAACACTCAAATAGATATAGTACTTTCCTAAGTAGCAACAATCTTACCAGTTAAGGTTTGACATCAACGACAACACAACAATTGTTTCAATTGCAGTTTCCAACATGGAATTGATGGAAACATGTGGAATGAAAAACCACCATCAACCCAAATGAACATTTCTTTTATAACATTCTCTATTTCCTCTTCAAAACTCCCCCAAAGATGAATCCTCCATCTACTGCAATATTTTCCAACATTCTCCATTTCCTCAACTGCACTGCTGTCATAACTAAATATTGCTCCGCCTTAGTATATTACTCCTCCTTTTTACTTCTATTTTTCATGACTCTATATTACTCCCCCTTTGACATCAATGGAAAAGGGTGCCAATCATTTTAAGCACCGGTACTACTCCTGAGGTAGAGTAGTCAACCTTCCATCAGTCCCTAAGGACTGATGCCTTTCCTTCTTTCTTCTAAGAAGAATCAAGGAAGGGAATTACTCCCAACTTCTCCCTGAGATACTCAAAAGTATCCTTTGGCAAGGGCTTTGTAAATATGTCTGCTAACTGATATTTATTACTCACATAGTCCAGCTTGACTTCTTTCTCTGCCACTTTCTCTCTTAGGAAGTGATACTTGATTTCAATGTGCTTTGTCTTTGCATGCATCATAGGGTTCTTCGACATATTGATAGTGCTAGTGTTATCACAGTGAATAACAATAGGATAATCAATCTAAATTCCAAAATCATTAATCATCTGCTTAATCCAAATAATTGTAGAACAATTCAAGGCTGCTGCAACATATTCCACTTCTGTTGTTGACTGAGAAATACAATTTTGTTTCTTGCTTGTCCAAGTGACAAGTCTATCACCAAGAAACACTTCTCCACCTGATGTACTCTTTCTATCATCAATGCATCCTGCCCAATCTGCATCTGTGTACACATGAAGCTTAACATTATGTGAATTAGGATACCATAGACCATAGTCTATAGTGCCTTGCAAGTATTTGAATATCCTTTTTAATACCATGAGGTGACTTTGTTTAGGCTTTGTTGAAAATCTTCCAACTATGCCAACTGCATTGGAAATATCAGGTCTAGTCTAAGTAAGATAACTAAGTTTTCCAATCATAGACTTGTACATAGTTATATCTACTGCTAGTGAGTCATCTTCTTTTGTAATCTTGCATCCAGTAATCATAGGAGTCCCTATTGGCTTGCAATCATCCATCTTGAATTTCTTTAATATTTCCTTCACATACTTGGATTGGTTAATGAAAATACCTTTCTCTGTCTACTGCACATTCAATCCCAAAAAGTATTTGATAGGACCAATCATACTCATCTCAAATTCATTTTTCATCTCCTTGGAAAATTCAGCACTAAGTTTGTCATTACCTCCAAAGATAATGTCATCAACAAATATAGCTACAAGTAATAAACCTTCAAATGTCTCTCTTATGAATAGATTAAAGTCTGCTGCTCCTTTCTTGAATCTGATCTTTGTTAAATATCCATCTAGTCTCTCATACCATGCTCTTGGGGCTTGCTTAAGTCCATAGAGGGCCTTCTTCAATCTGCATACCATATCAGGTTTGTCTGATAAGGTGAATCCTTCTAGCTGCTCAATGTATACTTTTTCTTTCAAGTCTCCATTTAGGAATGCTGACTTGACATTTATTTGATAAACTTTGAATTTTTTGACTGTAGCATAAGCTAGAAACAACTTAATAGCTTCTAATCTTCTCACATGTGCAAAAGTTTCTAAATAATCAATGCCTTCTCTTTGTGCATACCCTTTACATACTAATCTTGCTTTTTTTCTTACTATTGTACCATCTTCATTCATCTTGTTTATGAATATCTACTTTGTTCCAATCACATTCTTATCACTAGGTCTTGGGACTAGTTCCCAAGTGTCATTCTTAGTAATCTAATCTAGTTCTTCTTTCATAGCATCATTTCAATCTAAATCATTACAAGAATCTTCAACACTTAAAGGTTCAATCTGAGATAGTAAACATACCGCTTCATTGTTAGCTGAGTTCTTTGCTTGTGATCTTGTTAAGACTTTGCCACTCTGATCTCCAATGATGTCTTTCTTGGAATGGTTTCTAGATGTAAACTTTGGAACCTTAGTTGATATTGGCTTATCAGTCTTAGGAGTTTCTTCTTCACTTGTCTCAGGGTCATTGAACAACACATCAATGTTGTCAAACATTTCTTCAATAACTGTCTCACTAGTGGAGGGTCTAGGTTCTTCTTCAATCATGGGTGAGTAATCATGATATCTTTCTTGAACCATGAAATTTTCATCAATCTTAACATGAGCACTTTCAATGATCTTTTTCAATCTTAAATTGAAACATCTATAAGCTTTACTTTTAGTAGAGTAACCAAGGAAAATACCTTCATCACTTCTTGCATCAAACTTTCCTACTGCTTCATCCCTCTTGATGTAACACTTGCTTCCAAATATTCTAAAGTATTTTATTGTGGTAACATTACCAAACCATAGCTCATATGGTGTTTTGTCAATGCTAGGCCTCAATTGAATTCTATTGATGGTGTAGACTGCTGTATTGACTACATCTCTCCAATAGGTGTGTGCAACTTTTCCTTCAATCATGATAGTGCACACTGTATCAAGGATGATCCTATTCCTTCTCTTTGCAATTCCATTTTGCTGAGGGGTTCTAGGTGCACTCAAATGTCTCTTTATGCCATATTCTTTGTAGTACTCATAGAATCTATTAGAGGTGAATTCTCCTCCTCTATCCGATCTTAGACATTTTATCTCTAGTCTAGATTCATTCTTAACCTTAGCTTTGAATATTTTGAACTTCTCAAATGCTTCTAACTTATCTTTTAAGAACGCAACCCACATCATCCTAGTATAATCATCAAAAAACAAAATGAAATACCTTTCTCCATAGTATGATCTTGTTTGAGTTGGACCACATAGGCCAGTATGAATTAGATCCAACTTGTTCTTTGTTGAATTGTGCTTGCTCCTGAATGAATTTCTCACATGCTTTCCCATCACACATTCCCTGCATATAGTATCAACTGGCTTTGCTATGCTAGGTAGATCTCTTACTACCTTTACATTTCTTATCTTTACTATGTTATCAAAATTGATATGACATAGTCTTTTATGCCACAACCAACTGTCATCAACTTTAGCAACAAAGCAACTTTCTTCTGAATTGAGTTGGAAAACATTACCTCTTGTCTTTGAGCCTGATGCAATCATAACACCATCCTTGTTGTTAATGATGCATTTGACATCTTTGAACTCCAACTGATAGCCTTTTCAAAGTAACTATCCAACACTGAGAAGGTTATGTTTCAAACCATCAACATAGAGAACATCATCAGTACTGTTCTTTCCATCCAAGGTGATGGTTCCTCTACCAACTATGGGTTTAGGAGTGTTGTCCCCAAATCTAACCATGCCACCATTGTATTTGTCTAGATGAACAAATATGTTCTTATCACCTGTCATGTGATGTGAACAACCACTATCTATAATCCAGTCTGTCCTTATATTTTCTTGGGAAATTAATGCTAGCTCTTGTTCCTCTTTCTCATCTTTGTGATTCGTCTTATCATTCATTTTGTCTACCATAGCAATGAATCCAATTTATTCTTCTCCCGATTCATCATCTAAAACTCCATATCCAACATAGTAATGTTCCTTAGAGTACTTAGGTTTGTAATCCTTTTTGAACTTTCTAGCTCTAGTAGGACACTTAGATGCAAAGTGACCGATCTTATTACATGAAAAGAACTTAAATGGTAACTGACCTTCATATTTTCCTTTTCCTTTCTTTTCTCTTTTGGAAATCATAGTAATAAAATCATCTAAAGTTTTCTCTTCATCATCATCATCATCAAAATTACCAGAAGTGTTTGCAGATTTCTTACCATGAACTGTTGCTTTGAAGGTTGTCTCACTCTTTGGTTCTGTCTTCAATCTTGAAATCTCAAAAGCTAAGATTTTACTGATCAAGGTCTCTCTCTTGAAATTAGATGTAAGCTGCATGGTCTCATCAAGGATGTTGATTTTGTTTTCATATTATGGAGTGAGAGTAGTCATCAGATTGTCCATAATATCTTCCTCTAAGATCTCTCCACCATTGTTCTTGATTCCATTAACTGCTTCATTGATCCTTTGATTATAGGCTCTGATATTTTCTTCAAGAAACATCTCTAATGCATTGTATCTTTTCTTCCATGTTTTTTTGCACGCATCCTTTGCTTATTTTTCACCTTCAAACATGTCTTCTAGGTGCTTCCGTATCTTATGGGCTGTGTCTACTTTCTTTATCTCTAAAAATTCACTATCAGATAGGGCACTGATAAGGGCTTCTTTAGCTATAGCATTTTGATGAAATAATTCCTTTTTCCTTTTAGTAGCATCAACCTTTCCAAGATCTTCTAGGGTAGGAATCTTGGCTACTTTGATAGTCACATCAAAAACTTCAAAAGCAATGCACTGCAAATGAGTCACCATCTTGTTCTTCCAATCAAGATAATTCTCTCCATCAAACTTAGGACTTTCTTTTCTGAAGTATGCCATCTGATCAACCTCAAGCTGTTAAAATTTCTCTCTGAGGCACTTGGCTCTAATACCAATTGTTAGGAATATTCCCAAGAGATAACTAAGAGGGGGGGGGGGGGGTGAATCAGTTATCTACAAGATTCAATTCTTTATCCAATTAAGTATACTTAAACATAAAGCATAAACACAATGAAAGAACACATGAACACAACACCAATATTTTGGTTACGAAGTTCAACCCAAATAGGTAAAAAATCTGGTGGGAATTGACACCCACTAATATTCTATACTAGTGTATTATGATCCTTGTTAGAAGATCCTTAACCCTGTTAGGAGTTGCTTTACAATATATTAAGTACAATAGACCTGGTCAAGGGTCAGACCCTGTTATGAGTCTTTTACAATTTTCCCTGTTAGGGAAGAGGATGCACTATCCAAGAGCTCACTGCTCAAAGGGGAAAATGATACAACCTTTTGAATAATAGATACACACTATATCTGGATCTTGGTGAACTGCACTTTGACCTGCTATCTGGATCAGTTCCAATGTATAGCACAATTACTTTACTTGGTCACATAGACCTTCCTCTGATGGTTCAACACTTCACACACTCTGCTCTGCTCTTCTTAATCAACCATGAACCACACTCCAACAATAAAAAATGACTGCCTATAAATATCTTCCCTCTAAATGATATGATCAAGTCAGCTTGTTAGAACCACCTTGAAATTATATTAGAGAAACCATAACAAACTTTGATAAACATTCTGTCAACTCTACTATGCACGCAACACATTCTAGGACTTGTTTAATAAGATGATTCATTTCATAAGAAGCATCTTATTTGTTTCCTTGAAGAAAAGAGGGGGCTTGAGATATTTTTTCTCTCAAAGAAAAGAGGGGACTCAAGACTAAATTGTGACCCTGAAGAAAATAGGTGGATTGGTATCCCATCAAGGAGCAATGAAAAAGATCTTTGCGGGTGCACAAGTGGTGTATTCACATTTGGCTGGTTAGTTTTTGAGCACTTGGAGAGGCATTCATCAAACTTGAAAGAGATGTGGACTTTTAGAGAAAAGGTTGTATCATGTGCAGGTTTGTGGTTAGTGATTTATTTAGCAAAGACAAGATTGCATCCACAAAACTTGAGGAGGTGTTAGACACACTTGGAGGAGATGTGAGCTTTCAGAGGAAAGGAATATCATGTGCAAAAATGGAGAAGGCATTAAACACACACTTGGAGGAGATGTCAAATTTAAGAGGAAATGTATCTCATTATGTGTTGGGGGTGGAAATTTTTTATGTTCTCTCATGTTGTGCAAATGGTTGCAAGTTCTACAGTTAGGAGATCCATTGATGCAGTGAAGTTTGGTGTTTCCTAGAGGTTCTATAGTCAAGAGATCTATTATTGTAGTTAGTCGGTGTTTCTTAGAGGTTCTATAGTCAAGAGATCCATTATTGCAGTCAATCGGTGTTTCTTGGGTGAGTCAGGAGGATTGGTGATTTGTCACTTCATCAACATCTCTAGAAGGGTTGGGTTCAAAACCCTTGGAATGTTCCACTCTTGTATGGATTAATTAAATAAGGGAGGAATGTTGTTGTATTAAATTTTTATATAGGAGGTTAGTTTTTATGTTTAAAAATAAATAAATAAGTTTAATAAAATAAATGTTAATTTCTAGGAAGTTACTTTCCTGTTAAGGTTTTTTTGGTAGTTTTATAGCTGAAAGTAAGGCTTTATAAAACCCATGATAGAGCAATGTATGATCATTTGATTGAATCAAATGAATATCTATTTACATATTTTTTTAAATCTGTAGCAATGACTAGATTGCTATGTTTTTAGTCTTCAATTAATAGTGGAAGCTAGAATGAAACTTTGTTTCTATTTGCCATTTTGACATTTCCTGGTGTTGATGTATGTAGCATTAGTCAGATAAAACTAATTATATATAATAAATTATGAGAAATGATACATACATACATACATACATACATACATACATACATACATACATACATACATACATACATACATACATACATACATACATACATACATACATACATACATACATACATATATATATATATATATATATATATATATATATATATATATATATATATATATATATATATATATATATATATATATATATATATATATATATATATATATATATATATATATATATATATATATATATAGACACACACACACACACATGTGTGTGTGTGTATTGATGTAGGAGCATCTTGGGTTCTTGGCAATCCTGTGTCACCAAAAAGATGTTTGCTATTTTCTATGTTGTTCGGTTTCCTTTGATTACCAAGTTTGGTTGGTAGTCTCTGCGTTGGTCGGTTTCCTTTAATTATCGAGTTCAGTCGGTAGTCTTTGTGTTGGTCAGTTTGCTCTTATCCCAAATTGGTTGGTTGCTTCGATTGCCGAGTTCGGTTGATAATTCCCTGGCGCTCAGTTTTGCTTTGCTGTTGGTCGGTTATCTCTGCTTATCGACGGGTTTTATTTTGTTCCCTGTTGGGCTGATGCGTGCATTTATCAAGGGTCACATAATTAATGTTGGTATCTATTATTGGGAAGCAGGTGGTCCTTAATCTGACCATTACTTCCATTGTTTGCGGATCTGAAGGCCGACTTAGTTTGGTAGACTCTTATATAAATTTAGTGTCTGTGTTTAGAGTTAGAAGGGTGAGAGATCAAGAAGTTAGAAGTTGGAATTTGATGGTTCCTCACATGTTTGGGGACTTCTGAATTTATTGTAATATCTGGCCTAAATCAGGAAGGCCTTACAGCCCGACATGTATACTGTTTGTTGATGAAATTTAATGAAGATCTTGCTTTCTCCCTCTCACTTTCTGGTGTTTTGCTTCTGCATTGTGTGTTGAAGGCTTGGAAAATTAGGGTGAGCCATAGCTTTGGCCCCTCATGATCCTTACCTTTCATCAAGTGGTATCAGAGTGAGGTTAGATTCTTGATCTAGGTTTGTGGATCTAGGTTTGCAGGAACTTCTTGAAACCTTAGTTGATTTGTTGTGGGGTAGCAGATTGTGATTTGACTTGCAATTGTAGAAGGTTGTCAAGATGGTTTGTGGGAGGTGAGATGTAGATCCAGGCTTGGCAGAGATGGTAAGGCAGATTGCTGCTAGATTAGATGCAGTAGAGATAGCCCAAAGAAGAGGCAGACATCTTGAAGATGTTAGTGATGATGAGGTCGAAGAAGAACATGCTAATGCAGAACCTACACCTATTATGGATCATGGTGAAGAGAGATTCCTGAAAGCTTTGACAAGTTTGAAATCGACACCACACTTTAATCCTCCTGATTATAGTGGAAAATTAGACTTTGATGAATTGATGGACTGGATCACTGAGATGGAAAAATACTTTGAATATGAAAGTATCCCTAAAGACAAAATGGTGAAGATTGCAAGCACTAAGTTGAAAGGACATGCATCCCTGTGGTGGGAACATCTACAATTGGATAGGAAAAGGAAAGGCAAAGATAAGATCACAGTATGGAGTAAGATGGTCAATAAGTTGAAAAGAAAATTCTTACCCTGTGACTATTAGATTAACCTAATTTAGCAAATGCAAAGCCTGAGATAGAATGATAGCTTGGTAAAGGATTATACTGAGGAATTTTACAAATTGGATATCAGATCTGGTCATGATGAAGATGATATTGAAAGGATTGGCAGATACCTGAATGGTTTGAGAAACTCTATCCAAGAAGAAATCAACATGATTAAGTTGGAAAGTATTGAAGAGGCTTATCAATTTGCTTTGAAAGCCAAGGAGAAACTAAACAAAAGACATGAACAAAGGAAAAGAGGTCGAGGTGGTAGATTCCATAGAGGAAGAGGTAGATCCAATGGTGAAAATAGTAGATTTGAACTTGATAAAACAAACCTGGACAAAGGTAAGACCGAGTGGAAAGGTGAAAGTTCATCTAGAGGCAGAGGTAGTAGCTACCAAGGTGGTTATAATAGAGGAAATTTTTGAGGAACTTGTTACAATTGTGGAGACGAAGGGCACAGATCCTTTGAATGTACACATGCAAGCAAGAAGGCTAGTAGTAGTAGAAATGCTGTAGTGCAAGAAGAATCATCGAATGAACCTGAAAAGGAAAGTAACCTAATGGGAAGGAGAGCACTATGGAATGAAAGAAAGAAGGAAGATCTGGTAAGGAAAAGTTTTTTGAAGACAAGATGTAGATTTGCTGACAAAGTGTGGAAAGTAATCATTGATAGTGGTAGCTTGGAGAATCTGGCATCTGAAGAGATGGTCGGTAAATTGTAGTTGGAAAGACTGAAGCATCCGAAACCCTATCAAATTTCATGGATCAAAGATGAGCATACTCTCCTGGTAAGTGAACAATGTTATGTGAATTTGAAAATAGGGGAATACTATGATAAGGTGTTGTGTGATGTAATGCCGATGGATTGTTGTCATATTTTGTTGGGTAGACCTTGGCAATATGATAGACATGCTATATATGATGGAAGATTGCATAAGTATTCTATTGTGGCTAATGGAAAGAAACAAATCTTGTTGCCATTGATGGAAGAATCTGTTTGTAATATCTGTACATCTATGAAAGTTTGTTTGATGGAAGGAAGAAAGTTTGTCAGTTCTTTGAAGAAGGATGATGTATGTTTTGCTGTAATCCCTAACAAATTGAGTAAGAAAATGGAAGATAATATTCCTGAGGAGATTGATAAGTTACTCACTGAGTATGGAGAAATCATTTCTGATAATGTACCTGATGGTTTGCCACCAAAGAGAAGTATAGATCATTGTATGTATTTAATCCCTGGAGCTAGTTTACCAAATAAGGCACCTCATCGGTTAACACCTATCGAGAATCAAGAATTGAACCAACAAATTCAAGAATTGTTGGATACAGGTTTGATCAGAGAAAGTTTAAGTCCTTGTGCGGTACCTGCTGTATTGGTACCTAAGAAGAATGGAGAATGGAGAATGTGCACTGATTCCAAAGCAATCAATAAGATAACAGTGAACTATAGGTTTCTTATACCGAGGATGGATGACATAATGGATAGTTTGACTGGAGCAAAGTATTTCACAAAGATTGATTTGAAAAGTGGATATCATCAGATTAGAATCAGAGAAGGTGATGAGTGGAAGACTGCTTTCAAGATGAAAGAAGATTTGTATGAGTGGTTGGTTATGCCTTTTGGCTTAAATAATGCACTGAGTACTTTTATGAGGTTGATGAATGAAGTTTTGAAGAAATTCTTGGGTAAGTTTGTGATTGTATATCTTGATGATATTATGATATTTAGTAAGAATAGAGAAGAACATTTGTTGCATGTTAGACAAGTTTTGCAGAGGTTGAAAGAGGAAAAGTTGTTGATAAATCTAAAAAATTGTTCATTCATGAAAGAAGAAATTATGTATTTGGGACTTGTTATTTCAGCTGATGGATTGAAGATGGATCCTGAAAAGGTTGAAGCCATTTTGAATTGGCCTACACCTGTGAATGCTAGTGAGGTAAGATCATTTCATGGATTGGCAAGTTTTTACCGAAAGTTCATAAGGAATTTCAGTTCAATTTGTAATGCTATGACTGAGACTATGAGAGGAGACAAAAGAGAATTCAAGTGGACACATGGAGCTGATAAGAGTTTCCAAGCATTGAAGTAGAAGGTTGCCGAATTACTTGTTTTGGCATTACCTGATTTCAATAAAGTATTTCAAGTGGAATGTGATGCAAGTGGAAGTGCAATTGGAGTTGTGTTAAGTCAAGAAGGTAAACCTGTGGCTTTCTTTAGTGAAAAGTTGAATGATGCTAGAAGGAAATATTCTGTGTATGATCAAGAATTCTATGCTATTGTTCAAGCACTGAAGAAATGGAGACATTATTTGATACCGAGTGAATTTGTGTTGTATACTGATCATAAGGCTTTACAGTATTTGGGTAATCAAAATAAGTTGAATTAGAGACATATGAAATGGGTTGAGTATTTGCAAAGTTACACATTTGTGATAAAACATAAGAGTGGAGTCACTAACCGAGTTGCTGATGCATTGAGTAGGAGAAGATCTTTGATGACTGAGATGAAAATTCAAGTTCTTGGTTTTGATGAGATGAAAGATTTGTATGAAAATGACCCTGATTTTTCTGAGCCATGGAGAAAGTGTAGAGCACCTTTACAAGATCAACATGATACCAAATGGGATGAATATTTTATTCAGGAAGATATGTTGTTTAAAGGTATTCATCTGTGTATACCAAGAGGAGTAATGAGAACTAATCTGATAAAAGAGAAACATAGTAGTGGTTTGGCTGGACATTTTGGCATTGATAAAACCTAGAATTTGTTGAAGGAAAAGTACTTTTGGCCGCAGTTGTATAAGGATGTTCAAAAATTTGTGAGAAGTTGTGGAATTTGTCAAGTTGCAAAAGGAGTAAGTCAGAATACTGGTTTATATACACCGATTGATGTACTTGAGAAACCTTGGCCTGATATCAGTATGGATTTTGTTCTTGGCTTACCAAAGATAGTAAGAGGTAATGATTCTATATTTGTGGTTGTGGATAGATTTTCTAAAATGGCACATTTCATACCTTGTAGAAAAACATTAGATGTAGTGAATGTAGCAGACCTTTTCTTTAAGGAAATTGTGAGATTACATGGGTTACCGAGGAGTATTATCTCTGACCGAGATAGCAAGTTTGTTGGATATTTTTAGAAAACACTTTGGAAGAAATTTGGTACCGAGTTGAAATACAGTTCTACATTTCATCCACAAACCGATGGATAGACTGAAGTTGTAAACAAAAGTTTGGGTAATCTTTTGAGATGTTTAGTAGGAGACACACCAGGCAATTGGGATTCTGTGTTGGCACAAGCTGAGTTTGCGTACAATAATTCAATGAATAGGAGTATAGGAAGAACACCATTTGAGATTGTGAGTGACATACAACCGAGAAAAATATCTGACTTGAGAGACATTGAGGATGAAAACAAGAAAAGTGTTGAAGGAGTGAAATTTGCTGAGTACATGAAGACATTGCATGAAGAAGTGAAGCTGAAGTTGGAAAACAATAATTAGAAATATAAAGATAGAGCTGATAGATCAAGAAGACATAAGATTTTTGATGTTGATGATAAAGTGATGGTTCATTTAAAGAAAGGTCGATTTCCTGTTGGAACTTATGGGAAGCTGAAGATGAAGAAGTTTGGACCTTGCAGAATATTGAGAAAATTTGACAGTGGAAATGCATATGAGATTGAGTTACCTGATGACATGGACATATCACCAATTTTTAACATTGCTGATTTGTATGAATATTATGAATCTGATGAAGAAATGACAATACTGATAGAATATCTTAAGAAACAGAAAGAGGAAGTTGAACAGATTTTGAAAGAAAGAGTTGGCAAAAGCACAAGAGGAAAACAATACATGGAATATCTGGTAAAATGGAAGAATAGACCTATGGAAGACAGTTCATGGATTTCTCAGTCTGAGTTGGACGCAGCTCGGATCATATCTGCTGGATGATTCTATGAATGATTCAAAACAACCCTAGGTGTCTGATGTAGGAACATCTTGGGTTCTTGGCAATCCTGTGTCACCAAAAAGATGTTTGCTATTTTTTGTGTTGTTTGGTTTCCTTTGATTACCAAGTTCAGTTGGTAGTCTCTGCGTTGGTCGGTTTCCTTTAATTACTGAGTTTGGTTGGTAGTCTTTGCGTTGGTCGGTTTCCTTTAATTACTGAGTTTGGTTGGTAGTCTTTGCGTTGGTCAGTTTGCTCTTATCCCAAGTTGGTTGGTTGCTTCGATTGTTGAGTTCGATCGGTAATTCCCTGGTGCTCAATTTTGCTTTGCTGCTGGTCGGTTATCTCTGCTTACCGACAGGTTTTATTTTGTTCCCTGTTGGGCCGACGCATGCATTTATCAAGGGTCACAGAATTAATGCTGGTATCCGTTATTGGGAAGCAGGTGGTCCTTAATCTAACTATTACTTCCGTTGTTTGCAGATCTGAAGGCCGACTCAGTTCGGTAGACTCTTGTATAAATTTAGTGTTTGTGTTTAGAGTTAGAAGGGTGAGAGATCAAGAAGTTAGAAGTTAGAATTTGATGGATCCTCACATGTTTGGGGACTTATGAATTTATTGTAATATCTAGCCTAAACTAGGAAGGCCTTACAGCCTGGCATGTATACTGTTTGTTGATGAAATTTAATGAAGATCTTGCTTTCTCCCTCTCACTTTCTGGTGTTATATATATATATATATATATATATATATATATATATATATATATATATATATAATGTTAATCATTTATTTATTATTATAATGACTATATAGTTAATTAATAAGTTATATTAATGAATAGACATGTTCCATGAAGTGACATGTTCTCTTCTTGTCTTTACCATCTATATTCAAGAACATACTTTTACGACAGTGCTATTACATTTGTAGCGATTTGAAACTCCATATATATCAAGCCAGATTGCAATTGTGAAAAAGAAATGATATGGAGGAGATTTCATACTAAGAGAGGGATCTTTGTTTCATGAATGAGAAAATTAGTTATCAGAGGATGTATGTATCATAAGACATATAGAGTTCATCAGAAGGCATGAAAGGCATGAAATGTGTTGGATCATAGATCGTCAATGTCTTTAAATGTTCGGAGATCTTTGAAATAAAATTGCCAATGCCAAAGTTGTATATGGCTAAAGATGACACTAATGAAATCTCTCTCTCGATGTCACAGAGCTAGTGATTGATGATGTTGCCAGAAAATGACTGAGCAAGTGACAATCCTGGAGAAGTAAATTCTCACAGGAAGATTCACATTAATGGTTGTGATATATTGGAGGATTGCGATTCTAGGTAAAGGTTGAGGCATATAGCTAGTGGGAGATGATCAAATCAACGTCCTTTGAAATCGTTGATATAAAGCCATTCTTGAGTAGTTCCAGGTTATCAAGTTCATGTCAAAATTTTTAAGCTTATAATTACCCAGTACATTATTTCAAGACATGTTCACTCACTATATACTTGCAACTCGTAAAACTTGGATTTCAACATGGACCTAACTAAACCCAATAAGCTGGGCACCTTTCTTTAGAGCCGTGTAATCCATTGTGGATTGATTTGGAATCCGAAGCTTATATACTCTTGGTGTGAGATTTCAGCTCTTCACCTTGGCGTGAAGACATACATCATTCTTAATGTGGGTATATCATATTTCCTGGCACGGGTTTCTTAATCCTTGATGCGAGTTTGGAGTGATTCTTGGGTTAATGGAATGAGGCTTTCCAAATCTCTGGCATGGCTTCAATCTTTACAGGAGTGTATTATTCCCACCTAGCATGGTCGTATGAATGTTGGTGTGAATATAACATACCATTAAACTTGGTGTGTGAGTGTATCTACATCTTGGTGTGAAAGGTTGAGAGTTTTTAGCTAGGTCATGGTTTTTGCACAACTCTAAGCTAGACATGAAGCTTCCATACTCTTAGTTGGACGTTTCTATTTTAAATTGAAGAGATCATTGAGTTTTCTACATACATTGAGTTGAGGTTTGAGTGAGAAATCTGCATTGGAGGGCACCATTCCTTTTGAGGATGTGGAATTGATGTATGCTGTTCGCTATTTAATATTATTCAAGGCTAGACTTACATGCTTCTCTTCTGGGTGTACTATGTAATGCCAGGGATTGATTTTCAATTTTGTGAACTCTTTTGGACCAACATACATAATTAATCATTATTGCTAGTGGATGATATTCCATTTCATTTCATGAATGTCAAAAACAAGTGATGGGAATGGATCAAGCACAGAGTGAAGACCAGTCTAAAGCCATTTGATATTTCAGAAGCATGATCAATGGAAGGAACATTTAGAGAGTGGATAGTCATTAAAATTGGAGGAACAAGTTATAATTATCAAAACAATTATGATCAACAATAGTGGTGATTATTATTATTGTCAAGTAGCATTGCCTAGTTTCTTATGTTGTCTATAATCACTTAACGATATGTTGGGACTGGTGACTCGGGTTGAGATTACTTTCTATGAGTAGAAGAGTCGACCATGTAACTATATACATACATAGTAAGTATGCGATAGTTTCTACTAGTTGGGGATAAGGAACTATGTCTGAAGGTTGACATATATACATCTTATAGTTGCTCAATAATTGTTGAATTAAATGCAAAAGAGTTGAACCAAATGCAGCCTCATATCCCATTGAGCTTGCAATATAAGTGATGTATTTAAAAAGAATTGCTGGTGATTGAAGTCTAGGGTGTGGCGTGTAGCTATGGTTGTGTGTCTCTACTCCAGGGACCGAGTATTTATACTTTGTTGTAACTTACTCAACATCTTAGTTCTATGAAGGTGGTACAATGAGACCAATTGAAACAGAGATTGGACGATGGAATTGCAACTCACTCGTAACAGAGTAATATAGTGGAAATTTCTAAACGAGAGATACAAATGAGAAGGATTGTCGAGGAATATTGGAGGGTTAGGTTGGCATTGGAACTAAGGGCCCATTTGGTGCATGGAATTAACTTATTCAAAATAGGCCTATTCTAGAATAAGGACCTATTCTCAGATTAATTAATCCTCAAAGAGAAAGCTGGAATAAGGTTTGGAACTGTTTGGTGCACCTAGAATATGGCTGGGAATTAATCTATTTTGCGTTTGGATCCCATAATGTGGAATTTGAATAAGGATTCAATATTTTCTAAAGTTTGAAGTTCAACACTAAAAATATTTTGGCCTTGAGTATAGTAATCGGAAAATATTTGATTATTGGAGGTATTCTATTGGACGACATGTAATCTTTAAAGCATAGATATCATAAGGAAGAGAAATTGTAGATCACTCACTTCCAATTCATAGGGCTTGCAGCATGATACCAGATTATTGTTGTGGCTCATACCAATGATAAATTAAAGAAGTCACATTAATAATAGCAGGAGTTAATATTGGTTCAAAGGCTTTCTAAGGAAGTTTTGGTTATACGACACTACTGGAAATTATTGTCTGCATTCTATCTTCTTACGAATGAATTTTTTTAATCACAAAAGCCACATAGAACATATTGGAGCCATATTAAATTCATAGCCATTATATTGGTGGTGGATTTGGGAATACAAATCTTTTATATTGTTTCCTCTAACTAAACCTGCATCTTGCTAGTGTTGAATGGGAGTAGAACGAGTTTGGTGGAGACTTCCCTAAAGAGTAGTTCAAGTACTTACTGAGAAAAATTGTTGAATTGATTCAACTGCGCATTGGCACCTCAAATATATTGCTGAACTGCTCTTTAGAAAACCCTATGCATAGATGCCAACAGAAGGATGTCACAATTTGCAGAAAACCCTACGCATTTTTTTATCAAAAAACCCAACCCATAGAAAACGCACAGACCCGACGAGAAAGTAAATTTTGATGTAATTTTCAATTCTCGAATAGCCTTATTCTGGAATAAAATGAATTCCAGCTTTTTTTAGGAATTACTTTATCCATGCATTGGCCAAAAAATGGGAATAACTTTTTCAATTCATGAATTAAAAAAGTGGCCACAAACAGTGAATAAACTTATTCCAGCATTCAATAATGCTTATTCAAGGTTAATTCTAGACAAGATTATGAGTGGCTCAGACAACTTTTATTGTGTGGGATGATTAAAGAGTTAATAAAACTGAATGCCGTGATTACCAAACAAGAATTTCACGTCAGATACCACTCGGCCATCCTTGGGAGCAAGTAGGCTGGTGTACATTGGTCACAGTTGGTCAAAAAAGTATCGATTCAATAATACATGGTTATGGTGCAAGACGTCTTGTCCATTCCTAGAAGAGAGTCAAGCACGTTGGGATAAACACAACGCTTTTCAACTATGCATATTGAGCAAAATCAATCCAGCATATGAGGAAGAGACAAGGGATGACATATCATTGACATTGTGGGACAATCTCAGTTTTTAGTGTATCACAAGTGGATGAACACAAAGGTTGTATTATTGGGGGAGTCCTGAGTGAATATTAGTGGTATGTCATTTTGTGAAAATTGTAAAATTCTAGTAAAATCCACGAAGTCAACAAATAAATTGAACAATAGGTTGCCTGAGGAAGTTATCCACAGATGAGTCCAATGAAGGATGACCTCCATATCTTTGTTGTATCATTTTTTTCAGACAACCAAATGCAATTGTACCTGTGTTAGAATATTCATTGATGTTGTCACCAAAGAGTTCTGTTGGTCATGAGCTTTGTGTAGTTAATAACATATCATACATTCTTTGATGGGTATTGTCTATAATTAGACATAATTTACACATGGCTTGCATCTATCATTTGTCTTTGTGGGAATCCTGCAATCACATCCCAACATACAACTGTATTAAGCCATATCCACATTATGTGATGCAGTCAAGCCCAGAGAATCCAATTAAGGGCTGTCCAAACTTGCAACCAACCCAAAATACAATGGAATTACATAGCAATAACACTAGATTTGAGATAAAACACATTTCTTATTCATCAACAACTGATTACATGTAATGTGTTGGGCTGTAAGGCCTTCCCGGTTATGGACAAATACACAAAAAAAAATAGTTCTACAAGATCTTGCAAGATCTAATTACATCTCTCAGCTAGTCTAAGTCTACAACATGATAGGACACTCCAAGAAAGATCTAAACTTGTGCACACAGGCCACCAAGAAATCTTCTTGTGTCTAAGCTCGCAAGCTACTAACTTTTCTATCTTTCTATCTAGATCCAACCGATGCTAGATCTCTCTAATTCCCACTCCCTAAACAACTACCCAAACAACCTCTTAAATACTAATTCCTAGCCACAAGTTGGCTTTACAAAGTATACAAATATTAAATGCAAACATCAGTCGGCTCTCAAATAGCCTTACAATAAATAAAATCATCCAAGTCAACTTCTAGATCCACATAGAAGAATACAACACCCCAGATCTAGGTCCCCACGTGTCCAATGGTCAATCCATAACTCAAGGATCATGACCCAAACTAAATGCACTAGTCAGCCAAGCCGATCCATCCAAACAATAAAGTTGGTAAGACCGTCTACCGAGGAGTAGAGAAATAACTAAGTGCCAGTGAACCGACCATGCCAAGCATGACCGAGCAACACAATTATCACCGAGTGCCAAGGAAATCGCTGCCTTCAATTATCAAGTGTTTTTCAGAGATCGAGCACCTCGGTAAACACTAAAACTGAGCAACTAGACTCCACAACTGAGCAAATACTCCACCAAACTAAGATCAAAACTACCAATCTACCTTTCAAAACAAACATATTTTTGGTTGATACAGGATTGCCAAGAATCGTAAGATGCTCCTGCATTAGACACCCCAGGTAAAGAAGATTTTCTCATAAGGAAATTAGGAACATCTTAAGGGAATCAGAATAGGTATGTCATATCTATTCTTAACCCATATATCCTCTTATCCTCCATTCCAAGTTGCCTTTAGTTCATTCACTATCTCCCGTAGCAAATTTTCCTACTTCCCATCTCTCTTATCTTGACGCAGTCAAGGGATGAAGGATCCAGTTAAGGATAGTTCAAGCCTTGCAGAAAATCAAAACAACACAGTGGAATAAACACAACTCAACACAAACAATTGTTTAACTCTAATTTTCATTAACATGCCTAGCTATAAGGCCTTCCGGGTTAGGACCAATTACAATCAGTAAACAATTCTACTAGATCCACAATAGATCCAATACAAAATCTAGCTAGTCCAGCTCTGAAGACAATTAGAAGCTGATGGAAACCCTAAGGTAGATCTAAACTTGAGCTCACAAGCCTCCAAGAAATCTCCTTGTTCCCAAGTATGCAACCACTAGCTCTGCTATTACAACTATCTGATAGGAATCATATCTGCAAGTTCATGGAAGAAACTTTTCGACAACTTCACCAACTCCAGCTTTAGTAGTGCATCTCTAAGCTTATGCTTCTCCCAACTGAAGACTCTCTTTTCTCCCTCCTAACATCTACCACAAGCTCCTCTTAAATAATAATCATCAGCCACACGTCAGCAAGATGAAACCCCAAACCCTTCCTAACAAATATTAAATGCCATACAAGTCAGCTTACAAAATGTATACAAACATTTAATACAACATGTTGGCCTCTAGATCTACTTAGGAGAATCCAAAAAAAGATACAAATAATAAATGCACCAAGTTGGCCCAACAAATCACACAGAACCCCAATCGGCAAGCCAGAATTGCCGAGCAACAGTGAAATTACTGAGCCAGCCAAGCATCGCTGAGCACCAGTGTTGACCAAGCACCGTAGGCATGACCGAGTGACATATTCACTGAGTGCCAGAGACTATTGAGTTCCTTCAGTGACTGAGCTTCTTTCAATGACCGAGGCCATCGGTCAAGGCTGTAACCGAGCAAAAACTAGCCAAAACACAAACACTTATGTAGTTTCACCGAGCACATAGAATACCCTTGCCTCGACCTTGGATGCCCCTGCATCAGACACCCCATGTTCCAAAAGATGTTCATATGTGAGAAAAACATCTTCCAGGGTTCAACACATAAACCCTGAATTGGTTCTTCACATACAAGTCCTCCACCTTTTCTACTTGCAACTTCTTCCACTTCTGTTTCCTCTGTCTCTTCAAATCTTTTCTAGACAATGCACATGTCGGTTCTCTAAACTGATCATTCATTTTCTCTAGATCCACAGCTCCAACTCAGCTACCAATACTCAGGATTCTCCTACCGAGCGTTGTATCCATCAAAGGCATCAGTGAAAACTTCCTATCATTCTTCTCAACAGTAAAAACATTCTTTACATAATCATAAATAGCTCTACAATCAAATTTCCAAGGTCTACCGAGCAATATATGACAACTATCCATATCCACAATGTCACATAACACAAGATCCTTATATTGGCCAATCTGAACATCAATGAAGCATTATTCTCTTACTTCCAAAGCATGAACATCTTGCAGCCAACCAATCATATAAGGATGTGGATGTTTCATTCTATTCAAATGAAGTGTCCTAACCATGTCCTCAGCAACAAGGTTATCAGTACTACCACTATCAACAATAACATCATAGAGTTTACCTCCAGACTTGCATCAAGTCTTAAATAAATTACTCCTCTGACAAGGTTCATCCTTTGTACTGAGCAATGTTTTTCGAAGTAGCAAGTTCTCAGATTCAGGTTCATTCTGTATTTTCTCATTCACCATAGCATTTCATCGGTCAACCTTCTTCTGTGTACACTCAAAAGAATGGTGTCCTTCCTCTCCATAGTTATAGCAAGTACCTTTAAAGATAACTCTACCTATATTCTTCTTAGGTTCCACAAGTTTTTGTTCATCTTCTGCATCAGTTGGTTTATCCTTTTCCGAGTGATCAAATTTCTCCTTCCCTCGGGAGTTACTATGTTGTTTCCTTTTCAACTTATCTTCTGCCTTTAGAGCATACTGATAAGCATCTTCAATAGAATCAATCTTTAGCATACCAAGTTCATCCTGAATATTGAATCTCAGACCATTCACATACCGAGCTACCTTTTCCTTATCAATATCTCAGTGTCTAGACTGAATAGTAAGTTTGTAGAACTCCTTAGTATAATCTTCAATAGACAAATCCTTCTGCTTTAGATTTTGCAACTTCATAAACAAGTCAAGCTCATAGTCAACCGATATGAACTTAGCTTTCAATTTAGTCACCATCAACCTCCACCAATTGATCTTCATTTCACCTTCATCTTCTCAGTCTCTTTGTATTCTTTCCACCAAAGAGTAGCATGTCCTTTCAACTTTGTTTGTGCTAACCTCACCCAAAGAGGATCTTCAATTTCTTCCAGCTCAAAGAAATCTTCAAGTTTATTGATCCAGTCAATCAAATTCTTAGGTTTCAAAGTGCCAGAGAAAGTAGAGGCTTCCATTCCGTAACTACTAAACCAAGCAACAGATCTAGGCAACCGAGTAGTTCTGTCTTCACCAGATCTATCCCTCCTGTCATCACCACTAGATCTAGCAGGTTCAAATTCTTCAGCATCTTCTTCATAGCCATCCTCAGTACCAATATTCTGAGGAATACTAGTAACAACTCTCATGATCTCGGTGACCATGTCATTCTTCATCAATTCCATCTCAGATTTGAAATTTGATTTCACTTTCTCTATAATCCTGGATTCCATAGTATCACAGAGGTCTTGAATAAATCTAGGGTCTAATCTCATTGGAGGCATCCTTAAAGATAATAGAAACCCTTGGCAACAAACCCTCACTGATCACCTTGTGACAATCTCCAAGTTGCATGCAAGTCAGATCGCAACCCACAATCTTGCAAAAACAACTAGGGCATAATTTCACAAGTTCAGTGCCATGGATTTACAATCAAGATCACAAGATCTTTCCTTCAATAAGATTAACTTCTCAAGATCAGCCTTGCTAGGTTAAACTTTCTACTTCACAAGATCAACATTCACTCCAACAAGAACAAAACTTCGCTCTGATACCACCTGACGCAGTCAAGGGATGAAGGATCTAGTTCAGGATAGTTCAAGCCTTCCATCAAATTAGAACAACACAATGGAATAAACACAACTCAACACAAATAATTATTTAACTCTGATTTTCATTAACATGCCCAGCTATAAGGCCTTCCGGGTTAGGGCATATTACAATCAGTAAACAATTCTACTAGATCCACAACAGATCCAATACAAACTCCAGCTAGTCCAGCTCTGAAGATAATCAAAAGTTGATGGAAACCCTAAGGTAGATCTAAACTTGAGCTCGCAAGCCTCCAAGCAATCTCCTTGTTCCCAAGTATGTAACCACTAGCTCTGCTATTACAACTATCTGATAGGAATCAGATCTGCAAGTTCATGGAAGAAACTTTTCCACAACTTCACCAACTCCAGCTTCAGTAGTGCATCTCTAAGCTTATGATTCTCCCACCTGAAGACTCTCTTTTCTCCCTCCTAAAATCTACCCCAAGCTCCTCTTAAATACTAATCATCAACCACAAGTCGGTAAGATGAAACCCCAAACCCTTCCTAATAAATATTAAATTCCATACAAGTTGGCTTACAAAATGTATACAAACATTTAATACAACATTTCAGCCTCCAGATCCACTGAGGAGAATCCAAAAAAAGATACAAATGATAAATGCACCAAGTCAGCCCAAAAAATCACATAGAACCCCAGTTGGCAAGCCAGAACTGTCGAGCAACAGTGAAATTATTGAGCCAGCCAAGCATCACCGAGCACCAGTGTTGATCGAGCAATGCAGGCATGACCGAGTGACATATTCACTGAGTGCCAGAGACTACCAAGTTCCTTCAGTGATCGAGCTTCTTTCAATGACCGAGGCCATTGGTCAAGGTTGCAACTGAGCAAAAACTAGCCAAAACACAAACACTTATTCAGTTTCACCGAGCACAGAAAATGCCCTTGCCTCGACCTTGGATGCCCCTGCATCATATCTTTCCTGTCTGCAACTGATAACAACCGACTCTGACCATCTCTACCATTGCCAATCACATTAGTACCTCGGTGAATCTCATCCTCTTCGGACTCATCAATCAACTTGGTATCATCTGCATCTCTCTGTGTCATTAATGTCATGATCTTCTATACTATCTCTATCAGAAAGACCATCTATCTCTTAATCTCAACAAACTCATCAACCATATCATTCTCCTTCTCTTTCAAACTAGTCTTTGTAGGGATAGGTTCATCAACCCTGTGCTCCTGAGGTTTGTCACGGTCACAAAGACTACACCTGATAAGTCCAAATTCCTTAGTCCTTGTCTCCTATAAAGGTAACAACTTATGTCTAGATCCTTCATGCCTAACCATATAGGTGTTAGCATGGCCATCAAACAAAACATTTCTATCAAATTGCCAAGGTCTACCAAGAAATAGATGACAAGCATCCATAGGCAATACATCAAACAATATTTCATCATGATAAGATCCAATCCAAAAATTACCCAAGCATTGTTCCTTAATCATAACCTTAGAAAAATCTTGTATCCAACTAACTTGATAAGGGTTAGGGTGTTTCCTTCTTTCCAAATTCAATTTACTAACCATCTCTTCTGAAACAAAGTTTGCAAAACTACCACCATTAACTATGACATTACATACCTTATCTGTGCACTTACATCTAGTCCTGAACAAATTTCTTCTTTGCATTGGTTCATGGACACATGCAGCTAACCTCCTAGTGATAAAAGTTTCACATTTTTCTGCAACATTCACAATATCCTCTTCAGCAGTCAGTGTAACTCTCCTCTTAGGACATTGAAAACTTCTATGACCTGCTTCACCACATTGATAACAAGTACCAATGAACTCATTTTTCCACCTTCCTCTCTGTCCAGTATTGTAGTTCTTAGTGTGTTGACCATTGCCTGATCCTACATTAGGCTTCTTAGGATTCTCTGTCACATTACTTTCAGCAACTATTTCACCAGTCTTACCACCTCTATTCCTATTTTTTTGTCTACCTTCAAACTTCTTATTCAGCTTTTCTTCAATCTTCAATGCCATCTGATAAGCATCTCCTATTGTTGTCATCTGAACATTAAGTAACTCTTCTTGAATACTAGGTCTCAAACCATAAACATGTTAGGAATGAATGCAAAGTGTTTTGGCAGTCATTCTGTAGCAGTTGTTGTTGCATTCATGACTTGGATTGTCATTGATGTCAACACAGTGATATTCTGGATATTAGCTGGAAAGCAGGTACAATTTTGTTTTGCACACATGTTGTATTGTAGATTGGATTTTGCACAATTGATGGTATGTTCTTTGGTGTGTTATTAACCTATGGTTAACAGTGCAAAAAGAAATTCATTCATTTGTAAGAGTTATGAGCATTTTGGTGAAAGCAGTGTTTAGACAGTGTTTCTGTGTAGCGATGTTTGGAAATCGAAGGATATCTCTTAGCTGGGATGGAATCTAATTTTGTGCAGTTAAAGGGATGTTGGAGACTCATTAATGATGATGTGGTTCATAGCATAAACTTCGAGGACATGTTTGGAGAAAGTTACAGTAATTGGAAGTCGACAGTTTTATGTGAATTCTGTGTGTAGCGTGTAGAATTTATTATTTTGTAATTGAGGACTAACTCATTTGTAATTATTTGAGTTTGGTATATAAGAAGGAATGTTTTCCTTATTTTAACGAGTACTATGAATATTGAGATGCAAATATATGCATGAAGTGAAGAAAAGAGCTAATTTAGTGATGAAGGAAGACTTGTGAGTACAAAGATCTAGAATTGTGATCTTGTGTAGCAGAGAGTGCAATTTTGGCACAGTGTGAAGGAGGTAATATATTTCATATTATTCTATTGAATAATTCTAAGATCTTTTGGATACTGGGTTCAGAGATCTTGCCTTGAAGCTGTTTGGGGAGTGGGTCCTTTTGTCTTCCATAAACTCTTAACCGGGTTAGAATCTTTTAACAAGGATTCAAAATATCCTAACAGGGATTCATATGTACTAAATGTATTTCATAAGACTCCTAACAGGGTCCATCCTCTAACAAGGAACTTTCATATTAGTGCATCATTTTGTGGGCATCATTCCCATCGGGGTTTACTCTTTTCAAGAGGTTCCCTAGTTAACATATCTTGTGTTATTGTGCAATTGTGTATGATTATCTTTCTATGGTTGATCAGTACATTGATTATATTGTTTAAAGTTGTTGAATGGATAAATTATCTGATAACTGATTCACCCCCCCCTCTCAGTTATCTTGGGGATCTTTACTTTCTAACAAAACATACCTAGCAACCTTCTCTTTATCAGCCTCAGAATGACCAGTCCTAATCAGGATTCTGTAAAACTCCTCAGTATACTCCTGTACTGATTTATTAGTCTGCTTCAAAGCTTGCATCTTCTTAAACATGTCCAATTCATAATCCACCAGAATGAACTGCTTCTTCAACTTGTCAACCATTTGGTTCCATTTAGTGATCTTTTCTTTTCCTCTTCTACTTCTTTCCAACTGAACTTCCCTCCACAAAATATTTGCATGAACCTTCAGTTTAGTCTTTGAAAATATAACTATATCATGATCGTCTATTTCTTCATACTCAAAGTACTTATCTACCTCATTGATCCAATCAATCAATTCTTCTAGCCTAAGGCATCCAACAAATGCAAAAACTTCAATCTTAGGTCTTTTCCCAATTTTAGACATAGCCGACTTTAGGATTCTATTTTCTTCTGGATCTCTAGCTTCTTCTACAGCTTCTTCAAAATGATCTTCCTCCTTAGATTCATCATCACTATCCTCTTTCAAGGTAGTCTTCTTCTTTCTCAATCCCTCTTGCAGATCTTGCACTTGTTTCTGTAAATCCCTAAAATCATCAAGATTGAATTCTCCAGTAGCTTCTTCCTCTGAGATCTCACGAGCTCTCCTTGGAGGCATCTTCAACAACTTTCTCCACTAGATCAAACTCTCACTCAAATAGGAACAAACTTCGCTTTGATACCACTTGATGTAGTCAAGCCCAGAGAATCCAATTAAGGACTGTCCAAACTTGCAGCCAACCCACAATACAATGGAATTTCACAACAATAACACTAGATCTAAGATAAAACACATTTCTTATTCATCAACAATTGATTACATGTAATGTGTCAGGTTGTAAGGCCTTCCCGATTATGGCCAAATACACAAAAAGAAATAGTTCTACAAGATCTCACAGGATCCAATTACATCTCTCAGCTATTCTAGGTTTGCAACACGACATGAAACTGGTAGACACTCCAAGAAAGATCTAAACTTGTGCACACAGGCCACCAAGAAATCTTCTTGTGTCTAAGCTTGCAAGCTACTAACTCTTCTATCTTTCTATCTAGATCCAACTGATGCTAGATCTCTCTAACTCTCACTCCCTAAACAACTACCCAAACAATCTCTTAAATAATAATTCCCAGCCACAAGTCGGCTTTACAAAGTATACAAATATTAAATGCAAACATCAGTCGGCTCTCAAATAGTCTTACAATAAATAAAATCATCCAAGTTGACTTCCAGATCCACATAGAAGAATGCAACATGCTAGATCTAGGTCCCCACACGTCCAACAGTCAGTCCATAACTCAAGGAGTGCGACCCAAACTAAATGCACCAGTTGGCCAAGCCGATCCATCCAAACAACCAAGTTGGTAAGATTGTCTACCAAGTAGTAGAGAAATAACTGAGCGCCAGTGAACCGACCATGCCAAGGATGACCGAGCAACGCAGTTATCACTGAGCGCCAGGTAAACAGACGCCTTCAGTTACTAAGTGTTCTTCAGAGATTGAGCACCCCGGTAAACTTTGAAACTGAGCAATCAGACTCCAAAAATGAGAAAATACTCCACCAAACTAAGGTCAAAACTACCAATCTACCTTTCAAAACAAACATATTTTTGGTTGATACAAGATTGCCAAGAATCCTAGGATGCTCCTGCAACATTATGATGAACTCATAACTGAGTAATGTGATCGCCTGCTAGTTTCATTCCTTACATGAAAGACTAATTGGATACCATTTGCATTTCAATATTGGACTCAGCATTAGGTCTTTGTATTGACATTGTTTCCATTAAGATGAATACATCAGTGATGATGAGGACAATCAAGGATGTTGATGTACAGATAAGTATTACATTTATCTACTCATTGTATTCTCTCTCTTATTTGTATTTATATATGTACTATAAGAGGTATTTGCCTTGATCTTTTCTAGGGATACTCTTGGAGGAAAAAGAAGATTGATATCAAATTCAGAGGGATTCTGATAGTTTATCATAAGCAATCTTGGATGAAAAGATCAACAGATTGATATCTGCTTAGTGAGTTATTCTTTATAAGAGATAAGTTTGAGGTGAAAACCCTTCCTCCACCCTTTGGGAGCAGCTGGTGGATCCACCCCCCTGGGAGTAGCCATGGTGGAGGTCATGTGAGTGAGTCCATGACTAAACACCTATGTTGAGTCACCCTCTAGGAGTATCTATGGTGACCATCATCATAAGATGATGATATTACATGAGTGATTTCTTGATAAACACTTGTGTTTGTTTGTATTTCCATTCATGGGAGAAGCCATGATGGAGCCACCCTCTGGGAGTAGCCATCATGGACATTACTCTATAACTTAGATATCTGAGAAGACCCTCCTTAGCTAAGAGAGAGTGTTGGATTTAGCTTTGGGAGGATCACAATAATAATTCAAGTTGGTGGAAGAAATTGCCAGAGGGTAGTAATATTTGACAATAAGAGATAATTATTTCTACACTTGAATAATGTTTATAGTTCAATTTTATGAACTAATTGTAATCTCTCTTTGAAAGTGCTTTGAGGACAAATCTAGAAGCATAAGAGATTGCATTTAAGGGAGAAAGAATTTAATGCCTATAGTTATGTAATTGAGTTGAGAGTTGATATCAAATTCAGAGGGAGTCTGACAATATCAAGATGGAGCACGATCTTGATTCAGAGGGAGAAGAAAACAATTTTTAGTAGCTCAAAGTTATGCAAATTCTGAATACATTGCATCTTCGATGGATGCTAGAGAAGATGACACAAGGGAGGATGATGAGAGGGGCCAAAGGCACACCCTAACCAAATCCTGTAAGGAAACTCAGGTGCGAAAATAGCTTCCTACGCTAATCTCTATAGGAGAGTATTGTGCAAATTCTTTTAAATCCTTACAATTTCAGATTCGTTAACTACTTTAACAAAGATATTACTACCACATACCATACATACAGAAAAATAGAGAATGACACAATGATATACCTTGGGGAAACCTTTCGGTAAAAACCCCAGCACTCCAAAACCTGCACAATGTATTGATCAAAACTATTACAGCTTACAATACACTTGCAATGCAAGTTCTTTCAGAAGATTTCAAAACCCTTGAAGATAAACCACGGTAGCATAAAATGTTCCAACAATACACTCGCATCATATCTCTTCGCAACCCTAAAAAATCTTATATCAGGCGCTTCACTTTTTAGGGCTACTCCCAAAGATAACCGTATTAGGGTTTTACCATTCTCCGAGAAAATAGGAACCCCAAAATTTTTTTCAGGGTGATGCCCCGAACCCCACGATTGGGGAAGAGTGTACAGTACTCAAATTTATTAGTTGCCACATGTCTTCCCCTGTCATTGAATCTTCCTGACATAGCTCTTACGTGTCATAGGAATCTGTCATAACCATTTTAGCCATGATCTCCTTACACACAATTCAAGATGCTGACACATCAAGATTATTTGCAAGAAATACATTTTACAAAACAAATAATAAGAATAGGAATTATCCAAGGTTGAGACACCTTATTCCTAACAAATCCACCTTGCAAAGATCACATGCGGAAGCAAAAAACACAACAGTGAGAGAGACAATGTAGAAACTTTCATATATTATCTTCAAATTGATTCATACATGTTGGGCTGTAAGGCCTTCCCGATTTAGGCCAGATATTACAATCAAGTACAAAAGTCCTCCAACATGTGAGGATCTGCCAACAATCTCCAACTGTCTATCTTCTATCTTCTAACTCTAAAAATTGACTCCCTAAACTCTAACCAAACAACTACATTTATACAAGAGGCTACCAAAACAAGTTGGCCTTCAGATCCACAATTAACGAAAGGAACAATTAGATCTAGGTCCACATGCTTCCTAATGATGGATACCAACATTAAATCTGTGACCAAAATTAAATGCAAGAGTCAACCTCAAAAGAAATCCAAAATAAACAACTCGGTAAGCAAGGAAACTGAGCGACAGACAAGCATCATTGAGTGCCAAGGAAATTCATCGAGCGCCAGAGAGATAATCGACCAACACCGGTGAACAAAGGAAACTGAGCAATATTTAACCAACTTGGTCAAAGAAGGGATCGAACAACCAAGAAAACTTCAAACATCTTTTTGGTGACACAAGATTTCCAAGGACTCGAGATGCTCCTGCATCAGACACTTGGGGTTATTTGAACTGAATCATGAAGTAGGTATGATCCGAGCTGCATCCAACTCAGATTGTGAAATCCACAAACTGTCTTCAATCGGTCTATTCTTCCACTTTACCAGATATTCCATATATTATTTTCCCCTTGTACTTCTACCAATTCTTTGTTCCAAGATATGTTCAACTTCTTCTGTCTGCTTCTTAGGATAATCCATTGGTAATGTCATGTCTTCATCAGGTTCATGATACTCATACAAATCAACAATGTTGAAAATAGGTGATATGTCCATGTCATCAGGTAACTCTATCTCATATGCATTTCCACTGTCAAATTTCCTTAGAATCTTTCAAGGTCCAAACTTCTTCATTTTTAGCTTCCCATATGTTCCAAGAAGAAATCTACCTTTCTTCAAATGAACCATCACTTTATCACCAACATGAAAAGTCTTATGTCTTCTTGATCTATCAGCTCTATCTTTGTATTTCTGATTACTTACTTCCAACTTATATTTCACGTCTTCATGCAATGTCTTCATGTACTCAGCAAACTTCACTCCTTCAGCACTTCTCTTTCTTTCATCAACAATATCCCTCAAATCTAATATACTTCTCGGTTGTATGCCATTTAAAATCTCAAAAGGTGTTTTTTTAGTACTCCTATTCACTAAATTATTGTATGCAAACTCTGCTTGTACTAACACAGAATCCCAATTGCTTGGTGTGTCTCCAACTAAACATCTCAAAAGATTTCCCAAACTTCTATTCACAACTTTTGTTTGTCCATCGGTTTGTGGGTGAAATGTAGAACTATATTTCAACTCAGTACCAAATTCTTCAAAAAGTATCCAACAAATTTTCTGTCTCGATCAAAGATAATACTCCTTGGTAATCCATGCAATCTGACAATTTCCTTAAATAAAAGATCTGCTATATGTACTGCATCTGATGTCTTTCTACAAGGTATAAAATGTGCCATTTTAGAAAATCTATCAACAACAACAAATATAGAATCATTACCTCTTATTGTCTTCGGTAAGCCAAGAACAAAATCCATATTGATATCAATCAAAGGTTTCTCCAGAACAAAAATCGGTGTATACAATCCAGTATTCTGACTTACTCCTTTTGCAACTTGACAAACTCCACAACTTCTCACAAATTTCTAAACATCTTTATACAACTATGGCCAAAAGTATTTCTCCTTAAGCAAATTCAATGTTTTATCAACACCAAAATTCCCAACCAAACCACTACTATGTTTCTCCTTTATCAAATTAGTTCTCATTGCTCCTCTCGGTATACACAACTGAATACCTTTAAACAACATATCTTCTTGAATAAAATATTCTTCCCATTTAGTACTCGGTTGATCTTGAATAGGTGCTCTGCATTTTCTCCATGACTCAGAAAAATAAGGATCAAATTCATAATAATCTCTCATATCATCAAATCCAAGAACTTTAATTTTTATCTCGGTCATCAAAGATCTCCTTCTACTCAATGCATCAGCAACTCGGTTAGTGACTCCACTCTTATGCTTTTTCACAAATGTATAACTCTGCAAATACTCAACCCATTTTATATGTCTCTAATTCAACTTATTCTAACTACTCAAATACTGTAAAGCCTTAAGATTGGTATATAACACAAATTCACTCAGTATCAAATAATGTCCCCATTTCTTCAGTGCTTGAACAATAACATAGAATTCTTGATCATACACATAATATTTTCTTTTTGCTTCATTCAACTTTTCACTAAAGAAAGCAACATGTTTACCTTCTTGACTCAACACAGCTCCAATTGCACTTCCCCTTGCATCAAATTCTACTTGAAATACCTTATTGAAGTCAGGCAATGCCAAAACATGAAATTCAACAACCTTCTACTTCAGAGTCTCAAAACTTTTATTAGCTCCATGTGTCCACTTGAATTCTCTTTTATCTCCTTTCATAGTCTCGGTCATGGCATTACAAATTGAACTAAAATTCCTAATGAACTTTCAGTAAAAACTTGCCAAACCATGAAATGATCTTACCTCACTAGTATTCTCAGGTGTAGGCCAATTTAAAATAGCTTCAACCTTTTCACGGTCCATTTTCAAACCATCAGCTAAAATTATAAATCCCAAATACACAATCTCCTCTTTCATGAATCAACACTTTTTCAAATTTATCACCAACTTTTCTTTTTTCAACCTCTGCAATACTTGTTTAATATGAAATAGATGTTCTTCTCTAGTCTTACTGAATATCAAAATATCATCAAGATATACAATCACAAACTTATCCAAGAATTTCTTCAAAACTTCATTCATCAATCTCATAAAAGTACTCGGTGCATTAGTTAAACCAAAAGGCATAACTAACCACTCATACAAACCCTCTTTTTTTTTGAAAGAAGTCTTCCTCTCATCACCTTCTCTAATTATGATCTAATGATACCTACTTTTCAAATCAATTTTGGTAAAATACTTCACTCTAGTCAAACTATCCATTATGTCATCCATTCTAGGTATAGGAAACCTATATTTCACTGTTATATTGTTAATTGCTCTAGAATCTGTGCACATTCTCCATTCTCCATTCTTCTTAGGTGCCAATACAGAAGGTACTGCACAAGGACTCAAACTTTCTTTGATCAAACCTTTCTGCAACAATTCTTGAATCTGTTGGTTCAATTCCTAATTCTCGGTAGGTGTCAACCGATGAGGTGCCTTATTCGGTAAAATAGCTCCAGGGATTAGATCCATGCAATGATCAATGCTTCTCTTTGGTGGAAAACCATCAGGTACATTATCAAAAATTATTTCACTATACTCGGTGAGTAACTTATCAAACTCCTCAGGGACACTATCCTCTATTTTCTTACTCGGTTTGTTAGCAATCACAACAAAACATACATCATTCTTTTTCAAATCCTTAACAAACTTTCTTCCTTCCCTCAAGAAAACTTTCACAGATGTGCAAACATTACTAACATGTTCTTCCATTAAAGGCAACAAGATTTGTCTCCTCCCATCATCCCAAATAGTATATTTATGCAATCTCTCATCATATATAGCATGTACATCATATTGCCAAGGTCTACCCAATGAAATATGACAACAATCCATAGGCATGATATCACACAACACCTTATCATAGTACTTTCCAATTTTCAAATTCATAGAGCATTGTTCACTTACCAAGAGTGTATGCTCATCTTTGATCTATGAAATTTGATAGGGCTTCGGATGTTCCAACCTTTTCAACTGCAACTTTGTGACCATTTCCTCAGATGCTAGATTGTTTGAGCTACCACTGTCAATGATTACCTTCCAAAATTTGTCAGAAACTCTACATCTGGTCTTGAACAAACTTTTCCTTACTAGATCTTCCTTATTACTTTCACTCCAAAGTGCTCTCCTTACCATCAAGTTATTTTCCTTCTCAAGTTCATTTGGTGATTCTTCTTGCACCAAAGCATTTCTACTGCTACCGAACTTCTTACTTGCATGTGTACACTCAAATGATCTATGTCCTTCTCCACAATTCTAACAAGTTCCTCTGAAACCACCTCTATTATAACTAGCTCGGTAGTTACTGCCTCTACCTCTAGATGAACTTTCACCTTTCCACTCAGTCTTGCCTTTATCCAGATTTGTCTTTTCAGGTTCAGATCTACTATTTTCACCATGAGATCTACCTCTTCCTCTAGGGAATATACCATCTCTACCTCTTTGTCTTTGCTCATGTCTCTTGTTCAATTTCTCCTCAGCTTTCAATGGAAATTGATAAGCCTCTTCAATGTTCTCCAACTTGACCAAACTGATTTCTTCTTGGATGGAAACCCTCAAACCATTCAGGTATCTAGTAATTCTTTCCACATCATCTTCATCATGTCCAGATCTGATATCTAATCTATAGAATTCCTCAGTATATTCCTTTACCGAGCTATCTTTCTACCTCAAACTTTGCATTCACCTAACTAGGTTAATCTGATAATCGCTAGGTAAGAACTTTCCTTTCAATTTATTCACCATTTTATTCCATACCTTGATTTTGTCTTTGCCTTTCTTCTTTCTATCCAACTGCAAATGTTCCCACCATAAGGATGCATGGCTTTTCAACTTTATGCTTGCGATTTTCACTTTCTTATATTCAGGTACATTTTCATACTCAAAGTACTTCTCCATCTCAGTGATCCAGTCCACCAATTCATCAGAATCTAATTTTCCACTATAAACAGGAGGATTAAAGTGTGGTGTAGACTTTAGACATGTCAAATCCTTCAAGAATCTCTCCTCACCTTGATCCATCACAGGTGCAAGTTCTACATCACCTTGTTCTACCTCAACTTCATCATCACTAACATCTTCAAGATGTCTTCCTCTTCTCTAGGTTGTTTCAACAACTTCTAACCTAGCAGCAAGTTGTCTCAACATGTCTGCCAATCCTGGATTCACATCTCGCCTCCCATGAACCATCTTGAAAGCCTCTCCAATTGCAAGCCAGATCACAATCTACTACCCCACAACAAATCAACTAGGGTTTGACAAGAAGGAACCCCTCAAACCTAGATTTGCAAACCTAGATTCAGATCTCACATTGCTCTGATACCACCTGACGCAAGGGAGGATGGGGAGAGGGTCCAAAGGCACACCCTAACCAGATCCACCTTGCAAAGATCACACATGAAAGCAACAAACACAACAGTGAGAGAGAGAATGCATAAACTTTCATATATTATCTTCAAATTGATTCATACATGTCGGGTTGTAAGGCCTTCCCGATTTAGGCCAGATATTACAATCAAGTACATAAGTCCTCCAACATGCGAGGATTTACCAACAATCTCCAACTGTCTATCTTCTAACTCCAAAAACTGACTCCCTAAACTCTAACCAACTAACTACATTTCTACAAGAGGCTACCGAAACAAGTCGACCTTCATATCCATAATTAACAGAAGAAACAACCAGATCTAGGTCCACACACTTCCCAATGATGGATACCATCATTAAATCTGTAACCAAAATTAAATGCAAGAGTCGACCTCAAAAGAACTTCAAAATAAACAACTCGGTAAGAAAGGAAACCGAGTGCCAGACAAACATCACTGAGCACCAGAGAGATAACCGACCAACACCAGCGAACAAAGAAAACTAAGCAACACCGAACAAACTCGGTTAAAGAAGGGACCAAACAACCAAGAAAACCTCAAACATCTTTTTGGTGACATAGGATTACCAAGGACCCGAGATGCTCCTGCATCAGAAGCAGTATGGCTCATAAAACTACTTACTGGGTTATTTGGTAAACCTTTAAAACCAACTACTATCCATTGTGATAACCAGAGTTGTATCAAGTTATTAGTGAATCTAGTGTTTCATGACATATCCAAGCATGTTGAGATTCCTTATCACTATGTCCAAGATATGGTTGAAAGGAAAGTGATTCAGTTGGAATATATTAGTACAGAAGATCAAACTGTAGATATTCTTACCAAAGAACTTCCCAAGGTGAAATTTGATCACTTCAAGAAAAATATTGGTATGGTTGTAATATAATTTTTGATTTGTATTAATATAATAAAGATGTTTAATGTTTAAACTTCTTATGGGCTCATCCATCCTATGTACATTTCTGAGAGGTGATGACTTGTTAGACAATGAACACTTGTATTTGATGTTACAAGGCAACGTTCTTGTAATAGAGATTCGTTATGGTATACTTTTAATATGTCAGTGCACATACCATAATAGGGTTATATGTAAGGGGAATGTAATGTTCTCAAATTACTATATCCTTGTATCATGATCTGAGGTGATATGAAAATCAGGTATCATGATGTAAGGTGATATGAAAACTAGGTATCATGATTTAAGATGATTCCTTATATTACGATCTAAGGTAATATGTAAAAATTAGGTATCACATGTTAGGTGATTCCTCATATCACGATCTAAGATGATATGTAAAACTGGGTATCATGTGTTAGGTGATTCCTCATATCATATGTTACTTGATATGTAAAAATTAGGTTTCATGTGTTAGGTGATTCTTCATATCATATGTTTGGTGTTATGTAAAACTGGGTATCATGTGTTAGGTGATTCCTCATATCACATGTTAGGTGATATGTAAAACTGGGTATCACATGTTAGATGATTCCTCTTATCACATGTTAGGTGATATGTAAAACTGGGTATCACATGTTAGGTGATTCCTCATCTCACAAGTTATGTGATACTTAAATGAGCATCACGTGTTATGTGATATCTGCCTTCACGAGAAATGTGAGATTTCTTATCACAAGAAATGTGATATATGATTTTATCTTCCCTAGCTAAGAGGGAGTGTTGATGTATGTAGCATCGGTCAAATGAAACTAATTATATATAATAAATTATGAGAAATGATATATATATATATATAGATATATATATAGATATATAGATATATATGTATAGATATATGTATAGATATATATATAGATATATGTATAGATATATGTATATATATATATGTATATATATATGTATATGTATATATATATGTATATATATATATATATGTGTGTGTGTGTGTGTGTGTGTGTGTGTGTGTATATGTATATGTATATGTATATGTATGTATATATATATATATATATATATATATATATATATAATCGATGCATTTGGAAGACACATACTTTTACGACAATGCTATTACATTTGTAGCGATTTGGAACTCCACACCTAGAGACTTCAACACAATGAAATTTATTGTAACACTCTAATACAAATTGGAGGAGAATGGATTTTTGAAGAGGAGCTCTAGACGTATGAATCCAGTCATCAATTTTATTTTGTTTATTTTAGTTTAAGATGAACCTTCTATGTATAAAGATGCAATTAAAAAATAAGTGGGGATTGATGCTATGAATGAAGAAATGCATGAAATTGAAGAAAATAACACATGAAATTGGTCTTTAATTGCCATATTTTTATGCTCTTGTATAAGGTTTTGGGTCCTTTCAAAACCTGATTTTACGTAATCAAAACACATGGAAATTAGTGCAACTTCCTAAAAAGTGATCATTGTAACATAGACTACTTTATTTAATTTAATGGTCCCTGAATGTGATTGTATAAAATATAGTCATAGTTTACTCTAAATATTTGATATTTTGATTATAAATATGTGGAGCTATGTTTTTTCATTTGTAAATCCCTCTATTTGTCTTATTAATGTCAACATAATAAAAAATAATGATAGTTATGTTGGAAAAATGGTCAGCGTTCCCCTCACGATTCGTGACATGGCTTAACCGCCTCCTGTGTCTTCTATAAGTCTAGTGGTTATATTGGGCATTAACATGTTGATCTTTTGGTGTAACAACAACCACTACTTGTAACAAGTGGTATCAAAGCTTGGTCACATGTTCGAATCCCCTCGGGTAATGTTGAGGGGGAGATTGTTGGAAAAATGGTCAGCGCTCCCCTTAAGATTCGTAACATGGCTTAATCGCCTCCTGTGTCTTCTATAAGTCTAGTGGTTGTATCGGGCATTAACAAGTTGATCTTTTGGTGCAACGACAACTGCTACTTGTAACAAGTTAAATTAGGTCTATAATTTTGTCAAAATAGCTTTCTTCCTAGAATAAAGGTACAAAGCAAGAAAACTCCCCAATTTAAGATATTATATCTCTTTGTATCAAGAGGTCAAGGGGATAAATTAATTAAGGTATATGGTTTGATATTGCAAGATGTTGCACATGGATGGTAAGGGGTTAATTACATTGGTATAATAGCTAGCTATTAACATTTTATCGTACAAAAATGAATTTGGAGGAATTGAACTACTTCAAAATGCATTTTGTATTTCATAGATTTTAATAATATTTTAACTAAATTTTAAAAAATGGGAGTGGCATTATTAATCAAAGATAAAAATGAAATTACAAGTATTATTTAGTAGCCTACAAATAAATGTGATAGAACATAAGCTTATATTGTGAATCACCATGTGAAAATTTTAAAGTCTTCTACTGAGGTGATATGAAAAGATGGAAAGACTGGACTAGGAGTTCTAAAACCATACAAAGATTAGATCATCAAGTTTGCACACACCAAACTAAATATTCTCTCCAATCACTTTACTTCTAGAATAATAATTGGAATTATTGATGCCACGAAGTTAAACAATTTATTCATTGAACTATATAAATTAACACAAACTATAAGTTGTTAAATAATTTCATTATATATTACTTCATTTGCAAGCCTTTGGTAACATTTATAGTGTTTTGGTGACATTGACTTTTAAACTAACATGTTTTTTCAAGGGAGGAAAATGCAAATATACAGAAGTAGTAGACGAAGATTTGGAGGTGAGGGTGCTCTCATTAGTTAGGAATCTATTGTAAATGGTCATTTAGATAGATCTATTGATAATGGTTCCATCTCCACTAACATTTGTAGTAAATTAGATACATTTAATTCCCGTCCTGGAGTCACTAATATCATTTTTATGTTTATTGATGTTCAACTTAACTCTAGTTAATATGAAAAGTAGGAGATATTTTCCACAACAAGTCAAATTGTGATATTACTATCAAGTTTCAACTGCGTAGTTTTTGAGTCAAACTCATTGACCCATATTTCATGAGTAGTGGTTCACAAGAACCTATCTCCCATGAGAATGAATGAAACACATAACACTCATAGCATCTAGGTGATGCTCACAATGGTGAAGCATCGAGACTTCCCGAAAGGCCACCCATCATAGTGCTACTCTAGCTCAAGCACGCTTAACCACAAAGTTTCATCCAAGGTTGCTTGCAACCCCATTTGAAAAACCTTCAACGAGTGTTGGGTTTTATGAACCATTTGTTATAAAGCCCCTTAAGCTCATTAATTGATAAGTAGGAGATATTTTTCACAAGTCAAATTGTGATATAACTATCAGGATTCAATTGTGTAGTTTTTGAGTCAAACTTGTTGACCCATGTTTCATGAGTAGTGGTTCACAAGAATTCATCTCCCATAATATGTTTAACACAAGAATCAATTTAATATGTTTATTTAGTACTATATTATTATCTTACATATATGTGGACCACCTTAGCATGATATCTAGAGCAATCAAGCAAGGCCAAACAAATTAATAACTCCATTAGATTACTTCATCTGCAAGACTTTGCTAATATTTACAATGTTTTTGTGGCATTGGCTTTTAAACCAATATGTTTTTTTCTAGGGAAGGCAATACAAATATATAAAAGTTGCACATGAAGATTAGGGGTATGGTGGTGCTCTCATTAGTTAGGAATTTAACAATGATGCTTCCATCTCCACTAATATTTGAAGTAAGTAGATACCTATTTCTACCCTACTAACAATATCCCTCTCTTTTTATTAATAAGTTTTTTCATCTCAACAAATAATTGGAGAAAACTAGATATATGTGATTCCTCTCCTAATAATATAGTTATCACTAAATATAACATAATGAGCTTTTCCATCTCTATTGATATTTGGAATAAACTAGATACTCATGATTCCCCTACCATCAATATTGCTCTTAGTTAATAGTGAATTCTTATATAGCCAAGTTGGCCTAGTGTACGAGTAACTTGGCCTAGTGTGTGGGTAAATTGGCCTAGTGGTGAAGAACTTTTACTCTTAAAGAAAAAGTCACAATTTTAAAACCCAATAAGATATGTACATAGTTATTGTCACAACTATAAAAACTCCTTTTCTATATTTATAAATGTTTGACTTAACTCTATTTAAACTGATTTTTATTTATTTTTGGATGATATATCATTATCTTTTTATTCTTGAAAACCAATAAAGATCTTAGATAGATGGACCACCTTAGCATGATATGGAGCAATCAATCAAGGTAAAAAAAAATACAAGAAGAAATGGATCAAGAAAAGTTTAGGGGAAGGCTACGGTCCAAAACCATATGTGGTAAAGTTGAGAGGGACCTTAACTTTTTGTATAAGGTTCATCAAAGAAAACAAAAAACCGTGGAGGATTTGGGTGCTTATATCAACCATGGCATGGGTGATGACAATGATTTATCAGTAGCAAGAGAAGCTTTTCTCATGATGTTTCATGTCTGCATTTGAATGTCAACTTTGAGGAAACGTAATGCATGGGAATTGGGATATTCTTTGAATTGCTGTAAACATTACCTGCTTCCGTGTAGTGATGGCTACGAGACCTATGATTGGTAGTATTGAAGGGTGGTGACAAGGACATATATTCATTGTATATACTCTCAAACTCACCAATAAATCTAACATTATCAATCACAGTACCATTGCTTTGCATGCATGTTGTGATGGGTACAAGACCCAGATGACAAAACCGACAATGAAGAGAGTGGTGACAGAACATATATACATTGTATATACTCCAAAACCCACCGATTAACTTACCATTAAGAATCATTAGACAATGCCTCGTGCTTAGCCTGCCTTCATCCAATTGCCTCGCATCTTCAAGACCCAGTTTTTCGTAATGTGGGCTCTGTCATGCTGCAGGCATTGTTGGCCATGCCCTTAATCTGAGTGTACACGTACTTGACATATATACAGTTAATATCCATCAACAATGTCAGCTCAATAGGCCTTCAGAAATAAGACTTTTGCAGATATCACTTAAACCCATGCATATATGCTACTCTATATTGGGTATCAATCTATATTTCTAATAGCCTGCATCCCTAGAAAACACAAGGACTTAAGACATAAGCACAGGGGCAGCAGCTGACACTTGTGTGTGATTGTTGGGGATATTTTTGGCCTACAAACTCTACACAAGCAACCATTAGGCATATCCTTATGCTATAAAAACATATACACATTGTGTATATGTTTTTGGGTAATGAATGCTATTGCACAGTTCTCCTGACAGCTTTTAAAAAGTGGGTTTCATGAACGGTTGCAGTATTCTCCAAGGTATTAAGTCTACAATAATCGAGATAGGATCAACTACTTTAGAGGATAAAACAAAATTTTAGGGCTGGCAGACAAATCCAATCAATCTTCCTTCCAACAGAAATCTTCAGGCCTGAGAGAAAGAGAACTGTGATTTTTTTTGGGCAGGGGTTGGATGTGTTTGTCTGTATGTCTGATGTACTGTACTGTCCCCTGAAAAAGTGCCTGGTTTTGACTTGTGTATGCATCCTGTACTAATTGGGACATGCCCATTTTCTGTTATTGTCTATGCTTGGGCTTTGTGAAAGAGGCGGCTCCTGATCTACAATTCTCTCATATTTGCAAGCGAACTTTTAGCTTTTCAAATTTCAATATCAGATCTTAGAACCTTAACCATTTAGTTTATGGAGTTTTGATGATCTATAATGATTCTTATTGTTGTTTTTAGATTTCACTGTGTATTTTTTGTATTAACGTTTCAGATCATATTCTATAATCCATCATTAGGATATTAGAGTGTTCAAGAAGTACAATGATAGATCACAAGGTATGATCAGAAATGTTGATGCTCAAATTTAAAAACAATGAAAATTAGATCCTAGAACCTTAAATCATTAAGTTTATTACTTTTTCATAATTCATAATGATTCTTGTTGCTGTTTCTGGATTTGATCATGTGTGTTTTTTCATTAACATTTTGGATCATGTGTGTGTGTGTGATTTGAAATGTTGACGCAAAAAAGCACACAAAATTGAACTCAGAAACAACAACAAGAAACCTTAAATCATGATAAAGGATCACAACCAGCCTTATCTAAGGTTATTTGTGTCTCCACGAACAAGATCTTATTGTGGAATGGAGCCGGAGGATAGAAGCTTAGCCCTCAGTTTTGAAGATAGATATATAAATTAGTTTTAGAAAATAGATTTTAAAACCAATTATAATTGGCAGGAATTGTTTTAGGATTTGATTGTATGAATTGTTTTCTTCAACAATTAAAATCAACCTCCATGATCTGTCATCACAAAACATAAAACAAGTAAAAAAATCACAAAATCAAACCCCAAAGCAATTCATGTGAACTAATATCGTGGAAAGTATAAATTATGTCTATCATCAATTATACTTAACCACACATAAGAACTTAGGACATATATATAAATTCGTTTTAAAAAATAGAATTCAAAATCAAATATAATTATAACATGGTTTGTTTCTGAATTTGGTCGTGTGTTGTTTTCAGGATTCATCATCAGGAACAAGAAATCAAGAAAAAAAATTCAAATAATCAAACCCAAAAACAATTATACATAGAAATTATTTCTCTACCATCAATTATACTTAATATAACAAACAAACATAAAAATTTCTAACAAAAACTATATTGTAAAAAAATTGAAGACATTTAGGATAACTAAATCATACATACAATAATCCTACTAAAAATCCACAACCAATTTTAGCAGAATTTACACACCTCACAGTGAATATGGTTCCTAGAAAAATACATATTAGATTAGTTGCGCAGGTGGTTCTAGTGCATGGTTATTAGGATATTTTATTTGTCGATACTTGAAATAATCATTCTTTGATCCTTTCATGTATACTGAATTCCACAATATTTGTCCATACTATGCAGAACCCAGAACAGAACAATTACTATAAGCAATTAAGTCACATACAGAAACAATAAAAAATATTATGAAAATCTGATGTACCATTAAGATCTGAAAATGCATAAAATTAGTCATAATGACTATTAGTACTCTTCTCTTAAGATTAAAATAAAGAAAACTTAATAACTGAAAATTCAGGACAAACTGAGGTGTACTACTCTTTTTATTGGGAAACACTTAAAATGATTATGGTTGCAAGAATCTGAACTAGAGAACTTTGATTGGTTGGAGCAGATAAAAATAGCAAGGAACGCAAGTAGTTCACTGTATGTTTTTTCGCAGACATTCCATCATTCCAATAATAGTCCATATTAGACTAGACTTTCTGATCCCAAACAGAGACGTACAGTTGTTTACTGACACAATACCCATTTCATATTTGTTAGTATATACAATAACTAGTTCAATTCTTACTTGAAGGCTTTCTGTAACAATGAAATCCAAAGGAAGCAATGCACAATAATTAGTGCCAGACTGACCATCTCTCTCTTTTGGCTTCAACTGGATAAAGTATACACTTCAGTGTGAGTAATTGCTGCACACTTATCTCGTTGGATTGGAATGATTCTCCTCCATTCAATTTTATCTTGTTGGATTGTAATGATTTTATCAATTTTTTTTTTCTATTTTTTTCTTCTATATACATCTAGTTGGCATAATCTTTTGAGTCAAACTCTTTGATCTGTGTTTCATGAGACGTGGTTTACATGAACCCATTTCTCATGAGAACGAATGGAACACTTAGCACTCATTGGATTTAGGTGATGGTCATAGAGGTGAAGCACTGAGACTTCCTGAGAGGTCACCCATCCTACTACTATTCCAGTTGGAGCACACTTAACTATGGAGTTTCCTCCATGGTTAAACCCACTCTACTTACAACCCCATTTGCAAAAACAAGAGTTTAAAACTGAAAAAAGAAGAAAGTAATTTGCATTCAATTAATATTAAAAAAGTAAGTCAAATGAGATAATACTTACAAGCTTTCACTTTTTACAACAGTTGAAAAATAATTATTGTTTTTGTTTTTATAAATATAAATCTTAGTGTAAAAGGAAAATCAGCTTTTTAAAAAAAATTTGTAAAACAAAAAATGAATAGTAGAGTATTTGAGTTGGCTTAGTGACAAAAATATTATCTTCTTCAAAAAGAGGTCACAAGTTGGAATCTTGGAGGGAGTAGGGTATGTACGCTTTGTATAAGATCTATGACATGTTTTCATAAATATTTTAGATTAAAATTTGATAATTATAGATAATGCATATTGATATATAATAAATGTTAAAAGTATAGAAAGTAAATGTGCTTTATAGTTTTTATGTTGTTATACATATTTAGACATGGTAGTGGAACATATTGAGTCAAGTAAAAAAGAAAAGAAATGTTAAATTGATTTTTTATGAGGCTCTTATAAGATGATGGGTGGGTGGAGTCAATAGCAGATCAAATCAATGCTTATGAATGCTTATCCTATATATTGTTGGGCATAGAATCATCAAATCCATAGAAATAAGTGTAATAATTGAAACCAATGGTAGTACCTTAATGAAGATATAATAAAAGGCCACATCTTTCAAAATGCACAAGAAAACAAGGTTTACACAAACATTCAAAATGATAATAGATATTTGTAATATATTAGTTGAGTCTACTTATTAATCCATTGGGATACCCATATATTTTCTTTGTTGTTTTGAAAACATCCCTTGCAAAATCTTTGTAATAATTTAATAGTCATCTAACTAACCAAGTAATCAACAATATGTTAAAAAATACACATGAAAAATATAGGGAGCCATTCAATTAAGGTTGATTATACCCTTAGTTGTTCACTTCTTAAAGATTACAAGTATTTATTGTGACTTTGCAATGTGTTTGAAATAAACCTAGTTCATTATAGTATGTGAATGATATACCATGACCTAGAAACTAAAACTATAGGGTTCTTCTAAGTGAAGTTCATAATATGCTACGAGTCCTTGTTTTCTTGTCTTGATCTTCCGTCCCCTTCAATAAAGTTTTTCATCCCTTATATGGAAAATATTACAAATATAGTTCCCACAAATGGGTGACACTTGTAAGAAGATGAAACATTAGAAAAGTGGCCAACCTCACACTAATCGTTAAGGTAAATCTTGTGAGATTTGTTAGAACAAAAGTCATGAATAACATGCCACACTAATAGTTGTGTGGGCCATTTTCTTCTTCTATTGTTGCATGTGAGTGAATAGAGGTAAAATGGATTCAACCCTATTCAAATGTATAGGGGGAAATATGAGATATATTCTCAAACCCAAATTCCCCAAAGAAGAGATACAATTTGATCAACCACAAGGTTAATACACAATTGAATCAATTTTGTGAAGAATATGGAAGAGAGAGAAAGTAAATCCAATATTTCCCTATGGAGGAGGATATATATATATATATATGTGTGTGTGTGTGTGTGTGTGTGTGTGTGTGTGTGTGTGTTTATTATGTTTGAAAATCTGAAATAATTGAAATACAAATACTAACCTCAAATTAGGGCAGATTTGGAAAATGTTGAATTCTGATGTCTGTGTACACTTTCAGAAAAATCTAAAACCTATCTTGGATTGGAAATGCCGAGACAGAGAAAACCTAGAAATCTTTCTCCAAGATGGCTCAGCTCGGGTTTGACCCTCATAAAAGGTCAAATACTACATTCTTTATTTGAAGTCCGATTCGAATTCTGTTTGCAGATCTTGAAAGTTTGCCGAAAAGGGTATCCAAATTCTCTCTCGGATCCGAAATTCTGCACCTATACTTGCAAGAAAATGGGAGTTTTTGTTGTATGGGGGGTTTGCTTTGGTCAAACCCCAATTTAGGAATTAACTTTGAAATTGAATTGAAATGTATTGTGCATAAACAAAGTAATTGAAACAAATCACCTCGCTTATGTTGAAGTCCTTGTAGAGGATTCGAATCCTCAAATCCACAAGTAGGAGTGCTTCAATGAATGTAGGATGAATGTAGGATGTCTCCAATCAATGGCATTTGATCTTCAACACCAATCTTGACTTGATCTTTGCATATGAGAAGGCTTGAATGAATGTGGAAGGATGGATCATCAAAGGGGGCTCCAAAGAGATTGAATCCTTCAATGGCTAACAATGGATCTCCTTGATGGATGGATGCTTGAACACTTGAATGCTTGAAGACTTGCTTGCATTTTGAGAGCTTGAGCACTTGAGAGATGGATATCAATTGCTTGATTGTGGATGTGAAAATGAGAGAGGAAGGCCTCCTTTTATAGTGAACTAGGGCACATTCCTCTAGAGGGGCCACCTTGGAGAATTAAATCTCAATTAGGTCCTAACCTTTAGAAAATATACCTAGATTAAATGCAATTAAAGGATTTACCATCCTGAAATCCAAAATGACCGACCCAGAGGTGGAAAAATAAATCTCCTGAAAGCTCGATGCCCGGAAATCATGGAAATTGAAGATTTGAAGAAAGGGAGAAAAATCAAGGTTGGACTTGACCTAATCAGGTTCAAGCTTGACCTTGACCTAGTTAGGTTCAACCTTGACCCTAACCTTGGTCCTAGATTGACTCAGAACCAAGTCAGGAGGTCTCGGGGATGCCCAGAAACCTAGAACTGATGCCAGAACAGAACAGGATGTCAAGGGTAGACATAAAATCCTATATTACTGTGATGAAGGCTAGGAGGATCTATTTCTACATCCTACCTAGAAAATAGAGCCATAGAAGAGGGAAATTAAGGAGAATCCTCGGGATCCTAACCCTAATTGCACCTAGAATGAAGGAATCAAGTGCATAAAAGAAGTAGAAAGCGGGGAGAAAAGCTAAATACATGCAAAGACCCAATCAAGGTGCTTGACATGACCCCAAACCACTTACTTGGAGGGCTAAACGCTCTTATCATGGAAGTGCTTCCATTTTAAGACGATATAGTGAGTCTATGCCTTTATAACAATTGATGCTTCAGATTAAAAAAATAAAATTTGATTGAGCAGTCATAGGGACCCATATGATCATAAATGATGCTTTAGTTGTTCAAGAGTTTGCAATCTATTAAATGAAACTCCTATTGAATACTCCTTTTAAAAGATTAGTAGTGTGACTATTAGCTCCTTGAAATTTTACTTGAATGCTAAACATTTATGTATTTAAATGAAGAAGCTCAACAAATACTACATATCACCTAGTCTCATGCATAGTCAATTTTATAAAATCATAATGTAAAGAACCTTGGCAATAAAAAACTACCTCCCGAATGTCAAGATTATGCTCCTATATTTATATTTGGTATATAGGAAAGACATTCTATACAATTTTACCAACATGAGTATGTTGGGTGACTAGGTTGATTAATATGCCACCTAATAATATCACAACATCTTACCACATTAATTGACAACAAATATATTTTATATGGAAATATTTCACCTTTTATTTGTATTGCACACCACACATATGGTAGTGGGACCCAATTTCAAAATTATGAAGCAAAGAGCTTTCACAATATAATAATAAAATACTTTGGAGAAACTAGATGCCAAGTCATGAAATCCTTTAGAAGAGACAAAGCCATCATGCTTTATGAAAGTGAAGGTGGGGCTAATGTGAAGTGGGTGCACACTACAATAAGGCTCTACCGCTTGTGTGCCAAGGCAAGAAAATGTACAATGTTGCTCATAATACATATTATAGTAGGGTCCACCTGTCGAAGTTGCAATATGAATGAAATTTGTAATGCACTAGAGTATTATCAACCATAAAAAATTGACATGACTATTTGTAATTAATCCCTAATGTATACATATAAGAATTAGTAGACCAATCAAATGATGCTTTATCTTTTTTTCCCTACTTGAGAAATGTATTACTTATGGGGCTTACCTGCCATTGCACCTAGGACTAATAATGACTCTATATAAGTATAGCCTAACTATTTCTCTTAAGGCTAACCCTTTTGGTAAGTAGCAAAGGTGTTGAGACAAAACTATTGCAAAATAATAAAACAAAAAAACCTGTACTAAATTGTTCAAAGGTAGCTCTAGTGGATAAGTGCACCAATAGGGTATACAATTTAGATACCACATGAAAAAAAGGCCTAAAATGAACAAAACCCATGCTTGTTTTAAAATTTAAAAATGTGTACATGTCAAGGATTAAAAAAATTCAAGCCATGACATGTACATGCATTTATGAGAGAAAAACACAATTGCATTTTCGTCAATAAACATAACATGTATGTATTTTGTTTATACTAAGTTGTACAAAAATATATGCATGCTCAAGTTTTTTGTTCCACAAAGAAAATAAATCTTTTTAATGCTACTTCCTTTGTCCCCCCCTAGCATTTTTCATCAAGATATATACATAAAATATAAATTTTAAGTATAAGTTATATTTATGTATATATTGGAAGGATGTTTGAGAATGGTTTAAGATCTCTAGGAGTCACAATGTAGATTCTATATTATAGGAGATCTTATAAATTTTTAGACAATTAAATTTTAGTTATTAGTAGGATACTATCAAAATTTTAGTCATCAGTAGGTTCCTATCATTATTCACTTTCTATCTCTCTAACCCATGTTCTTTGTCTCCCCAAGCTACAAACCCATCTCTCTCTCTCTCTCTCTATATATATATATATATATATATATATATATATATATATATATATATATATATATATATATATATATATATATATATATATATATATATATATATATATATATATATATATATATATATTAGGTCAGTGTCATCAGATTGACTATCTTGAATATCAATTTCTTGATTGGGCATTTGGGTGTTCATAGTTTGAGAGCTTTTCCCATAATCCAACATAGGTATGCATGGTGACCTAGGTTGTCTTATCTTTTCAGATGCATTGATGAATTGAGGTAAATCTAGGATGTGTGAAATACCAACAAGTTGTCCCTAGTTAGGGTGTCTTTCCTCTGTAGAGTTCTCTTGGTGTTGTCTAGCTTCTTTCAATGTGATTGACTCATGCTCATTAATCTATTCCTCAATTAAAGTCTCTTCATTGTTTCCTTTGATAGGATGATCTATAGGTATATGTAGCAATGTTTCATAAGTCCTAGTGATAACATCCTCATTGTCAGTCTCCAAGTCGATCAAATACAAGGTCATTTGTAGAGGATGGATTAATTTTTTTTTGTTAGTATCCTACTCGAGTTTTATCCTTAGGGCTATGAAATTTAGCATGTAAGGGTTCAATAATGCCTTTTCCTTTTCCAAGAGGACTTTTCCCATTGTATCCCATTTTCTGCATTAATGGATAACATATCCCATACTTTGCAGGGGAAATCTTTGCATATTTCACTTCTTTCTCAGATTCTTCACCTCTATAAAGCCACTGTAAGACATCTTTCTCTTTGTTTTCTTTCTCAAGAGGAACTCTTTCTTTTACCATACCTATTCCTTCATGCATCATAGGGGAAGATGTGCTAGAAGGTTGAAAAGATGAAGATGGTCTCCCATAAGATTTAGGTGAAACAAGAATGTTGATCATAGAACATGAAGCATCCAACTTGTATTCTCTCATTCCATTTTATTTTATGCTTAGCTTCTTCCCAAAGTCATTGAGTATTTCTTGTCTGTAGCTCTCAGTTTCCTAGTTCCTTAGGGCCTCTTTATTGTGCAAAACTATACTTTTAGTTTGGTTAACATTGTTGCAAGTATATGTTGAGTCTCTAGGAATAGTGACCTCAATTCCTTTATGGGAAAATTTGATGCATTGATGGTATGTTGATGGCACTACCTGGATTTGATGCATTTCATGTTGTATGCGAGTGGAAGATCTAAGACTTGAAAAATAACACCCCTTTGAATGGGACCCACTCGGATGGGTAAGATCACCATGCCCTTAAAAGAGCATTCTGAAAAACCAAGTGCCTTAACCAAATTGAATGTAAAAATATTAAAACCCATGCATACATATATCAAGACGTGTTTTACTCTGTGCTTTTGTGTAAGGACTTCAATGTGGAGAGGCTAGTTATGAAGATGACTGACAGATTTATAATCTTCTTCCAAAAAGGTCAAATAGTGTGGGGAAGAAAGATGACCAACCATGGACTAGAATTTGTCTATGTCTAGTTCCTTGGGAACATTAGGCGCTAAGAGGGCTTGATCAAGAATCTCTCTATGTGTAGGAGAGATCTTAAGCAGTTCTAGAATCAATATCTGAGCTGATGTGCATTGAATCTGATCAATCAGATTATAGTTATGCGCCGAAGGTGTGGTTGTTGTTTTTTCAGACTCTTGGGTCATTGGTTGTTTAGAAGAGGAGGAAGAAGCTTCTCCTCGCAAGGTGACCTTACATTGGGAGCAAGTCACTACATTGGAAGGTTCAACTTGAGCCTTGTTCTTGATTTTGATAACATTGATAGTGCAGTCAAAAGACTCAAGCATGTAGATCATGTTGTCATTGTTAGAGTAAGTGTAACCCACCTTATTATCCTTTGGTTTAGAAGATTCCCCCTTTTCATACTTAGGAAAAGGCTCCTTAAAGGCCTTATGATCAGTGTTTGTTTGAGGAGGATCAATCACAATAGTATCATTATCAGTAAAATCCTGGATTAAATGCTTGAGCTTCATGCAATCAATAGTATTTTGGCCTTTTTTGTGATGGTATTTGTAATAGTAGTTATCGTTCCACCACTTAGGCTTAATCTGAAGATCATAGGGCTTTGAGTTATCAAGAAATGTGATTATCTTATTGGACAAAATTATTTTTAGAGAATTCTCAAGTGACTCTCCAAGTGGAGTAAAATCTTGCTTAGGCCTTGGCATCCAAGGCCTATCTTTGTTACCTTCAGGTCTAGAAATTGATTGAGTGTTCTTGTTAGATTTTGTTTCTTGAATGTCAATGGAGAGATTGAAATATCACTCTTTGGGTTTTCTAGAAGTAGATGCAAAATTTGTACCCATAATTCTATTGTTGATAACATCCTTAGTCTTAGTCTAGAATTTATGCTTATCCTTGTTGTGATGATTGTTAGAGGAATATTTATGGTCTTTATGTTTCAGGGTGATTTATCCCTTTCAAACAAGGATGTCTTCTAAGTGAATAGAACCCTCAACCAATTTATCAAAAGAGGTGTGAGTTTTCATTTGCAAGGCATAATTCATTTCTGGGACCAAGGTATTTATAAATATGTCATTTTTTTCAATCTCGGGAATTTGATGAGGGCACCTAGAAAAATTCTTTTTCATCTTTGAAGGAATGTAACAAAGGGCTCTCCAACATGTTTCTTTGTGTTGCATAGATCAAGCATGGTAACAATGTGAGAGATATTGTAAGATTAATACTAGATGAACTTGTGAACAAGCTCACCAAAGCTCTTGATGTCAGGATCCATCGAGGTGAACCAGATCATAGCTTGGCCACCAAGACTCCAAGGAAAGAGTCTCATGAGATAGCTCTATTCATTCATGAACTCCATGCTAAGAGCGCAAAATTCTATCACATGGTCCTGGGGATCTCTGTTACCATCATATTTATTGTACTTAGGAATCTCCACCTTTGGTGGGAAAGGTGGCATATATAGATTTTTGTCAAAGGGGAAAGGACATACAACTACAAGAAAATACTTGTTCGAGGGTTGGTCCTTTTCCTTTCTAAGTTGTGAGAGCTCACATCGCAAATCTTGGAGTTGTTTGTTGAGGATTTTAATAGGATATTATTCCTCCTTTTGTATCAAGTGATCCATGTCAAAGTGGGGAGGGATCTTTACACCCATAGAGGAAAGATGCACAAAGAGTCTATCTTTGTCCTGATTCATAATGGATTGCATCACCTTATGGAAGTGTTTATCTTCTTGGCACTTTATGATTTCTTCTTTTGTAGGTTCTCCGTCTGAAGAAGACTCATAATCATTCTTGTTACAATTGCTCCAATCGCATGCCAACATGTTGGTTTGATCATGATACTCAACGTATATAAAGGGTATTGATTGATAGATAGGGGATTGACACAAACGTTCCTCATGAGAGGATGGTCTAGGAGTATCATCAATAGCTTTCCCTTTTAGATAAGCTACAACCTTTTGGTAATGTCTATGAGTTATAACTGGCATGGAAAAGCTGAGATTGAAAATATGATAGCAACAAGATTACTAGGCTAGTGTTGAAAGACCCAGACAATGATAGATATGTCTCAAGGATAGGTAGAAAAGGTAGCTGAAACAAGGCAAAAGGTATAGAGAATGTGGCTTGAATTCTTGCTAGGTGATACTTGAGACCACCTAAAGGAAATTTGATTGAATTAGGGGTTAGGTTTTACTAGATGAAATTTAGGTGATTACAGTTTCCATTGTGAGATTCCCCCAAGAAAGGACAAACCAAGTGGAATGAACACATGAAAAAAATGTGTGAAAGGGATCTACCAACTCAGGGGTCAGTATGATCATATGATAACTCATGTATATTAGATTTATTTAAAAATTAAATGTCATCATTCCCCAAAGGTAGTAGAACTAAAATCACAATTGAAGAATAACAAGTAAGAGTTATGAAGAAGAGCATTTTTTTGGGCCAGCATCACAGAGACCAAAAAGAAAATATATATACCATTGTACATCATTCTCAATTAGAATATACAAAATAACATTTATGAACAATGGCACATGTATGAAATAACATGGAGCGACATATATAATAAGTAGATACAAACAGAAGAATGTCACAAAAGGTTGATTCCTTTATCACCTTGTGCTAACATAGAAACAAGGGTTATCTGAAGAAATATAAAAAAAATATAACAAACAACACATCATGGAGGAAGCACATTACAATAGGAAAATATAAAGAATCCACTGCACAAGAGGAGCTAGTCAAGCATACCACTTGTGCCCATCTCAGTCTATAGTCTTTAGGGAAGGTGGATAACATGCTAGAGGAGAAATGTAAATCATGGTAGAGAAAATAAATGTTGGTTCCAAATAAGGACCATGCTATGAAGATGGGTCACTTTGTATGCTACTAGGACTAAGAGATAAATTTTTTACAAATCTAGCTAGTAAATCATGATTAACATCAATAAGCTCATACATATCATTAGAATCACTAGCATGAGCATCATCATTTTAATTAGAAACATTGAACTCATCATCATCAAGAGTATCTTCTTCATCCAAATTAATTGCAATAGAATCTAAGATACGAATAGAATCATCATGTTTTTTCAATTTCATATTTTTCAAATTAAATTTCCTCCCATGGGCTATGCATAGGTTGTTCAAATGGAATCAAATCATTTGTAGGTGTCTTAGGTGAGAAAAATATTTGGGAAGCATGGTCATGGGTTCTAGCATGATGTTTATACTATCAGTCATGAGCACAATGGTAATGTTTTTTTTTTTTAAAAACTTGAAGGTTTAGGATCAATCAACATTGGGTCCTTTTATTCTTTAGGGGAAAGAACGAAAGGAACCACACTAGATTGAGAGATAGCATTTGTAGAATGGTTTTAGGAAATAGGAGGTGGAACAAAAGCATAAATAGGAGGTGCAATAGGTGTAGGAAGAAGTCTAGGTCCAAGGAAAGGAGATGGAACAATATTAGAATTTCTAAGCTCACATATATTGTGGATTTTGAATTGTTGATAGGATGGAAAAATATTTTCTTTGCAAGGTTGGATTGGTTGAGGTATGGAAGGCCAAAAGAAGTCAAGGTCACAATTTCCTTGATGCGCTAAAGGCTGATAGAGACTATGATTAATTATGATGATTTTTCCATTATGGGGAAATTTCAAGCACTTATGTATAGGAGAGACTACAAATTTCATGGAGGTGAGCTAGGGAAGACCAAGTATAACTTGGAACTGATCGTAAGTTGAGATGAAAATGAAGGTGACATCTAGGATTTTACCACCAACTTCTCCAGTAAAAGTAACAGAACCATGAGTAGGATAAGTGAGACCATTGAAAGTTTTGACCATCACATCATATTTTTCATAAAAATCTCACTGCATTTGTCTAGTGTAAAGATGTTCTTCAATTACAATATTCACAATACAAGTAGGATCTATAAGGAAACCACGGGAAAAGAGCTCATTAAATTTTTCTACAATGTACAAAGGACCATTATGCTCTCTAATAGTCTCTTTAGGATCAAATGTAATGAAAAGTTAAGGTTTAGGTTTGGATTGATCAATAAGGTTGAAAAAATTTCTAGATTCAGTACACTTAACATCATAGTCAACAACATGGGTAGAGGAAGAAGGTAGAGACTAAGTAGAATGGTATTGGTCAAATGAGAAGGTAAATGTTTGGTATAAATTTGTAAGTTTTGGTTGGGAGGTTCTATGGACTTGTTTCCTTGATTGTTAACACCCTCAACAAATTTAACATTGAAATCATGAGGTATTGAATAACATATTTCAAATGGAAACATTTCTTAGTATCATGGCCAAGTCGACTATGGTAGGAAGTGTTAAAACATTAGCATTAATCAAATTCATCATCACATTATGTAAAGATTCAGAAAGAGGTGTAAAATTATGAGAAGCTCAAAAAATATTATATGATAAAGGGGTCACACCTTTGGATGTTGCTGCCTCTTGCTCATGAATGTGGTTTGATGAATTATTGATCTTGATGAAGCCCTTAGGCTCTTGAAACTTTTGAAAGGATTAGGATGTAGCATAAATTTTATTAATCAGAGACATTGGAGTGGTACTCTCAAATTGACTCACTTGAAGTTGATAATTATGAAGCACTACAAATAATTCAGTAAAGGAATAGAATTCAGAAAATAATATCTTATCTCCAATGTCTTTTTGTAAATTATAAATAAAAATACATTGAATATGAATATGAGGCACATGATAATAAATATGATTATGCAAGTGCTTACTCTACCAATGAAATCAATCACTTTTTATTTAGCAACTTATTTACAATGCATCAAATCAGTCAAATAAATATTAGGACAAATGTTGTTTTGAAACTATTGAATGAAAGAATTAGCAATTTTTTGAAAGGAGCCAATGGAATAAGGAGGCAAAGAGAAATTCCATTGCAAGGATTTATCTCAAAAGGTTCTAGTAAACATTTTAGCCATGAACCTAAGATCATGAGAGAAATCACTACACAATATTTGAAAGGTTTTAACATGAGTCAAGAGATCACCCTTACCATTATAAGTCTCTAAATGAGGAATTTCCATGTATTGAGAAATAAAAAAATGAATGATGTCTAAGGAAAAAAGGACTAGCAATGTCACAAGTAGAAATTTTAAACTTGGACTGAGTCATGAACACAATTTGTGTTTACAAGTATGAAACAATTTGAGCCAAGCTATTGATAGTGGATTCTCTAGAAAGAGTGGTAGAAGATAAGTGTGAAAGATTTGGATCATTATGAGAAATGGAAGGAACTATTGAATATGAAAATGGAATACTATTGTAAGTGGACATGGATGAATGTAAAGAAACACATGGAATACTTGAAGGAGGAGGAAGAATATGATTAGGAATGTTAACATGTGTATGATTGATGTTTTGAATGAAAGAGGTTATGAGAGGTGGAGCATAAGTAGACACACTAGGTATTGAAGTAGGAGTAGGAACAAAAGTCTCAACACTAGTGTTAGGTGGAGTGAAACCTAGATCATTATCACAATCTCTAATAGGTTTGACAATTTTATCAATAAGATGAGAGATAATATGCAAGATATTAACACCATATTGATCATTATGAATTAACTTCCTATAGAGTCAAAGATTGCATGCTCCCATTTTCAATTTAGGCCACACTTTTGTAACCACTTTAGTGTCCATTCCCATAGAATCTGTGTAAGTCCATTTCAAAACTTACATCAGCCTTTTCCCTCTCAGGATGCTCAAAGTCCTTGTCAGCAACTATCTTTCAACGTCACCTTTGCATTAAGTGCATGTTTTTCTTGCTGCCTGTCATTTTTTAGCGTGATTCCTTTGGACACTAGCATGTCGCATGGACATCCACATTCCACACACTCATCCACCAACATCCCAACATTAAAATGTTGGTCTCATGCATGCTTTCCACTTGTCACTTGCTTTTATCAGTGGAACAACTAGGAATCTTCTAGAATGTCCTAGAAGCCTTTTTTCCCCTCCTCTTCTCTCTTTAAATTATGCCCTTGCTTCATTCAAGCCCTCTAATTTATCTCTCTCATCTCTCACTTACAATATTGGCATCCTTTTTCTCTTTGTCATTTTTCTACAACATTCTATCATTAGCTACTGTGTGTGTGAAAATTGTACCTAGCTGCAGACACAACACTTCAGTAAAACATTAGAGGTTAGCAAGTCAGAAATCTGCAATATAAATGAAACTAGTTGACCAAGCAATTTACTGCCTTCTAGTAGGTGCGAGTATGGTATTCTCAAATTCAGACCGAGATTAGTGACAATGCAACACCTAAATGAAGGATTTGAATGCAAATGATAAGGAATGCAAATTAATCTTTTTTTTTGGATTTTGTATGCAATTAGGATGAAAACTGTATGAATCTAATCTAGATGAATGAAATTGATATGCAAATTATTCTAAAAATGCTATGAATTGATATGAAAAATGGATGCAAAGCAATGAAATGATAACAAAATCTCAAAAATCGCATATTCGCAAGAGCTTGATTCTTCAGATGCAAATTCACCAGAGTAATTGTGCAAACTCGAGGGTCCTTTTGTGAAGAGCTGAGCCTTGATTATATAGAAATCCAGGGCTTGAGGATGCATTGAGAAAAGCCATAAATCACTCTTGATAAACTCAAGTTGATTTTTGAGTTAACAAGAAATTAGGAATAGATTAACTCATAAAATCATGCAAAAACACTTTTTGACTCAAAATAGAGTTTAGTTCACTTTTTCAACTCACAATCAGATGTCAAGTTTAGAAAGTTAACAAATTGAAATTGAAAATTGATTTAAAGTTGACTACTTTTTTTTATTGTGCATGATTTAATATGAATTAATTTAAAAATAAAGTGATTTATTCTCAACTTAACTGATTTTGAATTTAAAATAACTGATTTATGGGTTAATCAATTATTAAATCAAACTTTTATTCCAAACTATATTATTAAATTTGACAATTTATTTTAATCAATTAAATAAGAACTCAACTAATTATTTTTAGCAAATTTGATTTATTGTCAAATAAAACAATATTAATTAGGAATAAATATAATTAAATCTAATTAAATTGATTAAGTGGCAGTATTAATCTAATTAATTAAATATTTATCATATTTAATTAATCAAATTTAGGATAAATATGATTTATCGCCAAATAATATTTAATTAAAGATAATTAGAATAATTAGGAATAATAAGGAATATTCCCCGATGTAGAATTAGGATAATCAATTTTTGATAAACTGATGCACAAATGTGCCTTAGGTTAGGACTTTGATGTCGATTTCAATTGATTTGTTGATGTAGGAGGTTAATGAGGCTGAAGCCCATTTTTGGGGTATTACATTTTGCCCTTCTTTGAATTATTGTGTGAAGCGCAGTGGTTCAAAGATTAATATGTTTTTGATAAAGATGCAGACTCGGTTATGTGGTGGAAAAACTAATTCAGAAAGATTAACTGATTCTGAGATAGAAATCGACTGATAGATTTGAAGATGTTGGTGATTCGGGTCTTGATTGACCAAGAATTGAGATGATGCTAACTATATCAACAATGAACTGGTGATTACGAAGAAGTGTCAAAATGCTCGATTCTAAACCTATGATTATGAAGAAATGACTGTCCTGACTCCAGACCTGATTGTCCAAAGGAATCGAAAGGATGCTAAATCTGAACCCTTCAATTACGAAGAACCAAGGAAATAACACAACTGAATCGATTGTTACGAAGAGGTAATACAGTTCGTAAGATAAAGAGAATACCAAATTGATATGGATCTCGATGAACCTAATATGCCCCAAGTGATGTGCCCCAAGTGACGAGGAATTTTGATGAATCAACAACTAGACATGGTTGTTGTCTTGATTACTGAAAGAAAGATTTGATTTACAGATTTGATTGATGTGCAATACCATGCCCCCTTCGGGATGAAAATTAAAATTTGACAAGAAAAGTCAGTGTTAAACGGTTTAGAAGCATGTTAATTGATTTGAGAAGTGGTTGTGCATGTTCGGAAACACGTTTTGCATCGTTTGGAGGTCCAAAAGACCAAGTTTGACCATGGTTGACCAAGTTGAAATTTTGATAGTTTGATGTAAGATAATCACTTAAGTTGAATTCTGGATTTATGTGATGATTAAAGGTCAATTATGCAAGCAGTCGGCCGTCCTGGGTCCAAAAATTTTAAATCACGATTTGACAATGTAAATGATCTCAGATTTCAATTTTGATCCCGAAAATGGATTTAGAACGTCAAAATTAGCCAGGGGTGCAATTTTCATGGAAAACAGAGTACTTTGAAAAATTAGGTCGAAACCTATATAAGGCCCAAAAGGGTCATTTTCAAATCATTATTCACTTTTGTCTTTTGTGATTTCTATGGAGTCCTCTGAGAGAAAAATGGCTAACATGGCAGTTCCAGTCTCCTCGCACCGATTTGAGCATAGCCGATGACACCAACGACCTCCCCAATATGGGAACCCGGTAAGTGGACCTCTGTGCCTCTCTGTGAATTCAAATTTTGCATGTTTTTAGTATTTTAGGAATTTTCATACGCATTTTTGCTTTTTTAATTTTTGCATTGTAAAAAGTCATACGAAAGTCCACGGGGACTCGTACGAGTTTTGAAATTGTTTTAGAGTGTCGTCCCCATGCTATCTGAAAGTCATATGAGAGGGACCCATCTGTCGTACGACATTTCATCGGGTCCCTCAAGTGTCGTACAAGAATCCTTATAATGCCGTATACTCATGAATTGTCGTATGGGAACTTGTAGAAACTCGTACGAGTTTTGATACTAGTTTGATAAATCGTATGGAAAACAACGGGCCTTTTTCTCATCCTTAGATCAATTTTTTGATTTTTTTGATTTCTTAGGCTGATTCCTTAGCATTTAATGTACCTTCTGAAGTAGTCAACTTTTCAATTTCTATACTTATAGCTTGATTTTTGACCAAGTTATTGATAGGGTACCCTATTTCTGTGCTGTGTAGGTCATCTATTTTGATGTTGATGTCCGAATATCACACCCAACTACTAAGAGATTATGCATGTCACTACCTGACCCACTGAGAGCACACCTAGCTACGTGCGGGTTCAAGTACCTCATCTGTTTGCCTGAGATTCAGGTGAACCATGGTCTACTAACTACTTTGATAGAGTGGTTTCATTCGGAGACACATACTTTCCACCTACCCACTGGAGAGATTACTGTCACACCTGAGGACGTATATAGGATTCTGCATATTCCATTTCATGGTCCTTATCCTTGTTGGTGCCAAAAAATTATGGATTCACTTTTGACCAACTGATAGGTATAATGGTAATGCACCACTTATACCTCTGCAATTTTGGCTTAATCAAGCCAAGGCTGGTAGGCCTAAATTCTCTTTTGGACTATCAAATTCTCTGTGTTGCTCAACTACATACACAAAAAAAAGTTCCTCCAAAGGTAGTGAATGATCCTTTGAGGAAATCACAAATCTCCTAATAATCTCTACTCTATAAAACTTGACTAAAATGGATTATACTAAGGACTGAAAAGTAATGCTTTTGAAATAATGATTTAAAGATCTACAAACTATAAATGAACTAATATAACAGTTTCCAATTAATGATTAGATCAATGCCTTCTAAATATTTGGGCTATAGAGTAAAAAAACCTTCAATCCTACGTACGATCAGAGATAGTTTTAAGAGAACTTACTCCTATAAAGTAAGACTATCATTCCACAGGCTTCTGCTTGATTCACAATTCAAATCAATTTACACAACTAATCTTATCGAGTTTAACTCAAATTAAGAGACCGATAAAAACAATGGCAGGTTCACAGACCATATAATTGATACTCGAGTTGTATATATTAATTTTGAATTATGATACTCAGGGAATTCAACACAGTGAAACACTCTATTTAATAGAATATCCGAAAGACTAATTGGAAACATATAACTTATAACCACAAATAAAAAGAAGAGCACTTATCTTTATTAATGTTGAAAAAATAGTACATTAGAATTCATATTGTAGTTGTGATCGAATTATATCATATAAAAATCTATCTTGTATTGTCTTCCCTCTTTACATTTTACATTATGTATATATACATGTTTGAGTGGCTTTCACACCTCTTTAGGGTGAAAAGACACCCTTATTACAAATAATTTTGAAAAATGATAAACTAACTAAAAAATAACTACCTATCTTTCGGATTTGGGTCTGGTGAAAAAAAACCAAAACACCTTGTGGAAAGATAAGATTTTTAATAGAGATAGGAAATTTGATTTTCTGAACTGGGTCTTTTTTAGATTTTTAAAATTCGACCATCTTCAGCCTCTGTCGGCATCATCTTTACAGTAGGTCGAAACTTTAACATTTTCTGAAGGCTTTGATCACAAATTTTGATTGTTCCTGTCACAGAGCTTCCTTTCTTAATCTCTCAACTTTTAATTGAAAATTAATATAATTTTTTATCCCATTTCATGTACTCCATCATTAATTATTTGGCATGGAAATTAAGAGGCCATTTTTTAGGGTTTTATCACTATATAGGACTCCAAATTTTGCCCAAAATTTAGAGCTCCAACAATCCTGATTATATCAGTGCGGGGAATGCTGGCCTTCATGCTTTTAGGACTCTATTTGGAGATGATGATTAGTTGGTGTAGTCTATATCTTAGGAGACTCTGACACAACGATATGGGTAGACCCATAGACTTGAGTGCATCATAGCAGGGTGATGAACTACAACTAATTTAGAACCTGAATGGAGAATCTGTAATTCAAGATTACTAAGGAGTTGCTGATTAGATATGCAAGATGATTAAATCAATATTATGTTGTCATTGATGTCAACTAGCTTGAAAACACTTATCTTGTAAGTTACTATACTGACACATCTGAAGAAACGTGAAAGAGATGAAGAACGAAAATATCTACATGAGGAAGATGTATATGACAGATGAGGATAATGAATACACTGAGTAACTTGTTGATGAGTCTATGACTTGATGAAATTGACTTTATTATGTTGCATTCAACTATGATGAAGGATAGAGCTGAAAGACACAAAGCAGTGTTGTCAGCAAATAAAGCATTCTAGTATACACCGACAGAATGTAGTGTATAAAGAGCGTAGTGTTAATCGAGCTTGTTTGCACTGACGCATTTATTCGTTAACTGAGCAAAATAGAAAGGAATTAAATGATCAATTTAGCCAATAAAGTGATGAGCTGTAAAGTGTATGAAATCGAGGTAACAAATAAGGTTTGTTATGAAGATCGACGGCTAACATAAATAAAAAAGGATCTAATGGAGCAGATTGAAATGTGTTACTGACACATTAGCTGAAGAAGCTTAAAGCGGCAAAATCTATGAATATGATTAAGTGGAAAAATCTGATGGAGGAAAAGAAAATGATTTACTCTTCTATATAAGAGACATTGGTTTCATTGTTGAACCATCATTGAAAAAAGAAGGTACTACAAAATTATCACGTGAACAAGTTTTCATGCATTCTAATCATACTGGTTAATAAGAACTGAGCTGTAGAACAATTACTGAGCTACAAAGAGTAATTACCGACGGACAGTAAGTTGATATAGTATTGAATTTGAAGTGGTATATTGATCAGAAAGATTTGAATGAGCTGAACATTGATCTGTAAACTGCAATTGAAGTTGTTTCAAGGCAGATCATCTACTGTTACATATTTAACCATTGTACATAGTCAAATCTCTTAATCGAGTGGACTATGAAAGTCTTTTGATGTTACATTCAAAGAGTGAACATTGTTATCTTGTCAACCCCAGAGTGATTGCTGGTTGGATGATAACTTCTGGTCTAAAATCCTCTAACAAGGTCACACCTAATAGTGTGTTTGTAACCTTTAACAGGGTTGGGTCTTCACCGACCTCACTTATGAAGAGTGAACAATTTTGGGTTGTCGGTCCCAGGTGGTTTTTCCCTTCACAGGGTTTCCACGTTAAATCTCTTGTGTTATGTGTTGATTGTGATATCTATTTGTTATCATACTTTGCATATTACATGTTAGATTTGATCGGTAACTGTTATAAAGTTTAGAATGACAATCGGTAAAAACACAGACAGTGAAAGTATTTTATGTTTACCGAGAAGTAGAAGTTGAAGAATTTGTTTTGGATTATACATTTTGAATTGGGACACTAGATAACTGATTCACCCCCCTCTCAGTTATTCTAACAATTGGTATCAGAGCAATGGTTGCTTAGAATAGAGTTTTAAGGACTCCAGCAAAAAGGTCTCAAGATGTATAAGAGGGAAGTGCCAAAGCTGAACAAAGATAACTTCACAGTATGGCAAAGCCAGATGAAGTTGTACATATCTGGAATTGGGAATTCTGCACTAGAACTGATGGAGAATGGCTACATTGAATGGACACTAGGTCCCCTGACACTTGATCAACTGAAGGAAATGCATGAACACAATATTACTATGATGGAACTTGTTGCTGCTTGTACTGATGCCAAATTCGAAGACATTAAGGGATGCACAACTGCCAAAGCCATGTGGGATAAATTGAATCTAATATACAGTGGAGATACGAATGTTAAGAGAGCCGGAGCAGAAAGCCTAAGAGGTTGATTTGATGATATGAAGATGAAAGAAGGTGAGAACATTATGCAATACACAAATAGACTAAAGAGGTAGTACATGCTATTAGAGCATCCAGTGGAGTTATTGATGATGAAACAATGATAAGCAAGATTCTCAGAACTTTGCTGCCAGTTTATGCGATCGGGATCTCTGCAATTCATGAAACAAGAGCTACATCCAACCTTACTCTTGACACATTGATCGGTAAGCTTACAACCTTTGAATTGAATAGTTTTGACAATAGTGTTGTACCTTCTATTGAATCCACTTTCATGTCTTCTTTGAAGATTGGTAAGTCTAGTAGTAGGAATGATAAGAATAATGATAGTGATAATAATACTGATGATGAAATTGATGAGCTTGAAGCTCTTATGGCTAGAAGATTTCCCAAAGGTAAGGGAAGGTATAGAGGCAAGCTACCCTTAGCATGTTTTAATTGTAAAGAAGTTTACCACATCGCTGCTAGATGTCTAAATAAGAAAGATGATGATAGATCCAAAGACCAATCCAAAGGAAGCTATGGGAGAAGAGTCAACAAAGGCTACCGACACAACAACAGAGATAACCGAGATAGCTATGACAAAGGGAAAAATGTATGTTACATAGCTGAAGAATTTGAATTTGAATCTGACACTGATGATGATGTAGAAGTAGTATTTGTTGCTATGAAAGATGATTCAGAGGAAGAAGAGAAACATGAAGAAACAACACTAATCTCTAAAGTAAGCAGAAATGATACATGGATCATAGACAGTGGCTGTACACATCATATGACTGGTGATATATAGAAATTTGATCTACTTGATGAATATGATGGAGGATCTGTTAGAATGGGAAATGATGCACCTTGTATGGTGAGAGGTAAAGGTTCACTGATGATTAATGATAGAATAAAATGTGAAAATGCATATTGGGTAGATGGACTAAACTATAATTTGTTAAGTGTGGCACAACTGAATAACTTAGGCCACCGACTTGCTTTTGAGAGCAGAAAGGTAAGAATCTATGATAATGGAGGAAGACTTGTCGGAACCGGTACACAATCTAGAGGTAATCTATTTTATCTTGATGTTGATCAGTCTTCTTGTTTATTAATGAAGGATGAAGATGCATGGTTGTGGCATAAGAGGTTATGTCATGTGAATTTTGATAACACGATCAAGATTAGTAAGAAGAAAAGATAAGAATGTTATCGATACTAAATGGATATTCAGAAAAAAGCTGAATGAAAATGGTGAAGTGACAAGAAATAAAGCAAGATTGGTATGCAAGGGATATGCATAGGAAGAAGGCATTGACTATGGTGAGACATTTGCACCTATTTCTAGATTGGAAGGAGTTAGAATGCTACTTGCATATGCTACACACAAGAAATTTAAGGTTTATCAAATGGATGTGAAGTCAACATTTCTGAATGGTATACTTGAAGAAGAGGTCTACATAGAACAACCTGAAGGATTCGTTGATCCAGACAACAGAAACATGGTATGTAGTTTACACAAAGCTTTATATGGCTTGAAGCAAGCACTAAGAGCATGGTATGAAAGGCTGCATACTTACTTGTTAAGTATTGGATTTGTAAGAACTAGTGAAAACAAAAATTTGTACATGAAAGGTGATACTGATGACACTATTCTTATTGCTGAAATTTTTGTTGATGATATTATTTTTGGAGGTCAAGATCATGTATGTAAATCTTTTGCTAATGACATGAGGAATGAGTTTGAAATGTCTATGTTCGGAGAGATTAAATTCTTTCTCAAATTACAAGTGGTTTAGTAGAGTGATGAGATATTCATAGTACATAAAGGAAGTCTTGAAGACATTTGGCATGGAAGATGCTAAACTTGTAGGAACACCGATGGCTACTGGAAGTAAACTAACAAAGGAAGATGAAAATATAGAGGTAAACTAGACACTTTACCAATCCATGATTGGTAAACTAATGTATGTAGTTCACAGTAGACCAGATATAGCACATGCTGTGAGAATTGTTGCTAGATATTCTACTAATCCTAGAGAATCACACATGATTGCTACTAAAAGGATCTTAAGATATCTGAAAAAGATAGAGGATTATGGATTATGGTATCCTAAGGAAGGTAAGTTTGAGTTGAAGGTTTATACTAATGCTGATTGGGCTGGAAATGTGGATGATAGAAAAAGTACCACCGGAGGAGCATTTTTCTTTGGTGAAAGACTTGTAACCTAGACAAGTAAAAAGTAGATTTGTATTTCTCAGTCTACAGCTGAAGCATAGTATGTTGCTACTGCTACTAATTTCTCAAACATTTCATATATCAGGCAAGTGTTGGAAGAATGAATGAGGTAATCACTGACCTGATGATTATATACTGTGACAACACAAGTGCTATTAATATTTCAAAGAATCTAGTGATCCACTCTAAGACAAAGAATATATCAATTAAGTATCACTACTTAAGAGAAAAAGTGCAAGAAAAGCAAGTGAAGTTAGAATTTGTTACATCCAAAGAACAACTTGTAGATATCTTTACAAAGCCTCTACCGAAGGACACATTTGAATATTTGAGGACTAGACTTGGGGTCCATCCCCTGTCTATCGGTCACTAATGTGATTTGGATGTTGCATCAGCCTAATTATCAGATGATCACACATGTTGATGCGGCATAGTTCACACTTTGGATATTTTTCAAGGTTGTGATTAAGTTTGAAGAATTGAAATAGATTGGGATATCAGTATACAAAGATACAGAGATTGTATTGGACAAATAGAGAGTTACTTAGCTACTACAAGAGTTGATTGTTTATTTGTTTATTTGGCATTGTTGTCAAAGGGAGAGATAAATAATATGAAAAGGAAAGGAGAGATATGCACCAATGAGAACTATTTGAGGGAGAGTATGACAAAGCTGATTTTTTTTTATGCTATTTAGTAATGTAGTGATTAAACATATTAAGCCAGGGAGAGATTACAAAACATTTGATTACAGAGTTGTAGAATACATGTTTGGTATGTGTATGGTACATTTCACATTACTTGAGTTTCCATCAATGCCAAAGGGAGAGATTGATGAACTACAACTAATTTAGAACTTGAATGGAGAATCTGTAATTCAAGATTACTAAGGAGTTGCTGATTAGATATGCAAGATGATTAAATCAATATTATGTTTTCATTTATGTCATCTAGCTTGACAACACTTATCTTGTAAGTTACTATACCGACACATCTGAAGAAAGGTGAAAGAGATGAAGAACATAAATATCTACATGAGGAAGATGTATATGACAGATGAGGATAATGAATACACTGAGTAACTTGTTGATGAGTCTATGACTTGATGAAATTGACTTTATTATGTTGCATTCATCTATGATGAAGGATATGTTAGAATAACTAAGAGGGGGGTGAATAATTTATCCAGTGTCCCACAATTCAAAATGTACAATCCAAAACAATTCTACTACATCTGCTACTCGGTAAACATATAATACTTTCACTATCTGTGTTTTTACCGATTGTCAGTCTAAACTTTAGAATAGTTACCGATTAGATCTAACATGTAATATGAAAAGTATGATAACAAACAAATATCACAATCAACACATAACACAAGAGATTTAACGTGGAAACCCTATGAAGTGAAAAATCACTTGGGACTGGCAACCCAAAATTGTTCACTCTTTTGAAGTGAGGTCGATGAAGACCCAACCCTGTTAAAGGTTACGAACACACTGTTAGGTGTGACCTTGTTAGAGGATTTTAGACCAGAAGTTATCATCCAACCAGCAGTCACTCTAGGGTTGATAGGATAACAATATTCACTCTATGAATGAAACATCAAAAGACTTTCATAGTCCACTTGGTTAAGAGATTTGACTGTGTACAAAGGTTAAATATGTAACAATAGATGATCTGCCTTAAAAAAACTTCAATTTGCAGTTTACAGATCAATGTTCAGCTCATTCAAATATTTCTGATCAATATAACACTTCAGATTCAATACTATATGAACTTACTATCCGTTGGTAATTACTCTCTGTAGCTCGATAATTATTCTGCAGCTCGGTTCTCATTAACTAGTATGATCAGAATGCATAAAAACTTCTTCACGCGATAATTCTGTAGTATCTTCATCTTCCGGCTCCTTTCAATAATGAAATCAATGTCTCTTATATAGATGAGTAAATCATTTTCTTTTCCTCCATCAGATTTTGCTGCTTAATCATATTCATAGATTTTGTTGCTTTAAGCTTCCTCAGCTGATGTGTCAATAACACATTTCAATCTACTCAATTAGATCCTTTTTTATTTATGTTAGCCGTCGATCTTCATAACAAACCTTATCTGTTACCTCAATTTCATACACTTTACAGCTCATCACTTTATTGGCTAAACTGATCATTTAATTCCTTTTTGTTTTGCTTGGTTAACAAAGAAATGCATCGGTGAACACAAGCTCATTTAATACTATGCTCGGTATACACTACACTTCGTCGATGAATACTAAAATGCTTTATTTACCGACAACACTGCTTTGTGTCTTTTAGCTCTATTCTTCATCATAGATGAATGCAACATAATAAAGTCAATTTCATCAAGTCATAGACTCATCAACAAGTTACTCAGTGTATTCCTTATCCTCATCTGTCATATACATCTTCCTCATGTAGATATTTCTGTTCTTCATCTCTTTCACCTTCCTTTAGATGTGTCAGTTTAGTAACTTACAAGATAAGTATTATCAAGCTAGTTGACATCAATGACAACATAATACTAATTTAATCATCTTGCATATCTAATCATCAACTCCTCAGTAATCTTAAATTATAGATTCTTCATTCAAGTTCTAAATTAGTTGTAGGTCATCAGGATAGAGCTGAAAGACACAAAGCAGTGTTGTCAGTAAATAAAGCATTCTAGTATACACCGATGAAATGTAGTGTATACTGAGCATAGTGTTAACTGAGCTTGTGTTCACTAATGCATTTCTTTGTTAACCAAGCAAAATAGAAAGGAATTAAATGATCAGTTTAGCTGATAAAGTGATGAGCTGTAAAGTGTATGAAATCAAGGTAACATAGAAGGTTTGTTATGAAGATCGACGACTAACATAAATCAAAAAGTATCTAATGGAGTAGATTGAAATGTGTTACTAACACATTAGTCGAAGAAGCTTAAAGCAGCAAAATCTATGAATATGATTAAGCGGCAAAATCTGATAGAGGAAAAGAAAATGATTGACTCGTCTATATAAGAGACATTGGTTTCATTGCTGAACCATCGCCGGAAAAAGAAGATGCTGCAAAATTATCGCGTGAACAAGTTGTCATGCATTCTGATCATACTGGTTAATAAGAACTGAGCTGTAGAATAATTATCGAGCTACAAAGAGTAATTACTGACGGATAGTAAGTTGATATAGTATTGAATTTGAAGTGGTATATTGATTAGAAAGATTTGAATGAGCTGAACATTGATCTGTAAATTGCAATTGAAGTTGTTTCAAGGCAGATCATCTACTATTACATATTTAACCATTGTACATAGTCAAATCTCTTAACTGAGTGGACTTTGAAAGTCTTTTGATGTTTCATTCATAGAGTGAACATTGTTATCCTATCAACCCCAGAGTGACTGCTAGTTGGACGATAACTTCTGGTCTAAAATCCTCTAACAAGGTCACACCTAACAGTGTGTTTGTAACCTTTAACAGGGTTGGGTCTTCACCAACCTCACTTATGAAGAGTGAACAATTTTGGGTTGCCAGTCCCAAGTGGTTTTTCCCTTCGCAGGGTTTCCACGTTAAATCTCTTGTGTTATGTGTTGATTGTGATATCTTTTTGTTATCACACTTTGCATATTACATGTTAGATTTGATCGGTAACTGTTATAAAGTTTAGACTGACAATCGGTAAAAACACAGACAGTGAAAGTATTTTATGTTTACCAAGAAGTAGAAGTTGAAGAATTTGTTTTGGATTATACATTTTGAATTGGGACATTGGATAGCTGATTCACCCCGCTCTCAGTTATTCTAACATAGGGATGATTGGTGGGATCATCATGTCTAACTGTCAGTAGAACGGTCTCTTGATGGGCTAGGCCCCGATGGTAGCTCATCTGATAGCTACTCTTTCTAAGTTGGGTTGGGGTCAGTGCACGCTTGCACATATGTTCTCAGAGATGCACAATATTTTGTATCATGAGAGCAAGTCTTTTGCTTTTGGTGCACTAGTTTTACAGATCTGGGCATGGGAGCACATTCCCATATGTCGGCTGATATGTCAGAGTCAGTGATAGCCGCAGGATCCTATTATATATGTATATTCTAGATATGTGACACAGGTCTACATGGGTATCACTGAGTACTAGAGGCGGGTCCTTGATGAGATGACCTCTGTCATATGGTGACCATATTTATAGTTAGAGGCATGGCCGATTGCTCGGTCCTAGTTTAATTATTTTTTTCAGAGTCAGGTGTTGATAGGTCACTCCACTACTATCCTTGAGAGATTCATCATTACACAAGTGTGGAGCCAGTACGGTATCATCTAGGATGCCCCTCAGGACTATGCCACATATGCACAGTTTGTTCGAGAGCTAGGACTTGGATGGACTGCTAGATTATCTTATGCTCTTTGCAATCAGGAGTATATGGGATATGTGCTGAGAGAGTGGGACTATAGACCAAAGGTAGCTGATGCTGGGGTTATAGATGCTTATGTTGCTTGGATGGAGGATCACCCAATGAGGAGATTCTTTGATCCCACAAAGCTGATCCCAAGCATGGAGGAGGCTATAGATGTGACAAGTGCACCCATGGGAAGAGGCCAGAGATGCCTTGAGGTACAAATTCCTATTGTGCAACCCACACCTCCTAGACCTAGAGCTATGATGACACCATAGAGGCCAATTGGACAGATGATACCACCTCTCCCTTCGAGCTCTACAATAGGGAGACCTATGGTTCTTTAGAGGAGATCTACTAGAGGAGAGAGTGGCACGCTTGGTAGCATTGGGAGCATTGATGAGGTTCTGGGGGCACAACAGGATGTACGGGGTGATACCGATGCTGCACAAGTGGATCCTAATTTTGATCTTGGTGTTGAGGTTAGATGTCACAAGGTGCGCAGGGTATAGATTGCTGATCAGCCGAGTGAGGACACAGATATGCCAATGGCAGATGTAGATCCTGGATTGAGATAGACTCCTCAGGACATCATTAGGCAGTTTAGACTTCAGGTTAGAGACCTAAAGGTGTAGAACACTACATTGGAGGTGTAGCTGAAGGAGTTTGAGAGGTAGTGCATAGAATGTGAGGTAGATTGTAGATAGTTATAGGTAGAGGTCACACATTAGACTGCGTATTATGTGTTTGCATACTATGCTATTGTACCTGCTACACAGAGAGTTTTGACATACTCTTAGTATATGATTGCTTCGGAGGGAGCCAGAGCACCATGAGCTGAGCCACCGCTAGATGCACCTACACCACCCTCACAAGATGTAGAGGAGTAGGTAGATAGATAATCTATCATGTTGTTCACTGATTTTGTCATTTTGTTCATACACACTGATCTGATTCTGATAGCTCACAAGAGCTCATTCTTTTGTATCTTGTGCCAATAGTGCACCTCTGACTATTCTGATGTTTTATGATATATATGAGATTGATTGATTTTTGGTTGTGACTTCATGTGTACTTGTCATTTTGTGTATGATGATATCATGTAATGTAAATGCTTTGATTAATGTAGAATACACTGTATGGAATATTCCATACAATGTTTTCTTTCAAATGTATGGATGATGCAATGCAGTTGATTATGGATGGTAGAGATGAATGATTTTCTTATGCTTTATGGATGCACACGTATGGAATGCAAATGAATGTAATGGAATTTTTGATATGTAAATGCAACGATACACATGATATGTTTTTGTAGGTAGTGATGAAGACAAGTACTCGGTCATTTGTCAAAAAAAAGGATGTTTAATCCAGGATGGTGACTACTTGCAGATCTGTGAAGAGACCTTCATGTGAGACTTAGCTCTTGTATCATGTTTTAGATTAGGTTTGAATAATAATTAAGTGTTCATGTTTGATTTGGCAACCGTTAGATCATGCAATCATGTAAAGTGCAAAGTGAAATGCAAACCTAAGACCTAGGACCTAGTCATTGATCATGTGTCGATCATTTTCATCACAAAATTTTTAGGTAACTGGATAAATCAATACAACATCCACTAGTTAGGAAACTATAGACATATGAATATTGATTTGTATGCTCAAAAGTCAATACAACTCCCACTGGCTAGACAACCATGGACATATGAATATTGATTTTGTTTTCAGAATGTTAGATTAGATATAAACACCAAGGCACAAACGCCAGGATGAACTAAATATCATGTCCATTTTGATATAGCAATTTGTATAAGCATCAAAAAATAAACGTCCTGATGACCTAAATATGCCTTGTGGTGTAAACACATCAAGCAATCAAGAGATCATTCTAAATCCAATGTGAATTACCCGTAGTGACCCTTTATCGTTCACATCCTTAGGTAAGATCGCGTTTCACAGTAGGAGTAAGAACTCACTCAAAATATAAAGTTAGATCAAAATTCCTTGAATTTTTCAGGTGTCAATGGTCGAGGTACACACGGCCATCCAATACAAGATGGAGGCTCTTACAGATGGACACCATTTCAATCCAGAATTTCCAAAGTTGTTAGATTTTCACTCAAAGTAGAAAACAAAGAAAAGATTATGCCCCCAGTCATCACTCTCTAAATCCTGTAAAGGACATCATTGAAGAGCTCGAAAGGACACAATATGAAAAAGTCTTAATGTGAATCAGTAAGCATACAAAGAAGATTAAAGGATGCGACAAAGATTGTTTTCTGTTTGTTTGTGTTGATGTTTGTTTGTGTTTGATTGCAAAATCCTTTCTGGTAAGGAGACTGACTGATTGACTCAGATGTAGCTTCAAAGGACTTTGATTGGATATGAATCATCTAAGGTATACTGGAGACCATAGGATATGACATTGATTTCCCCCAAGTTTTGAAACATTGATAGGATATAGACATTTGAGCTGAATGGTGCACATACTAACTTTATTGAAAACATGAATGCGAAAACAAATCAAGAGATATGTACAAACTAAAGTAGGACTGAAAGCTAGGAAAGACCAAGATTGTGCTAATAGATGGAGTATTTTGAACAAGTGGTGCCCGTTTGCTGGGTTTTCACCATCTTGGTAGAGATTCTATTTTTTCTACCAAGGCGCCTGTTTCCAGGTTTTCACCAAGGCACTTTTTCTTTTTCTCATTTTTTTTTATTTTTGATCTTTTCAATTTTTTTGTGATACATCAAGGCACCTATTTAGTAGGTTTTCACCAAGATGATCATTTTTTCAGGACATTTTTGAATATTGACTGCCTCAAGCATAGAATTTCTTCAGATGGAGAACATTGATTGGTTCTCGGAGTTGTTCTCCTTAAGTCATTGAGAGTTGATAAGATCCAGAGCCAAAAGTAGTAGTGATTACAAAGGGACCCAGCTAGTTGGGCTCAAACTTCTCCTTGTGCTCTCAATGTGATTGATTTTTGGGATTTTCTCTCAAGACTAGATCACCAACCTGAAATTCTTTGTGTCTGACTTTCTTGTTGTAGCCTCTAGACATTCTTTTCTGATATACTTTGAGATGATCATATGTTTCTTATCTATGCTCATCTAGTAGTTCAATTTCTTGCAACCTAGACACTCTGTAGTCATCATCAGTTACTAGACCATGCATTTTGATTCTTAATGATGGGATTTCAACCTCAATAGGTAGTACCACTTCAGATCCATAAACTAAAGCGAATGGTGTAGCCCCAGTGGGTGTTCTGATACTTTTTCTATAGGCCTAGAGAGCTGGATTGATCATGAGATGCTAGTCTCTTCTTGTTTTATTAATTGTTCGATGCAATATTTTCAACAAATTCTTGTTTGATGCCTCTTCTTGTCCATTCCCTTGAGGATAGTATATGGATGACCAATGTTGTGTTATCTTGAATTTTGAGCATAAGGAATCTAGGTCTTTGTTCTTGAATTGGCCACCATTATCTATGACTATAGAATGTGGAATACCATACCGACATATGATATTTAGAATGAACATAGAGATTTGCTTGCTTGTGGCTTGAGTCAAAGGAACTGCTTCTACCCATTTTGTGAAATAGTCTATAGCTGTAATGATATGGGTATGTCCATTGGAGGAATGTGGGTATATAGCTCCTATCAGATCAAATGCCCATTGTTAAAAAGGCCATTGTGTAGTAAAGGGAATAAGATCTCTCCCTGGTGCATGAATCAAGTTTCCATTTACTTGGCACTTTTGACAGTTCTTTGCATATTTGATAGCCTCTTTTTCCATGTTAGGCCAATAGTACCCAGCCCTAATAAGTTTTCAAGCTAGTGTTAAACCATTGGAATGTGATCCACATATACTATCATGGACTTCCTTTAATGCACGTTGAGACTCTTCACGTTATAAACACGTAAGAAGTGTACCATCTAGACTTCATTTGTATAGATCATTACCAATGATGACATACTAGAATGCATTTTAGATAAGGTATCATTTCTCATGGTGGTTAAAGGTATCAGGAATGATTTGATCTTTTAGGTAGGAGCATAGGTGTTTGTATCTGGAAGAATCATGACCAACAAAAGTGCAAATCATACGGGTTTCAGGGGAATCATATGCAGGAAATGAAAATGCTTCCACCAGGAACTCATAACATAGCTCATGTTTGGGCTATTGTAGTAGAGATGATAGCATTGCCATAGCATCAACAACCTTGTTCTTCGTTCTAGGAATTTTCTCAAATGTGATAGATATGAAATATTTATTTAAGTCATCTACCATGCATTTGTAGGGAACAAGTTTCTCATCTTTCATTTGGTACACATCATTGACTTGGTGTATGAATAGTTGTGAGTCTCCATGAATGTGCAATTATGTCACTCGCCACTCAATTCCTATCTTCATGCCATTAAGTAGAGCTTCATATTCATCAATATTGTTTGTGCAAGGAAATTTTATTCTGAATGCTTTAGGTATTGAGTAACCTTGTGGTGTTATGAATAATATGTCTACTCCAGATCTATTCTATGTGTACGATCCGTCAAAGAAAAGATGCCAAGTCCTAGAAGATATGTGCATGATGGATGAATCAGGAAATTCCATTTGTAATGGTGTATCATCAAACATTGGTGCATTAGCTAACTAATCTACAATGACTTGTCCTTTGATAGCTTTCCTTTCAATGTATTCTATGTCAAACTCACTCAATAGCATCACCCATTTAGCTAATCTACCCGTGAGGGAAGCTTTGCTTAACAAGTATTTTAATGGATCAATCTTAGCTATTAATTATGTTGTATGAGATAACATGTAGTGTCTTAGTTTCTGTGATGCAATGATCATAGCTAAACAAGCTTTCTCAATCATTGAATAGTTCTTCTCATGAGCTACCAATGTTCTACTAATGTAGTAGATAGCTCTCTCCTTATTTTCATCATGTTGCGCTAGTAATGCCCCCAGTGATGTATCTGTGGTGGAGACATACATAATCAATGGCTTCCCTTGAATAGAAGGCATCAAAATAGGAGGATTTGATAGATATTGCTTGATGTGATTGAAGTTCTTTTCACATTCCTCATTCCATGGAAAAGTCACACCCTTATGTAATGTTTTTGTGAAAGGCTGTGATATGTCTGCTAGCTGAGATATGAAATGTCTGATTGATTGCACCCTTCCTTGTAAGGTTCTCATTTGACTTATATTTTTAGGAGGTTGCATCTCCATGATAGCTTTGACTTTAGCAAGATCTACTTCAATGCCTTTCTTTGAAACAATGTAGCCTAGGAGCTTTCCAGAAGTGACAACAAAAGCACACTTTTTAGGGTTCAGTCTGAGACTAAACTTCTCCATTCTATCTAGTATTTTGCTCAAATCATTCAAATGTTTTGATCTTATCATTGATTTAGCTAAGGTGTCATCAACATAGTCTTCCATCTAGTATTTTGCTCAAATCATTCAAATGTTCTGATCTTATCAAGTGTCCTGGTGGGTGCTAGAAATGTGTGTGTGAAAATTGTACCTAGCTATGGACACAACACTTCAGTAAAACATTAGAGGTTAGCAAGTCAAAAATCTGCAATATAAATGAAACTAGCTAACCAGGTGATTTACTACCTTCTAGTAGGTGCGAGTATGGTATTCTTAGATTCAGACCGAGATGAGTGACAATGCAACACCTAAACAAAGGATTTGAATACAAATGATAAGGAGCGCAGAGTAATCTATTTTTATGGATTTTGTATGCAATTAGGATGAAAATTGTATGAATCTAATCTAGATGAATGAAATTGATATGAAAATTATTCTAACAATGCTATGAATTGATATGAAAAATGGATGCAAAGCAATGAAATGATAACAAAATCTCACAAATTGCCTATTTGCAAGAGCTTGATTCTTCAGATGCAAATTCTCCAGAGTAATTATGCAAATTCGAGGGTCATTTTGTGAAGAGTTGAGCCTTGATTATATAGAAATCCAGGGCTTGAGGATGCATTGAGAAAAGCCATAAATCACTCTTGATAAACTCAAGTTGATTTTTGAGTTAACAAGAAATCAGGAATAGATTAACTCATAAAATCAAGCAAAAGCACTTTTTGACTCAAAATAGAGTTTAGTTCACTTTTTCAACTCACAATCAGATGTCAAGTTTAGAAAGTTAACAAATTGAAATTGAAAATTGATTTAAAGTTGACTACTTTTTTTATTGTGCATGATTTAATATGAATTAATTTAAAAATAAAGTGATTTATTCTCAACTTAACTAATTTTGAATTTAAAATAACTGATTTATGGGTTAATCAATTATTAAATCAAACTTTTATTCCAAACTATATTATTAAATTTGACAACTTGTTTTAATCAATTAAATAAGAATTCAACTAATCATTTTTAGCAAATTTGATTTATTGTCAAATAAAATAATATTAATTATGAATAAATATAATTAAATCTAATTAAATTAATTAAGTGGCAGTATTAATCTAATTAATTAAATATTTATCACATTCAATTAATCAAATTTAGGATAAATATGATTTATCGCCAAATAACATTTAATTAAAGATAATTAGGAATAATAAGGAATATTCCCCGATGTAGAATTAGGATTATCAATTTTTGATAAACTGATGTGTAGATGTGCCCTAGGTTAGGACTTTGATGTCAATTTCGATCGATTTGTTGATGTAGGAGGTTAATGAGGTTGAAGCCCAGTTTTGGGGTATTACAGCTACAATGCTCCTTGCAACAATATCTCTATCTCTCTTGGCTCTTTCAATATTTCTTGTAATATCCTTCTATCTCTCTTGTGTCTTTGAGAATCTTGGGACTTTTCACATCCCTTATCTATCATTTGTCTTGTGCAATAGGGTATTTCTTTCCTCAAGCGATGTTTGTTTCTATTTCTTATCTTACGTAATAGGGGTTCTCCTCCATCTAGAGAGGTTTGCTTCTATTTTAAATTATAAATTATCTATTTATCTTTTCAATCAATCTATCTAGTTGGCTTTTGTGGAGGTGGAAACACCAAAGTAGGGACTTGATTGACACAATTCTCCAAACAATCCCAAATAACTCTCCCTCTCTTGTATGTGTGTAGGTTTATTGGAAGTGTTCAGGCACACAAGGGTTTTATTATATTTAATTTATTTCATTTACATTTATTTATGTTATTTAATATAATTTATTGTGTTCCTAACTTTTGTATTTTGTAGGTTATCTAAAAGAACAGACCCAAGTATTCGCCACATTCTAGGCACTTTTTATTTATTGTCCGCACAAGACTACAACACGCCGCACAGACATCTGCATTGGCATCCTTGGCCAGGATGCTCAGATTTGGATCAAAGACTCTCTGCCATCTGGTCTTTCCATTTATAAAACCAAAACATTATTTTCTTCATCTATAATAGGATATTTTCACTAGTTTATCTTGTTTGGAGGTATCTGAATGTACATTGTGAATTTAGTTCTCAAGGGAATATAGTTTTCCTTTGGCAAGGTCAAATTTATGACATTACATTTTGGTGAGCCCGACATGAACACTCCTCCATAATTTTAAAATCATTCTTTATAATTCCTTTGGGTAGTCCTTATACCTCTTAAAAAAAAGGACAATTTAAAGGTTTCACCTTTCTAGAATTTTTTTGGGGTGCTACCTCGAACCCTATTCTATGTCATCACTTCTGGGATATACGTCGACCTTCGACCAACTTGCCTATATGTATATTTCAAAATTAAATTTGTTTTTCCTTTCTTTCTATTCATTTTTGACTTTGTCAAGAAACTTCAAAAAGTTCTTATCCAAGTTTTTGAAAGTGGATTCTTTTCTCCCTTTTTATTATTCTTTGTTGACCCCTCTATTGAAATCCCTTCAAATAATAAGGAAATTTCAATGCAAGAGGATGAGATCATTAACAAGTTTATTAATTTTACTCTTCCATATCTTCATTCAAATGCACTCTCTTCTAGAGAAGATGCATTAGTAAATGGGGAATCTTATCTCACATTTGAACTCCTTGAGTTAATGTTGAGCAAAAATTTGTTGTCTCACTTGTCCCTAAAAATCCTAAGAGAGCAAAAATCTATAGAGGATATCCATAACCAAACTCAAAGAAGGTTATGGCCATTAGTGGTGGCCCTTATAAGTTTCACCCTATGTGTCATTTCTCTAATGGTTGTCTATCTCTAACCTATGAGAAGTGTAAGGCTACTAATTATAAAAGAGTAGCTTATACTTCTCACACTAGTGGGATCAAACAAAACATTAATATTCCTACATCTTTTCCATCTTCTCAATCTATTCTCTCATTTGATCCTAAATCACCTCCTGAATCTCTAGTAGAGTGTGATCATATTGAGAAACTTCATATTATTCCCACTAGGATCTCTCTCTAGGATCTTATTCAAGCTTCTCCCCTTTATCAAGGTATGCTTCATGAGGTCTTACATAAGATCCTTGTGCCATCTTCTACTAGACTAGGTGATGCAAATGTGTTATTGGATTTCATATACTCTTGTACTTTAGAGATTACATTCCATTAGCATGAAAGGCCATCTACTAAAGAAAAAAATCAAGACTATCCATTAATGATAGTTCCTTTTGTAAAAGGCATTGGTATTAGACATACTCTCATTGATATTGGTCCATAACTCAATGTTTGTAGTATTGATCTTTTACCTAAAATCAAAATGGACTGAAGTTATCTTGAAACTTATTCTTTGTCTATTTGTGGATTTTATAATGTTGGTCGAAAAGCTCTAGCTACAATTCTATATTTGTAGCTTGGACATGTTACTTTACCTCCTCTAGTACATGTAATACTAGACACTTTCTAATATAATTTTCTTTTCCGGCGCTATGGGTGCTGATCCATCTACCTTACATAAATCTATCAAATTTATTCATAATAATCAAGTAGTTACAATAAAGACTGATCCCACATCCCTCCACTATTATTACAGGGCCCAGGCTAATTAGTCTTCAAGTTGCACTACTTTTAAAAATTCAATTCCTTCATCATCATCAAGCATTTTTGCACCACCACAAGTCCCTACTCTTGATGGTGGTGCCAAATTTCCTTCTCCTCAATCGAATTCATGTCTTAGTGATGATCGGGGTCCTTTGGATAAAACTGACCCTATCCACCTTGACATTCCAAAGATTTCATTCATACCTTCTATTAAGGATGATCATTTTTACATATTGTAGGATACATTGAATGTTGTCAACTATTCCAATAATATTGATCCTCCCCCTCTTGAGGAATAAAAATAATGCTATGGTCTAGGATTGGATATTCTTTTTGGGCATGGGTATATAGGAAAGGTCTTTGATGCATGGAACAAGGAGTCAAGATCCCTTTACAATTGAAGCCTCACTCTTCTACGATGGGTTTAGGTTACAAAAATTATCTTTCTCCTTCATCCACTCTTTCATCATCCAACATCTCTATGTCTTTTGCTTGTGAGAAGTCAAACCTTCCTTCACAAGATAAAGGGTTGCTTCCTAATCCTCATTCTTTATCTGAACAAGAGCATATTTTATTGGGGCTTCTCAAAGACCAATTGATCACTCTTCCTCCTCCAACACGTAAGAAGCTCCATAATATGAAAGATGCAGTGAGACACTCTTTTTTTGCATATCATCAAGTGCTTGGCCATTCTACTAGTGAATGCAAGGCCTTGAAAGATAAAATACAAAAACTCCATGAATTGAGTGTCATCAATCATTCATCTATTTATGGGTCTGCTTCTTCTTCTATGCATGAAAGTGATATTGAGGTTTACCTCTATTCTATCCTTATTGCATGTTTGTCTTATATTATCTTATCTTCCTTTGTGGGGGCCAATCCACTATCTTATCGTATTTGCCTTTGTGGGGGCCATTAATCAACTTTCTTATCTTATCTTATTTTCCTTTGTGGGGGCTAATCCACTAGCTTATCTTATTTTCCATTGTGGGGACCAATCCACTTTCTCATCTTATCTTATTTTCCTTTGTGGGGGCCAATCCACTTTCTTATCTTATCTTATTTGCCTTTGTGGGAGCCAATATATTGTCTTATCTTATCTTCCTTTGTGGGGGCCAATCCACTATCTATTGTGTCTACCTTTTTGGGGGGCCAATACACTATCTTATCAAATATTTCCCTATCATATGCCTATCTAGCATTTTCTACGTGTATTGACATGATCTAAGACACCCTATCACATTCCTATCTAGTATTTTCTATGCATGTCAATGCACCATCTAAAGTCTCCCTATCACATACATATCTAGAATTTTCTACATATGTTAGTGCACCATTAAAAGTATCCCTATCACATGCCTATCTAGAATTCACTACACATGTTGAAGCTTATGTATAATTTTCCTATTATGAAGATATATAATATAACACAATTTTCTACCCACAGTGGCATAATTTCCTTGATAGTAACCCTCTTCCCTAGTGAAGTTTGTTATATTGAGTGAGGATTATTGTTGTTTCTTGTATTATGGGGATAATGCAATGTATAGAGACAACCTTTTACATCATGGTCTCTTTAACATTTCTAACTCAAAGTTTTAGTTTTTTTTTGTGTATTCTTATTTTCTCTAACCTTGTGGATTTTTGTTTTTCATGTTCTAATGTTGTTGTCTTGTGCAAATTTTTATTTATATTGCATTTTACTTGTAGATCTTCACCCTAGGGGCATACTATGGTGGTTCAAAGAGTTATCTGCTTCCTCTATAGTATCCTTTTGGTATCATGATGTTATTTTATTTCATTAGATATCCTTTAGAGTGTATATTCATTTAGATTCATCAACCCACTAAAGTGGGGGAAAAATGTCTAGTAAAAAATTGCATACCCCTGTTTGCAATTTAGGCCACTCTTTTGTAACCACTTTACTATCTATTGCCCTAGTATTTGTGTAGGTCCATTTCAACCCTTACATAAACCTTTTCCCTCTCAGAATTCTCAGAGTCCTTGTTAGCCGCTATCTTTCAATGTCACCTTTGCATTAAGTGCATGTTTTCCTTGCCGCCTGTCATTTTTTAGCGTGATTCCATTGGACACTAGTGTATTGCACACTCATCCATCAACATCCCAACATTCAAATGTTATTACCATACATTCTTTCCACTTGTCACATGCTTTTGTCGGTGGAACATCTTAGAATCTTCTAGAACAATCCAGAAGCCTCTTTTTCCCTCCTCTTCTATCTTTAAATTGGTGTCTTTTCTTCATTCAATCCCTCTAAGTTCTCTTTCTAATCTCTCACTTATGATATTGGAATCCTTTTTCTCTTTCTCATTTTTCTACAACAATCTATCATTAGCTACAATGCTCCTTGTAGAAATGTCTCTATCTCTCTTGGCTCTTTCAATCTTTCTTGTAATATTCTTCTATCCACTAGTACATTTGGGTCATATGTTTGATGACTCTTCATCAAAATTTAGACAAAAATACATTAGAATTGTAACAAACATCAAGGAGAATCCTCATCATAGTTTTTTTGTTGAAATTTTTGGTGACATAGTACATGTCAGATTTTTGACAAAACCATGTCGAAAATATATTCATAACACAGGGTGGTTTTTCGATGAAGGCTCGTTGAAAGTCCGACTACCATCTTGTTGGTTCTCTTTTTATTTTCATCAAAATTATGAGGAGAATGATGATGACTATGTTTCCATACCTATGATGTTTGTGTCGTCACATGTATGACAACCTTATCAGTTTTCTTTTGGTGTTCATCAGAATTATGATGCAAACATTTTCTATTAGCCTTAGTCTCCCCAATCAATGTGCTCTCAGTATCCTCAATCACTTCTATCACCATATATGTCCCCGTTGAGTTCATCGGGTGTCGAAAAAAATCAAAATCACTCATTTAAATTTTCTTAGCTATATCGATGACCACCATCAGAAAAAACTTTATCGATAATCTACCCCTTTTTTTTTTCTTTATTAGGGTAGGTCTTTTTGATAGCCTGATCGACTATCAACAAGAAAAGATTTATCCTCTACTGCTAGTGTATGTTTCACCAATGGGCCTTATTTATATATGTTATACAGACCTATCAAGTTTCTTACACCTTTTTGCTACGATCAATTTAAATTTTGCCTATGTACATCCTCATTGCCTTCTCCATTGGTAGGCTCTTCGGTATAATCTTTTTCAATGCATACATTTTCTATTGGCCTTAGTCTCCTCGATGAATATGCTATCAACATCCTTGATCACTTCTATCACCATATGTGTCCCCGATGAGTTCATTAGGTGTCGTAAAAATTCAAAATTACTCATTTCAATTTGCTTAGCTATACCGATGACCACTATCAACAAACCCTTTACCAATAAGCTATCCTTTTGTTTGTCTTCATTAGGGTAGGTCTTTCCGATAGCCTCATCGGCTATTGACAAGACAAGATTTCTCCTCTTCCGCTAGTGTATGTTTCACCGATGGGACTGATTGGTATATGTTATACCAACATATATTTGGTACGTACATAGTTGAGTGAACAAAAATATTACATAATTATTATGACCATTTTAATTCAATATTTATAATTTAATGTAGATGACTAATAAATGAAAAAATACCTAGAACAATCATTGCCAACATTATGTGCTCCCTCTTTATTGACATCCATAGAGGAATGCTATTGTTAATAACAAAAATAGGACACACCAAGTAAATAGATCTCAACTCTCCAAATGGATTGACACCGTCTAATGCCAATGAAAGCCTGAGATTACAAGGTTCTTCTTTAAAGTGTGGCCACTTTTCCTCTATGTCCATAAATGTAGAACCATCCACATGCATTCGAATAATGTCATCTCAACTTCTATTGCGTGCATGGTAATCCATAAATTGTGTCAAGCTAGTGCACCTGAATAATTGTTGCAAATGTGGAATAATAGGAATATAATGAACAACCTTGCAAGACACCTTTTTTGTTAGTTGATCTATTTGATATCTACTGATATGATATTCAAGACATTCTATTGCAAATTCATGTTGTTTATGATTTATAATATGATTATTGGGACATGCATCTATTGCTTGATAATCCATTCCAAGATCTTTCAAAATGATAGATAATTCACGCTATGAGCGAGGTAGAATTTTGATGGTGGTAACAAAAAATAACCTATCAATCTACAACAAAAAATATAAGTTGTTAATAAAAATAATATTAATGGTACATGTTTAACCCTTTATTAACTATAATGAAATTACAACAAAATCTAGATGAAAAAAGATGACATATATGACATACCTTAACATACGTGAGATTATTTTGTTGGATAAACCATTCATAACCTTCAAGTTCACCGATAATAATACAACAAAGAGAATTTTTTTTTGGAAGCCTTCGTAAAGGGTCTCGTATGCCTTCTCAAGTAGAGGTAAATCATGAACAACATCAAGGTCATGCTGATCATCATGATCAGTTGTACCCGTACTAAATGTGTTATGGATCAATGTATTTGTACCATCATATTCAATTGTGTTTTCTGGCGCATGATCATCTTCCATAGGATCATAATCTTCAACTTTGATATTCACACCTCCATGTTCCTCCACTTGGAAAACCGCATTCTCCAGGTTGTGGTGGTCCATATCATGTGCCCTAGGGTGATCCACCTATATAAAAATGATCAACATAAATAATCCATGATCATGATCTCATCATCAAGTGATTTATTATGTATATAAATTTTTAAAATGATATAATGAACAACTTACCAATGGATGATAATCATGCCACCTTCAATGTGACCACGCTACCTACAATGTTTCTTAGCTATTCTAATTAGAAGTCTTCCAGTCTTTAAGCCCTTACAATTTTTATAGGGACAATAACATTTTTCATCACCTTTTATTTTTAATCTAGACCACAATCTAGACATTGTCTCCTTATTTTGTTCTTCGATGATATTATCTAACATGGTCTTTCTTCATAGGTAAAAAAATTGAGCTATGGAAACTTTGGTCTATAACCTTCACAAACTAAGAAAAATGATATCGCAAGTACATAAGTCTTCTTAGAACTAGTTATATAGAACTTGAAATGTTAGTTATGAAATGATGTTTTAGTATAATATACCAAATTGAAATACTTAAACATAAAAAAATTAAAAAATGAACCAATACCATTGAACATTCAAGTTCAACATAGTAACATAGTACTCGGGTACTGTGAGTACCTGGTGCGGGGATGTTCCAGGGATGGGTACTTCAAGGTTTTGTAGAGATCAACATAACACCAATTTTAGGTTAATAAGTAAACTTAAAGAATAGGTATATATTTTATCCTAGGCTTGCATTCACACCTATTCCCTGGGAAAATGTGTCATTCTCCTAGTATCTTGTAACAATGCCCACCAAGAGGGATACATGAACATGAACTCTTTAAAGATCTCCCTATCGATTTTGATGGTTTTATAAGATTATCAACTTGATTTTTTTTTTTATAATTCCCAATTCACAAAGCTAACAATTCCTTCTTGGTTAGCCATAAACATTTAATCAAACACAACACCATATCTCTAATTTGTGGCAAAGATGACCTTTGTACTCTTGTGGCACTTAGTTCACTTAAGTAACATTAGAGACTTGAATTTATCATGACCTTTTCAAAATAAAGATCATCCTCTAGGAGCATACCAAACTCTTAAGGGGTTAAGTGTTTTGTTTTCGCTAATGAGTATCAAGCACTATAACAACAAGTTTTTAGGAAAAACAAACCTAGAAAATTGGACCCGTGGTCATTAAAATGACCATATCTTGCTTAATATTCCATAAAAATAAATTAAAATATAATTCTTGGAAATATAATTCATAGTTCTAAACATTCCAATAGGTTTCCAATTTTAAAAAATCCATACACAATCGGGCCAAGCTCTACAACAACAAATTTTATAGAAAAAAGTGCACAAACAGTTATATTTGTATTGCAAACTTTCACCAATATCATCTCCAATCCCATGTCTCAAACCAAAGAGGAATTTTATATATTTTTTGATCCTTTCCAATGGTTCTAACTATAATTTGAATTTGGTAATCTGTTGGAACCATAATTTGTCAATGTTTCTTAACAACTTGTAAAAGTTGTTAACCAACTTTTACATCGTTTTGACAACATTTGCCAAATGACTTCAAACCTACCGAAAAAATTTCTAACATGCTATAAATGATTTGAAGACACAAATTACATCATTTTCACCCATCATGGGCACATTTTACATAGTTTGACCAAGGTTGATCTCCCAGGACCTTAATAGGTCAATATGACACAATTGACATCAAAGGCCTTACAAAGTGAGTTGAAATGATTGGAAATGACTACAAAATGACTCCAAATGGTCCTTAGGTACCTTATTACATATTGACACAACAAAAAATAATAATTCATGATAAAATCCTTTATAAGGCATCAATGTAACCAAGGTTCTCCATTCACTATCATAGTCGATCCATGAACATAAAATAGTGATTATATGTAATTAATGGAAAAAAATATAAGTGTAACATCACAATCAAAGAAGATGAAAGAGTAGAGGAATCATGTCATTTGGATGAACATAGTTGAGACTAAAGAGGGTTAGCTATGGGATTTTGCTTTGGTTCTCATGGGAAGGTTAATATTACATAAAGATGTAGTCATAATAGGAGTTTATGAAGCATAGTGAGACACATAGTAATCAAAATAGTTACTATTACCTATTTTACCTTTTCATGGGAAAATTTGTTTAAAGTGAATCCTAGACTTTTCTAGGTGGGTTTCATGTGTTTAAAAATGGTTAAAAAAAGGTCACTTAAAAATTCTTTAATCTATGATAGTCAAGTAAATTAAGGATGCTCCCATATTAAAAGGTTAATTTTATTACACTATATTGGTTGCTGAGATTCAAAGTATTAAAGAGAAAAATAAGTTTTTCACTTTGTGTGAAATTCAAAAAATGTGAAAGTCAAGTTCATTTCAACAATTGGAGGGAAGTATTTTATTGACTTAATACCACAAGGGAAACCTGAGTTTCAACTTCCTCCTTGGTTTGGGTTAATGTTTTTATGCACTGTCAATGCCCGTAAGAAAGGAAAGAAATAAATCACTGCAAATAGAAATTTTCCAAAAGAATAGAAATTTTTTAGATGAATGAGCAACAAAAAAGTCGAGACAAAAAAATCTCATTAAGGAAACAAAACTATTGATTTCCATGAATAGAAATTCATAAAGAAATTAAAAAATCTCGTCAAAGAACAATGGTTTTCTAAAGAAGAATGTCAAAATATCATGCATGAATTTATCAAAGTAGCAATGTTCTTAAGAGGACGACATGAAAAACAATTCATTTGAGTTAAAAATAAGTAATATCTTAAGGAAAAATCAGGGTTCATGGAGATTGTCATGAATTAGATGAAGAAAAGGGCAATTTATTGAAGGGAGCTTAATGCATGAATTAAATGCAGGGTAGGGTTTCTTGTTTGAACCAACATCATATTCTATAAGAGATTTGATTTGATTTTCTTTTATAAAATACTCTAGAAAAGATAATGAGTATACCTCTTTGTGTCTCTCTATTTTTTAGTTTTAGTATGATTACAAGAGTATACTATTTTATCAACATTTAGATGAGATGAGTGATTTATTATACACTGTGAAGTTTATAAGAAACAAACATTCACTATCATGAAGGAAAAATAGTAGAAATAGGTTAGAGATGCATGAAATAATGATTAGAGATGCAATGTTATTAGAGTGTGTAGAAAGACATGAGGTTTTAGAGCGTCAATGGATAAATATCTATGAAACCCTGATAGGATAGAGAATCGATGGATAAGTATCTAAGAAAATATTTTGAAGGCTTCCCTATTGAACTCACCTAGTATGTGCACCTCTACGTTGAATGTACCTCCAACCAGTTTTTTGAATGTGCACGTGTATTACAATGAAATCACATACATTACTTTAAAAAAAAATCAATACTTCTATTATAAGAATTTCTATGAACACGGGCAATGTTTTAAAAAAAATCAAATTTGCCTTGTAAAATCCAACAAAGAAAAAGAAATCCCATAGCTCATAAAAAATGTTCATTAGAAAATGCACCCAAATGAGTTAGCGATTTCTCTTGTGTTGTTGAGCATCTTGGGATTTATCAAATCCATTATCTATCATTTATCTTGTGCAATAGGGGCTTTCCTCCCTCAAGAAAGGTTTGTTTCTATAGCTTGTCTTGTGTAATAGGGGTTCTCCTTCATCTAGTGGGGTCTATTTCTATTACATTATCATTTATCTATTTGTCTTTTCAATCAATCTATCTAACTAGTTGTTGTGGAGGTGGAAACACCAAAGCAGAGAGTTGACTGAGGCAAGTTTCCAAACAACCCCAAACAATTTTCCCTCTCTTGTATGTGTGTAGGTTTATTAAAAGTGTTTAGCTACATGAGGGTTTTCTTATACTCAATTTATTTCATTTACATTCATTTATGTTATTTAATATTGTTGATTATGTTCCCAAATTTTGCATTTTGTAGGTTATCAGAAGAACATACCAGAGTATTCACCACATTATGGGCACTTTCTATTTCAATCCGCACAAGACTAAAATATATTGTGCATACATCCAGGCACTGCGCTGGCATCCTTGGTCGAGAAACTCAGATTTGGACCAAAGACTCTATGTCATTTGGTCTTTCTATTTCTGAAACCAAAACATTCTTTTCTTCATCTATAATAGGATATTTCCATTGGTTTATATAGTTTGGGGTATTTGAATGTATGTTGTGAATCTGGTTCTCAAGGGAATACATTTTTCCTTTGGCAGTGTCAAATTTACAAAATTAAACTTCCTCAAACCCTCTAGTACAAAGATGACCTTAGGACTAGAGTTCTCTTGTCCTATTCATTGTTTAATTCTCTCAAATTAATGGAAAAGATTTTGCACTTGCATAGGAGGAACTCTTAAGGTCTCATCTTCATCATGAGAAGAGTGGAAATAATTACTTGCAATAATAGGAGGAATGTCATTAGTAGTTATGTATGTATCATCAAGATTCCTAGGAAACAAAGAGGTTTCAGGATCAAAGGAACCTATGAGTCTATGGTTTCTCCTAACTAGAATGCTATATGTAAGACTTAATGTAATAACACTCATGCAAAAGAAAAGAAAATATAGATAGATCTAATATAAATATGAACTTTTAAAGAGATATACAGACATTCATCAACTAAGCACAATTACACATTTAATGAAAAGAACATCTAACTATCAAATCATTCATGAAGATCTAATGCATACAGGGGATCTAACATCAAAATCAAAATGGAAATGTTACACATCAGGTTCACCGAAATAAACAATAGGTGAACCTATATATCTAAATGCATACAATGTACAAAAGGTATGATGTAAATATTAACTAATGCAATGCATACAAAGGAGTTCTATAAACCAAATCAGAATGGAAATTTCATGCGTCGGGCTCACCAAAATGAATAATAGGAAAAGGGAATCAATGCAAAGGGGTTGACTACTTATTTTCCTAATTGCACACTTGAAAGGAAGATGTGTTTATAGGATCAAGTAGGGCCTAAGTGCTCAATGAGATAGAGATCCTTCACTAAAAATGTGTAAATTGAAAATGAAAAGAGGAAAGATGCAATGTAGAAGACAAAATAGACAAATACAAACAAAATTGGAAAGTATAGATTGATAACTAACTTCCAGAAACTAGAAATGAGATGAATCAAGGTTAAACTAATTTACTAACCCAAGATTTAAATCTAAGTTAAAATTGTAGGGTACAAAATGTTTCAAACATTCTATACCTAGGAACAAAATGTTTCATATGTTCTTTTCTAGACATTTTTAGTTGAAACTTTTGGGCCGAATCTGCACAAGGAAAATTATGATAGCTCCGTAACTTGTTCCCACACATAGAAAAATAGGGAAAAGGTTGGGTAAAATGGGTTTTCCTTGGTCAAAACCTTGTTTAGGAATCAACCTTGGAAATTAAAGGAAATTTCATAAAGGAAAGTATGTAAAAAGGTAAATGTTTGATTCACCTTGCATAAACCCTCAGGGACGGATGTAGAAATCACTCATACCCATGGAGATGTTTGAATGTACTTGAATTAAAGGACTTGACCTTAGAATGTAGAATAGAATCAAGGATTCAATAAAAAATGGATGAATCTATGAATGTCACTCTGAGACCTTCAATTTAGATATGCTTGATAATCCCTTGCAATGAAGAAGAGATAAATGCAAATGAAAGGAATGATCTTGTTTCTTGATTGAGAAACCCTCCACTTGGCCATCACAAGAGAGAAGCTTTCTTCATGGAGAATATTTCATTGGAATTGTCTAGGATGATTAAGAAGAAACTAGATATTGGATGTTTCCCTTCAAATATTGAATCTAATCACTTGAATCCTGATTGCTTGATCTCTTGAAAATTCTTGGTTTCTTGAAATTGATCATGAATGTATATGAGTGCTTCAAAATAGTAATGGATACAAAAATACAGAGAGATATGGTGTTTGTATACTTTATCCTACATTTTAGGATTAAAAAATAAGATAGGCCAACCACGAGATCTAATTTATAACTAAAATATTGACATAGGGTTCTGGGCCAAATTTGGGCCAAAACAAGTAGAAACATGACTTTTGAAACATTTTGTACATAGGGTTTTGGGATGAATTTGGGAACGAGTGTTGGAATGATGGAAAAGATGTGAGAAAATAAGGACCAGGTTGCTAGGATCAAGCATAATGGATACTAGATCTTGAAATCACCAAAATGGGGCCTAATAAAGCATCCAATTATGGGTGCTAACTTTATAGGATAGTGCACTTTCATATAGAGTACATAATGTATTATCCTTTACCTTTCCTTTACACTTGGGGAGAAAGGTGTTACTTTTCAAACCTTTTCTCTTTCTAAGGATCCACTTTCCTTGGTGGAGTGGTATTTGTTTGTTATGGATATCTTTTTCTTATATAGGGAATCAATTGTCTTGATTATGAAGTCCATATTATGTAAGAGGTGTGTGTCCTTGATCAAAAAATCTTTCTTACTTGAAAAATCATGTTAATTATAAATAAATTCCATTTCTTTGGGGCTTCAAGTGTGTCATTCTTCATTAAAAAAACTTTTTCCTACCTATCAAGACACGAGGCTAAAACATAAATTATTGATCTCCTTCCCCTCTTGGTCTTGAAGATGCTATTTTGTTTAATAACTCCTTTTGAGGTATATGTCTTGGAATATATATATCTTCCTGTTAGGAATAACACAACTGAGAGGGGGGGGGGTGAATCAATTATGTGCCAAATAATTAAAATTTTACACTTATAAACAAATTACTTAATGCAAATTTGAACACTTCAAGAACAACACCATAACACAAGTATTTTTTGTCAAGGAAAACCCTGTTTAGGAAAAATCTCATCAGGAATGATGCCCATGAATAATGAACTAGAAATATAGTATGCATGCTAGGAGATCTGGCCCTGTGAGGAGGTGATTATTACATCCTGTACAAAGTCCCTGTTAAAGGGTAGACCTTGTTAGGAGTCCCTTCAACCATATTAGGATTTGAATGAAATTAAGAGCTCACTGCCCCAACACATTGCTTGAATATGAAGGTTAAACTAATCTTCTGGATCCACAATCCAAAGAGAAGTATGAAAGCATACTTATAACAATCAAATGACTAATAGAAACTTCCTTTGCCTATACAATTCCAATGAAGTTCATTGCAAGCATAATAACTAATTTACATCTAGCAAAACTCACATCCACATGCTCATAGTCTCCGTACATACATCTACTACAACAAGGAATGAATTTCATTTATACAAAATACAATAAGCAATTAGGTTGGTTTGTTAAGACTTCCCAGATGCAAAAATAATTAAATAGACCCTTGCTAAGATACACACAATACCTTAATAAGTAAATAACAAATAAAGATCATTATTTACATGCCAAGATTCATAATCCACACTTTCCATCCACTGAACATGTTATCTCCTCTGGTCAGCCCCATATAGGTCTTTGCAAGTCCACACACCATAGTTGACATCACCACAATCATAGAGACCCATGAATATCACATAATTTTATCCAATGTGTCTTCTATCATGCCTTAAGCTAACATACCATAACTCATGCTCACATCCAAGTTATCCCAAAAAATCATAGACCATCTGTGTCATATTCCTAGATGTCATTGTTCTATAACTAGTCTTCATCAAAATAACTATAAATCATGCAAACAACAATATAAAAAACACCGACCTTGGATATAAGGTTTTCATACTTCCCTCTACACAACTTCATTCTCATATATACTAAAATACCATACACTATCTGTACATAACTGTCAGTCTTGTCTATACCTGTGATAACCAATCTTACTAAAAATTCTAATGCATCCAACTAAAACATATGTTGACATCAATGAAAAAATTGAATATCATCACCTCAAACAACAACAACTCCAATAATCTCCCCTTTTGGCATTGATAGAAACATATGTGAAAAACCATCAACCCAAAATTAGCCTTCTTAATACTACTTTCTCAATATCCTCTTCATAGCCCCCACTAAGGTAGTAGGGGTTTTTCACTTGAATCTCTCCCTCTTTGAAATCAATGGAAAAGGGTGCCATAATTCTTTTTCTTTCCACCTCTGCACGGTGTAGCTTTTTTAGATCTTCATGCCTACAAAAAACCAAGTGCTTGATCACCCAAATATGAGTTGTTATGTTCAACGATCACCCCCCTTGAGGAGTGCATCGAAGCATCAAGTCCAGGGAATAATATAGCTCTGATAACTACTCAATTGATGCATTCTCACATCATTTAATTCTCATTGGGAGTGGTTCTCACCCTAAGCATACCTATGATATATTCAAAGGCATCTTTTGGAAAAGGTTTGGTGAATATATCTTCTTTTTGCTCCTTTGTACTGATGTATTCCAATCCAACTTTCTTTTCTGCAAACTTGTCTCTCAAAAAATGATACTTGATTGAAATATGTTTAGTCTTCAATTGCATAACAAGATTCTTTGACATGTTCATTGTTCTTGTATTATCATAATGTATAACCATTGACTCTTCAAAGGTTATTCCAATGTCCTTAAGCATTTGTTTCATCCAAACAATCTATGTACAATTTATAGTAGTAGCTACATATTCTAATTCAATAGTAGATTGAGCTAATATAGTCCTACTTCTTACTTAACCATGGAACCAACCTATTACCAAGGAAAAGTGCACCATCACTTGTGCTCTTTCTATCATCAACACTTCCTACCCAATCGACATCAGTATAAGCATGCAATGTAAAATTATCAGACTTTTCATACCCCTAACCATATTCCAATATTCCTTTTAGATATCTGAATATCCTCTTAGCTGCAACAAAATCAGTCTCTTTAGGATATTCTTGGAATCTCACAACAATTCCAACTGCATTAGCAATGTCTGGTCTAGTGTGAGTTATATATTATAATACTCTAATTATGGATCTATACTTTATCTGAAAAACACTTTTAGATTCATTAGTAGTAGTAAGCTTACATCCAGTTATCATAGGTGTTCCAACAGATTTACAATTTTCCATTCCAAAAATTTTCAACAATTCCTTAAGATACTTGGTTTGAGAGATAAACATGCCATGTTCATTTTGAGTAATTTTCAAACTAAGGAAAAAATCCATTTCACCAATCATAGACATTTCAAACTCACTCTTTATTTCTTTAGAAAATTTATTTCTTATTTCATCATTTCCTCCAAAACAATGTCATCCACAAAAACTTCAATAATGAAGATTCTATCTTTACTAGCTCTCATGTAAAAATTACTATATGCACTACCTTTTTAGAAACCAAGACATGCAATAAATACCTATCTAACCGAGCATACCATTCTCTTGGTGCTTGTTTCAATCTATACAATGCCTTTGCAACTGGAAAACCATGTTTTTATCATATGTCAAAGGAAAACAATCAGGATGCTCAATGTAGAATTCTTCTTGATCTAGATCACCATTTAGAAATGCAAACTTCACGTCTATCTGATATACCTTAAAGTCTTTGTGTGCATCATAAGCAAGGAACAATCTCACTACTTCTAATCTAGCAACATGGGAAAATATTTCTTCAAATCCTATACTTTCCTGTTGTGAGAAGCCTTTACAAACCAATCTAGCCGTATTCTTTACAACCATGGCTTCTTCATAACATTTTTATTCTTAGGCCTAGGAACCAATTCCCAAGTGTTATTTTTCTCTATCTGATCTAATTCTTCTTGCATTGATTTAATCCAAGATTCATCTCTACATGTTTCATCAGTAGTCTTTCGTTCTACTTGTGAAATCAAACAAAGCTAAATCCTAATCCTCGATCTTGTCATCATGCCCTTATTTACATCACCATTAATCTAATTTTTAGGATGATTTCTCTGAACATACCTTGGCATCTTTAGAGTTTTAGTAGGATCATTCAAACATACTTCAATTGCATTGTCAATCTCAAGGGTTTTCTTTTCCTCTTAACTTGCAGTAACCTCACCGTTTTTTGAAATCTGATCATAGTCATACATTCTTTCCTGAATCTGAAACCTCTCATTAAATTTTACATTATCACTTTCAACCATCTTCCTCAGTCTTAGATTGAAACACTTATAAGCCTTACTTTTAGTAGAATAACCAAGTAAAATTCCTTCAAAACTTCTAGAATCAAACTTTCCTATCTCATCATCTCTTTTTGATGTAACACTTGCTACTGTAGACACCTAAAATTGTCCATTCACATTCTAACATTAATTTTTATTAATATTTTCCCTTAATATTATAGTTGATTTTTATTAATTAACTATATTGTTATATTCCTCTATTTATTTAATTAAATTAAATTTAATTAAATAAATTCATTTTCCCTTTGCATTTAAATTTTATTCAAATACTATAATATATTAAATTCATTTCAATATATTATTCCTCCATCTCTTAATATAAAATAAATTTTATTTATTTTATTTCTCCACTAGCCTAAAGTTCTTCTAAACTATGATTAAACTAAATTTATTTTAATTTAATTCCTTTTCCCTTTTTCCGGTTCTTACCTTTTGCTAATATTCCTCTAATCTTAATTAAAAGGTGGATTACCTGTGATCATGTGCATAATCACCTTTTTCAAGGTAGCCACCTCTCCATCTCTTTTCTCCACCAATCATTTTTAAATTCCTCTTTCTTTCTAAAAGTAGAGTTTGCCTTTTGCATTGCCTCATAATCTTGGCCACTCATTTCTTTTGCCTCTTCATCTTAGCTACTCATCTTTTGCCTCTTAATCTTAGCCATCCATTCTTTTGCCTCGTAGTCTCCCCCATCTAATCCTATTCAATTTCTATAAAAGAAGACATCTCTTTCATTTGTAGACTAATCTTGTAAGGATAATCATCAAGTATTCTAGAGCACTTGAGCACATAGAATTTTAACATTCTAGCATTTTTAGCATTTCGATTTCTTATCATAGTTGTTGCATTGTCATTATTAGCTTAGATTTTATTTCTTGCATAGTAGCATAGTTTCATTTCCATAGCTTTATTAATCTTACATCTACATTGTTAGAATAGATTTGGCCTTTCAATGTTAGATCTTTAATTATTTACTTGTACATTTCTTCCTCATAGATATTGCACTTGCAATCATCTTGTGAACTTTGGGGCAAGTTCTTTACACTTGTTCTCAAAATCCTCACTTTGCATCTTTTTAGTTTTGCACATTAGATTGTATTTTGTTTTCAAGTCATTGTGTTGGGAGAGCATACCCACAAAAAAATCTAAGAGAAAATTAAACAAGGTTTTGGGTGCACTTGTTTTAGCTCATCGGAGGTTGTAGTGAAAATTTGGTTGCATTACAAGTTATTTAGCATGTTTATTCTGACCTATATGCTTCACATTTCTTGTGTTTTCATGCTTTGATTTGTGGTGCAGCTATAGGTATTTTCATTGCATACATTTGGAATGCACCGTGGGACCCACATTCCTATTAGATCTGCACCTTTAAAGAATTTTCCATGCTAATCCTTGTGCAGGTTGAGTTGAAGACAAAACCCTATAGTTTTGAAAGATTTGATCATATCTTACAAATGGATTGGAATATTTCTATGAAATTATTTTTTCAGGTGTGGGATGATCCAAATATGTCTCAGTCCAAAAATCATATTTTTCTGTGATTTATAATTTTTTTACTATTTTTCATGAAAATTCATTTTTGGTCACAAATCAGTGAATGTTTCAGAAAAATTTACATCTTTGGAAATCTCTGAGAATTGTATATGGGGTATGTTCTTTGTCTTTTTAATTTTGATGAAAGAAAATGACTCAAAAATTCAATCTTTAAAAACTGGTATGTTTTGATAAATCAGGTCTCTAGGGCACAAATTAAGGAATATTTCTAAAATTTTTACATTTTTAGAAATCTATCATATGTTTAGTAGGGGTCTCTTCTTTCCATTTCTATTTTTAGGGTCTAAATTATATCAAACAAATAAGATCTTATTGACTAGGTCAAAAGTAAAAAAGAGAATTTCTTGATGAGCTTGCACTTTATTTGCACATAGTTCAATGCATGATTGGGATTTGTCACAGGTCTTTGATATTTTCTATCTTCTAAAAATGATTTTGCATAACGATTGACTGAGATTAAGACATTTTGAGATTCCTAATCAATTTGTTTTGTAGGATGTTGTTTGAAGATCTTGAAAAGATTTGAGACTACTAATTCATTGATTTTGTAGGTTGCCTTGGACGTTCAAAAAAACATTGTGTCTACTTTAAGTTGATTTTTATAGGCACCCAATTTAATTAGGAAGGTTCATTTCTTGTGGTTATTTTATTAGTAGGAGAGTATGCTCTTATCTCTTTAGAGATAATAAAAAATCCAGACCTACTTGATTTATCACTTAGAAGTAAATCTTGGGTAAATGAACATGTGCTTGGTGTGTTTGGGAGAAGCAATGGAGTAGGAGAGTATTCTCTTTTCCTTTAAGGAAAATTAAAAATTTAGACCTCTACTTGTTATCCACTTTTACTTGTTCTTTTACCTTTAGAGAGCCCGTCGTCAAGGAAAAAATATCACGGGTACGAATTGAGTGGGAATAGGCAAACCCGACCCTTCTGACCCACTATAATAAAAATCCTCTTTGAGATTAATGTAGCAGAGGACATAGATATTCTAATAATTTATTCTTATGCTTGAAAATTGTAGGTCCGTGAGATCTCAATCCTGCATGCGTGACTATATTTTTCAAGTACTTGTAGGGCTATAGGCCTCAATCCTTCCTATGGAACCACAAGGGATAGTTGTGAATGAATTCCCTTACTAGACACCTTAAGATAGAAGCTACCTAGTTTACATCTGAAAGTGGTCATAATCTTTGTGCGAGGGGGAATAATCTCCTGAAGATTACTCACCATAAGTATCCCCTTGAGCATTTGGAGGTGGCTAATATGGAATTGGAGGTCTCATTGCATAGTCTCCTTTGAACCATATTTTGTTCATCTCTTAGGAAATACATCAACATGGGTGCCCTCTAGGGGGTGACACGATTGTGTGAGCCAACGGGATATCCAAGTTGGGGGAAATTATTTTGATCACTAAGCCAAATTTCCTTAGGTAGATATTGCTTGAGTGTCTTCGAATTGTGCTAGACTTGTGGAAACATTTGTGGCTTGAGAAGGTCATTTGAACATACACATTGCGTTATTGCTTCCTATCAGTCAGACTTATCACAATGTCTTGTATCCCTCAAGGTTTCTTTGTCCCTTGTTGGATTATTTTCAAACTTTTGTTTGTTCCCCAGTTTGAGTGTGAAAATTATTTCTTGCCCTTGAACATGTTGGTTAACCAAATCATCACTTCTATAGGCTATGTTCCATATATCCAAGCACAAGAAAGATAAGCTCCCACTACCTTTGGCCTATAGAGAAAGGAAATAAACCAATCAAAAAGCTAGGAAGTATCAGTACATCATCGAATCTATTCAATAAGATCTCCAAGACCAAGAGAAAATTAACAAGATTGTCTTCAATAACAAGCTCTCCAACTACTTGCATAAACCTGGTCTAAATTGAGACTTTGTCAGCTTTGAGACCTATGATTAAACCTTCCTTTTTAATCCATCCTTCATCCTCTAAATTAGTCATAGTCATTCCCCTTCTCTCGAGCATGAAATCATTTCTTTGGACCTGAATGAATCCTTTATCTTAATTATCCTTTAATCCAACTTTATCAAGATCCATCCAATCTTTCTTTTCACACCTTCATCATTAATCCTAGGTGGAAATATTTATCAAGGTGTCTTAGAGATCCTAATCTTTAATCAAAATCAAATTCTATCACTTGAGAACATTATTCTATCTTAAGTGTCTTGATCTAATCAATCCTATCCCCTTCTTTGGTTGTGATCATTATTCTATCTACAAGTAGAACGAAGATTTTATCATTTCTTTTTCAAAGGATCTCTTTTTCACTAAGGTTGTGTTAGAGATAGTTAGAGTCGCCATTATGGAAATGTCTAAGATCCTTACTAGTTCATTTATTTGGAGCTCATTTAGCGCATTCCCTTGATGGTCTTTCCTTGAAGCAATCCTCCAAATATGCATGTCCTTCAAATTGTCAAGAAATAGCCTCCAAGTTTGTCAAGTTCAAATTCGGCCTTCCTTGGTTGAATCTTTTCCAAGACTCATGTTTCACATGAACCACTTCGAACCTCTTTGAACTTCGGTTTAAAGTAGTTCGAAGTAGTTCAATGAATGATTATTATTCTAACATTTGGTTCATGCAGGAGGGCCCCGACCTACGTCACCTTTTTGCGGTGAACCACTTTGAACCCCTTTGAACCCCGGTTCAAAGTTGTTCAAAGAGGTTCAAGGATAGATAGCAGGAAGAGTCATAAGTGAAAGGACAGTTGATGGGACAGATGACATAAGCTGATGGTGAAGTAATGGTTAAGTGATTAATATGGACAGTTTAGATTTGACGGGAGCCACGGGGCAAGCCTCAGATAAAGTTTCGGGTTGCGATTAGTGAAATCTCTAACATGAGTGAGAGATATTTCTTATGGGATGATTAATAATGAAATTAAAGTTTGCAGATAAGGACATCCTGCTGCTTGTATGCACCCTAAAATGGTCGCCTAGACTTTGGGCCCCATTTATTCAATTTGTCAAATATCAATTTCCTGAATCAATGCTTTGCAATTTTCAAATCAATTCCTTGATCAAATCGCAATTAAATCAATAATTCAAATATTTCTAAGGTTTGATCATTTCATCAATAATTTTATTTAATTAAAAGAAATATTCTCTTTTAAATAAATAAAATAGGCTTATTTAATTAAAAGAAATATCTTAAATAAAATAATCTTATTTAATTAAAACCCCTTTTAATTGAATGATTTTATCTTATTTAATTAAATATTCCTCTTTTTATTAAATAAACTTATCTTATTTATTTAAAAGATAATTCCTCTTTTAAATAAATAAAATCCCCACTTAAGGCAAAATCTGTGATGGAAAAGGAAATAAATCAAATAAAAAACAAAACAAAAATCCTTTTCCTGATTCTTTCAATAATTTTATTTAATTGAAAGAAATATTCCCTCTTAAATAAATAAAATAACTTTATTTAATTGAAAGAAATATCTTTTAAAATGAAATAAATTTATTTAATTAAAATCTTTTTTAATTAAATGATTTTATCTTATGATATCTCTCTTTTAATTAAATAATGTTATCTTATTTAATTAATAGAGAATCATTCTTTTAAATAAATAAAAAATCCTCTTAAAGCTCTTTGTGATGAAAAAAGGGAAACAAATAATTAAAAATAAATAAAATCCCTTTTCTCTCCACACTTTCTAAAAAATGAGCTTTATTTCCTCTTTTTGGATTTATCCCACATTGCTCTTGAGGATGCATTCTCTTCCACATTTTCCTATATAAGGAGCCCTCTCCTTCTCATTTCGGATTCGAGAATTTTCATGTTATTGTTATACTGCAGGTTTGGAGAGCAATCTTAGAAGAAGCTTGTTGAGCACATTTGGAGCTTGGATATTTGAGACTTCTTTCTTCTTGTCTTCTTCTCTCATGCCTTATGGCAATCCATAGTTTAGATTAATATTGCATTCACATAATAGTTTAAATTCATGTTTCCTTTCATAGATTAACATTGTATAAGCATTCATTTCAATAGAATAATTTATTTCTTGCATTGTTATCATCTAGACTAGTTTCATTTGCATGCAATAACTTGATGATCATGGAGATTAGCATGCTTGCTATTCATCTTCGAATCTCTCATTTCTTGGTGTACTTGCATGGGCATAACTAGGTCAATCTGAGGGCCTCATATACAAACCCCTGCACTCCACGAATAGAGAGCTGTGAATCACTGTTTGAGACCTCATTCTTGAGTGTTCTTGAATGTAATGATTCACAGAAGTGTGACTACTTTCTAGCACACATTGCTGAGTCATTATTACTCACATCATTTTAAATTAATGTTCCCGATTAATGCTCATTAAAAGTCAACTTTTTAGGGCACAATCTTTCAAAAATATAAACAGCTCTGTAAGTGTTCTCTTCCTATTATAATTCTACAGAGTCTCAGCTGTGGGAGAAGAAATTGTTTTGAGTTTGCGTAAAATAGGTAGCTCCTAAAGCTCTTTTTCATTTCTTGTTGCTGTTTGATATATTGATTCAAGAGGGGGGGTTTTATTTTTATTCCTATGGGAGAGATGAGGTCTAGTATGCATTTGTTCAGGAATGTCAAGAATATGGAGTGTTGAGCCCCTATTGTCATGGATACAGACTTGTTAGGGGTATTAGTAGAAAAAATGGCAATTGACCTCACAAACCGTGCAGCGGAAGATCATAGTCTAGAGTTCCTGTCGAGTGGGTTATTGGAAGCTGCGACTTTCCCTCCGTCAGTTGTATGTCCAAAGTTGGTTCAACAATGTATTAACAGATATGATGTTAAATCCAAGTGCATAATGAATGTAGAAGGCCAAACCCTTGTGCCAGTTAACAGAGAGACTATCATGGCTATTTTCAAAATCCCAGAGGAATCCCTTGTCAGTTTTACTCCCACCCAATCTCTAGCTCAGTATAGAGAAAACATAGAGAAAAATCATAGTCATGTGGCCCAGAAATGGACTCAAACTAACTATAAGGGAGGGTCTCAGTTGCCTAAAGTTCTCACTAAAGACCATATGAAGCCACCTATTCATGATGTAATAGTTTTACTTCACCGAATTAAAGGTTCAGAGTAGGTTCTCCTCTTTGAGGAGTGGATGTTTCACTTTATTGAGATAGTCTTGGAAGGGAGACAACATCTTGATTGGGTGGAGATTATCGCCAGTTCCCTGAGGGACCAATTTAAACAAGCCCAGGCCATTAAGAAGGATTTCTTTATGTCTTCCTATTTGATATACTGTCTGACATGCACACAGGATCTATTAGCCATTCAACATGTCCCTTGGAATGAAGACCTCTTCATCTATGAGTACTGTCCCTTGTTAAGAAAGGATAAGATTTTGGAAGACTAAAGGAAGGTTCATGATGTTTTTCTAGGAAGATTGTGTCAACAATTGTCAGGAGTTCCAAACCAAAGAGTCTCATTGGAAGCATAGAAATTGGTTCAAGTCTACGGAAGTTTTTACATTCAATTTCCACATTTTACTTACATCTGGGTCAGAGGCTTTGATGATGAACCTCTTAGGCTCCCAAGATTTTCTTTTGACTATTTACATTGGCAGAGGTCTGTAGGCAATTGTTCATAGTTATTAAAAATACCCCGCTAGAAGAAAGGTGGCCTTCTATGTTTCCAATTAAGGTTGGCAACTTGGTCTGTAATAGTATGATGGATGCCTTAGTGATAGGAAGCAACCTATTAAGTTTTCACATGCAATTCTATGGGTTAAGGAGGGGTTTTGACAATAAGGGCTTTGCTAGACAAGTTCTAAGTCTAAGTAATTATCCATTGCCCAGTTCACACCTTGAAGATTTATGGGAAGATCTTAGTGATGAAGAAGTAGTCTAGAAACAAGATCACTCAAGACTTGTAGTTCCACAGATCAAAATGTTGCAGTTAAAGTTTGATATTAAGGGAATAAAAGAGGATAGTTCTGAAGCCACAAGTTTAGATGTCATCAATGTAGAAGCAAGAAGTCCTCTGGTCATAGATTGGAACATGAAGGAGGAAGATAATATAAGTTAAGAGCTCGAATCATATTTGGGGTTACAGAGACCTGGTTGACAGAAAAGAAAAAGAAAGGAGCAAAGAACCCCCCTCTTGAAAGGTGTAGTATAGAATCAGCCCTAAAAAATGTGAAACATGTCTCATCTAATGTGTCTCCTATGGTTCCTAATGCAAGTAAATTCACATCCCCTAAGAAAAAGGTGGTTCCTAGTAGACATCCTACCACAACTTGATCGAGGCCTAGAACAAGATTGGAAAGGTGTTCTCAGATGGCATCCTTGGGACCTGACTATCTGGATATTGAAATTAATGATGAAGATATTTCCTTTCTATTGGATCAACAAGAAAAGGTTCAAGAAATTCTTACTAGTAACACAGAAGTACCTCAGGTTGAGAAAACTCCTGTCAAAACACCTGATAATCAGATAGTCACTGGTTTAGTTCCTCCTTGGTTAACTGAATCAGTGAGTAAAAGGAAGAGTTATAAGCCTATTTCACTTCCTGTGAAAGAGATTGTCACCAAATATGCCACCCGAACTCCTAAAGAAAAAAGAATGAAGAGTGATGCAAAGTTATCTACTGATCCATCTACTGGGAAGGTGACTACAGAAATAGCAACCTTCAAGCCTAAAGAAGGAATTCAGGAACCAGAGGTGGAAGACTTTGAAATCACTAAGATGGAGCTTGGTGTTCTAAACGGGGACTCTAGAGATCATCTTTTTAAATTTTCAGCTGATCATATGCTCGGGTAGTCAAAAAAGGATGGGAGAGAGAAATGTGAGTTGAAATAGCTGGTATCTACCATGGTTGAGTTTCTTTCCTCACTCACTGATGTTGGAGCATTGCCATTGGCCCAGTCCTCACAAGACTTTGATCTGAATTCAGCTGAAAGCCAAAGGCTAGTGAAATGGATGCAACATGGTAGAGTTCTAATGGAGGTCATGAAATCCTAGATAAATAATGAATCGATGAAGGGAGTGCTTTCATATGAGAATTTATATCTACCTGCTTAGATGGAGAAGGATTACTCGGTGAGATTCAAACCCTGGTCCCAAGCTGGGAAATGGAAGAAGAGAAATGCACAACGATTGTCATATAGGTTCAAGAAATAGAGATGTATGGTGTGACTCAGTTCTTAGCATAAAATCTGATGAATTTGGTAGACCCCTATATGTTGTTCATCTTGAAACAAAATTTTGGCTGGAAAAACACAATGTTTAAGGCTACGATTTCTCAAGCCAAAGCAATAGAGAAAGAGATACTAGATATGCATGCAAATGCCCTTAAAGACATCAAGATAGTAAATCCCTCAAGTATTTTACAAATTGATGAAGGTAATAGGGACACAGACACCATGGTCAAAGTCTTTACAAATACCATGAATTCTCTTAAAGAAAATGAAGCATCGACGGTTCAGGATTTCACCAGAATAGCAAACATGGAATCCATGTTGCTACTGAACAAAGGGCCAGTTACCTAAGTAGGTAGAGAGGATCAAGGATTTAAGATGGGAGAAGAATGCAACTCAAGAAAAGTTGATAGGTCTAAAGAATTTGCATTTTCAGCTAGCTGAGGAATTAGTGAACGTGTTCCGATCTTGGAAGCTCGTACAAACTGCCATGTAAGAAGGCCTTGGTGGGAGTTAGCATTTTTTGGGATAGCATTTACCTTTCTTTCTATTTTTAAAGACATGTGTTATGAAACTCTCATTTTAGTTGTATAACTGGTTTTTCTAGTGTCCGAGAGGCCGGGTTTTTCTGGAGGCTCTCTCGGACCTAAAACTATAAATGCTGGAGCATTAAACTCTGAAAGGGTTGGAAATTACAGATAGAAAAATAGATAGTTTTTCTAAGTAGATAGCTAGATTAGTCTTTTAAGTTCTGAAACAGTTTGTGATTTATTTTGATTAGACTTTGATCCGATCATATATGAATATATAGATGCATGGTTTGATTTAGATCTTTGAATCAAAATCTGGAATGTATTGATTACTTTGAGAATTGGTACATTTGTATCTGTGCATGTATTATTTATACTTAGTCACTCCCAGTTTCTTTCTAGTTATTTCTCCTTGAGTTATTTTATAGGTTCTTTGTTTTAGAAGTAATTAATAGATCTTAATATACTTCATAGTGTGAATTAATCATCTATTGATTCTTTAAATTACCTCAATACCCAAGAGTATTTGAGTGGTCCTTCCACACTTTCTAATTAAAGGTGTATGTATTTACTTTCTATGTTAATAATTCATTGAATATCCTACAAGGAAGTTGAACCTTCAAAATTTAGAGGGAAGAAATTTCTAGTGCTTACCCAAATGTTGATGAATTGTTTGTCTTCAAAGGCATATAGTTTTTATTCGATTTCATTTAAGAAGAAGAAGAAAAATTTGTTCGCCAACAAGTTGTCATAAATCTTTGAAAAAAATAATACTTTGAGGCCCTACCCTTTCCAATCAATCATCAATCCTTCATCAAATAAAAAAAATAAAACCTTTGAGGCCCTACCCTCTCGATTAAAACAAGGTCCAAACTTGTGCTCCTGAGTTTATCTCCCTTCATCCTTTTCTTTTAATCATATGGTCTTAACCCGTTCACACGCTAAGAGGATGACTCAATGTTTTCTAGATAACGAGATCCCTTTGCCTCTGTACCTCTTAGAGGTTTAGGGATGCCATATATGACTAATCAAGAAGAGCCTGAGACTGAATATGTTGATCAACCTGAAATAATTCCAAATCCACAAGTTGATGATTTTCTCAAAGACCCATGTAATGTGGACATGGTGGAGAAAGTGATTCAGGCCAATAAAGTACAAATATTTATGAATATTATACATGATGGGGTCACGGTCCCTAAGAATTTGATGATTCACTATTGTACAACAATGTTACTAAAGGAAGGACTTCTTTAGCAACCGCTTCAACGGTTCACACTACATTGTCTCAAGACAAGGAAATGTCATTTCTGGTGGGCCTTCTGCATCGATACATGTATCAACAACACAACCAACATTTTAATTAACACCTAAAAAAATCCAACAAATTATCAATGATAATACCTAATACCACTTCACACACTATCACTCATGCAGTTAGAAATACATCTACTCCTTTTGATGATAGTGTCTTGAACATTACCAGAAGCATCAATTCCCCAATCTTTAGTTAACTATGTCTCATCACTCTTAAAAACACCTTTTGGGTTCCTAACAAAATCTACCCCATTAACATCACAAGCTTATCATAATGTACCTCCTCCAATACTTGAACTTACATCAATTGGGTTTTTGACATCACAATTCAAAGGAGGACAACCTCTTGGTTCATATCTTACAAATCACAATCCTCTTGACTTGGGAAATCAAATCAATGAACTTAAAAGCCTTGTCCATAGCATGCAAAGTGGAGGTAAAAAGGAATTTTCCTTTGAAGAGATATGTCCTTATCCATTTGATAAGTTAATTAACATGACGGCTCTCCATGCAAAATTTGAGATCCCTAAATTTGATAAATATAAGGGAAAAACATGCCCTATCCAACATCTCAAATATTTCTATGTTGCCTATCAAGACATCTCCTATAATTAATATTATCTTAAGAGACTCTTTACAAGGAGTCTTGGAGGTCGTACACTTGAATGGTTTATGAATCTACCTCCTGGATCTATATATTCTTTCGTTGATCTTGTAGAGAAGTTTTTTGCGCAATACTCATACAATATTGAACATCAAGAATCCTTAAGTGACTTGTGAAACACTAAGAAAATGAATGGGGAAAAAAATTCTAGTTTCTTACAAAGGTGGAGACACATGGCTAATAGAATGCATTGTAAAATACTAGATAATAATCTTATTGACATATTTACTAGAAATTGTACCCGAAATGTCAATCCAAATGAAAACGATTGCTCTTGATACTTTTGAAATGCTCGTTAGGAAGGGAAATATAATTGAAGATGGTCTCTTGAAAAAGGGAGTCATTAAACACTATACTCCCTCTTCTAACAATGACAAACCAAAATTTTGGACTAAGAATAAAGGGGTAGTCAATGATAGACTGACCGATGCTAAACACGTTCAAAATGTTCAAGCATCTAACCTAGGTAATTTCAACAGAAATCATAATCAAAGAAATAACAACGATCAAAATCACAATCAACAAAATTAGAACACCTCTCAACAACAACCTTGCAATCAGGGCTATCTATTACATCGTAATAATAATAACAATAAAAAAAACAATAATTTTTCTTCACATCCTCGATGATAGTTCACTTCTCTTGTAGAAGCCCTAGATGTTATCTTTTAAAAACTTGTTGATCAAAATACGATGATATATCCTAATACTCAACCATATGATGAAAATCAACTCAAACTTGCTTGCTATAAGGATAATGGATATTGTGCATATCATCGTATCAAAGGTCATGATACTAAGAAATGTATTAAGTTCAAACCCTATGTCCAAGACCTTATTGATGATGGTAAAATTGAAGTTGAAGGTCATACACCTTCATTGTCTAATGCACAACTTAAGATCTACAATTAGCCATTCCATAAGAATGATCAGAAAAATGACTCATCTTCTAAAAATGTATCTTATGACTACACTACTAATAACACCCAAGGGTCTAATATTAAGGATAATGACTTGTTAGTGAACAGATTTGTCTTTCAACAAAACCCTCTTTCAGAATGACTCTCATTCGCCCAAACATGAAGAATCAATCTATAACTAATAGTTGGGTCACTTTGCAATTGAAATACATAAGTGCCCTCTAAATTTTGGGAAGGTAAAACTCCCTTCTATTGATATGCAATGAATGAAATGCTGATATGTTTTTCACCAGAAAGCAATAAAGGTAAGTAAACATCTGCCCATAACTACATGGAACAAATGCAGATGAATGATCACAACAAGATGAATGAAGATAAATAAGACAAAGCGTATCTACGTATCTATCTACACCCATGAATATCATGTGAACTAAGAATTAATGGAGGCTTCCATTCTTATGATAATGTTTAATTGTAGAAAAAAAGTTCTGAAATCTATTAATGCACACAATCTTTGTGGTAGAAAAACATAAATGAATAATTACAAAAGATCAAAGTCTCATTGAAATTAGAAGAAATAATATTAACAATACAAAGATCATAAAAAAAATCTCTCCTTTCATTTATATCTACACAGGAATTCAAAGATTCCCATTTTCCACCATCTCAGATTGTTTAGAAAAAGCCCCTTCTAGCATAGCTGCCCCCTTTTCTGTTATTCTTTCACATACTTATCTCTCCCATGATTTCTTTCGGTTTCCCCTGTAACTGATTCTTGAAAATATTTTTAACATCCTCCTTTTCACCTTTTCACTTCCCGTGGGCATAGGAATCATTTTTAATATTTTAATAAACTCAAGGTATCATTAGATTGTTTGAGAATAAAATCTTTTACTCAAAAAATGGCTGCCCAATGTCATTTGTAGAAAATGCCAAATGTCTCCGTTAGAATGACCTATTGTTTCTTACCTATAGTCTTATCACATAAATAAGTATTAACCATATCATTTGCATCAATGTCAAATGCAACTTCTATTTGAGGGACACTACATGGAACTAAGGAAATGTCCAACGAAATCAATTTTATTTCCTGATAGAAAATTTGGGTCTCCATGCGGGGGCTGTAACTTATTATTCCATAGTTTGATTGATCTAATTTTTGGATACGTTGTTCCAATCCTAGTTATCTATATTATGACTGGAGCGATTGCAAAAATTATTCCTGAGGAAAAATTTATTCACTACTGATTAGAGGTCTATAAAACTGTCAAAACAATTCACTTGCTATGTTAATGTTGCTACACCATTGAACTTGCTACACCACTCTGACCTTGGATGAAGTGGATGAACCCTATTATACCTTTCCAATAAAGAATTGACCATATTGGATATTAAAATTTGAATGGAGTTGAACTTCTGGGAGCCATGCTGAACCAAACTGACCATAAAACCTTGCAATTTGTAGTTTTAGATTTTTCCATCGAACCTGTAGAACCTTGTGAGCTGCACCTTTTAATTGAAAAACTGAAATGAATCTTTGAACCTCTTTGAACTACTTTGAACCAAAGTTCAAAGTGATTCAAAGTGGTTCATGAGTGATGAAGGATTACTAACACTTGGCCGAAGGGAGCCGACAAGACCAAAACAAGTTTGAAATGTCACAATGGTTAACTCAAGGGAAAAGACAACTTTGAAAGACCTTTTGATGCAAAATTTGAAAAAGGAGGAAACTAGAAAATGATCAAATATATCAAAGGGTCAAAGATACTTTTAACATGGTGACTCAAATAGACCCTAACACTAGCTCTGCAGGGGGACTACTTTTAATGCAAAAGCAAAGAACTTCCAACATCTTTGGTTAAAAAGATAAGTGCCTAGCCCCATTGGGAAATAGAGTCAAAATAATAAGCATAGGGAGATTCTTGTAGTGAGGGCGGAGGGGAGCAAGGAAAACACCAAAATAAAACCCCTAAACTAAAAACAAGATGAAACAAGCTACTAACAGCCTACACACACCAAAAACTTGGGAAGAAACAAAACATTTACAAACATATACATAGGTAGGAAGAACTCCTACCACAGTAACCAGAAGCAAGAAAAACTTACACAAAGCCATCCACTGACTGGGAGAAATAGGATTCTTTCTAGAGTAGTGGGTTGTGCCTCAAAGAAATAGCTCCAGACCACCGCCTACTGGAAATCTCTTCAATGCTGAACTTTAAGTTAAGATTTTGCAGAAATTCAACAACTTGACATTCTTTACCAAACAACCAAACCTTATTAAAGCACTCTTCATCTTTAGAGGGTTTGCCCATATCATTTCTCAAACCAGATATCAACTCAAATTGAAAAGAATACTATTCAAGGACCTTTTCATGAGCTGAAGAGCAGGTCTCATGGTTACTATTAGCAAGAGCACTTTCCTTTCCACAACCATTCGCATCATGTTTGGTTTCAGATAAAGAATAAAATTCATCTAGCATAGGATCAATCTTCATATCAGAATTTACATCATCTTTATGAAGAATCAAGCTATGGTCAAATATGTAAGACATTCCATCATCTCCTTTTACAGCCGTGTCATCATTATTTTTGCAATTTAAAACAAGAACATCACACATAGGAGAGTGAAAAGAAGACTTATTAAAAAATGACTCACTTCTATCTTGATCCTGATTGATTCTCGAGCATATCCAAGAGAATTCCAATGGTGGAAGAGAAGGCAAAAACTTGCTCATGATTTCTTCTTCTTCAAGAAGAAATTCGTCTTTCAATATTGGTACTGAGCCATCCACGGTTTGAAAGATAACTTGTGAATCTCTTCCATGAATTGGTGTTTCAATATAAAAATAATTCTTGCTAATCTCCTTACCAACCATATTGCTAGGTTGACATGAAACTAAAGAGGACTACTCATAAATTTTGAAATTGGAAAAATCATTTTTAGCTACCTCATTAAAGGTAAAATATTGAAGTTCTGGTAGCATGTTGTTCTGCAACTCTTTGTTAACCAAACATTCCAAAACACAATCATTATTACCATTTTCATACTTGAAACTTTCTACATCAGCAATAGAGAGATATTCTGATGCAATTTTATTCTTTTTATTTACATGCACTCTAATATTATCTTGGTGATCAAAGACTGCATAATTGTGAGAGACAAAATAAGATGATATTACCGGAGGCTCCTCATCATCAACTGTTAGCTCTTCTTTCAGCCTTGCAACCTTTCCTTCATACTCCTCTAGATCCTTGAGTTTGTGGAACCATACACAGAGAATTCTCCACAAAAGAGTGCTTGCATGATCATCTTCCAGACTGATATTTTCTCTGACAGCCCGAGAGATACTTTCTTTGAAACTATCCAAGAACTCGTCCAACACTTTATCATGCATTGGATAGATTTCCATAAGGGTAGGATTAGGCCTTTTCTTGATCATGATCTTTTTGGTCTGCATGATGAATTAATAGAGTCACCAAGCCTGCATATACATATATAATATAAAAATTAAGGAAATAAATGTAGCACTAGCCTTTGATTCCTTCCCCAATAGAGTTTCCAAAAATCTGTTAGTGAACAGATTTGTCTTTCAACAAAACCCTCTTTCAGAATGACTCTCGTTCACCCAAACACGAAGACTCAATCTGTAACTAATAGTTGGGTCACTTTGCAATTGAAATACATAAGTGTCCTCTAAATTTTGGGAAGGTACAACTCCCTTCTACTGATATGCAATGAATGAAATGCTGATATGCTTTTCACTAGAAAGCAATAAAGGTAAGTAAACATCTTCCCATAACTATGGAACAAATGTAGATGACCGATCAAAACAAGATGAATGAAGATAAAAAGACAAAGCGTATCTATCTACACCCATGAATATCATGTAAACTAAGAATTAATGTAGGTGTTAGGGATTTTTCTTGTAGGGTCAAACTTGGAAAAATTATAGGCTAGATTCTTAGTTAAAAGGGGCTCCAAGTTTGCAAGAAAAGCCTAATTGATGAGGATTGGATAAGATCCTCCTTCTGCTTTGAGCTCCACAGGACTTAGGCAGGTATTGCCTATGAATAGGTTACTATATTTCAAGTAAGCTTTTGATTAGTGGATTTGGTCTTCATTGTCATTCTATTTAGGCTTCATATCACTTCAACAAAAGATCACTCTATAGATAGCTGAGAATCTCCTGATACAGAGCTTGACAATAGAAACTATAAATGTAACAACATTGACAATGGAAATAAGGACATAAATCCTTCTTCTTTTTATGAGTTCAACTCAAGGAAGGTTAACCTCTAATTCTTTCTTTAAGGAATCACCAAATGTGAACTTTACCACTTAGACATAGTTCCTTCACAGTAGACATAAACTAAAGAAAATGAAATATACTGGTAATGATAAATTTTGTGCTTGATGACAGAAAGGTAGTTGCATAAACAAAAATTAGACCAGTGCCTAATCCTTTGGGCAGAAGAGTCTAACATGAATCAACAGAGGAATTTCAAGAAAATATAGTAGTGTGCCTTGCAAACTACATACAATTTAGACAGGAGGCCTGACAGACTATCTTCTCAATCTTAGATTGTTATCATCAAGATCCCAACAGATGTGTTCATTCTTTGAAACTGCACATGAGGATTTAATCCTTTCCTTGAAAGAAACTCATGAAACAATTAGAGTAATTTCCTGACAACTAGTATGTTTTTGTGCGCCTTACAGATAAAAACATACAAGAACAAACACAAAGACAAGAGATAGTAACAGAACCAAGACATAAATTGTACTGTATTTCATGAAAAGTGTATCAATACATACAAAGAAAAACTCTTTACTCAAAGACTCAGACTCAAAATAAGAAGTCTACTCTGCAAAGATTGTATTTTCAATATTCATCATCAAGGGACCTGCTCATAACAGAGCAACTAAAGGAACCCTCCAGAAAGAGGAACAGGAACCCAAAAAATAGAGAAAAGAAGATAATAAATAGTAGAAGGAGAAACCCTAAAATCTGCACTTGACCAACACCTGTCCATTCTACAAATCTAATCTTAGTTGTCCTCCCTCCTCAAAAAATCTGATATCCTCGGGCACTTCAAAATCTGATTTTATTTGCCCCTTCATATCTGATCTACTTTTTCCTTTTTCTATCACTTCATATCTGATCTTATCTTATTCATCTATTTGCAAATCTGATTCGACAACCCTCTGTCTTCTGAAAATCAAATCTTGTCCTTTGTTCCTAGGAGAATAATCAATAATGAAATCCCTTTGTCAAATCTGCTAAATAAAATATGCCTGAAATGAAATATCTCTACAAAATCTGATCCTGGATGAAAATGCCTTTACTGCTCTCATCTGCTCATCTAAATCTGATTATATCCACCACTATCATCTCCATCATCTTCTGGTGTTTCCGAAAACATATAATATTGCTATGTTCTGATAAAAAATGAATCTACAGGGTATTTCTCCGTGAACAACTCTCTCATTGAAATTTTTGGATTTATCTTAAGTTTGAACTTTATAACCTTTTAAATCTTATATTTCTTTAAAATCTACACAGGCCACCAGAAAGTGCCACTTGTCATCTTCTCATTCACTGCTTAGACTAACTCACCCTTAACCCTGCTCATCTAGAGATTTGGAGACTACACTAATCTCCAAATCTCTAGAGTCAACTCTTAACCATGGTTACCTTCAGAGACTTGGAGAATCTCCTTAGTCTCTTAATCTCCAAATGATTTCTTGAACTGCAATTAGATTGGGAGACCACGCGACTAGCTTCAGTCTCTAGATCTCCAAGTCTCCAAGTCTCTAGATTTTTCCTCTAGCGACCTGGTGACAAATGCTAACTCATAATCTCTGAATCCTCAACCTCTAACCTCCAAAATTAGGAGATTAGGCGACCACAGTTAGTCTCTAAATCTCCAAACTTTTTCACTAACCGTCGGGCATCATGAGATTGAGTGACTACAGGTCTCCGGGTCTCTGAATGATTTGCCACTAACTGCTAGCATCTTGCGACTGGGTGACTGGTGGTTATCTCTAGGTCTCGACGGTTATCTCCCTTGGTGGTTATCTCCTTGCGACCTTGAGACCTCATAACACATGTCCAATTTCATCCTTGCTGTTACCATCAGCACTCTGCAAAAAATCTTCTTTTCGGGCCCACTGGCATAGAAACCAAGAAGGCTGCATAGGCTGGCATTAGCAGAGCCTCCACTACCTTCAATCTAGTTCACTTGGGAGTGGATTTTCTTATATCTATTAGAAATGCCCACTTTGGCGTGCATGTGGGACTAAATCCCTCAAGGTTTTAAAGCCTTTACTACATTTCCTTTCAAAATAAGTGGTGGCCCACCACGCACATAGAGCTCCAACCAAACAAGTGGGCCCACCAAGAGCCCCTGACTTCTTATCTACATTGCATATGGGAAGCCCTTGTATTTAAATGTCAAAAAATCCCCATAGCGTTGCATGTGGGATAACTCATTATTTCCCAACCTCACACACCAACCGCCCAGCTCCATGCCAAACATCTACACATTCATCCCGCATTGGTGTGCACCATCCAGACAGTTTACTTTGGTATGTCACTCGGAGTTCCACCAAAAAACACCCAATGCGCGAGGCTTCAAAGTCCTGCTCAAGACACTGGTGTACAAATTCACACAAGCCTAGGCTCATTCATATTGCATAGACCCTTTAATGTCTCCGTAGGGCATGCACTTTGTACACTTGATCAGGGCATTTCAATCTTTATGCATTATCCATTGTGTTGGCATCGCATTGAACTTTCTGGCAGTCCCCCTAAGACTTGTGTAGGCCAACATGAATTGCATGAGGCCCTCGAACATTGCATCTCCCGCCAACCATTAGTGCCCTCCATTCCTCATGTTGGGCATTGTGTGTGAGATCAAACAAAGTCCTAAACCCATTGCCAATTGTGTAAGGCCTCCATTTGGTTTCATGCAAGGCACAATATGGTTAATGTGCTGGCTCAAGTGTGAGTAGCCCCTAGCTTCTACGCTTCTTGTAGCCTCCATTCCATGCGTTGGGTTAAAATGGTAGCCCCTCCTTGAAGCAGGCCCATCTTTGAATGCGTGAGGCACCCGAGTGTGCTGGCAATACATACTTCCTCCTCATGTGCAGGAAGCTACCAATATTCTTTGGTACTTGTGTGGGCTGCCATTTAACCAATGTGAGCCCCAAATTTTAGTGCATGAGGCCTCCACTTTGCTTTTATCTGCCATGCTTAAAACAATGGCATCTCTTTTAAAACGTGAGGCTCCTTTCCACATAAGTATAAGAAAAAGAGAAATGCTACAGTTGTTTCAGTTTATATCTTGTCCATGTCTGTAGATATAGCATTTATAATCTATAATGAGGGCTGGCGAGCATGATGCTTTAGGATAAAAGTTGTAGGTTAATCCACATAGTAGGCCACAAGGGTTTAACCATACTCTAAAGCATGGATGCAAGAAAGAACAATTCTTGCCAGTAAACTCAAAATCATCGAAGAGAGAGCCTCTACATTCAATTAATATTGCAAACATAAATTAGCAAATCATTAGCGTGTCAATGGCCTATCTTGTTTCTAACAAATGCTCTCTCCTCTATAGCTATAATGCATGTATTTTTCCATGCTTTTTCCTCTCCCTTTGCAACCTCCAATACAGTAAAAATACTCTAAAAATAACTCCAATTTTCACTGCTTCATTGTTCTTCTTCTCTATCAATGCTAATGTTCCTCCAACTTCTTATTTGTGGTGCCATCATAATATTTTTTATACAAAAATATTGGATCTCCAACTGAGTATTTGAAGCATACACTAAGTATACACATACCACCAAAATTATGTGAACAACAATTGAATGCATATCTGCCCAATAAAATAGCTATTGGCCTTCCAGAAATCCCAATTGACACCTAATCATATTTCCTACTAAGGATTAGCTCCACTTCAAACTTGGCATCATCAATCTTTATGATCATCACTGTGTTTTCTATTTGATTTGGATCTCATTCAACTACCTAGTGCTTACCCAGAATGCCAAGCTTTGATAAATCTAGATCATAGCGTATCGAAACTTTAAATATAATGATCACCTTTTTCCACTTCTACAATATTGCCTACTAACACAACATGCATCTAGAACTGGCTTAGAAAACTGACAGAAAGCCATTACAGGATCATGCCATCAAGAGCGCACACTGACCCCCAACAAACAAACATGCCCGTCGAAGAAGAAAATATTGAAGAGACCCGAGCCAAAAGATATGCATGATCAAACATAGCCTCTTGAAAGCACGGACTGCCTGCACTGTCAAAACAACATTAGTTGGCTCCAAAACTGGCTTTTAAAACTAACCAAATGAAACTTTCAAGACCTAGCATCTTGGACATTGAATCTCCTCATTCAAGGAACACAAATCCATAACTAGCCTCCTTAGAAAGTCACATGGCAAAATGCATTTAATCAGCAAAGTCAGCCTGTTAGCAACAATCAAGACATAAAACAGTGAAAATCATAGAAATTGGATTTGGAACCGAGCTGGGAAAGTGATCAGATGGATTGGCAGGGACTCTCAAATCCATAGGCAAGTGGTATTCCAAGTTTGCAATATGGGAAAAAATTCAATTATGCTGGATCATGGACAAGACGCAATTTACAAAGCCTCAAAGTAGGACATTTAATTCTGGATTCTGCAAATTTAGTGAAATTTTAATAAATTGGAAATGGAAATGCCCTGGCAAAATGGATAACTGGATTGGTGTGTCTGAAAATCCATGGGATGGTATAATTTCAAGTTTACAACATAGAGGAAAACTCAATTGTGTAGGGCATTCACCCGGGTACAAATAGCAGAACCTCAAAGTAGGCTATTCCAAATTCTGAACAATGCACTCTGTCAAAAATTTCACAATCTGCAAAGGAAATGGCCCCGGTAAACAGGACAAACAAGCATATGAGAGGCTTAAGTTTGGCAAGATGGTTCAATCCCATGCCTACAGCATGATTCCATAGCTGGTATGTTATGATCAATCATGGGATAGAAGAGGCAATCATCCGAATGTGGCCTCCGACTAAAGTATGCGACTGTCCATCAAATTGTTAGAAACTGCCAACGAAATCAGATTGGAAAACTGGGCAAACGGATTCATCATGGTCTGAAAAATGAAACATAAAGGGTATTTGAACACTGGAATATAGTGTAAAAGGAATTTTCTCAATTGGGTCACAGGGTCAAAAGTTATGATCGATCAAACAGGGCCATTCAGAAAACTGGACAGAATAGAGAAACAAGACTTTTCTGAGCAACTGACTTTGGGGGATCCAAAAACTGATCAAACGGATTCAAGAAGGCTTGAGCTTTGAAACATAAGCTATCTGATATACATTTAAAACACTCCCAAAGTGGTGGGCTATGAGATCTAACAAGGTACAAGATATTCAAAGGCAAACAGGGTCTAGTACAACAATTTGACACTTAGGGACGAATTCAGAATTTGGACAAGTGCTCAAAACAAGACATCATGCAACAACTTGAAACTTGAATGTGATGATCTGAGATGTCTTCTAATGATAAAACAAGGATAATGAACACCTGACATGCATGCGAAACTTCAGAAATGCATCCGGGAAAATAGGCATCAAAGCACCTAATGGGGTCAGAAAGAAATTTTTTTTAACAAGGTGCTCAAAAACCCATGCTATTTTTTTTGAGTACCAACAGGAGGCTTCCATTCTTATGATAATGTTTAATTGTAGAAAAAAAGTTCTGAAATCTATTAATGCACACAATCTTTGTGGTAGAAAAACATAAATGAATAATTAAAAAAGATCAAAGTCTCATTGAAATTAGAAGAAATAATATTAAAAATACAAAGATCATAAAAAAATCTCTCCTTTCATTTATATCAACATAGGAATTCAAAGATTCCCATTTTCCATCATCTCAGATTGTTCAGAAAAAGCCCCTTCTAGCATAGTTGCCTCCTTTTCTATTATTCTTTCACATACTTATCTCTCCCGTGATTTCTTTTAGTTTCCCCTGTAATTGATCCTTGAAAATATTTTTAACATCTTCCTTTTCACCTTTTCACTTCCCGTGGGCATAGGAATCATTTTTAATCTTTTAATAAACTTAAGGTATCATCAGATTGTTTGAGAATAAAATCATTTACTCATAAAATGGCTGCCCGATGTCATTTCTAGAAAATGTCAAATGTCTCCGTTAGAATGAGCTATTGTTGCTTACCTATAGTCTTATCACATAAATATGCATTAAACATATCATTTTCATCAATGTAAAATGCAACTTCTATTTGAGGGACACCACGTGGAACTAAGAAAATGTCCATCAAAATCAGTTTTATTTCTTGACAGAAAATTTGGATCTCCATGCGGGGGCTGTAACTTATTATTCCGCTATTGGATTGATCTATTTTTTAGATATGTTGTTCCAATCCTAATTATCTTCATTCTGACTAGAGTGATTGGAAAAATTATTCCCGAGGTGAAATTTATTCACTATTGAGTAGAGGTCTATAAAACTGTCAAAACAATTCACTTACTGTGTTAATGTTGCTACACCATTGAACTTGCTGCACCACTTTGACCTTGGTTGAAGTGGATGAACCCTATTATACCTTTCCAATAAAGAATTAGCCATATTGGATCTTAAAATTTGAATGGAGTTGAACTTATGGGAGCCACGCTGAACCAAATTGACCATAAAACCTTGCAATTTGCATTTTTAGATTTTTCCATTGAACCTATGGAACCTCATGAGCTGCACCTTTTAATTGAAAAACTGAAATGAATCTTTGAACCTCTTTTAACTACTTTGAAATGAAGTTAAAAGTGATTCAAAGTGGTTCATGAGTGATGAAGGACTACTAACACTTGGTGGAAGGGAGCCGACTAGACCAAAACAAGTTTGAAATGTCACAACGGTTAACTCAATGGCAAAGCTGACTTTGAAAGACCTTTTGATGAAAACTTTGAAAAAGGAGGAAACCAGACAATGATCAAATATATCGAAGGGTCAAAGAAAATTTTAAAATGGTGACTCAAATAGACCCTAACATGATTGTTGTGGCTTTGACTCTCTTTGTGGTTGTATAGAAGGATTTGACAACTGTGTGTGCACTCTCAAGCTTAAAGCTGTTGATTGCAATGCTATCGTTAGAAGAGGAATAATTACTATTCAAGATGTTAATCCACTTGTTGTACCTTCCACATCCACTAGGCTTTCTTCATGCTATGACCTCCTGGAAAAATGAGGGAAGACTCCCACAAAGATATCCATACTTGAGTTGCTTCATACATCTCCTATACATACAAAAGTCCTTAAAAAATCCCTAACTAAATCATGAGTCCCTGAAAACATCAATGCCTCCCAGTTCCAAGCTATGATTAGGAATTTAGCAACATAATTACACATGGTTTGCATAGAAAATGACCTCCATGGTTCTGACCCTTATCATAATAAGCCTCTTCACATTGAAGTCATTGTCCACTCCACCAAAATAAAATGAGTCTTGATAGACAATGGATATGGGTTGAATCTTTGTATTATGAGGATGATAAGAAATATAGGAATTCTAGAAGATCTCATTGATGTGACAAAGTGCATTACTATAAAACCTTATGATGATAGGGAAAGAGAATCCAAAGGACTGATCATGCTTCCTTTATAGGTGGTGTCTACTTTAATTGAGACTTCCTATCATGTTCTTGATTGAAATCTCCCTTATAATATAGTTTTGGGAAAACCTTGGATACACGCTATCGTAGGTGTATCATCTACATACCATTAATTTTTGAAATTCCTACATCATGGATGTGAAGATCAAGAACCATTTTAGTACTAAAATAATTTAGAAGCAAAGCAATCTTACTATTGTCCTTTGAATGAATTATCTAGATCTACTGTAAAAGAGACTTCTACTAAGTCTCCTCCTAAAAAATCTCCCATTGAAGAAACATATAAGGTATCTGATAAAGGAAAAGGTAAGGTCACTGAGGAGAAGATTGTTGAATCATAAAAGAAAGTAAAATTTATAGATCAAGGAATGGGAGAATATAAATTTGAGAGTTAATTATGCATTGGAAAACTTCCATTATCCCCGGGGTCCTTTGGTAAACCTAAACAACTTTTGCCCAAAGGTAATAAGAAAACCGTGACATGAAAAAATACTACTCTTGAACACTAGGGATCTCTTGTAGATCAACACATGGAGATTGAACAAAAAAATTCAAGGTTGATCAGATGATGAAGATTGAAACATGTTTAAGGTACAAGTTCTGAGGAAGGTTAAAGCCGCAAAATCAATGATGGAGATTAAGAGAAAAAATCTATGGCTAAGAAGAAAATAGTTTATCATGTCTATACAAGGAGATAAGAGATTAAAAATAAGGTATGTGTGTGAGGAGAAGATTGTACTCATGTGAAGTTGGTCAGACAGGTTGAAGTGAGAACCGAGCAATTTTGCAGACTACACCGAGCGACAAAAGGAGATTAATTGAGCAGAATAGAGTTGGAGGATAAAAGAAAATTGAAGGGATTATGATGGTCAGAGGTATATTGAGCTTAGCACAGATCTGAATATCTACAAAGGAATTTTTATTTAAATTAGATCATTTACTATTGCATTCTAACCATTCCTACAGAAAAAATCTCTTAACTGAGTGGGAATTAACAGTCTTTATTTGTTTCTTTATGATATTCAATGAATGTCGATTGTTTTCTTTTTGACCCAAGTGAGTGTATGGTCATGGAGAAATGTTAGTGATAAATCCTCTAACAAGGTCGCACCTTATAGTGTGTTTTGTAACCTTTAACAGGGTTGGCTCTTAACCAAGCTCATTTCAAAAGAGTAAAATTATTTTAGGTACCGGTCCCAGGTGGTTGTTCTCCTAATAGGGTTTCCACATTGAAAATCAAGTGTTAAATGTGTATGCATGTGATGATTTCTTATTTTACTTTACGCATTACTTTAAATGGTTTTATCAGTATATAATAGATGATTTAAATGTCATTCGTTAAATGAATTTGAAAGACACCGTCAAGTGTTTACCAAGCTATTTAATTTTATTTATTAAATTATTTTATACATCTAAGAGTATTTGGGACTATAGGATAACTGGACTTAAATGATTCACCGCCCCTCTCAGTATTCTAACACTCTAAAGTCCCTCTCCAATATATTGAAGATGATCTCATCGAATCTAACTGTTTCCTAGCCATGATCACTACCGTAGACCTTTCATCCTCTAACCTTAACTTACTAGATAGTCATCATTCCTTCTCCTTTGTCTCCAATTATTTGATCTTGTGGATGGTGTCTTCTCACATACTTTTCTTGTACAAGCTTAGATCTTTGTTCTTCAATGTTTTCTCCACTCAGTACATGATCTTTATTTCCATCAGTAACTATTTGTTGTTTCTCAGTCTATAGGGATTGTTTCTCGGTAGTAGTGTTTTATAACTCAGTGACTCCAGACTATTGCTTGGGTAGAGTTTTAGGTTTTTCTATGTAAAAAAATCTACCATAGTCTTCTGGTTCTTTCTTACTTTCTTCATCATTCTTTTTTGCAAACTCATCAACTCTCACATTTTCACTTTCAATCATTTTTTTAGTAGCCTTGTTTAAACATTTGTAAGCCTTGCTTCTAGTAGAATAACCTAGACTAGACATTGCACATGTTGTTGGCATTGTAGCTAGATTTTTTGCTAATCCCAAAGAATCACACATGACTGCTATGAAAATAATTTTGAGATATTTGAAGAACACTGAGAACAATGGATAATGGTATACGAAAGAAGACATTTTTGAACTTAAAGTTTACAATGATGCTGATTGGGCTGGAAATATTGATGATAGAAAAAGCACTACAGGTGGAGCATTCCTTTTAGGATAAATATTAGTAACATGGATAAGCAAGAAACAAGGATGCATTTCTTAGTCCACTGCTGAAGCTGAATATGTAGTTGTTGTTGCTAATTGTTAAAATATTGCATGGATAAAGAAATTGTTGGAAGGTATGAATGAAGAAATCACCAATCCAGTGATAATCTATTGTGATAATACAAGTTTTATTAACATTTTGAAGAATCCAGTGATGCATGTAAAGACAAAGAACATATATATATTAAATATCACTACTTAAGGGAGCAATTTTAGGAAAAATAAGTCAAATTAGAATATGTGAAGTCACATGATCAACTTGCTAATATGTTTATAAAACCCTTACCAAAGGATACATTTGAATACTTGAGAAGTAGACTATGGGTCCATCCCCTGTCTAACAGTCACTAAGGTGATATGGCGTTGCATCAACCTATACTTTATCAGAAGATCTAATGATGTTGATGCAAGATGTTCACACTTTGGGATTCCTAAGGTTGTGAAGATCTAAAACAAAGAACATTTGTACATGCAAGGTACATGAATCTGAACATGAGCTGAAAAGATACTTATTTGGCTATTGAAGAGTTGGTTTCTTTTGGCATTGTTGTCAAAGGGAGAGATATGCTACATAAAATATTCAAAACAAACTCAAAGGGAGAGATGATCTAAAAATATTGGAGAGATGTTCATGACATATAAGTTAGAAATGAAGCTAACTGAAAGGGAGAAACCGATGATGTTGCATAGTGATTAAACATATTAAATGCATAAGATAAGGGAGAGCTTACTGAGTTACAACATATAGATAGAGTTGTATACACTTAAGATGTTTGGTATTCTATGGCATATTTCATATTGTGGTGCCATCAATGCCAAAGGGAGAGATTCCTAGACTGCAACTAATTAGCTATTTGAAGACAAAATGTGAAGATGATCACCGAGCTACAAAGGTATACGTGTGACATTAGATTAGTTATTATATTGTCATTGATGCTAACTAGTTTTGACTGTACTTATCATGATAGTTGCAAACATCTGAAGAAGGTAATAATAGTAAAGGAATGAGATATTAACATGAAAATGAGATGTATGAGTAAGTTATGAATATGGTATTCATTGGGTAACTTATTGACGAGTCTATGATAGTTTGATAGTGATTTGATTGTATTACATGAGTCCATTAAAGAATTGAAGATCAAGAGTGTAAAAGTTTATGTGGTCGGTATGTGAAGAACTTGTAGATACCCAAAAATGGACATAATTGCAAGCTAGCATTAAGTCAATAATTATTCTTCTATCTATTAATGATTCTTTAATTATTAATTAATCATCTTATTTTCCTCTAAAAATCCAATCTTTTATTCAGTAAATTACCTCTCTAATATTAATTAAATAATTAATTACCTTTAATTAATTGATCTTTATTAGTTAATTGAATTCAATTTCCTATTTCCCATGATTTGAATTTAATTATTCAAATTAGCTAATTATTCTTCCAAATTAAATTAATTGACCATATTAATTTAATTCCACATCAATTTCATCTTAATTTCATTCTAATTTCATCTTCCTCTTTAATTGAATTTATAATTCAATTAAATCTAAAAATTTGAAAAATAAAAAATATGAGGCAATTAAAATTTTTTTTCCTAAAAAACTCAAAATCCTCATAAATTGAGAAAAACAATTTTCTGAAAAACAAATCATTTTAAATAAAAAATTAATTCTTTTCTCAAAATTCAATTTTGGAAATTCTTATCTTTCAAAAAACAACTAAATCATCTCATATTTATCTTCTTCTTTATTTCCTAAATAACTCTCTGCTTTTTTGAGTTAAATTAGAATTAAATCTTTTATTCTGGAAAGTTACCCAAATCTTTTCAGTTCTTAATTATCTCATCCATTCAATTTGTTTTTCTTAAATCAATCTTGATCATCCATTCAAATCATAATTTCTATATAAGAAACCCCCATCTCTCATAATTTGATCACAAAAATTTATGCATCAAACCTCTGTCAGTTTATCATCACAATCATTAGCAAATCAAGCATTTTTTTATCATTTTCTCAAAAAATCAGAGTCAAAGTGCTTCAAAAATCACTAGTCAGTACAACCACTTCCATCGATCGAAGAGAAGCAACAAAAGGCTGGAGTTTTGTGATTAGTTTACATGCATTCATTGTGTTTTCTTATTTTTGATTAGTATTACTTCTTATTTTGTTGTTAATAGGCTCATATTAAGTAGTTGTTTGATTTCCTTTATTGGATCAATCAATGTTACTAACTCTCATTAATGAGTGTGCAGATTTAGGCCTATACATTTTGGTGAACCCGACGTGAATGAACAACCCAATAATGCTAAAAATTTGATAGATTTGTCTCCCATATTTGCATGCAGGTTTTCTTTGCTGATATCTTGTTACATGTAGGGTTTTCAAAGATTTAGTCAGATCTCATAAACGACTTGGAATTTTCTGGTGAAATTTTAATTGCAATTTTTAGATGGAATCACGAGGCTACAGTCTGAAAATCAAAGTTATCTAATCATTTTTATGTGATTTATAATTTTTTTAATGATATTTCATAAAAAATTAATTTTGGGTGCAAATAAAAAAATTTATTTAAAAACTTTACATTTTTGGAAAGCTCTAAAAAATATCAATAGGGTCTATTCTCTGTATTTTCAATTTTGATAATAGATAATGGCCAAAATAAATGTATCTTTCAAATCTAGTCTATTTTCATAAATTGGGTCCTAAGAACACAAATGAAGGATTTTTTTTTAAATTATTACATTTTTGGAAATTTTATTGATTTTGACTAGGGGTTACTTCTTTACATTTCTCCTTTTTCAGACCATACATATATTTAAAAATTAGATCTTTACGACTAGGTCAAATGCATAAAAACAATCAAGGTGCACTTGTTCCAATTTCAATTGATATGTATACTCATCCTTGATTTTTCTAAACATATCAATTTTATTTCACCTTGGATTATTTTTTTTAGACTAATGTTTGTGAAGGGGACGCTTAGGAGCTAGAACGATCGCCACTAGGAGAGTATCAAAAAAGTAAAATACAAAATAAAAATTCAAAAATGTGCCTAGCCTTTACTAGCTTCGAATAAGGTAAGCCTTATCCCTTTGCATTTTTCTTAAATTGTGGCATTCAAAGTTCAACATCTAGCTTAATTAGAAAGCCTATTATTGTTTGATAAATTTTGGTATTAGGCCTATGCTCTTCACTTTTATAGTGAATTAGAATGTCAAACATGCTCAAATCCCCCTAGATTAAAAGGCTTGGGAAAGAATATTGTTAAACGCGTTTGGAAGTGAGTAAGTAATAGGGATATGCTCTTACCCTTCTTAGGGTAATCATACTCCTAGACCTACTTCTCATTTCAATTTCATTGCTTTCATGAACATGCTAGTTAGATTAGAACTTTAGAGGGCTCGACTCCTGAGAATATGCCTTAGCGAGGCTAGTGAGAGGGACAACCCAAAGTGGGATACAATTTATTTTTCCACAATAATCCAACCCATTATAAAATAAAATGAATTCATTCTTAATGGGGTGAATGACAAAAAAAACTTAAGAATTATACCTCCTCTAGTAGTCTTTTGAGATTGCGCAAAATTGTGTCTTTATGCATGTGGGAGACCTTTGTAATGGGGGATAGACTCAAATCTTTCTAAACATAATCCTTACTAGAACCTGGTTAAGTAGTAAGCCATATTTTTCAGCCATGTTGAACCAAATTTCCCTTAGGTAGATTTCTTGGTATCTCTTCTTGTGCAAGACTTGTCAAAAAATTCTGGAACATACACTCAATGTTTATCTACTAGGACTATTGATTGAAGTGAGTGTTGTGCTTGTCATTTTTTCTATTGCATTGAATTTTCATGTTACAAGTGTCATAAAAACAACCTTAAGATCAAGATTTCAAAGTTCACCATCAAGGATCCCAGGTCCTTAGAAAAAAGATATTACAATCAAACATCAACAAGTCTTAATCATAGAGACGAGTCTTTCTCTATTAGACTTCAATTCAAAACACACACTTTAATCTTGGAATCAATTCTATAACAATTTGAACCACACTACAAACACTTCAAATCAATAGCAAGATGTCTCTTCCACACCATTTTGGTCAGAGACCACTCATACAATCTCAAACAAGCAACAACCCATATGACATATACTTCAATTCATTTCCTCCATACAAAGAAGAAAGAGAAACCAACTACTATGATTACATAGACCCCTTTGTCTATTCAGAAAGTTTCCCCAAGATGACACAACAATAATTGAATACCAATATCCTTATACAATAAATGAGAGAACTGCGAACCCAAATTGCCGACATTAAAAGTCAAAGAGAACCAAAGTCTTACACCGTAAAGGAATTATGTCCATATCTTGTTGATCAATCAATCTATAGGCCTCTGATCAAATCACATCTCAATGAATATCCTCTTGCTTCCTCATATCCATCACCAAGGATTTATCAAACAAACACAATTAAAAATCAGTCATCCTTTGGACATTAATCAAGCATGATCAATAGGAAATCTATTATACCACATGTTCAATCAAAAAATTCTTCACAACATGCAAATGTCAATGTGGTATCACCAACAAGATCACTCAAGCAAAAAAGGTTCCAATCTAGTCCTTTATATCGTCTAGGTAGAAAACTAGCTCATAATCATCATCTTATTGTTCAACAAAATCAAATTCATCTACCCATGTCTAGCAATGACACATTCCAAAATAATCACACTAATGAGACATATGCCTCCATTGAAGAAGTTGTCCCTCAATAATCCTCCATATTTCCCACCAGTCCTTCATCTCTTGAAGTGTCACAAGAGAAATCTTGTCCATTTTCATCCAATGATATATCCAGTAATGAGACCTCCCAAGGGTTATCCACAATGGAAATACAAGCTAATCCTTTCTTTGATGTAATTTCCTTCTACAATTTAGTAGTCATAGATCCAATGCCACCATATTCTCCATTTTCAGATAAACCTACCCAAGAGAGTCCCATTCTGAGTCCTCCATGTCAAATCATTGAACCCTTCCAAGATTCCATCATACATGTCCAAACTCATACCCCATGTCAAGAGGGTGATGCAAAGCATGAAGAAATGAGTCCAAAAATAAATCAAGATCAAGATCCCAAGAAAAACCAGACCTATCCAATTTTTGACCAAGATACTATCTTCCTAGATTTTAATAATGAGCCTACCATCCATGTCCATGCTATCAATGAGGATTCCCATCTATTCCAAGAACAAAGTTTCCCTCCAAGTATCATGGACCTTCCACCTCCTATTCCTAATCAAGATTGTGGAACCCCTTCCATTATTCCAGATGATGTTATTCATAGTCAAGAGAAACCCACCCTTAAAATCGAGTCAAATGATCCCCTTCCAAGTCAAGATCAAAGTATCCCTTCACCTTCATGTTCATCAAAAGATCCCATCATCACTCCATATCCTCACCATGAGCCTACCATTACTTCACCTCCATATCCTCCACAAGATCCTATCCTACCAAATGATCTTGTCATTCCTCCATCTTTCCCATAGGATCCTATCCTACCAAATGATCCTATCATTCCTCCTATTTTGTTGCAGGATCCTATTGTGTGTGTGAAAATTGTACCTAGCTGCAGATACAACACTTCAGTAAAACATTAGAGGTTAGAAAAATCGAAATATGCAAATAAATGAAACTAAGCTAACCAAGCGATTTACCGCCTTCTAGTAGGTGCGAGTATGGTATTCTCAGATTAGACCAAGATCAGTGACAATGCAACACCTAAACGAAGGATTTAAAATGATGAAAGCAATGAAATATGAATGCAAATTAATCTATTTTTTTTTGGATTTTTGATGCAATTAGATGAAAAACTTGATATGAAACTAATCTAGAATGAATTGAAATGATATGCAATTAATCTAACAATGCTATGAAGATGAATGCAAAAGTATGCAAAAGCTATGAAAAACTATGAAATGATCTTCGGTTGTAAATTCGCTAGAGTAATTGTGCAAATTTGAGAGATATCAATTGATTGAAAGCTTGAGGGATCCTTTATGAGGAGCTGAGCCTTGTTTTTATAGAAATCCAGGGCTTGAGGATGCATTGAGAAAAGCCATAAATCACTCTTGATAAACTCAGGCTGATTTTTGAGTCAACAAGAAATTAGAAACAGATTAACTCACAAAATCATACAAAAACAACTTTTAACTCAAAATAGAGTTTTAGATCAATTTCCAACTCACAATCACATGTTGAGTTTAAATTTAAAATTGGTTGTTAATTTCTAGTTGCCTGCTTTTCTGATTGTGCATGATTTATTTTGAATTAATTTAAAAACAAAGTGATTTATTCTCAACGTAACTGATTTTAAATTTAAAATAACTGATTTATGGGTTAATCAATTATTTAATCAAACTTTATTCAAAACTATATTATTAAATATTGACAACTTGGATTTAATCAATTAAATAAATATTTAATCAATTATTCGTAGGAGATTTGATTTATTGTCAAAATTAAATAATATAATTAGGAATAAATAGAATTAAATCTAATTAAATAATTAAGTGGCAGAATCAAATTTAATTAATTAAATATTTATCATATTCAATTAATCAAATTTAGGATAAATATGATTTATCACCAAATAATATTTAAAATATGTTTAAAATAACTGATTTATGAGTTAATCAATTATTTTAATCAAACTTTATTCCCAAACTATATTATTAAACTTGACAACTTGGATTTAATCAATTAAATACATATTTAATTGATTGTTTGTAAGAATTTTGATTTATTGTCAAAATAAAAATAGTATTAATTAGGAATAAATGTAATTAAATCTAATTAAATAATTAAGTGACAGAATTAAATTAATTAATTAAATATTCATCATATTCAATTAATCAACTTTAGGATAAATAATGACATTTATGGCAAAATAATATTCAATTAAAGATAATTATGATAAATTAGGAATATTCAAGGAATATTCCCCGATACAAAATTAAGATAAAATCAATTAAGATTTCGATGTGTAGATGTGCCTTAGGTTAGGACTTCGATGTCAATTTTAATCGAATTATTGATGTAAGAGGTTGATGAACCTATAGCCCATTTTTGGGGTATTACATTTTACCCCTCTTTGAATGACTGTGTGAAGTGTAGTGGTTCAAAGAATAGTCTGTGTCTGATAAAGATGTATGAAACTAATTTGAAAGATGAACCGATTCCGAGACAGAAACTGATTGAAAGATTGGAAAAAGCTGATTCAGGTCCTAGTTGACCAAGAATTGAGATGATATCAACTATAGCAACAATGAACCGATGATTATGAAAAAGTATCAAAACGCTTGATTCTGAACCTTATGATTACAAAGAAGTGAGTGACCTGATTCCAGACCTGATTGTCCAAAGGAATCAAAACAGTATCACATCTGAATCCTTTAGTTATGAAGAACCAAGGAAATAACACTAATGAAATGATGGTTACAAAAAGCTGATACAGTTTACAAGATAGATTAGGATACCAGATTGATATGGATCTCGATGAATCTGATATGCCCCAAGTGATGTACCCCAAGAGATGAGGACTTTTGATGAATCAACAACTAGATGTAGTTGTTGTCTTGATTACTGAGAGAAGATTTGATTTACAGATTTGAATGATATGCGATACCAAGCCCGCTTTAGGATGAAAATCAAAATCTGAAAAGAAAGGTCGGCATTGAATGGTTTAGAAGCATGTTAATTGATTTGAGAAGTGGTTATACACGTTCAAGAATGCGTTCTAGATCATTTGGAGGTCCTGGAGACCAAGTTTGACTAGGTTTGACCATGAGTTGACCATGGTTGACCGAGTTGAAATTTTGAGAGTTTGATGTTAGGTAATCAGTTAAGTTGAATTCTAAATTTTTGTGATGATTGAAGGTCGATTATGCAAGCAGTCAGCTGTCCTAGGTCCGCAAATTTTAAATCACAATTTTGACAAAGTAAACGATCTTAGATTTCGATTTTGATCCCAAAAATGGATTCTACTTGCTGTTTAGTTGGAGGGACCTTCATACAATGCTCAGTCCTTGTGTCATGTTTAGCATACTTTTGAAGAATCATTTGAGTGTCAAGCTAATTTGGGCAATCATGAGATAAATGTAATCATGCAAAGTGCAAAATGAAATGCAAACCTAAGACCTAGGACCTAGTCATTGATCATGTGTTGGTCATTTTCATCATTGAATTTTTATTAGGTAATCAAATAAATCAATACAACATCCAATAGTTAGGAAACTATGAATATATGAATATTGATTTGTATGCACAAGAATCAATACAACGCCCACTGGCTAGACAACCATGGACATATGAATATTGATTTTGTTTTTGGAATGTCAGATTAGATATAAGCACCAAGGCACAAACGCCAGGATGACCTAAATATCATGTCCATTTTGATATTGCAATTTGTATAAGCATCAAAACATAGACGTCATGATGACCAGAATACGCCTTGCAGAACAAACACATCAAACAGTCAAGAGATCATTCTAAATCCACTGTGAATTACCCGTAGTGACCCTTTATCGTTCACATCCTTAGGTAAGATCACGTTTCATAGTAGGAGTAGGAACTTTATCAAAAAGATAATAGTTAGATCAAAATTCCTTGAATTTTTCAGGTATCAATGGTCGAAGTACACATGGCCATCCAATACAAGATAGAGGCTCTTATAGACGGACACCATTTCAATCCAAAATTTCCAAAGTTGTTAGATTTTCACATACAGGTAGAAAACAAAGAAAAGATTATGCCCCCAGTCATCACTCTCTAAATCTTGTAAAGGACATCATCAAAGAGCTCGAAGGGACACAATATACAAATATCTCAATGTGAATCAGTAAGCATACAAGGAGATAAAAGCATAGATTGTTTTCAATTTGTGTTGATGTTTGATTTCGTTGTTGTAGATGCAAAATCATTTCTAGAGAGGAGACAGACAGACAGACTCAGATGTAGCTTCAAAGGGCTTTGACTAGATATGACTCGTCTGAGATACTGAGGACTATAGGATATGACTTTGATTGCCCCCAAGTTTGAACATTGATAGGATACAAATGTTTGAGCTGATTGGTGCACATATCGACTTTATTGAAAATAGGAATGCGGAAACAAACTGGGAGGTATGTACAAACTAAAGCAAGACTGAAAGTTGGGAGAGACCAAGATTGTGCTGATAGATGGAGCATTTTGAAACAAGTGGCACTCGTTTGCCATGTTTTCACCATCTTGGAAGAGATTCTATTTTTGCTACCAAGGTGCTTTTTTCCAGGTTTTCACCAAGGCACTTTTTCTTTTTCTCATTTTTTTGTATTTTTCATTTTTTTTAATTTTTTTTTGTGATACATCAAGGTGCCTATTGCTAGGTTTTTACTAGGATGTTCATTTTTCTAGGATGTTTTTTGATTTTTATGATTTTTTCAGGACATTTTACCATAGACTGAATGCCTTAGGCGTAGAATTTCTTCAGATGGAGAATGTTGATTGGTTCTTAGAGCTGTTCTGCTTCAATCATTGAGAGTTGATAGGCTCCAGAGCCAAAAGTAGCAGTGATTACAAAGGGACCCAACCAGTTCGGTTCAAACTTCCCCTTGCGTTCTCTATGTGATTGATTTTTAGGATTCTTTCTCAAGACTAGATCACCAACCTGAAATTATCTGTGTTTGACTTTCTTGTTGTAACCTCTAGACATTATCTTCTGATATACTCTGAGATGATCATACTCTTCTTGTCTGTGCTCATCTAGTAGTTCAAGTTCTTGCAACCTAGACACTCTATAGTCATCATCAGTTACTAGACCATGCATTATGATTCTTAGTGATGGGATTTCAACCTCAATAGGTAGTACTGCTTTAGACCCATAAACTAAAGTGAATGGTGTAGCCCCAGTGGGTGTTCTGATACTTTTTCTGTAGGCCCAGAGAGCTAGATTGATCATGAGATGCTAGTCTCTTCCTATTTTATTAATTGTTCGGTGCAAGATTTTCAATAGATTCTTGTTTGAAGCTTCTGATTGTCCATTCCCTTGAGGATAGTAGATAGATGACCAATGTTGTGTAATCTTGAATTTAGCACATAAATCATCTAAGTTTCTATTCTTGAATTGTCCACCATTATCTGTGACTATAGAATGTGGAATACCATACCAACATGTGATGCAGTTCAAGATGAACATTGATATTTGTTTGCTAGTTGCTTGAGTCAAAGGGATTGCTTCTACCCATTTTCTAAAATAGTTTGTAGCTGTAATAATATGGGTATGTCCATTAGAAGAATGAGGATGTATGGATCCTATAAGATCAAATGGCCATTGGTGAAAAGGCCATTATGTAGTAAAGGGAATTAGATCTCTCCCTGGTGTATGAATTAAGTTACCACGTACTTGACACTTTTAACAATTCTTAGCAAACCTGATTGCATCTTTTTCCATTTCAGGCCAATAACACCTAGCCCTAATAAGTTTTCGAGCTAGTGTTAAACCGTTAGAATGTGATCCACAAATACCTTCGTGGACTTCCTCTAATGCACATTGAGACTCTTCCCATTCTAAACATCTAAGGAGTGTCCAATCTAGACCTCGTTTGTACAGATCGTTACCAATGATGACATACCAGGATGCATTACAGATAAGGTATTGTTTTTCATGGTGGTTGAAGGTATCGGGAATGATTTGGTCTTGGAGATAGGAGAAAAGGTTTTTGTATCGGAATGAATCTGTTAAACTACTTTAAATTTGGATCCTCATGCTTAAATTTTTGAGAAATCATGGTTTTAAAACCTAGTAGTAGGCATTATGGTGGAAAAACCTAGGTCGACCTAGGCATCGTTATGTTTGAGTGTTACTTTTTTCTCATTTACATTCCCAATTGAGCATGTGCAATATTAGACCCTTCTAAAATGACCACTTTATGTGTTATACCGCTAAGTTGTCGAGCGAAGTCCCCTTTTAAATAAATTCTTTCAAAGCCTTAGTTTTCCCCATTAATATTTCCAAATGACTAACCTTTTAAAACTTATGGCTATCATTAAATCTCAAGCTCTCGATTGTCAAAATTTTTGACATGTGCTTTAGCGACAGGATGACATCTCTCCAAGCAGGCCCGTCTTCAAAAATCTACTATCGATTAAACATCAGGATCAATCAATGATTGTCATTATACCGTTGGGTCAAGATGACTATCCTTTAATCATCGCACTTTAGTGACAAGTGTCTGATCAAGACCCTTTTTGACATTGCAGTGTTCTGACAGTTTTTCTTCTGTGGCAGTTCTTTAGTTGACACTTGTTTTGGGTGATGTAATAAAGTGGGGTCATTTTTCTCAGACAGATAAAGCTTTAATTGATTCTATAGTTGTTGTTATATCGCTGAAGTAAGATGTGTGATGTTTAAGGCTTGCAATATAGCGATGACCGTTCGATCTTATAATTAGGGTGTGGACTATATAGTGGGTCCTCCAATGCTAGGTCATGTTGAGATGCTAGTTTTTGATTGGTCAAAGTAAAGGTGATTTGGTTGCTGTCAGTATCTCTAATGTTAAGAAAGAATAGAGCAGGGTCTGCCTGCTGGTTTGTCCAATGCAAAAATTTTCTGATTAATGAAAGGTTCAAAAGGTAAGGTGGGGTCATCATTTTGGGAAATGGTAAAGGCATGATAAGTTGGTAAAAGATCTACGGCCATCATTACACCACTGAGGAAAAGTGTTCGGATCTTATACTTGTGCTTTAGCGACAGGGTGACACCTATTTGCTCCGATCAAAGTTAAGTTAAGTTGTAACTTTTTCAACATGTTTAATTTGGACTATTCTCATTGGCTGAGAACTAGTCTAGGGAAAGTACCAAAATGTTACGCGACTGATTTTGTTGGCCGTCTGATGCGCTGAAAAGAAAAGAGGATCGGCGGTTCAAATTTAAAATTTTATTTTGTGATGTTTCTCATGTCCTATGAACATTGAAGCTGCCAGTTCTCAGTAATGGCGAACTTAATGAGTTTTGTGTGAAATATTTGTAAATGGTTGGAAAAATATTATATACCCTAGTTTGATTATTGAAAATTTCACCTCTTTCAAAGTATCTTGGCGAGCGAGACTGATTTTTCTCTCCAGAGTGATTTTAAGTGAAGATTTTCAAAGTGTCTGGTAGGCCAAAATTCTAACTTGAGCATTGCATAAAATTTTAAGGAGAAAGAAGTGTGAAGAGATTACTTTTCTTGGTTATAGTTGTCCAGTGATACTTGGGATTCTCTCTGGTATCTAGGCATTATTTTATAACCCTAGTTAAAAATGCCACCTAAAAGGGGATTATCAAGAAAGACAGAGTATAAAGATAGGGGCATTTTTGAAGATTTGATGCAACTACTCCCATACTCAGAGAATGGACCAGAAAGGGTGAAAGAATTAGTCCCAAGAAACCCTAGGGACTCTGTAAATAAAGGGCTCTATGATAGAGGTCTTTGGATGAGAGATGCTAGAGTAGGGAAAGATCATAATGGTTTGATATTGTTTAGGGTAGCGTACTCTCAAAGGAATTCTTGTGCCCCCCTCACCAATATATGGTAGTTTGATATAGGGAAATTAGTTGTCCTTGGAGTGTTCATGGATGTAGACCTCCTTATTTAGATTTCTAGGTGTTATGATCCTATGACTAGATGTGTCAAGGACATAAATGGAAGTGACCTAATAAGTATTACAGAAAATGAGATTAGAGAGGTGTTTTAACTAAATGATCCTTCTATTGGACTAGAAAAGATTGATTTTAAAGAATTCACTAAAATATATGAAGCACAAAAATATTATTTAAGGGCAGGGCCTTTAAGGGACTTCCTTGATCAAATTGGATCAATGTGTGTGATTAGCCCTAGTACACCTAAGCCTTTCAGTTTGGATTTATTCAGTTTACAGGCACAAGCTGTGTACAAGTCTCTGACTTTGATTCTTGGACATGATGAGGCAACCCACATGATAGTTTCATATATGTTTATGATGGTATAATCTCTACACCCACAGTTGACCCTGATTTTTGATTTTGCCTCTCACCTTGCTGATTTAATCCATGATGGATTAATGGGGATATAGAACATGAAGATAAGTAGGCCTTTTGGGTGGTACTCTATGCTAATGCATATGTTCTTGTACAAGGGTGAACAATTTTTTAGTTCAATAATTAATATTGTCAAGGAAAAGAATGGAGAAACGCTTCTAGTTCAATTGTGGACAACAGATTTGTCTTGGGATAGAATAGAGGCCAGCTTCCTTGTCTTTGATAGAAATTTTACTTCAAGACTTAGGACATTATTATACCTTGAGAATCCAAGAATGCCAATATAATTGTTGAGATTGATCAGGCCTAATGAGTATTACCAAGATATCACTATTGTACACAATTTTGGTGACATAATACTATATCCAATTTCTACAATCTTTAGAATATATGGTTGTAAAAAGGCACCATACATTTTACCTTACTAGGTTCCATTGAAGTTAGGATATGTAGAGATCTTGAGGTAGATTGGTGATCTGGAAGAAACAACCCCTACTGGTAAAGGAAGGGGAACTTTGTTCCCAGATATCACAATTGCACACCAGTTTGTTATGGTTAAGAAGGGATGGACACATTTGAATGAAGTCCTGTAGCCCTACAGGATGGCTACAGCTGTAGCCAGATGTGCAGACAATGAAGGTTTCTTGTTAGGAATGTTTAGAGAAAAGGTAAGATGTGCTCTTCTTGAGCATCAATTTAATTTTCCTGAAGATATAATAAGGAATGAGTTTGATCTCCAAACTCAAGAGATTAAGAAAGAAAAATGGATAATCTACAAGAAGACTGTAGATTTTATTAGAAATTTTGATAAAACGTATGACCCACTAAAGAATTTTGAGCCATGGTCTAGGAATGTAGATGCTCTCATGGAGCATTTTGAGGGAATCATGTAGGAAGTTAATGAGAAGAAGGCTGTAGTGAGTAAGAGAGATCCTGAGAGAGCCAGGAGGATTTTGAGCCAGCCTATGTACATAAAATTGACCCCAAGAGGAATTTGCACCATGCAACAAAGGAAAGGTTATAGTGTTCTTCTCCCAATTCAACAAAAGAATGAAAATGTTCCATGTACTTCCAAAGGAAAGAGACCTATGGATGATACAGCAGCACAGGGGCCTTTTTCAAATAGAGAGACAAGAAGAATCAAGGATAGAATAGGATTTATATTCTCCATCTTAGTCCCCCTTACATTTAGATGAGCATGGAGTTGTTGAGCAATTGGTGCAATTTAGCAATGAGGGAAATATTTTTTTTTGTAGTGATGAACTACAAGAAGGAATACCAGAGGCACCTAGGGAGATAGAAATGGATCTTACTATTGCAGAGTTTGAGGGTAAACAAATTGACCCAATTTTGAAATAGGCTAGTGAGTCTTTTATTGATGATGATAAATTTGTGAAGACTAGGGCATTTCTTCAATTTTTGTGGAGAATGAAAATAAACCAGTTTAAAGAGATTTGTGAGAAAAAGAGGGAGGAATTCCCTAATAAGGATATGATTGAAATTGAAAATGAGACCAAGGGGGAAATGATGAAGCAGTTTGAAAAGATCACCCATGAGGAGGGAAGGGCTATGGTCGACACTGCAGGAGTGTTGATTCTTCCTGAGTGGGATGTTGTAGTTGCAATAGTTTTTGATCAGGTTATAAGAAGCAAAGTAAAGACCCTTACTACTAAAAAACAAGCACAACAAGCTGCTAGGGGTATTACTTTCTCCAATGATCATGCAACCCTGGTAATGTTATCCCTAAAGAGGGAAGAAAATAAAGGAGAAAGAGAGGCTCTCTCTTCAAGATATGCTATAAATTTGCTAGTACAAAGATTAGGTGAGACTTCAGGTGTTGAAGCTTTGAACATCATTCTAGAGATAGCCAAATTCAATGTTAAAGTGGTAGAAAAAGATGCACAAGAAAAGGAAGAGTTAAGGATTAAGTTTGAAACTATCGTTAAGTCTTACAATGAGCTTAAAATTGACTTAATCCATAAAGATAAGTTGATTGCAAAGTTGTCTAGACCCCAGGATCACATATTACCCCCATTGATGATTTCTGATAAGCCTACAGTAGCTTCTTCATCAAGCCCAATTATTGAGTTTCCACCATCACCACTCCCATAAATGAATATAGATGCAAGAGTCAGTTGGGAGAAGCAACAATTAATTGAGGAAACCAATAAGTTAAGGGAAATAAGGGTGCAGTTGGAAAAAGAGAAGGATGAACATGTAAAGGCTACATCTCTGGTAAACCAGAAGTATGAAGAAAAGATGATAGAAACAATAATGCAGTTTGCACATGATTTAAAGCCCTCAATTTTCTTCAATCATGTCAGTAGATTACATATTTTGTTTGCATCTTTGAATAAAGATAACATTAAGTTGGCACCAATTTTGAAAAAATGGATTGAGAGATCTTCAAGTGTGAAGTTATTTCATTGGTTGTCTAAAGGCCAAGAAGATCTTGATCCCCTAATTAAGCTAGTACATTGGTCTGTAAAGAAAATTGTTGAGTATAGTATATTTTTGGATATTTTCATAAGGAAATCTAATGTGTTAAGGAGGGATTCAACACATCCTACCTCAGAGATAGTGCCAAGTTTATTTAAGGATTCTAGAGAATTAAAAGATCTATATAAGTGGAGAGAGGAGATGGATGCACTTCTATCAGAAAGAGTGACTGGTGTCTTAAATGACACTTATTCTATTAGCAGCACCATCAAGCTACTGATGACTACAAAATCAAAGTTTGGTTTTATTCAACAAGAGGTCAATCAGATGGAGAACCAATGGGAACAATTATCTAGCGAGAAAGATGAGTTTGTAAATTTTGAATTCCCAAGTGAAGAGGTGTATAATAGGTGGAAGTATCAGTACATACCTCATGCGGGAAAAGTAGATACTCCACCTACTTCTTGAGCCAGACAAAGACTCCAACCTTTTGAGTGCTGAAAGTTGTTGAGAAATAAAGAGATATTTATTGTAGGGATGACAATGAAGAAATAGCAATCATATTTTCTTGAGGAAACCGAGGAAAGAATTGAAGACATAAAGCAAGGCGGCTATTTGCAAATATCTCTCCATTTTTAGTTAAGGCATTTACTGTAAACCTAGTAGGGTTGTTGTAAAGTTTTTAGGGTAAAATTTTGTGAACCCTAAAATGATCGATAGCTTGTTGCATTTCCTTGTATATAAAGGATTTTCCATGATTAGTTTAGGCATTGGGTGTTTAGGTGTTGAGAAGATAGAAATTTTGAAACCCTAACCCTCAGTCGAGGATTGTAATATTTTGTATCATTTCTTATCAAGCAATAGAGAAGAAGTGCAGGTTGCTATTATTATCTTGTAGGCTTGTTGTCTAGGACATATTGTATACAAACGATCAAAGGTTATACTTAATACAAAGCCCAAGTGTTTTCCTCTCCTTTATGTTCATTCTATGAATCTTTAAGTCTCTCAGAGATTAATATGTATGTATCTTTGCTTTGAGTTCTGGTCTGGAGTTGGATTAAAAAATTGCTCAAGGTGGGATATGTGTTCATTAGATTTACATAAGGATTATCCACAAGTAGGAAAGAATTGGGATATTTGTATTCATGTTTAAAGGCCAGTTATTTCAAGGATCTTTGTATTTACTCTATTTTTTGGTAATATTTTCACAATGGATAAGGCACTGGCCTATACTCTCTTATCTTTGTTGTATGGGAAATGATTGAAATCATTGTAATCAGAAACATATAATCAATACCAGTCATTTTACTTTATTTTACTTATATAGTTGTTCTATCCAGTGATGGAGAGTCAATGAATAATAGGTTGTTATTTAGTACTTTCTCATTGTTATCTATTGTAAGATCTAGTATTAAGTAAAGAACAGAGTTATATTTATTGGATGAGGTGTACCCACCTTGGTTTTGTAGAGCCAAAAGTGAAGAGGGCAGCCTTGTCCCTATAGTTGGTCCAGTTACATAAAGATTTCTCACATTTGGAATTAACCCCTCCTTAATATTAGTCTTAGGTTCATGGTGTCTCATGGAGTGTAAAATCCTTTCCAGGAACCAATAAAATGGTGATTCCGCTGGGGAAGTTGTAAGATTTGTGAAAAATAATGCAGGTAGAAGTTGAGCTAGACTCTTGGCTTGCTTATTTTTGAAGCCAGTTGGTTACCTTTGAACACATAGAGTTATTTCCTTTTCAAAAATTTCCTACCCTTCCTATTTGTTTAAAATCATAGAAAACCCCATTTTGCTTGGGTGGTGACTCTAAGATATCTCTGTAACCAGTGATAAATAAAGTTTTATTTTGTTATAATGGGTTTAAAAAATACAAGGTCCTAGAGAAAGGACCATCCAGAGGAAACCTTAGAAGGTGGGATTCCAACCACATCTAGATGAGATCAGATCAAAAGAGAAAAAAAGTACCAATGATATGTCCTTCACATGGAAGCAGAAGGTAGGTTCAAGAAAAGAAAGTATTGCTCCTCCTAGTCAAGAGGGCAATGCCTTAGAATATGAAGAGGTTGTTGATCTAGGTCTAAATCAATATGAGGATTATTATTCCCCTACATAAAGAGAGGGTGAAAAGCTACCCCATAATAGGAAAATAATCCCTAATAAACGGTATGGAGTAGAGAGGAGGTCTAGAAGTAAGAGCAAAAATAGACAAGATTTTGTCCCTCCTTTCACCCTTGGTTTTTCATTACCTCAAGGTCTCCATGAATCTCAAGATCAACAGGAAGACCCCCAAACACATCAGATTGAATCTAAAATAACTCTACCTAATTATGAGGAAATCTTTAAAGAAGTGTATGAATTAGAAAGAAGAATTCATGAGCAAGTAGCTATTAGGTAGAAGAGAGAAAAGGAAAGAGAAAAATAAATTAGACATGCTATGATAAGGGCTGACCAGTTAAGAAGATGACTATTTAATTTAGAAGCCATAAATTATGTTCCCATTTCTAAACAAGACAAACGAATAGCCCATTGTCCAACAAGTGTTTGAGACAAGGAATCCTTGGGATAAAGGAAAGCAAAAAGTGGTGGGCATTTCAATTAATGAGCTTGTAGGTCCTAAATTTCCCATAGATCCAACTTTAAGGTTGGAAGCAGACCTTGAGAAAGCCAAGAGGGAGCAAGAATTGCTAGCTAGAGAATTGGAAAAGGTAGAATTGGAAGCTTTAGCGCTAGAGATGAGAAAAAAGATAGATTTCCTCAAGCGGTCTTCAGGACCCACTAATGTTACCAACTATTTTATAACACAAGGAGGAAATGTTGCTAATAATGCTAACCAAATGAAAAATGTTCCCCCACTGGGGGAGCTCAAAATCTCTCCCATGTCAAACACTAATGCATCAACATCCCAGGGTGCTGGTATATCTAATATAGGGCTTATTCATGAAAGATGTAAACAGTTAGTTTTTACAGGCATCCCTGGATATCCTAACCCCATCCCTGAAGAGATTAGGAAAAAACTTCCCAAGTTCAGTGGAAGTAATGTTGTCACCTATGAGGAACACCTAAATTTTTTTTATTGATGTGATTGATGATTACAACATTGTGCCAAATGATGTTATAATGAAACTATTTGTACAATCCTTGATAGAAGATTCAAGAGATTGGTTTAGGGATTTACCACATGGTAGCATTGGCTCATGGGATCAGCTTAGACATTGTTTCAAGGAATAGTATGGTGATAAAACACATGAGGGTTTTATGTTAAATGAATTTAATAACATCAAGAAAAATTTCAATGAGGATGTTGTTGAATTTAATGTCAGATTCCAAAAGGCCATGCATAAACTCTTGCAAGTCATCAGATTGGATGATAGCGTATGTCTTGTGACCTATTTAAATTCCTTTGATTCTAATATGGGCTACCTTTTGAGGGACAAGAACCCAAGGAGTCTTGTTGAGGCTTATAAGCTAGCTGTAAACATAGAAAGTAACCGTAGGATTTCAGGAAAATTTGGAAGAAGATAATATAACAAATCACAATTGTTGAACATAAAAGATCCATGGAAGCCGATGAGTGTGAAACCAAAGGATGATGATAGATTAAAGTAGATCTTGAAGGCAATGAAGGATTTAAAGCCTGGTGAGAATAGAAACACTAAAGTTGTAGGAGGTGACAAGCCTACCTTTAATAATTTTAAGAAGTTGCCAAGAATGCAAAACTATCCATACAATACTCAATGGAAGGATGGGAAACCTATTCTCCCAGAGAGGAAGGATAAACCAAATGATAGAACCCCTGACCCATTACAAATAAACTCAATGAATGTGGTGGAAGATGTCCCATGGTGTATTTTTTGTCAACCACCACATGATCTTAATTATTGTGTCATATCCCAGAGTGTTTCTTCACAAGAGGAACAAGAATGTAATGAGGAACAACCTTATGATGATTAGGGATGTGGAATGACTTCTTCCCATGTTTGGGATGAGATGGATTTTGTTGAACAAGATGAAAATTAGGATATTTTGAATGCTCAAATTAGAAATGAATCATACCATCAACAAGTCTTTTTAGATGAGGATAGTGAGCTTGATAATATTCAGTGTAATGTTTTGAAGGATAAAGAGACAGTTGTTTTGAGAAGGCCATCAGATGAGGAGATTGCCTTGATAACAAATGATATGGTTACTCAGGCCAAAACAAGTTACAACTTAAGGAATAGAGTAGTTGGTAATCCAAATCAGAAGCCCACTAGTATTTTCATCAAGAAGACAGAAAAAGATGCAAAGACATCCCAAAGCAAGCTAAAGGATGCTGATGCTACTGATAAGGTCAAAATAAAGAAAAATGTTAAGCCTAACATTGTCTATAAAATAAAGTCTAAACCTTTAGCTGAGGCTATTCCAACCATGCAAAAGGAAGTTAAGATTCAGATTGAAGAACCCACAAATACTCCCATCCAGAATGTTGGTGAAGAAACTGCAAATGTGAAGCAAGATGTGATTGATTCAAAATATGTTCCAATTGACATGAGCAAGTTGTTGTCACAAATTAATGTTAAAGTCCCTTTGCTAGAAATGATGAGGATAGAGGAGCACAAGGAAAAGGCCCTGAATTGGGTGAATGGTGTAGTATCCACAAACTCTCAAAAAATACAAAGGATTGAGAAACAAGTAGCAACTTTGAGTGATGAAAATGAAATTTTTAATGAGGAAATTGTTTCTAAAATTCCCCAAATTTATTTGGACACAAATGTTGTTAGTACCATAGCAGGAACAATTGATCCTTTTTTCTTAACCTTATTGATAAATGGAAAATTGTTAAAAAATTGTATGATTGATTCAGGGGCATCAAACACTGTTATGCCCACTGAGGTTATGAAGTCATTAGGGTTAAAGGTAGATAGTCCCCATGGGAGATGTCAAGCAATGGATTCAAGAGAGGTACCAGTTGTGGGTACTATCAGGGCTTTTCCTTATAGATTGGCAGCATACCCCGACAAACAATGGACCATGAGTGTTCTAGTGGTTGATATCCCTCCTCAGTATGGGATGTTATTGTCAAGAAGGTGGAGTGTTTCTATGGGAGGCAGCATATAGTGTGACTTATCATTTGCTACTTTCAATTTTGAGGGGTAGAATATTAAGATCTCCAGGGAACTTAGAACTCCATATATGATTGAGGAAGAAGAAGAAGACACCATGAATTGTTTTCTTGATACTGACATAAATGCTTTCAGAGTCCAAGATAAGGAGATGGAGTAGGATGTTAAAAATACACATAAATTAGACAACTAGGAGGGATGGACTAACCTTGATAATTTATGGACCATGTATTTTGATGGGGATAATTAAAAAGAGGGGTCAGGAGTTGGAATATTGCTTATATCACTGAGTGGTAAAACTTTTAATTTTTCCTTTTACCTTGCTATTCTCATGCACAAATAATGTTGCAAAATATGAAGCTCTATTGATAGGTCTAAGGTTAGCATCAAGGTATGGTATAAAGTCTTTAAAGGTAGTGGGTGACTCTGAGTTGGTTGTCTCTCAAGTTAGATCAAAATATGCTTCAAAGAATAAAAAATTGAAGCAGTATAAAAATGCAGTGTGGGATGAAATTGAGAGCTTCAGTGCTTTTAATATTTGTTGGATGGAAAGAAGTCAAAATAGAATGATAGACTTATTAGCTAATGTAGCTCTTAAACTAGAGGATGTTACATTCACAGATATATCAAACATAGAAGTTCAGGCCAGGCCTTCCATCCTTGATAATGTAGAAAATTGGCAAGGTTTTTCTGATGATCAAGACATATTAAGATTTTTGCAATGTGAATCTCATTTTGGTGACAAGGAAATAGATTTTAGTGCCTATGTTGATAAAATGAATGGTAAAGAGGTTATCTTTGGAAAGGAAGTATTACAGTTGAAATCAAATAGGGTTCCCAAGGGATTGGTTGCTTTGGAAAGAGCATTTGATAATAAAGACAAAACCTTTTCTACCAATACTAATAAAGAAAATGATCTTGAGGAAATAAATTTGGGCATAAGGATGGTGCCCAAAAGGGTTTATATAGGTAAGACATTATCCCCTAAAACTAGAAAAAATTTGATTGATCTTCTTAGGGAGTTTAGACATGTTTTTGCTTGGTCTTATGAGGACCTCAAGGCTTATAGAGAAGATCTTTTTCAACATGAAATTCCACTGAAGGAGGGTACCAAACCATTTAGAAAAAAATTGAGACTTGTCAACCCTACTTTGGCACCTAAAATGCAAGGAGAGCTCAAGAAGATGATAGATGTCAGAATAATCAAACCTATTAGACATTCCACCTGGGTTTCAAATTTGGTTCCTGTTAGAAAGAAGAATGGTGACATCAGGCTTTGTGTTGATTTTAGGAACCTCAACATAAATTCCTTAAAGGATAATTATGGATTACCTAATATGGAGAACATGTTGCAGAAGGTCACTGGGTCAGAGTTAATGTCCATGATGGATGGCTTTTCTAGTTACAATCAAGTTATGGTTAAACAATCAGAACAATTCAAGACTACATTTACAACCCCATGGGGGACATATGTTTATATGAGAATGCCATTTGGATTGATTAATGTAGGTGCCACTTTCCAAAGAGCTATGGATGTAGCTTTTGCAGACTTTGTTGACAAATTCATGGTGGTATATCAAGATGACCTCACAACATTTTCAGCCAAAGAGGAACAACATTGCCAACATCTGGAAAGGATCTTCATTAGAGCATTAGAGTATGGAGTTTCTTTTAACCCAAAGAAATGTGCCTTTGGTGTGGTAGAAGGAAATATTTTGGGGCATATCATTTCAAAGGATGGTGTAAGAATAGACCCTGAGAGGGTGGAAGCTATTGATAAATTGTCTCAGCCAAAGAATGTCAAAGGAATTCAGTCCTTTTTAGGACAAGTGAATTTCTTGAGAAGATTTATTACTAACTTTGCAGAAATTAGCATTCCTATATCAAGAATGTTGAAGAAAGGAGACAAAGTTGAATGGAATGCTGAAGCAGTGCAAGCTTTTAATGACATTAAAAGGGCTATTAAGCATGCCCCAATTTTGAAAACACCAAATTATAGAAAACCTTTGCATATTTTCTCCTTTGCATCTGCCCATACTGTTGTAGTAGTACTATTACAAAAAAATGTGGATAGTTTTGAACAGCCTATTTCCTTTTTAGTAAGACCTTACAACCAGTAGAATTAAATTATGACATTGTTGAAAAACAAGCTTATGCCTTGGTAAAGGCTATCAAAGCATTTAGATGTTATTTGGTTGGAGCCACAATGGTTTCTTATGTTCCAATTGCTGCAGTTAAGGATATATTGGTCCAACAAGAAGTTTCAGGGAGAAGATGTAGGTGGATCAATAGAATTTAGGAGTTTAATATTGACATTCATATTACAAAGTTGGTAAGAGGGTTGGGCCTAGAAAAGTTGATGGCTCAAAGCAAGTTAGTTGCAGATCAAATAAATATGTTGGAGGAAGATCAAAGACCTTTTGTTTGCAATATGGATTGTTGTGAATGGTACAAGGATATTGTTAAATACTTGTAGAAGATGATTTTACCCTCTGAGTTAGATGATAAAAAGAAAAGAAATATTAAGCTTCATTCCATAAGATATGCAATTATAAGTGGTGAGTTATGGTGGAGGAGTAATGAAGGTGTCTTACTCAGGTGTGTAGACTAGGACAAAGCTAGACTCTTACTAAATGAAATGCACAATGGGGTTTGTGGAGGACACTATATGGAAAAGACCACAGCTCACAAGATCATTAGATCAAGTTTTTGGTGGCCAACACTTTTTAAAGATACTCACTAGTTTGTAAAAAAATGTGACTCGTGTCAAAGGTTTGCAGGAAAGTTAAAATTCAATGGAAATTTGCCCCTTAAGCCTATTATAGTTCAGGCCCCTTTCCAAAAATGGGGTATGGATTTTATTGGGGAAATTCCTAACATGTCTAGTAGTGGACATTCCTATATCTTGGTTGTAATGGATTATTTCACCAAGTGGGTTGAAGCAATTCCCTCAAATAGAGCAACTAGTAAGGTGGTAATAGATTTTGTGATAGAGAATATCATTACAAGATTTGGCTGCCCAAAAACTATAGTAGTTGATAATGCTATGTGTTTTAGGTCAGAGGAATTTGTTGACTTTTGTCAAAAAAATGGCTTTAAGCTTTCATACTCATCTCCTTACCACCCACAAGGCAATGGTCAGGCTGAATCCAACAACAAGAGTCTAATTAAGATATTAAAAAGAGTGTTGGATAAAAATAAAAGAGCTTGGGATTCTAAATTGTTGCAAGCCTTATGGGTTGACAGGGTTACAATAAAGAAAGCAATAGGGTGTGCCCCTTTTGACTTAGTTTATGGAATTAATGCAAGGTTGCCCCAAAATAACTTGCTACAGATGTACCAATTCATATAGGCCTATGATGATGATATGGAAGATGAAATGACTATCATAATTAATGATTTGATTTAGTTGAATGAGGTAAGAGGTGAGGCACATACCGGGAATGAAAAAATTCAAGCTCAGTGCAAGGTTTTGTATGATAGAAGGACTACTCAGAGAAGTTTTCAAATTGGTGACCTAGTCCTAATGTGGAATGCAAGATTAGAAGGAAAAGGGAAACATGGAAAGTTTGACCCTATCTAGTTGGGCCCTTACATCATTGAAGAAAAATGGGGAATATGCTCATATCTGTTGAAAAGTCTGATAGGAGAACTCATGGAATTGCTAGTTCATGGGAAATTTTTAAAGCTTTACGTCTCTTAAGAGGTTTTTTGAGTCTCTATAAAATTTTTAGTTTCAAGTTTTTTGTGTACAATTCCTTGTTTTTAGTCAAAGTTTTGGATTGGTCTACTCTTCCAGGAGATTCTAGTTTTCTCATTGTATCTGCAAGAGATACACGTCCCCAAGTATGAGCCACTATTAGTACTACATTAAATTTGGATCATCATGCTTAAATTTTTGAGAAATCATGGTTTTAAAACCTAGTAGTAGGCATTATGGTGGAAAACCCTAGGTTGACCTGGGCATCATTATGTTTGAGTGTTACTTTTTTCTCATTTACATTCCCAATTGAGCATGTGCAATATTAGACCCTTCTAAAATGACCACTTTATGTGTTATACCGCTAAGTTGTCATGCGAGGTCCCCTTTTAAATAAATTCTTTCAAAGCCTTAGTTTTCCCTGTTAATATTTCCAAATGACTAACCTTTTAAAACTTATGGCTGTTGTTAAATCTCGGGCTCCCAGTTGTTAGAATTTTTGACATGCGCTTTAGCGACAAGATGACATCTATCCAAGTAGGCCCGTCTTAAAAAATTTGCTATCGATTAAACGTCAAGATCAATCAATGGTTGTCGTTATACCGTTGGGTCAAGATGACTATCCTTTAATCATCACGCTTTAGCAACAAGTGTCTGATCAAGAACCTTTCTGACATTGCAGTGTTCTGATAGGTTTTCTTCCATGGCAGTTCTTTAGTTGACACCTGTCCTGGGTGATGTAATAAAGTGGGGTCATTTTTCTTAGATAGATAAAGTTTGAATTGATCCTACAGTTGTCATTATACCACTGAGGTAAGATGTGTGATGTTTAAGGCTTGCGGTATAGTGATGATCATTCGATCTTATAATCAGGGTGTAGACTATACAGTGGGTCCTCCAATGCCAGGTCATGTTGAAATGTTGGTTTTTGATTGGTTGAAGTAAAGGTGATCTGGCAGCTGTCAATATCTCTAATGTTAAGAAAGAATAGAGCAGGGTCTACCTGTTGGTTTGTCCAATGTGGAAATTTTCTGTTTAATGAAAGGTTTGAAAGCTAAGGTGGGGTCATCATTTTGGGAAATGGTAAAGGCACGATAAGTTGGGAAAAGATCTATGACAGTCATTACACCACTGAGGAAAAGTGTTCGGATCTTATGCTTGTGCTTTAGCGACAGGGTGACACCTGTCCACTCTGATCAAAGTTAAGTTAAGTTGTAAATTTTTCCACATGTTTAATTTGGACTGTTCTCATTGGTTGAGAACTAGTCTAGGGAAAGTAAAAAAAGATTATGCAGCTGATTTTGTTGGCCATCTGATGCGTCGAAAAGAAAAGAGGATCGGTGATTCAAATTTAAAATTTTATTCTGTGATGTTGCTTGTGTCCTATGAACGTTGAAGCCACCAGTTCTCAGTAATGGTGAACTTAATGAGTTTTGTGCGAATGATTTGTAAATGTTTTGAAAAATATTATATACCCTGGTTTGATTATTGAAAATTTCACCTCTTTCCAAGTATCTTGGTGAGCGAGACTAGTTTTTCTTTCCAGAGAGATTTCAAGTGAATATTTTCAAAGTGTCTGGTAGGCCAAAAGTCTAACTTGAGCATTGCATAAAATTTTAAGGAGAAAAAAGTGTGAAGAGATTACTTTTCTTGGTTATAGTTGTCCGGTGATACTTGGGATTCTCTCTAGTATCTGTGCATTATTTTATAACCCTAGTTAAAAATGCCGCCTAAGAGGGGAATATCAGGAAAGATAGTATAAAGATAGGAGCATTTTTGAAGATTTGATGCAACTACTCCCACACTCAAAGAATGGACCAGGAAAGGTGAAGGAATTAGTCCCAAGAAACCCTAGGGACTCTGTAAATGAAGGGATCTATGATAGAGGTCTTTGGATGAGAGATGCTAGAGTAGGGAAAGATCATAATGGTTTGATATTGTTTAGGGTAGCGTACTCTCAAAGGAATTTGTGTGCCCCCCTCAGCAATATATGGCAGTTTGATATAGGGAAATTAGTTGTTCCTAGAGTGTTCATGGATGCAGAGCTCCTTAGTTAGATTGCTAGGTGTTATGATCCTGTGACTAGATGTGTTAAGGACATAAATGGAAGTGACCTAATAAGTATTACATAAGATGAGATTAGAGAGGTGTTTTCATTAAATGATCCTTTTATTGGACTAGAAAAGATTGATTTTAAAGAATTCACTAAAATATATGAAGTACAGAAATATTATTTAAGGGCAGGGCCTTTAAGGGACTTCCTTGATCAAATTGGATCAATGTGTGTGATTAGCCCTAGTACACCTAAGCCTTTCAGTTTGGATTTATTCATTTTATGGGCACAAGCTGTGTACAAGTATCTAACTTTGATTCTTGGACATGATGAGGCAACCCACATACTAGTTCCGTATATGTTTATGATGGTACAGTCTCTACACTCACAGTTGGCCCTAATTTTTTATTTTACCTCTCACCTTGTTGATTTAATCCATGATGGATTAATGGGGATAAAGAACATGAAGATAAGTAGGCGTTTTGGGTGGTACTCTATGCTAATGCATATGTTCTTGTACAAGGGTGAACAATTTTTTAGTTCAACAATTAATATTGTCAAGGAGAAGAATGGAGAAACCCTTCCAGTTTAGTTGTGGACAACAGATTTGTCTTGGGATAGAACATAGGCCAGCTTCCTTGTCTTTGATAGAAATTTTACTTCAAGACTTAGGACATTATTATATCTTGAGAATCCAAGAATCCCAAGATAATTGTTGAGATTAATCAGGCCTAAGGAGTATTGCCAAGATATCACTATTGTACACAATTTTGGTGACATAATATTGTATCCAGTTTCTACAGTATTTAGAATATATGGTTGTAAAAAGGAACCATACATTTTACCTTACTAGGTTCCATTGAATTTAGGATATGTAGAGATCTTGAGGCAGATTAGTGATCTTCAAGAAACAACCCTTACTGGTAAAGGAAGAGGAACTTTTTTCCCAGACATCACAATTGCACACGAGTATGTTATTGGTAAGAAGGGATGGACACATTTGAATCAAGTCCTACAACCCTACAGGATGGTTAAAACTATGGCTAGATGTGTAGACAATGAAGGTTTCTTGTCAGGAATGTTTAGAGAAAAGGTAAGATGTGCTCTTCTTGAGCATCAATTTAATTTTCTTGAAGATATAATAAGGAATGAGTTTGATCTCCAAAGTCAAGAGATTAAGAAAGAAAAATGGATAATCTACAAGAAGACTATATATTTTATTAGAAATTTTGATAAAACTTATGACCCACTAAAGAATTTTGAGCCATGGGCTAGGAAGGTAGATGCTCTCATGGAGCATTTTGAGGGAATCATGCAGATAGTGAATGAGAAGAGGGCTATAGTGAGTAAGAGAGATTGTGAGAGAGCCAGGAGGATTTTGAGCCAGCCTAGGTACATAAAATTAACCCCAAGAGGAACTTACACCATGCAACAAAGGAAAGGCTATAGTGTTCTTCTCCCAATTCAACAAAATAATGAAAATGTTCCATCTACTTCCAAAGGAAAGAGACCTATGGATGATACAGCAGCACAGGGGCCCTCTCCAAAGAGATAGAGACAAGAAGAATCAAGGCCAAAACCAGATGTATCTTCTCCATCTCAGTCCCCCTTACATTTAGATGAGCATGGAGTTGCTGAGTAATTGGTGCAACTGAGCAATGAGGGAAATATTTTTGTTTGTAGTGATGAACTACAAGAAGGAATACCATAGATAGAAATGGATCTTATTGTTGTAGAGTTTGAGGGTAAACAAATTGACCCAATTTTGAAATAGGCTAGTGATTCTTTATTGCTGATGATAAATTTGTGAAGACTAGGAGATTTCTTCAATTTTTGTGGAGAATGAAAATAAACCGGTTTAAAGAGATTTGTGAGAAAAAGAGGGAGGAATTCCCTAATAAGGATATGATTGAAATTTAAAATGAGACCAAGGGGGAAATGATGAAGCAGTTTGAAAAGATCACCCTTGAGTAGGGAGGGGCTATGGTCCACACTACAAGAGTGTTTATTCTTCCTAAGTGGGATATTGCAGATGCAATAGTTTTTTATCAGGTTATAAGAAGCAAAGTAAAGACCCTTGCTACTGCACAACAAGCACAACAAGCTTCTAGGGGTATTACTCTCTCCAATGATCATGCAGCCCTGGTAATGTGGTCCCTAAAGAGGGAAGAAAATAAAGGAAAAAGAGAGGCTCTCTCTTCAGGATATGTTGGAAATTTTCTAGTACAAAGAGTAGGTGAGAATTCAGGTGTTGAAGCCTTGAACATCATTCTAGAGACAACCAAATTCAATGTTAAAGTGGTAGAAAAAGATGCACAAGAAAAGGAAGAGTTAAGGATTAAGTTTGAAACTATCCTTAAGTCTTACAATGAGCTTAGAATTGACTTAATCCAGAAAGATAAGTTGATTGCAAAGTTGTCTGGACCCCAAGATCACAGGTCACCCCCATTGATGATTTTTGATAAGCCTATAGTAGCTTCTTCATCAAGCCCAATTATTGAGTTTCCACCATCACCACTCCTAGAAATGAATATATATGTAAGAGTTAGTTGGGAGAAGCAGCAATTAACCGAGGAACCCAATAAGTTAAGGGAAATAAGGGTGCAGTTGGAAAAAGAGAAGGATGAACATGTAAAGGCTACATCTTTGGTAAACTAGAAATATAAAGAAAAGATGACAGAAACAATAATGCAGTTTTCACATGATCTAAAGCCCTCAATTTTCTTCAACCATGTTAGTAGGTTACATATTTTGTTTGTAGCTTTGAATAAAGATAAGACTGAGTTGGCACCAATTTTGAAAAAATGGATTTAGAGATCTTCAAGTGTGAATATATTTCATTGGTTGTCTAAAGGCCAAGAAGATCTTGATCCCCTAATTAAGTCAGTATATTAGTCTGTAAAAAATTGTTGAGTATAGTATATTTTTGGATATTTTCATAAGGAAATCTAATGTGTTAAGGAGGGAATTAACACATCCTACCTCAGAGATAGTGCCAAGTTTATTCAAGGATTTTGGAGAATTGAAAGAGTTATATAAGTGGAGAGAGGAGATGGATGCACGTCTATCAGAAAGAGTGATTGGTGTCTTAAATGAGACTTATTCTTTTATCAGCACCATCAAGCTACCGATTACCGCAAAATCAAAGTTTGGTTTTATTCAGCAAGAGGTCAATCAGATGGAGAACCAATGGGAACAGTTATCTAGCATGAAAGCTAAGTTTTTAAATTTTGAATTCCCAAGTGAAGAGGTGTATAATAGGTGGAAGTATCAGTACATACCTCATGTGGAAAAAGTAGATACTCCACCTACTTCTTGAGCTAAACAAAGACTCCAACCTTTTGAGTGTTGAAAGTTGTTGAGAAATAAAGAGATATTTATTGCAGGGATGACAATGAAGAAATGGAGATCAGATTTGCTTGAGGAAACTGAGGAAAGAATTGAAGACATAAATCACGGTAGCTATCTGCAAATATCTCTCCATTTTTAGTTAAGGCATTTATTGTAAACCCAGTAGGGTTGTTGTAAAGTTTTTAGGGTAAAATTTTGTGAACCCTAAAATGATCGATAGCTTGTTGCATTTCCTTGTATATAAAGGATTTTCCATTATCATTTTAGGCATTGGGAGTTTAGGTGTTGAGAAGATAGAAATTTTGAAACCCTAACCCTCAATCATGGATTGTAATATTTTGTATCATTTCTTATCAAGCAATAGAGAAGAAGTGCAGGTTGCTACTATTATCTTGCAGGCTTGCTGTCTAGGACATATTGTATACAAACAATCAAAGGTTATACTTAATACAAAGCCCAAGTGTTTTCCTCTCCTTTATGTTCATTCTATGAATCTTTAAGTCTCTCAGAGATTAATATGTATGTATCTTTGCTTAGAGTTTTGATCTAGAGTTGGATTAAAAAATTGCTTAAGGTGGGATATGTGTTCATTAGATTTACATAAGGATTATCTGCAAGTAGGAAAGAATTGGGATATTTGTATTCATGTTTAAAGACTAGTTATTTCAAGGATCTTTGTATTTACTCTATTTTTTGGTAATATTTTCCCAATGGATAAGGCAATGGCCTATACTCTCTTATCTTTGTTGTATGGGAAATGATTGAAATAATTGTAATCAGAAACATATAATCAATACCAGTCATTTTACTTTATTTTACTTATATAGTTGTTCCATCCAGTGATGGAGAGTCAATGACTAATAGGTTGTTATTTAGTACTTTCTCACTGTTATCTATTGTAAGATCCATTATTAAAAAAAGAATAGAGTTATATTTATTGGATTAGGTGTACCCACCTTGGTTTTTCAGAGCCAAAAGTGAAGAGGGCAGTCTTGTCCCTATAGTTGGTCCAGTTACCTAAAGATTTCTCACATTTGGAACTAACCCCTCCTTAATATTTGTCTTAGGTATATTGGTGTCTCATGGAGTGTAAAATTCTATCCAGGAACCATCAGAATCATGACCAACATAAGTGAAGATTATGTGGGTCTCAGGGGAATCATATGCAGGATAAGATAGTGCTTTCACTAGGAACTCATAGTGTAGTTCATGTTCAGGCGGCTGTAGTAGAGATGATAGCGTTGCCATAGCATCAGCAGCCTTGTTCTACATTCTAGGAATTTTGTAAAATGTGATAGATATAAAATATTTCTTGAGATCATCTACCATTCTCTTGTATGGGATTAGCTTTCCATCTTTCATTTGATACACATCATTGACTTGGTATATTACAAGTTGTGAGTCTCCATGAATGTGTAGTTCTGTTACTCTCCACTCAATTGCTGTCTTCATGCCGTTAAGAAGGGATTCATATTCAGCAATATTGTTTGTGTAAGGAAACTTGATTTTGAATGCTTTAGGGATTGAGTATCCTTGAGGAGTGACGAACAATATGCCTTCTCCAGATCCATTCTATGTATAGGAGCCATCAAAGAATAACTTCCATGCTCTAGAAGAAAGATTCATGATAGAGGAATTTGGGAATTCCATTTGCATTGGTGTATCATCAAATAATGGTGCATCAACCAATTGATCAGTAATGAATTAACCCTTGATAGCTTTTCTTTCAACATATTCAATGTCAAATTCACTTAATAGCATCACCCATTTAGCTAACCTACCTATGAGGGAAGCTTTTCTTAATAAGTACTTTAGTGGATCAATCTTAGTTACCAAATGTGTGGTATGAGCTAACATGTAATGTCTCAGTTTCAGTAATGCAAAGATCACAACTAGACAAGCTTTCTCAATCATTGAATAGTTCTTCTCATATGCTACCAATGTTCTACTGATATAGTACATAGCTCTTTCCTTCTTGTTCTCATCATGTTGTGCTAGTAATGCCCCAGTGATGTATCTGTAGTGGAGACATAAAGAATCAATGGTTTTCCTTAAATAGGAGGCATCAAAATAGGAGGATTTGATAGATATTTCTTGATATGATTAAAGTTCTTCTCACATTCCTCATTCCATGCAAAGGTCACACATTTATGTAATGTCTTTGTGAAAGGTTGTGATATGTCTGCTAGTTGAGATATGAAGCATCTAATAGATTGTAATCTCCCTTGTAATGTCCTCATTTGACTAATATTCTTGGGAGGTTGCATCTCCATGATAGCTTTGACCTTAGCTGGATCTACTTCAATTCCTTTCTTTGAAATGATGTAGCCTAAGAGCTTTCCAGAAGTGACACCAAAAGCACACTTTTTAGGGTTCAGTCTGAGACTAAACTTCTCCATTCGATCCAGTATTTTGCTCAAATTATTCAGATGTTCAGATCTTATCATAGATTTTTCCAAAGTATCATCAACATAATCCTCCAAAGTTCGATGCATCATGTCATGAAAAATAGACATCATAGCTCTCTGATATGTAGCACCCGCGTTCTTCAAACCAAATGGCATGACATTCCAATAGAAGGTACCCCATGCACATGTGAAAGCAATTTTCTCTTGATCTTTTGGAACAATTTTTATTTGGTTGTATCCAGAAAAACCATCCATCAAAGAATACATCTCAAATCCCACAGTCATGTCCACTATCATATCAATATTAGGTAATGGAAAATCATCCTTAGGGTATGCTTTGTTTACATCTCTGAAATCTATGCACACTCTAATTGATTTATCTGTTTTAGAAATAGGTACAATATTAGAGATCCATTTAGCATAGTCAATAACACAGATGAATCTGGCTTTTAGTAGTTTCTCTAATTCAGCTTTGACTAAGAGTGCAACATGTGTATGCATCTTTCTTAATCTTTGCTTAACAGGTTTGACCCCTAGAGCTATAGATAAATGGTGCATTATAAGATCAGGATCCAACCCTGGCATATTTGAATATTTCCATGCAAAGTTGATCTTCTTTTCTATTAAGAATGTGGTAAATTTTTTCTTTTCTTCTTCTGATAAGGATTGTGCTACATGGATCAACTGTGGTTCTTCTGTTGTTCCCAAGTTGATGGATTGAGTGGGCTCAATTAGAACTGGAGATCTATCCTATAAATGACTTAGAAGGACATCAAATATCTCATCCTTAGGTGCCTCAGAGAGGTTTTCAGCTTTGGATACATCTTTTATTTTTACTTTTGTAGGTTCTGAGACTGCCACGAAGTGGTTTTCACCCTTAGAACTCCTTTTACTTTTATTTTTATTCTTATTCTTTTGACTAAGATACTTGATGTCTGACTCTGTCATGCTAATGCTCAGTTCATTGATGGAAGTCATCATAGGTTCAACTACATTCAGGTAGCAAGCAAGGCATAGTCATTTGGAAAGGTATAGATACCTTGGCTCGAATTCATGGAGGTTTGGTCAAGAAGTTTGAGATGTTGGATAGTCAAAGCGGTGAAAGATTTGGAAATAGTGTTTATGGATATGTATCTACCATCATTGGTCCTAACTTGACTCTCAAGTTTGAAGGTGATATTACAACTCAAAACATTCAATTCGTGAATAGGCTCAATGTCATTGTGGGAGTCCACTTCAGCCATCGATGGATCAGACTCGTTAAGTTCATTATTTCTCTCTAAACTTACATTGGGTTTAGGTGCATATTGGTGAACAACATCAATATGTTTTTCTATGATAAGCTCATCTTCCTCTGGAATGGCTCCCCATTCATAGTCATTTGATTCCTCATCTATGCCTCTAGGAAAGCTAAGAATATGTGTAAAGTTAGGATGGATACCCCAAGAAGGGTTACCCTCAGATTCTGATTTGAATTCATACTCATGGGAATCTATTTCAGAATAACTACTACCTTCTTCTTTTTCTATTTGATTGCCTTCGAGATTAGTTGGTTCTTGTCGTGCAACTATCTCTTGTTCTATAGTAGGTTCTTGTGTTTCTACTACATTGATTATTTTTACTGGATCATCTTCAGCTTCAAGGAGGTCTTTTATTTCTTTAGGAAAATTCCCATAAGGAATGAGCTCATCAGTGGTGTCTGAATCATCACTGTCAGATTGTTCTATTTCTTCCTTTAGTTGAATTGTTGCGGTTGGTTTGATATATTCTAATACATATGGGGAGTTTTTGCTAAGATAGAAAGGCTTCTTCTTATATCCTAGACCTATTGTATTCTTGTTGGTTCGACCATGGTGGTCAAGAGGTGATAGAAGACCCTTACCTTGTAGTCCTAGAGGTCCTTTTCCAGTATATCCCATTTTTGTGATCAATTTGTCCCCTAGTCTGTATGGCTTCTGAGGAATTTTTCTTGAAGTGGAGTCACATTTCTAGATTGATTGGGATTGAGGCTCATCCTTGTATAACCATGCAAGCATGACTTCTTCTTCCTCAAACTCTTGTTTAGATACTTGGGATTCTTTAGCTATAGGTTTCACTTTGTCAGAAGGTTGTCCATAAGATTTAGGGGACAACGGGAGAGATGTGAGAGATAAAATAGGTTCCATTGTGTATTCTCCCATACCATTGTCTTTGATTTTGACTTCTTTAGCAATGTCTTCCATTTTGGATGTTGAAGCTATTAGGAATGGGAACACTGAGAGGGGGGGGGGGGGGGTGAATCAATGTTCACTGTATTTTAACTTTTCACTTTAATCTGAATACTGAATTATAAATGCTTTAGTACTAAATTAAAAATTCACGTAAACATGAAATATGAAATCAAAACATGACACCAATATGGTTACGGGGAAACCCAAATAGGTAAAAACCCTGGTGGGACTTGATACCCACTAATAATCTGCACTAGTGTTTTGTGATCCTTGTTAGAAGATCATTTACCCTATTAGGAGTAGCTTTACAATGCTTTTAGTATAGTAGACCTTGTTAAGGGTTGGACCTTGTTAGGAGTCTTTTACAATGATCCCTATTAGGGGAGTGGACTCACTGTCCTAGAGCTCACTGCTCAAATGATGAAGGCTACAACCTTCTGAATCAGATACACACTATATCTGCAGGTGAACTGTTACTGTGACACTTCTTGTCAAATCAGTTCCTTTGGTGCACTGATGCTTTGACCTCTTAGAAAGCTCTAATATTTAATATGCTCTCTTCACATACCTCTTCTCTTCTTCTCACAACTCTATTTCCACTTCCATACTGAATACAATGGGTGCACCTTATATTTATGTGCTCATACCAATTATACAATTAGGTCGGCCCTATAACTAATTACAAATAATGCTTCCAAATGAATTGGCTTAAGCGTGCTTATAATTATATATATACATATGTTGGAAACCTAAATACAATGGGTGCATAGCCTCTACAACATTAATTTACAATCACAAACCAAAATAGTCACTGTCGGCTCTATGCTCTATTCTCTGCTAACACACACTGGTTGTGCAACTTCAACTGACTGTAACTTTCACATCTTTTCATATCTACTTATGTTCTCTTAGAATAAGCATAATTATAGTCTAACAACCTTAAATTCTAGGGTGCATACCATAATTCATCCGTACACATGGGCGCAGGTGCTCTGAGCTGTAGGAACTCTGTATGTTGTCCAGTCTTCAACACTTAACTGATTTTTGATCTTTACACTTAGTGCACTGACTCCAAACTACTATATGACTTTTTTGCCATAATGAAAACACTATATCTAGTCATATACTTCAATATAGACAACTTTCCAATAGAAGCAATGTCTATCTACTTAGTGGAAGATTCTCTGTTATTAGGAACAAGTTTATCAACACTTTCTTTCAATGCATTGTAAGTTGTGTATAGGTCCGCTAGAATTGTCACATCTACTCCTTCATAAGGAAATTTCACACATTGATGGTATGCGTAAGGAATAGCTCTCATTTCATGTATCCAGGGTCTCCCTAAAAGGATGTTGTAAGCCAAAGGTAGATCAAGAACTTGACATGTGGTGTCTCTGATAACGGGTCCTGTTCTGATAGGTAAGAAAATAGTTCCCTTGGAAGATCTTTCTTGCTCATCATATGATTTGATAGTTATCTTCTTATTAGGATCAATGGTAGCTTCAAGGAATCCTAATTGTGTGATCAAGTTGTAAGAAAAAATGTTTAGACCAATGCCTCCATCTATCAACATGCATTTGACACGATGGTTTTGAATCAAGACTTCAATATGCAAGGGCTAGTTATGCGGATGACTCAAGGAGTTATCATCTTCCTCTAAAAAGGAGATATATTGTGGTGACATTAGATGACCAACCATAGTCTAGAATCTATCTAAATCAAGGTTGTCAGGAACATTGGATCTGAGCAGAGCTTTGTCTAGAATGGCTCTATGAGCTGGAGATATCCGAAGCAACTCAAACATGGAGATTTTTGCATTTGTATGCTGGAGTTGTTGGACAATACTATATGATGTTGGCCTCGTGTCTTTAGGATTTGATTATTTAGAGGCAGCCTTCTATTTAGAAGTAGATGAAAGATTGGAAGGTATCTTAGGGACATTGGATGAATCTAGGATTTTTCCTTGTAGATGTGCCTTAGCTTGTGATCGAGTAACTGCATTTTTTGATTGATTTTCTCTATCTTTTCTTACAATTGTGATGACATTGCAACACTCAGATAGGCATGGTTAAACCATATTGATGACAACATTGTTTCCAAAGTAGGCATAATTAACTTTAGCACCCACAATAGGCTGAGAAGATGAATCTCCTTGACCATGTTTCAGAAATGGCTCCGTGAATGTTGTACGATCATTATTGGTTTTATGATTGTGAATTACAGTTTCTCCATTATAAATTTTGTCTTGTATGATGTGTTTTAGGCATATGCAGTTATTAGTCTTATGACCCTTATTACGATGGAAGTCACAAAAATTATTCTCTCTCCACCATTTTGGTTTATGTTTAGGATCAAATACCTTTATCTCAGGCAAGGAGATGATGTTGTTGGCCAACAGAGTCTTCATGGAGGATTCAAAGGATTCTCCAATAGGAGTAGACTTACGTTTAGGATCTGTAGCCCAAGGTTTATAGTCAGATGGCTTCTTGTTAGATTTTTTTGCTTTAGTTTTGGAAGCTTTGATAACTTGGGTGCCTTAGATGGGGCACAGATAGTATAAAAAATTCCATCTGTGATGACGCCCTTATTCTTGTTCCAATTTTTGCCTTTGTCTTTAGAATTTGATCTAGATTCATACTTGTACTTTTGAAGTGATATGTCTCCTTTTTGCACAAGTACTTTCTCAATTTTGATTGCATTTTCTACCATTTTATCAAAGGATGTATGATTTTGCATTTGCAAATGGTAGTTGAGTTCTAGAACAAGATTGTTGATGAAAATTTCTAGTTTCTTGTATTCTGGAATGGGTCTAGCATATAGAGAAAACTTCTTCCTCCATCATTTGAGAAAATTCAAGAATGGTTCTCCTGAGTTATGTTTCAGATTGCAGATGTCGATCATAGTGACTGGATGTTGGATGTTGTAGGAGTATTTTTGGTAGAACAGTTTGATTAACTCCTCAAAATTTTTGATAGTAGGGGGGAATTTTTGAGAACCAATGAATAGCTGACCCTCCCAGAGATTGAGGAAAAAGATGCATTGGGTAGGTTGGTTCATGCATGAACTCCATAGATTGAGTGCAAAATTCTCTAACATGATCTTGAGGGTCAGAGTTTCTAGCGTACTTATCATATTTAGGTATTTCCACTCACTTAGGGAATGGTGACATGGACAAGTCTTTATCAAATGGAAAAGGGCATAGAGCTTCCATGGAGAACTCCTTAGGTTCCTTTTCTTTTTCAAGTTTGTTAAGTTTGACTTGCATGGGATGCATTTGTTTCATCATAGCGATGATTGGAGTTTCTTCCTCATGTGTAATGATATCTTCAACATTAAAGTTGGGGGGAAGTTTAGCTCCTTGATGAGCTAACTCTAGGAAGTATGTTTCTCTGTCTTCCTTCAAGAAATGCCTCATAATTTTCTTGAAGTCATCATCATTTTGATATTGAGCAATTTTAGAAGGTGTGGGTTCTTGATCCACACCATGTTGTGATTAATGTCCTTGGGAACCATGGTTTGTCCCTCCTTGAGACATGTTAGGAGTTTTAGAACTCCTTGGGATAGATTGATGTGGAGTTTGTTTATCAACTCTGTGGGTTGATGAAGGGGGGGGGGGTATGTAACCAGTTTTTAATTGAAGATTTCCAAGACTGTCATCTTCGTAAAGACCTGAATTGTAGAGTTTCTCAAAGGTTGGACCCACATGAGTAGACAAAGGTAAGGTATTGGGTGCTTCTCCTGATTTCTTGTGTGAGGAAGCTCTAGTTTCCACCATTAACCTTGGATGAAGCAAAAGAGAAAGATGAAGACACTGAAGAATGACTTGATTCAAGAAGATTGAATGACGCAACCTTTTCAAGATTAGATTGGACATAAATGAAGGATATTGTGCCCTAGTAGTATGGGTGGACGCCCAAAAGATGGCGGACACAAGCTCACAACACTTAGCTATTTTGTATGAAGATTGAATTTGAAGATACTTTTGACAAGGTTTTGACACAATATGAAAAAGACTCAAATCGATAAATCAGAAGGCTAAGTCAGACTCAAGAGACCACTTTAGGTAAATGATCAAATTCTTTCTAGTTTCTGCTCTGTTCCTAACATAGTGAATATTTTGATAGAATTTGGAAATAGGCTGCAAAAACTAGATTCCTGACAAATTTTGAAGGCTTCTGACAACTTTGACTTTAGCTTTGATACGAGTTTTGAAATTTCAGGATGACTTTTGACACCAAAAAGGATTTTTGCTTCAGATTTTCAATTTTTCAATTTTCAATTTCAGATTGTTTGTAAGATATCCTCTATTCAAGTTTGCAGATCTATGTAATAGTTTGGAATTGTTTGTTTCCAAAGGACCAAATAGACAACAAACATGCATAACAACAAGCAAAGGGAAGCAAGCAATCATCTCAAAACAATGAACAAGGGCAAAAGCAACCTTGCACATGAATAAGCAATAGTGACTTATTATGCTAATCCCTAGGAACACTAATTGTGTATGTTCTCAAAAGTTTTTCAATAACGCACATAGTCCTAGAAAATGAAAAATTGGCCTCACTAAGGTTTTTAGTAATAGTCTGACTCTGCAAATTTTATGATCTCAAGAGGGATAACTCCAATCTAGGTGCACCGGGGTTTTGACACAATCCGAGAATTTAATCAATCAGGATCTGCTAGGGAGATATGACAACCCAACAAGAGACCACACCTGTGAAGATTTCCTCCATAAGGAGATTTATATAGTGGTTGTTGCTACCACAGCAAAAATGGCTATTACCGCTTGAGGTTCCATCGACGTGGTTGAACCAATAAAGGGAATGTCCACTATGGTTAACCCTCTCTAAAGGTGACTCACACAAGATACCACATGGGGACTTGGTCTAGATCCAAAGATTTGAGTTTTTGATACTACCCAAAAAGGGAGTAGAGCATAATCCTCTAGCCTTATCAATTTTACCCAAAAATAGCAGATAGATTAATCCGACACCCTAAGACTAAAATTATCTCACCAAGATTTATGATGTCAACAACTATGTCTATTGATCTCTCCAGAGAGAGAATGTATTGATCAAAAGCTGAGGACCAAACCTAGTGGAATGTGAGACAATCACAGTATCCTCCCTACCTACAAGGGAATTTGTCATCAAGAAGAGCTTCGCATGCATGAACAAGCGAATGAAGCCCAATCTCTCAAGATCATCCACAAATAGTGTTCATAGGGCCTATTTACTATGTGTAACAAATATGGAAAAAGCAAATCTATGTTTGTTTTATAGCCCAAAACTAGAGTGTGAGTTATGAAAGTTGTAAAGGCACTCAAGCTTGACATAAGAGAGTTCATTTTATATCCAAATCAAAGTGTTATCAGATTGAACAGAATACCTGAGTTCCTCACAATGCGCTTAATAGATTTTTACCTTTTTTAGCAATTTTTAAGCATTTGTTTTCTATCTTTTGTACCCACGGGATGTACCTGCACCTACACCTGCAAATCATTGTTATGAAAAACTTACCGATTCTTATACATGCAACCCACTGTTATAAAAATCCATTAAAAAAGAAACACAACTTGTCAATCCCATGTTGTAGAAAATCAAGTTAGTCAAAGATAATATGTCATTTAATAATAAAAAAATCTGTTGTCATAAAAAATCAAATTCTGACTAGTTTGCACTAAATCAATCATAAATTTTGCAAATCAAGACAAAATTAATTCAAACCAATAGAAAATGAAATCTAACTCAAATAAATTTCCAAAAATATAAATTAAGGATCTGTATCATGTCATATGTGTATGTACCAATACAAACATCAGTCGGATTTCATAAAATTAGGTTCTAACCAGTCTGCACTAAAATGATCAAAACTTTTTCAAATCAAAAGGAAATTAATCCAACTCAATGGAAAATGAAAGCTAACTCAAATAACTTTCCATAAATATAAATTTTGGATCTTTATCATGTTATATGTGCATGTACCAATAAAAACATCAGTCAGATTTCATTAAATCAGGTTCTGACCATTCTGCACTAAAATGATCGCAACTTTTTGTAAATCAAGATAAAATTAATCAAAACCAATAGAAAATGAAAGCTAACTCAAATAAAGTTTTAGAAATATAAATTTTGGATCTGTATCATGTCATATGTGCATGTACTAATAAAAATATCAGTCGAATTTCATATAATCAGGTTTTGACTAGTCTGCACTAAAATGATCATAACTTTTGCAAATCAAAATGAAATTAATCCAAACCAATGGAAAATGAAAGATAACTCAAATAAATTTCTAGAAATATAAATTTTGGACCTGTATCATGTCATATGTGCATGTACCAATAAAAATACCAGTTGGATTTTTGGAAAAATAGCCCAAAAATTTATCACAAAATTCATAAAAATTACCCTTGTGGTCATGGGTTCGAGAAAAATGATAGAAATTTGATAGAATAGAATAGAATGGATGTTAGGAATTAATGCTTAATATATCCTATGGGAGTATTGGCAGCCATTCTATAGCAGTTGTTGTTGCATTCATGACTATGATTGTCATTGATGTCAACACAGTGATCTATTGGAGATTAGCAGAGGAGCAGATAATGTTTTGATTAGCGCACGTGGGATATTGAAAATAAAGATATGTGATGTTGAGGATTTACTCTTTGATATGTTATATGTTCATTTTTAAGAGCGTAGACATTAATTCATTTATTCATGAAAGTTATGAGCATTTTGGTGGAAGCAGTATTCAGGTAGTGCTCCTAAGTAGCAGTTTGTGGAAATCAGATGACATCTCCTAATCAGGATGGAAACATGTTTTTCAAAGTTAAAGAGTAGTTCAAGAAATGTTGATAGTGAAATGGATGATAGTGAAAACTTTGAGGTCACATGAGTGAAGAATTATTCTAATTGGAAGCTGACAGTTTTATGTAATTTTTGTTGTAGCATGTGGAAACTTTTATTTTGTAATTGGATGCCAACTCATTTGTAATTACTTAAGTGTGGTATAAAGGAAGGAATGTTTTTCCTTGTTGATATGTGGATATGAATGTATTAATGAATTAAATGAAGTTGTGAAAGTGAATTTCTGAAGGAAGACATGCGAGGTACATAGATCTGAAATTGAGATCTAGTGTAGCAGTGAGTGCAGTTTGGCATAGTCAGAGAAGAGCTAACATATTGTTGAGATAAATAATGATTTGATATTATTCTATTGAATAATCTAGAGATCAATTGGACAGTGTGTTGAGTCATCTTTCCATTGAAGCTATTTGGACAGTGGGTCCTTCTGTCTTCCATAGCTCCTATCAGGGTTAGAATCTTTTAACAGGGATTCAAAAGCTCCTAACAGGGATTCATATGTACTGAATGTATTTCATAAGACTCCTAAAAGAGTCCATCCTTTCACAAGGAATATTCATATTAGTGCATCTTTTGTGGGCATCATTCCCACCGGGGTTTACTCTTTGATCAAGAGGTTCCCTAGTCAACATATCTTGTGTCATTGTGTTATTGTGTATGAATATCTTTTTATGGTTGGTAATTATATTACTTACATGGTTAAAATCTATTAAAGTTGATAAAATTTAGAATTATCAGATAACTGATTCACCCCCCCCCCCCTCTTAGTTATCTTGGTGGACTTTACTTTTTAACAATTGGTATTAGAGCAGTAGGTCCTTGAAAGAAAAGTTTAGTAGCTTAAGGAGATCCATGGTGAATTTTAGGAAAGAAAGCCCTAAGTTTGATGGAGTGAATTTTGACAGTTGGAAAGAAAAGATGAAGACATATCTAATGTGTTTAGGACCAGGTTATTGGTTGAATACAAAGAATGAGAAGACTATCATTGATGAGGATAATATTGAAACATGTTCTAATGATGAGAGAGATCTATTCATGTGTAATGCACTTTCCAGAGAAGCACTTTTGACAACCCTTCCAGAGAATGAGTAGAGTCAGGTAAAATATTTGAAAACATCTCATGAAATTTGGAAAGCTTTACACTCTACTTTTGAAGGTGATGAACATGCAAAAAAAGTTAGATTACATAATTGGATATGTGCATTTGAAGATATAAGAATAATGGAAGATGAATCTGTTAGAAGCTATATTGGTAGAATGTCAAAAATTGTTGCAGGCATAAAATCTTGTGGAGGAACAAAGATAGAAAATGAAGTTATATGGAAAATTCTGAGGACATTGAATCCTATGTTTAAGTAGACAACATAGATGATTGAACAAGTTATACCTTGTACTTCAAACTTTACAAGAGAGACTCTTCTTGGAAGATTGGAAGCAACAGAAATGAACCTGAGGTTATCAGGAGATTTTTGTAGAATGAAGATAGCATTCAATGCTCTTAGTGTTCACCCTACTTTGTCAAGAAGCATCAATGTGAGTGGAGATTATGCTGGTAGTAGCAAATCTAGAAATGAAGAAGACAAGAAGATTGAAGAAGGTATTGCCTTGTGAAGAGAGAACCAGACGGTAAGAAATTTTTAAATGTTGGACTTTTCAAGAATATGGTCATTTTGCATCTAAATGTCCTAAGAGAGTTAAAAAGTACAAAAACAATTTCAAGTCTAGAAGATCTAAGGAATTTTATTATGCTAATGATGAAGATCTTGAAGCTAGTATACAGAGAACTTTAAGTGAAACTGATACTGAGAATAATGATGACATAAGATTTGTAGCAATTAAAGAAGAAAATCTTGAAATAGATGTTAAGGAAGAAAAAGCCCTACTTTCTCAAGTTGAAAAGAAAGATGATTGGATTACAGATAGTGGTTGTTCACATCATATGATTGGACACATCAAAAAGTTCATAAAATTTAACAATCATGATGGAGGAGTTGTTAGAGTTGGAAACAATGCACCTTGCTTGATTAAAGGTATAGGATCTATTACTCTTGATGGGAAGATTAATACTAATGATGTTTACTTTGTGGATGGTTTGAAACATAATCTTTTGAGTGTTGGACAGTTAGTTGATAAGGGATATCAAGTTTGGTTTACTGAGAAAACTTGTGTGATAAAAGATAAAGATAGAAATTTGATTGGAACTAGATCTAGAACCAGAGGTAATGTATTTCAGTTGAATCCTACTGAGATGACATATTTTATTACTAAGATTGATGATAGTTGGTTATGGCATAGAAGATTTTGTCATATAAATTTTGATAACATTATGAAAATAAGTACTACACTTGTAGTAAGAGATTTGCCTAAAATTATTAAGTCTACTAACACGATTTGCAAGGAATGTGTGATGGCGAAATAGAAGAGAAGTTCATTTCCTAGTAAGAAGTTTACATGTGCAGAGAAGTTGGAGATTGTTCATATATATTTGAGCGGTCCTACAAGGACTAGAGGATTCTATGGAGAAAGGTATTTTATGATTCTTGTTGATGATTTTACAAGAATGATGTGGATTGCATTTCTTAAAGAAAAGTTTTAAGCATTTGATAAGTTTAAGATCATTAAGAATAAAGTTGAGAATGAATCTAGAATGAAAATTAAATGTTTGAGATATGATAGAGGTGTAGAATTTACTTCTAGAGAGTTTAACACCTTTTGTTAAGTGAATGGTATTAAGAGACAATTTTCAGCTCCTAGAACACCTGAACAAAATGGTATTGTAGAAAGAAGAAACATATCAGTGACTGAAGTAGCAAGAGCTATGTTATTTGATAATGATTTGGCAAAGATATTTTGGAAAGAAGTAGTGAATACAATAGTGTATACAATGAACATAGTACAAATCAGAGTAGACATGGACAAGACACCCTATGAATTATGGTTTGGACATGCACCCTTAGTTAAGTATTTTTAAATTTTTGGAAGCAAATGTTATATAAAGAGAGATGATGATATTGGAAAGTTTGATCCTAGAAGTGATGAAGGTATATTTCTTAGATATTCTTTGAAGAGAAAAGCTTATAGATGTTATAACAAGAGAACTAAGACTATTGTTGAGGGCGCAAATGTTAAAGTTGATGAAAAGTTCAAAATTTAGGAAAGAATGCTTGATTATGAATCTGATGAAGGAACTCATCCTAAACCTAACAATGAAACTACTAAATTATTCTATGAAACTGATAGTGACCTGTTGAATGAGAGCCACAGTGAAATCATTGAAGAAAAGACACCTGAAGTGAGATCTAAGACAATGACACCTAATACAAACTTATCAAGGAATCATCCTATTAAGAAGATTATTGGAAGCATAGACAAAGGAGTTCTAACTCAAAATAAGGTACAAGAACAATTATATTTGATTTCTCAAATTGAACCTAAATCTACTAGTGAAGCTTGTGAAGATGAACATTGGATTAAATCTATGAAAGAAAAACTAGATCAGATTGAAAAGAACAAGACATGGGAATTGGTCCCTAGACCTAAAGATAAGAATATTATTGGAACTAAATGGGTATTCAGAAACAAGATGAATGAACAAGAAGTAGTAAGAAACAAAGCAAGATTGGTATGTAAGGGATACTCACAGCAAGAAGGAATTGATTATGAAGAAACTTTTGCACCAGTAGCAAGAATTGAAGCAATAAGAATGTTTTTGGCCTATGCAGCCTTTAAGAAATTCAAAGTATATCAGATGGATGTGAAGTCAACATTTTTGAATAGATAATTAGAAGAAGAAGTCTACATTGAGCAGCCCAAAGGTTTTTCTTTGACTCAAGAAGGAGACATGGTATGTAAATTGAAGAAAGCCTTATATGGACTAAAGCAAGCACCTAGAACTTGGTATGCAAGATTGGATAAGTATTTGTTAAAATTGGGATTTACAAAAGGAACAACTGATAGCAACTTATACACAAAAGAAATTGAAAATGGTTTGTTAATTATAGTTATTTTTGTTGATGACATTATATTTGGAGGAGAAGATGAAGCTAGTGATAAATTTGCTGATGAAATGAAAACTAAATTTGAAATGAGTATGATTGGTGAAATGAAATACTTTTCAGGATTATAGATAACACAGAACAGTGATAGTATCTTTGTAAGCTAGACAAAGTACTTGAATGATTTTTTAAAGAGATTTGGAATGGAGAACTATAAACTAGTTGGAACACCTATGGTAATTGGACACAAATTATCTAGCACAGATGAGACTCCTACAGTTGAATAAAAGTACAGATCTATGATTGGAGAATTGCAGTACTTGACACATACAAGACCTGATATAGCACATTCAGTTGGAATTGTAGCAAGATTTCAAGCTGAACCTAGAGAATCACATTATGTAGCAGTAAAGAGGATACTGAGATATTTAAGAGGCACAATGGACTATGGATTATGGTATGAAAATTTTGATGATTTTACCCTATGCACATATATAGATGCTGATTGGGGAGGCAGTGTTGATGATAAAAAGAGCACCAGTGGTGGAGCATTTTTCCTTGGAGGAAGATTGGTTTCTTGGCTAAGAAAGAAGTAGAATTGTATTTCATAGAGCACAACAAAAGCAGAATATGTAGCAGCAGCAAACAATTGCAACTAGATAATTTGGATGAAGTAGATGCTAAAGGATATTGGAATAAAGTTTGTTGAACCTATTGTTATACATTGTGATAACACCAACATAGTTAGTATGTCTAAGAACCCTATATTACATTCTTAGACAAAGCATATAGAGATTAAGTATCATGTAGTAAGAGAGAAAGTTGCTGAGAAAGAAGTCAGACTTGAATACATAAGCACAAAGGAGCAGATTGCAGACATATTTACAAAGTCTTTGCCTAAGGATACATTTGAGTATCTAAGAGGTATGCTTGGGGTAATGCCCAAGTCTACTTTTGAGAAGTGATGCAGATTGGTTGCATCTGTCCAGTGGTATATGAGCCTTATCTTTCTTCTGGATTGGATGTTGGTACTTCCTCTATGGGGGAGTATGTGTATGTGAGTTGAGTCATGAGGATTCTAGTGAATGTATTTTTTGAACAGTGTCTTTTGACATTAGAGTTGTTGTTGACATAATGATGAAATTTCTGTCATTGATGTCAATGGGGGAGAAGTGTACATGAAAAACCATTTGTACCATATGTTGGAAAGAACTGAATAGGAAAACAAAGCAAGATTTGATTGATGAAGAAGATTTGAAAATATTTGTTGAAGAGCAGTAGAGTTGTAGTATTGGATTTATGGAACATTGGATGTTTTTCATCTATGTTGCCATCAATGCCAATGGGGGAGATTGTTAGGAATGAATGCTTAATATATCCTATGAGACTATTGGCAGCCATTCTGTAGCAGTTGTTGTTGCATTCATGACTATGATTGTCATTGATGTCAACATAGTGATCTACTGGAGATTAGCAAAGGAGCAAACATTATTTTGATTAGCGCATGTGGGATATTGTAGATCAAGCTATGTGATGTTGAGAATTTACTCTTTGATATGTTATATGTTCATGGTTAAGAGCACAGACAATAATTCATTTATTCATGAAATTTATGAGCATTTTGGTGGAAGTAGTATTCAGGCAGTGTTCCTGAGTAGCGATTTGTGGAAATCAGATGATATCTCCTAATCCAGATAGAATCTGGTTTTGTGCAGTTAAAGAGAATTTTAAGACATGTTGATAGTGATGTGGATGATAGCACAAATTTTGAGGTCACACGAGTGAAGAATTATTCTAATTGGAAGCCGACAGTTTTTCGTAATTTTTGTTGTAGCGTGTGGAAACTTTTATTTTGTAATTGGATTCCGACTCATTTGTAATTACTTGAGTGTGGTATAAAGGAAGGAATGTTTTTCCTTGTTGATATGTGGATATGAATGTATTGATGAAGTGAATGAAGTTGTGAAAGAAAATTTGTGAAGGAAGACATGCGAGGTCCAGAGATCTTAAATTGAGATCTGGTGTAGTAGTGAGTACGATTTGGCACAGTCATAGAAGAGGTAACATATTGTTGAGATCAGTAATGATTTGATATTATTCTGTTGAATAATCTAGAGATTAGTTGGACAATGTGTTCAGTGATCTTGCCATTGAAGTTGTTTGGACAGTGGGTCCTTCTGTCTTCCATAACTCCTAACAGGGTTAGAATATTTTCACAGGGATTCAAAATCTCCTAACAGGGATTCATATGTACAAAATGTATTTCATAAGACTCCTAATAGAGTCCATCCTTTCACAAGGAATATTCATATTATTTCATCTTTTATGGGCATCATTCCCACCGGGGTTTACTCTTTGATCAAGAGGCTCCCTAGTCAACATATCTTGTGTCATTATGTTATTGTGTATGAATATCTTTCTATGGCTGGTAATTATATTGCTTACATGGTTAAAATCTATTGAAGTTGATAAAATTTATAATTATCAGATAAATGATTCACCCCCCCCCTCTCAATTATCTTGGTGGACTTTACTTTCTAACAATGGAAACCCATTTCAGGGCCCCACGATGAGCGCTAGAAATGTGTGTGAAAATTGTACCTAGTTGCGGACACAACACTTTAGTAAAACATTAGAGGTTAGCAAAATCAAAATCTAAAAATAAATGAAACTAAGCTAACCAGGTGATTTATTGCCTTCTAGTAGGTGCGAGTATGGTATTCTCAAATTAGACCAAGATCAGTGATAATGCAACACCTAAATGAAGGATTTAAAATGATGAAAGCAATGAAATATGAATGCAAATTAATCTTCTATTTTTTTGGTTTTTTGATGCAATTAGATGAAAAAATTGATATGAAACTAATCTAGAATGAATTGAAATGATATGCAATTAATCTAACAATGCTATGAAGATGAATGCAAAAGTATGCAAAATCTATGAAAAACTATGAAATGATCTCACAAAATTGCTTGTCGCAAAAGCTTTGTTCTTTAGTTCTAAATTCACCATAGTAATTTTGCAAATTCAAGAGATATCAATTGATTGAAAGCTTGAGGGATCCTTTATGAGGATACGAGCCTTGTTTTTATAGAAATCTAGGGCTTGAGGATGCATTGAGAAAAGCCATAAATCACTCTTGATAAACTCAGGTTGATTTTTGAGTCAACAAGAAATTAGAAACAAATTAACTCACAAAATCATGCAAAATCATGCAAAAACAACTTTTAACTCAAAATAGACTTTTAGATCAATTTCCAACTCAAAATCACATGTTGAGTTTAAATTTAAAATTGGTTGTTAATTTCTAGTTGCCTGCTTTTTTGATTGTGCATGATTTATTTTGAATTAATTTAAAAACAAAGTGATTTATTCTCAAGTTAACTGATTTATGGGTTAATCAATTATTTAATCAAACTTTATTCAAAACTATATTATTAAATATTGACAACTTGGATTTAATCAATTAAATAAATATTTAATCAATTATTCGTAGGAGATTTGATTTATTGTCAAAATTAAATAATATAATTAGGAATAAATAGAATTAAATCTAATTAAATAATTAAGTGGTAGAATCAAATTTAATTAATTAAATATTTATCATATTCAATTAATCAAATTTAAGATAAATATGATTTATCACCAAATAATCTTTAAAATATGTTTAAAATAACTAATTTATGGGTTAATCAATTATTTTAATCAAACTTTATTCCACAACTATATTATTAAATTTGACAACTTGGATTTAATCAATTAAATACATATTTAATTGATTTTTTGTAAGAATTTTAATTTATTGTCAAAATAAAAACAATATTAATTAAGAATAAATGTAATTAAATAATTAAGTGGCAGAATTAAATTAATTAATTAAATATTCATCATATTCAATTAGTCAACTTTAGGATAAATAATGACATTTATGGCCAAATAATATTCAATTAAAGATAATTATGATAAATTAGGAATATTCAAGGAATATTCCCCGATGCAGAATTAAGATAAAATCAACTAGGATTTTGATGTGTAGATGTGCCTTAGGTTAGGACTTTGATGTTGATTTCGATCGAATTGTTGATATAAGAGGTTAATGAACCTATAGCCCATTTTTGGGGTATTACACCTATTATTCCTCCTGATCCCCCTCATGATCCAAGAACATCTACGCAAGTTGTTCATGAACGCCATCCATGTCAAATGGGTTCCTCCACTTCTATCTAGTCTAGTCTGTTTCATAATCATATTGTTCCCTCCATACCATGTCTACCTCAAAATGGACTTCCATCTTGTGGCAAGTCTCCTATTTCTCAAAAGCATTATCAAGTCAAAGGGTTAAGAATTAATAAACAAAGTATATCGAAACCCTTCCATGTCAAAGAGAATTCTAAAGGTTGGAACCTTACTTTGAAAGATCACTCTCAAGGCATCGGTATCCCTTCCAAATTGAAATCCAAAGGTATACCTCCCCCTTTATCCCTTCCCTCCTTATTAGGTCCATATATTCCTTCATCCAATAGTTCACAATCCACTTATCCTTTCCTAAATCAAGGTCAGAAAAGGCACACTTCTTGGAGAATCTTCCACCCATCCACAAATCCTCCATATCATTCCTATCCATCCATAAAACCTAGTACTTTGGGAAGAAACTTGGATGCCAAGCATAAAATCTGCAAGTCCAAAAATCCACATTTATCAAAGAATCAATAGGTCCGATCTAATCGACATGTAGATACAAAAAAAAGAGAAATATCCAAAAGGCCACAAAGGCCCATCAAACAAAAAGAAAAGTCAAAGACAATGTGGGTTCCTAAATCCCTTGTTGAAGCAATGCATTCTAAAGAATCACAAAGAAAAGAAATATCAAAGACAATGTGGGTTCCTAAATCCCTCATTGAAGAAATGTGTTCTAAAGAGCTAAAAAGAAAAGAAAAGTCAAGAACTATGTTGATTCCCAAGTCTCCCCTAAAAGAGTTGCATACTAAATAAAAATCAAAATTGGCATTCAAGCTTCCCAAGGATTCCTTAGACCCACCATCCAAACAACTTCCATCCACTTCAAAATCTATTTTGGGTCCTTATCTCCCAAAATCCAAATCCATCTTCTCCATCAAAATCCAAAATTTCCAAATCCACCTTTCCTCTATTACTCCACCACCCTTCAAAGTGTGTGCCAAAGTTGACCTTGTCATCCTTTCCACATAATCCTAAACAAGTATTCTCGCAATCCCTCTATTATCCAACACATATTTTCCATCCTTCCATATCCCTTGTCTAGTCCTTTTCATATCCCACTCCATCCAACCATGGAAATTTTCATCTCCCTTTGTCATTACCCTACCAATGCCTTTGAGCACACAATCAAAATCTATGGTTCATTATTATGTGTCCTTCAAGAGCACTATCCAAGGAAATAGATGCATGAGTCCTTCCTCTATTTCCTATCATGAGTCCATAACCTTCCCAAAAAGTAAAAAAAAATGAAAAAAAAAGTCCAAAAATTATTACCTTGATGAAAACCTGGCAAACAGGCATCTTCGTAACACAAAAAAAAATAAAGAGAAATAATTTCATTCAATAGTGAAAACCTGACAAACAGGTTCTTTGTCTTGGCAAACATGCATCATGTGTAAGTTATGAACTTATTGCATTCCTACTTGGGGGCATGTTTCATCCATGATATCCCATCATATCACATCCCTTTCATTTATTCCATTATTCTATGTCCCTCATATCCCTTATCAGTATCCATATTTCCTTTTTCCCAACTTTGATCTTGACAAGACTAGCGATCTCCCTAGAAGAATCACATGTCCTATCTGATTCATGTTGTCTGCAACCCTTTTATCCATCTTCCTTATCCTATGCACATCCCTTTGGTTCGTATCCATTATCCTATTAACATCACTTTGGTCTATATTGCCTATCTTATTGCAACCTTCAGTCCATATCCCTCATTTTGTACATTCTTGATCTTTCTTGTTCTATCATTATCCTATCCAAATCCATCTCTTGATCTTGATAGAAAACAAAGATAAAATGAAAAATGTATTTTCAGCACCCTCTTGACATGTCCACTCCTATAAACCACATGCCATTTAGTGCACCATTTCATTACCCAATCTTCTCATGTCCATTGCCTAAACTTGGTAAAAAACATGTTATCACATCATGTGGATAGTCCTTGGCATCCAACTAGCTTCAATAGATTCCAAGAGATATTTGACCTTCATCTTTCTACTAGTTCATCTATCAATCCATAATTTTCTTACCTTGCTAGACATTGGGGGAAACTCACAAATCTAAAAACATTCAAATAATGTCCTGAAAAAATCCTTAAAATTTAAATAATGTCCTGAGAAAATCTAAAAACATTCAAAAATTTGTTGGAAACTACAATTGAAACAATTGTTATATTTTCATTGTAGTCAAACCTTAACTGGTAAGATAATTGCTATCTAGGAGAGTACCATATCTTGATGGGATTTGGAAAAGGAGATAACAAGAGAACCTAAGGAAAGGTTGAATTATGTGATACTTCAATGGGTACTTAATTAGTTTGCACATTGAAATGGTAATGTGTTGTTTATCTAGCAAGAATAAATACTAGAAATGTAGGCTTAACTGAGCAAAAGTGAAGAAATCTAGTTTAAGCCGAGTGATGTTAGTTTAGCTTAATCATTTTCTTATGGACTCAAAGAGAAGTTTGGAGATGTATCTAGAAGGAAAATATGGAGAACATAATGATGGAAATATTCGATGAATCTGACCCAAACCTAAGATCTATCAAGGAGATTAAGTGGAAAAAAAATTAAAAAAGATTGATCTACCTGATCAAAGAGGTATAAAGGAAAACCTAATTGTGAGGTTACAGAGTATGAGGAAGAGGTTGATGTTATTGACTGATAAGTCTAAGTAGAAGGCTGAAGGAGAAGATGTGAAGAGCTAAAAAGAGTCATGGTAATTTATTGAAGTGAATTTTGAGAAAATCAAAGATGGAGATGGAAATGAAGGTCAGTCAGTAAATCATCATATGTGTGAAGTGGATTTGTATAGGCAAAAGTGAGTTGTATATTTTTCATATCAGAACCTACTGGTACTTTCTAACCATTGTATTAGTCTAAATCCTTTTTAATCAAGGTTGACCTAATAGTCATTGTATAAATCCTTTAATCAAGGTGACATTCTAATGGAATGTTCTTAAGTCCTCTAACCAGGCCACTTTTGATAGAGTGTTTTAAATCCTTTAATAGGGTCACACCTAACAGTGTATTTGTAAACCTTTAACTAGGTTGGCTTCTCACAGAGCTCACTTCAAAAGAGTGAAAATCAGTAGCATGTTACAAAGTGGTTTTTCCCAAATTGGCTTTCCACTATAAATCATGGTGTTATACTTGTGTGAATGATTTTGACGTGAATGTTTTTTAAAGCTTTATATTCTGCAAGTTAATTACTTTTGGACAGTGGACTGCATGTTATATGTTTCTGATATATGCTATAGAGACTGAGTTGAATTGCCAATTAGATATGAGTTTGTTGAAGTACTAAAAATTTCAATTGGTACATCTAGACCTGAGGATAACTGATTCACTCCCCCCCCCTCTCAGTTATTCTAAAATCATTCTAAAAAAATTGTCCTGAAAAAAAACACCTAAAAATTCTAAAATGTCCTGAATTCTTTTTTCAAAAACATCATATATGATCTTGAAGTAATCCCAAAAATTAAAAATATCAAAAATTCATCTAAGGCAACAATATTTGGGGTGTTTGTGATAAGTACCCTTTTCTATGTGATATGCCACACATACCTCGACTGCAAACATATGAAATCTTTGATGGACCAAAAAAAATCAAAACACATAAAAAATCTTGTAATAAACACATCTATGTCATGATAAGTAGAAAGTGATGATCAAAAAAATTCAAATCAAAATGGTGAGCTTCATAAATAAGTAATGGAATAATGAGATCTATCTTTATCAACAATCTACTTTGTTATCAATCAAACCAATCAATCAATAAATTGTCTTATACATTGATGGATGCACTCAAAACCAGACATGTCCATCTTATATGAGTAGTCCAAATTTGAAACCAGACACAATCAATCCAATCAAACATTAAAATCAAACCAATCAATGATCAGTAAGGCTATTGACAAAGTCAATCGAGTTAGTCCATTATTGATTTATCTTTTGTGATTATGTTCCTATGCTCCTCGAGAATACCATCGAGTGGTGAGAGTGGCTATGATGGTTCATAATCTTGTTTTTTTGTTTACTATTTGTGGAGTGTTTGATAAAATTCTAGTGGAAGTACGATGTAAGATGAATGTGATAAGTACTATCACACATCTAGCAGCCACACACATCCATGATTTGAGACAACCCTGGGACGATGTCAAAACATTCCTTGTTTTCTTTTTGCTTGTCAATCAGAGATTGTAATGGTATTCAGATGATCAATATCTGGATTCATTCAAATCTCTTTCTTTTCAATAAGGCACAATGATGAGAAATAGTGAAATATTTCTGGCAGTCACTCAATACATCATCCAAGTTGATAGCACAAGTTCAATTCTTCTAGTTTGTTTCTCCTAATTCATTCTTCTAGCTAATTCATACTACTCACTAACATTTCTTCTATTAGTCAAATTTGGTCAATACATCAATTTGTCAAAATTTTCAAATCATTTCTATTAATCAGTCAGTCAATCAATGATCACATATCTTATACAGGATGTATCTTTCTTGAAACCATATGTTGTCGCTTGTCTTATACAGGGTATGTCTTCCCTGAAACCAGATGTTGTCACTTGTCTTATACATGATGGATCCTTCTTGAAACCAAACATGTTTGTTGTTAACAATCTAATGGAAATCAAGCAGTCATCATCATCTACTAAGTCTTCACTTCTTAATAACAATTCTTTTCTTTTATCATTTCATCTAACATTTCTCATTTTTTATCGAGAGATCATTCATGCCTTTCTTGCACAAACAATCCCTTTAGGGCGCATAAAATCACTTGATATCATCGAGGCAAGCTGGGGCATGACCTAGTCTAAAATTGTTTGATAGAACATAATTATTGTAGCATAATTGCAAGCTAGCATTAAGTCAATAATTATTCTTCTATTAATTAATAGTTCTTTAATTATTAATTAATCATCTTATTTTCCTCTAAAAATCCAATCTTTTAATCAGTTAATCACCTCTCTAATATTAATTAAATAATTAATTTTATTTAATTAATTGATCTTTATCAGTTAATTGAATTCAATTTCCTATTTCCCATGATTTGAATTTAATTATTTAAATTAGCTAATTATTCTTCCAAATTAAATTAATTGACCATATTAATTTAATTCCACATCAATTTCATCTTAATTTCATTTAATTTCATTCTAATTTCATCTTCCTCTTTAATTGAATTTTTAATTCAATCAAATCTAAAAATCTGAAAAATAAAAAATAGGAGGCAGTTATAATTTCTAAAAAACTCAAAATCCTCATAAATTGAGAAAAATAATTTTTTGAAAATCAAATCATTTTAAATGAAAAATTGATTCTTTTCTCAAAATTCAATTTTGGAAATTCGTATCTTTCAAAAAATAACTAAATCATCTCATATTTATCTTCTTCTTTATTTCCTGAATAACTGTCTGCTGTTTTGAGTTAAATTGGAATTAAATCTTTTATTTGGGAAAGTTACCCAAAATTTTTCAGTTCTTAATTATCTTGTCCATTCAATCTATTTTTCTCAAATCAATCTTGATCGTCCATTTAAATCATAATTTCTATATAAGAAACCCTCATCTCTCATAATTTGATCACAAAAATTTATGCATCAAACCTTTGTTAGTTTATCATCACAATAATTAGCAAATCAAGCATTTTTATCATTTTCTCAGAGAATCGGTGTCGAAGTGTTGCCAAAATCACTACTGAGTGCAACCACATCCATCGATTCAAGAGAAGCAATAGAAGGATGGAGTTTTGTGATCATTTTTCATGCATTCATTGTGTTTTCTTATTTCTGATTAGTATTACTTCTTAGTTTGTTGTTAATAGGCTCATATTTAGTAGTTGTTTGATTTCCTTTGTTGGATCAATTAGTGCTACTAACTCTTATTCTTGAGTGTGCAGATTTAGGCCTAAACAAAACTTAGTATACACCGAGTATATACAATGTACACTGAGCAAGTCTAGTGTATACCAAGTGCATTATTAACTAAGCAAGAAGTCACTGACACATCACGGTATTGACCAAGTGGAAGAAATAATGTGGAACAAGTGATTACTGACTTGAGATGATGAGCTGGATGAATTGGGATGATTTTGAGGTTAAAGATAATTTTTTTTATGAAGATCTATGGCTGAAAAAATTCAAGGTTGATCAGATGATGAAGATTGAAACGTGTTTAACGTACAAGTTTCTAGGAAGGTTAAAGTGGCAAAATCAATGATGGAGATTAAGAGGCAAAATCTATGGCTGAGAAGAAAATGGTTTATCATGTCTATATAAGGAGACAATAGATTCAAAATGAGGTATGCACTTGAGGAGAAGATTGTATTCATGCAAAGCTGGTCAGACAAGTTTAAGTGAGAACCGAGTGTAGACACGTAAAATTGGACAAGTACTTTTCAAAATGTAAAAATCAATTAAATGGCTCAAAATCATCAAAATGCATTAAAAGGGACATAATTAAATAAAGTTGAACAAAATCAATTAAAATAGAGGAATTATTAAATAATGATGTTAAATGATTAAATTGAAGCTTAAAAGGGACAAAAACAATATATAATTAATTTTAATTAATTAATTGTATATTTTTTTAAATCAAAAATCAAAATGAACCTATTATCCTTCCATGGCTAAATTTAATTAATTAATTGAATTTAATAAATCTTATTTTCTTTCAACAAAGTGATCAACCAATGAAAATTGAGAACAAAAGGACATAAATCACTCAAACATTTAAATTGTCCAAAGATTTGAAACCATTTAAAGGCTTGTCCCCTCATTTGTCCCCCCATTTATGGACAATGCAAAGTTTTTGACTCAACCATGAGATAACCATGATTACTTCACTCCACCCCCTACCCTTGGGAAATTACTATAAGTATGAGGCATTTTGGAGAGCATTTCCATCTTAGAATTTCAATTGCAAGGCATTGTTATTATAGGCAAATTGAGAGCATTCTAGGAGCAATTAAGAGTAGTTAGAGTAATTATCATTGTAATTTGTCAATTTGAGCTAGATTCATCATCATAGAAGCATAGTAGCAGCATCATTTCTCATTTTAGAGGTGTCACTAGTGAGGATTGTAGCTGAGAGCTTCACTTACCACTTCTTTCTAGAGATCCATGGGATAATATAGATCATAATTTCAATTTTAGTTAAATTTGCATTGTATTTGATTAAATTGATGTTAGTAGATCTTAATTTCATGTAGGTGAGTAACTTCATCACACAAATGGCGCCCACCGTGGGGCCCTAAGCCTCATTTCATCATTTGCACCATAATTTGCATGCTTGTATATTCTATTTTCCATGAATTTCTTGCAGGAAATAGGTAAAGTCACGCTTATAGGAGATTCACTCACGCCTGCAGTCATTTTACTACCGCTTATGATCTCTGTCTTGACGCTTGTGAGATAAAGTTATCTTGCCTTTGCCTAGAAAAGTCATGCCTGTGACTTAAGAAGTGTCACGTAGTTGCAATCTACTATCACCTAACATCAGCCTTTGCTACGCAATTTATTGAAACAGTCACACGTACAAGCATTTTAGTCATGCGTACAAGAATTTTAGTCATGCGTACAAGTATTTTAGTCATGCGTACAAACATTTTAGTCATGCGTACAAGCATTTCAGTCACGCGTACAAGCATTTCAGTCACGCGTACAAGCATTTCAGTCACGTGTACAAGAATTTCAGTCATGCATATAAGAATTTCAGTCACGCTTACAAGAATTTCAATCACACGTATTAGCTGGACAATGTCACTTTTTGTCTATTACCTTTATTTGCTGTTAAATTGATTAAATCATTTTTCTAACTCTTTGTTTGCATGATTTAATAGTAAATGAGCAAGCACATAAAGGTACAGAGGTTGGAAAGCAGGTTCAATCAAGAGGAAAATGCATTAGCAAGGAGGATTAAGAAAGAAAACATAGTGCACATTAAGGTTGTTCTTGAGTCAACACAAGAAGAAGACAATCAGGTATATCAGAAATACCTTGCTATGATTGAAGCATATAAAAAGAAATTTGTCACTTTAAATTGGATCTTTAGTTCTTAATTCAATTTTTTGTTTGAACGATTTGCAATTAGAGTGCTTAAAATTCATTACATAAAGCTTGGCTTTGTCAATTCGATTTTGGTTTCCCCTCACTTTGATTGTTAGTGTTGACTAACTTGTTGGAGTAGAAGCACATGGAAAGGAGCTATTGCTAAGGTGAGTAAAAGAATGTAAAAAAAAAAACCTTTCAAAAATGCCCCTAGCTTTATGCTAGCTACAAGGAAAGGTATTTCTCTATTCAAGCTTGCACTTGATTAGATTGTGGCATTCAATTTCAAACATACCTTGATTAAAATGGGAAAATGAACCAAAACACTTCAATTTTTAAGAATCTCCTTGTTAAGAGATTGGGAAAGAACCATTTCGTGTTTGAGTGTTGGGAATAAGGAAAGGCAATAGGGATATGCTCTTCACTTTTTAAGTGAATCAAATTCCCAAACTTGTCCTACCAAGTTCATTTCTTCCTTTCCATGAACATGTTAGAAATTTAGTGGGCTCACCTCCCGAGTTTGCCTTAGCAAGGCTGGTGAGAGGGACAACCCAAAGTGGGATACACTTGCTATTACCATGAGAATCTGACCCACTCTAAAATGAAACACATGTATCCTTAATGGGGTGCATGACAAAAGGGTTTTAATTTCTCAAACTTCCTCTAGTAGTCCTTACGGATTGCGTGAAATCATACTTTGGTGCGTGTGGGAAGCCCCTTAATATACTTGGGGGATGAGAGATTTTAATCCATTTTGAACGGAATACTTACTAAATCCTAGTAAAATAGGAAAGCCACCTTGTAGAGCCATGTTTACAAGCCAAAATTGACTTTAGGTAGGCTGTTTGGAATTATTTATTGTGATATACTTGTGAAAAACATCAGAGAACATACATGTTAGAATGTTTTTAGGGACATGATGACAAAGTGATGTGTGTGTTGCACTTGTTTTTTCTATTTTCAAACACATAAATTTCCAAAGATTGATCTTACACATTTTAAAAATTCAATCTTATACCCTGGTCAGAGAAGTGCCACCTGTGCACAAAACAAACTCACCTATTAGAGGTTTAGTCATGCCTGTGACTTTCTTAAACACGTGTAGACACACTAAAGTCATGCTTAGAGAAATTTGAGACAAGCTTGGTAAAAACTGGAAACCCGCTTAGTAATAGCAAAGTGTCACCTGAGAACCTACAGTGTGTCACCTAACAACAAACTAGTGCATGTGTACAGAAGTTTTGGTCACACCTAAACTCAGACTAGTGACGCTCAGAAACAAAAAAGGGCAAACAAAAAGTATTTCCTGAGGGTTTGGAAAAATTTTGAAATCACTTTTGGATACCCTTTTCAAAGATATTCTTTATCAGTGCAACAAATAGATCATATTCTTGAAAAACATTTATAATGATGAGTCTATTTGAGAAACAAATGAAACCTATTATGGAGCATAATTATCAAAGTCAAGATCAAGATCTCCATAGGAATCAAAATGATGAAGTATCTGAAGAAGAAGTTTCAGAAGCAATCCAAGATCCCATGTTTATGGAGATAATGAAATTAGTTTTGGAGAGGGATAAGGAGGCATATTTCATAAAGTTTTCTCAAGCAGGAGTTAAGCTCAACCTTGTGGGAAAATGAGGAAAAACAAAAAGAGACATCATCTAAAAGGCCATCATTAAGATCAATGTGTCCTTTTCTTTATAATGATAGGCCATCCATATCTTCATTTTCCTCATATCAGAATCTAGATTGGAATCAAAATGATGAGATATTTGAAGAAGTTTTAGAAGCAATCCAAGATCCCATATTTGTGGAAACAGTGAAATTAATTTTGAAGAGGGATAAAGAAGCATACTTCATGAAGTTAGCTCAATCAGGAGCTAAGTTTCCTCATAATTTTGATACATCAACCTTGTGGGAAAATGAGGAAAAATAAAAAGAGGCATCATCTAAAAAGCCATCATTAAGATCAATGTGTCCTTTTCTTTATAATGATGGGCCATTCGTATCTTCATCCTCCTCCCAAAAAGAAACATTTAAGAGAAACAAATCTATCTTGGATCAAAGGAAATTGTAGGATCATCCTATTTGTGATCAAGGTAATAAAGAGTATGAAGAGAAAAGTGCCACTATCAAGCAAGATCTAATGCATGAACCTCTATATAGCAAGAGTAATCCTTTCATCCTTCATCCATCTTCTCCCATAGCATGTACTCCTTTCATCTTTCATTCATCTCACAAAGCTCCACAACTATCCAAAATTCCTCCATCGAAGAGTCAACCTAATGATGAAACTTTTCACGTTGACTATGTCTACCCTCAAGGGATACCTCTAAAAGAAACCCAAGCTAATTTACATCTTGCTGCATATCGTTTCCATGCTTCAAAGATCTTGGACTCCAAAGCTTCATGTGCTTCAATGCCTATTATACCCATTCAAAAGGATTCTACATCATTCTTCCAAACATCCCCCACACATATCCAAACATCTACCTTGTCCTTAGAAGTGGCCCCATGTCAAGAGGATAATCCAAAGAAAAAAGAAACAAATGTTGATAAAGATCAAGATCAAGATTATAGACAATCCCCTCCCATATTTGATGAAGGTCCCATATCCATAGAACCTTGTGATGATCCCCTTGCATCCTTTCATGTCTTTCAAGATGATATCCTTTCATTCCAAGAACAATGTACCCTTTCAAGTTCCATATTTTCTCCACTTCCCAAGCAAGATCAAGATATCCCTTCCATAATTTCTAATGAGCATATTGAAAATCAAGAGCAAAATAATCTTTCTACACCATTTGAAGATCCTTGTCAAGATCGAAGTATCCCATAATTTCCTTGTCATATTCCCCATGTTCATCTCAAGAAATCATCATTCTTCCAAATCCTTTGCATGATAATAAATCCCTTTGAGCTTTAGTTGATCCTATCAAAGCTACTCATGAGCCTATTGGTATAAAGATAAATCTTAAAGATGAGAACCTTGGCAATGCAGCTCTCTTCAAAGATATTGATATCCCTTTCACACCTTATATCCCACCATTCAAACGCAAACACATGCCTTCACTATCCTCCAAATCCATTTTGGGTTCCTATGTCCCAAAACAAAAGTCTTCATCCCTTCCATCCATATTAGGTCCATATATTCCTCCATCATCTATTCCTATCATCCCTAGCTATCCATTCACTTACCCTAGCATGTATCAAGATCAACGAAGGCACACATACTTGAAGAATGTCCAAACACCAACCCAAATGAACCCTCCATATTATTCCTATTCATCCACAATTCCTAAGTCTTTTGGAAGAAATGTTGATGTGCAACATAAAAATCATAAATACAAGAATCCATATGTGTATAAAAATCACAATGTCCCATCTAATCAACATGTGAATGAAAAGAAAAATGAAATATCTAAAAGGCCGCAAAGGTCCACCAAGCAAAAAGAAAAAAATAAAATGTGGGTTCCTAAATCCCTTATTGAAGAAGTGCATTCAAAAGCATCACAAAAGGAAGAAAAATCAAAGAATATGTGGATTCCCAAGTCACTTTTGAAAGACTTGCACACAAAAGAAAAATCAATATTGACATTCAAGCTTCCAAAGGATTCCATTTCATCCCCTTCCGAACATCTTCCACTTTCCAAGTCTAATTTGGGTTCCTAAATCCCAAAATCCACTATCTCAAAAAGATCCTTACCTCTATCATCTATTGTTCCTCCATCATTCCACCACTCTTCAAAGTGTGTGTCGAAGTTGATCTTGCCAACATTCACATCTACAACATACCTTCTTCTTATCCTCACATTCATTTTCCAATGCACACTTTCCATACTTCCATCCCTCTTATCAATATCTTTGAGCATCGTAGTCATACCCATGGTTTATTATAGCATATCTTTCAGAGGAGCATTGTCCAAAGATTTCGATGTTGGGAAAATATTGAAAAATACAAAAAAAGAAAAAAAAAAAGAAAGAAAAAAGAGAAAAAAAAAAGGTGCCTTGGTGAAAACCTAGCAATAGGCACATTGGTGGAAAAAGTAAAGAGAAACAAATCTGTATACCATGATGAAAACCTAGCAAACAGGCATCATGGGTAATTCTTCCTTCTTGCACTCCACACTTGGGGGCAAGTTTCATCCACATTTCCTCTCTCACCTTCATCTTGACAAGGTTGAACACATCCATGAGCATTGAGTATCTTGACATCCATTATCCTTTCCATCAGCTTATGTGCTTGTTGCATCCATGTTACCCTATCATGATCTTGCTTATCCCAAATTCACCTTCATTATTCCTTGATAGTTTTTTCATAATCCCAAAACATCCCTTCATAGACTCCACCATGCATTTATCCTGATTGTGTTATCTTATCCACATCTTACCCAAAGTGACTCCATGGCCTTGATCAAAATGAAGAACTTAAAAGTACAAAAATTGTTATCAAGAACTTCTTGGCATGTCCACTTCTTTTGGAGCCCTCATTTTCAGGATAGTAGATCATTATCCTATAGGCTATCTAGCACTGTATCATTAGCTTCCATGGATTATCCAAAAACATGCTTCACATTGCTATATCATTTTTCCTTAGCTTGGGTAATCTTGAGGAGATGGTCGTACGGGTCACACTCGCATGCTTCATCTGTTATGGCCTTTCCATCTCTAATCCATCAGCTTGCAAATCCATCATTCATGTCCTATATCTTGCTAGACATTGGGGGCAAACCAAGGTGATCTTGTTTGAGAGATGGTACAAATCCAAAAAAAATGTGTGCATAAAGTGCTTTGAGCGACATCTTTCATCTTGCATTGCCTATCAGCCCTAAGTTCATTCAATGATGCCATTTAACACTTGGAGGTAGAAGAGGATGGAAATTTGGTACCAAATGAATTGAATAAGTGCTATGATTAGTCACATCAGAGAGAGGGAATTATCAAAGCTTCAGAGAAGAGAGAGATTTTGTTGAACCTTTGATGGATATCATTGTTCACACCTAAGTATTCCAATCCCAAATCTTGATCCTTGAGCCTTCATTAACTTTATTATTTGGGATTAAAAATTGACAAAACACCTTAAAGATCAGAATGCTTGGAAATACTTTTTGAAAATCATGAAACATTGCAAAACACTTGAAGTTATTTTTGATAATCTTTATTGAAATGACTTTTATCACATCTTTTTAGCTAATCGATGATGTTTTGACTAGATTGGCAATGATGGAGACATGATATTTTTCTTGCCTTTGAGTGACTGTCTTGAGGGAGATCCAACATCTTATGTGAATTCATATAATGACATGGTCATCAAAGAATCATTGAGGACTTTCATATAGGGTGGAAGGTTGACCTTTGTTTGTTTACCAAAATCCAATTGCAACGTTGAATTCGATGAAACTAGTATTCATACTCCCATAGTTTGGTCATCCAACTAGTGAGGGTTGTACTAGTTTCCAAAAGGGTGTTACCAAAAGTGATATAAAAGGGGTATTCATATCATCATGATGTGGTCAGTGATGATTGTACTTTCTTTTCGGTCCCAAAATGCTCAATGATGAAAATTTATCCTCATGGCATTTATTTGCTAAAAGCTGGTGACACTTAGGTTGCATTATCATGTTAGGTTAATTGCATGGCACTATCATGTTTAGATTAATTGCATTGCATTAGCATGGAAAGTTAATTGCATTTATTTATGGTAAATTTTCCAAGGACAAAAGGAGTGGCGCATCAATAAATACTTGAGTTGTTCAAACATCAAGAAATGGGGGGAGAGATTACAAATTAAAACATTCACTATAATCCTTGATTTTTAAAAATGCAAGTGAGATTATCTTTGCATTCATGTATAACATTAAATCATTATTCATTACTCATATATCAACAGAAAATAAAAGAAATCATGTTCCATATATCATGCATATAAAGTAAAAGTTCACATTGCATTAATCTAAATGCTTGAAAAAAATAAAAAAATATAGGAACATACATATGCATTTCCATCAAACATTTTGCATCCATACATTGACAAAATAGAAAAGCATATTATCAAAATTCATACATCATTGCAATCATTTATCTATATCATAAAATAAGATAACTGCATCCATAACATAAATCATAAATGCATAACACATCATATAGCTACATAAAAGATAATCTCATAAAAACCGATCAAGACGAACCAAGGAGTATATCATATATATCATCAACAGAATGTTCATCATATGAACATCAAATCAAGTATCAAGGTACAATATCATCAAAAGGGGTACACCAAATGTGTTGATCAGTCAAATATCATGACATATGAAACAAAGAGGACATCATCAATGTGTCACTAGATCAATCAAGAGCCTGCAACACCAGATCCATCTGGACCTCTACCATCCTGTGGGGGAGGAGCCTGTGAAGTACTCGCTCCATCCTATCTTGAAACAATCACAGCTGATACAAACTGCTGTAATAAAGAGGCAACCTGATCCAACCAAACCAAAACAATGGACATATCTGTCCTCAGTACCTACATATATCAAGATAATCCATCAATACAATCACCCTGTGCACCTTGTGGCTGTGGAGCTGGGGGAGGTATTTGTGGAGCACCATCATCCTGCTGTGCCTGATCCTACTAAGCTGCATGATCATCATGCTAAGCCAAGGCTACTCTCTATAACTGTACCAAGGGATGCAATCCCCTAGGAATCTACCTAGCTACATCAATCTGTGCCTATCTCTAGGCTCGCTGATGTCTATGAGCCCTATCATGTCTATCTGCTCTAGGCTATCTATCAACTGCATCATCCTACACTCTAGTTGGTCTATCTCTAGCAGCCCCATGATCATGACCCCGTCTCATCTATCCTCTACCTAGTGCAACCTGAGGATGTCTACATCCTCATCCTCTCTAATGTCTATCATCCCTATCACCATCACGACATCTAGGAATAGGCTTAGCTGGATCAGTGAAATGAGGAAACCTGTTGTGAGCCCACCAATTTGCATACTCATGTGACATCCCTGCATCTGCAATACCTATCAGTATCTCCCATCTGCAAATAGTCATACCTACAATCTGATCTAATGCAAACTGATAATCAATACATGGACCCCATAGAGAGATCTCTGCCTATACTCGCACATATAGTGCATTGCCCTGAGGCATATTGTGTGTCCAACCATACTGTCTCAAAACTCTGCTGAAGTAGAAGCACTCAATGGTAGTGGTAGTACACCCAATCATCCAGTGAGGGGCGAACATGTATGGTAACTCATCCTCATCCTCTCTCCATCTATCACAACCAAGGAAGGGATGCCATGTAACTAATCGAGATCATCAATCTGATGCCTCCAGTAATCCAAGTGACCCAAGTGGTGCTGAATCACCATACCAGTGTACAAGAAAGCATAAGGAAATCCTCGATGTTGAACCCTATCAGAAATGGGTCTAGTAATGGGAAGATTCTCCCATATCCACAACTGAAGAACAATGGCACCCACTGTTAATGAGGCACTCCCCCGATACACCACCTTGTGTAAATCATGATACAACTATGCTAAAATGTAGGAACCCCAATCAAACCGTCAAGGATGAGCAAGTAAATCCTCCATGATCCTACCCTAACCGACTGAAAAACCATGACCTCATCAGTTGGGAAGTAGTAAACCACTGATCACTGCACCTAAAACTGCTAGAAATGTAGGAAAAGATGCAAACTAAGGCCAGGTAATAGTACCTCCATCTCCAATAGTGTTGTCCCCGAATACTCATCGGCAGATAGAAGAATCATAAACAGAATCATAATATACTATCTCTCCTCTGCACGGGATCTGAAGCAATCTATACACATCCTCAGGTGTGATAGTCATCTCTCTGTATGGTAAATGAAAGGTGTTGTGGTCGGAGTGCCTTCGCTCCACCATTGTAGTCAGTAACCCATGGTTTAGCTGAAACTATGGGAGGTCAAGTAAAAATCTCAATCCACATCGCTTGATAACATGGAACTCAACTATTGTGAGTCCCCGACTCAAGTCAATAACCCAAGAAGCAACTGACCGGACGTATAAGGTAGGACTATGATCTTGTCGACAAAGTAAAAGGAATCATATCAGTACAATGTATCAAGGAATTATCTCAAGTCAATCTTCTCAAAATCTCAAGTCATCACACTAATTACCCTCATTCATTTCTCTGTATCTTGAGAATGAAGTGGCAGTATCAAAATCATATCAGTTTTCACACTGATTGATTTATCCTATTAATCACTATCTTAAATGGGATTGACAAATCATATTCCGAAGTACCATTATCTAGATATCCTAAACCAATTGTTTTGCTGACAATAATAGACCTACACTTATTATCTGAATCTATCATCAAGAGTTATCAAATTTTTCATCAAACGCAATCAAGTACACGTGTGAAAAGTACAAAAATTTTCCACAAGGTTAGTAGGCATGATTTTTATCATACCAAGCGACATTTAACCTTAGGAGATAGTAAAAACATTCCAAGCGATATCATTCTGCTGATAGGTGACAGTTTGCTGCTAGGCGACAGTGAATTAGGCTACGCAATAGTGAATGCCAGCCTAGGCGACAGCAAATACGTTAGGGTTCTGGTAAGTGACAACCTATTGAAAAAGGGGCAGATTAACCTAGCCCTAGGTGAGAGTTGTTCTTGTGCTAGGTGAGAGTAAAATATTCCTAAGCGAGAATAAAACACACGAAGGTGGGAATAAAAACCACGGAAGCGATAGTAAAATAGCCTAAGCGACAGTAAAATCATTCCTAGGTGAGAGTTCTTAAATTCAAGGCAACAATGAGACATGAAATTTCAATAAATGATCATAAATGCACCATAAATGCTTAAATCAAGGTTTATAACAACTTACCGGAGCTCCATACTCAGGTGGCCTTGCATATCTCCGACACCTCTAGAATCTATGCTCCCGAATCGGCACAACCATCTCAAAACTCACTAGAGGATTAGAGTAAAATCACGAAGATAAAAAGTAAAAATGAATGGTAAAACAAGGTTTCTCAACCTATTTAAGGTATTTTGACCTAATTTGGGAGGTGAAACTAGCTGTTGACCTATCTTAACCACTCAAACCAAACTGGGGCATAATCATACATCATGACATCTCATCAAATAGTCAGAAATGAAAACATATTTGATAAATCAAACCTCAAATCAAGTTTTTTGAAATCAAGAAATTAATATGTTTTAATTTCTGAGGGGGCATAAGGTTATCACAAAATCAAATTTGTGATCAAACATCATGAAATCAGTGGGGCATCATAATTTTTTTTTATCAAGAGGCAGCAATCAATCACATCAGGAATCAACAATTAGGACTTAAAGGATCTTTGAACCAATGTTCTTCGCACATTGATTCAAAGAGGGGCATTTGTAGACATGTAAAATTGGACAAGTACTTTTCAAAATGCAAAAATCAATTAAATGGCTTGAAATCATCAAAATGCATTAAAAGAGACATAATTAAATAAAGTTGAACAAAATCAATTAAAACAAAAGAATTATTAAATAATGATGTTAAATGATTAAATTGAATCTTAAAAGGGACAAAAACAATATATAATTAATTTTAATTAATTAATTGTATAGTTGTTTAAATCAAAAATCAAAATGAACCTATTACCCTTCCATGGCTAAATTTAATTAATTAATTGAATTTAATAAATCTTATTTTCTTTCAACAAAGTGATCAACCAATGAAAATTGAGAACAAAAGGACATAAATCACTCAAACATTTAAATTGTCCAAAGATTTGAAACCATTTAAAGGCTTGTCCCCTCATTTGTCCCCCCATTTATGGACAATGCAAAGTTTTTGACTCAACCCTAAGATAACCATGATTACTTCACTCCACCCCCTACCCTTGGGAAATTACTATAAGTATGAGGCATTTTGGAGAGCATTTCCATCTTAGAATTTCAATTGCAAGGCATTGTTATTATAGGCAAATTGAGAGCATTCTAGGAGCAATTAAGAGCAGTTAGAGTAATTATCATTGTAATTTGTCAATTTGAGCTAGATTCATCATCATAGAAGCATAGTAGCAGCATCATTTCTCATTTTAGAGGTGTCACTAGTGAGGATTGTAGCTGAGAGCTTCACTTACCACTTCTTTCTAGAGATCCATGGGATAATATAGATCATAATTTCAATTTTAGTTAAATTTGCATTGTATTTGATTAAATTGATGTTAGTAGATCTTAATTTCATGCAGGTGAGTAACTTCATCACACACTGAGCAATTCTGCAGACTACACGAAGTGAAAAAAGGAGATTATGCTAAAACAATTTTTGGATTCGATTGTGTAGAGTTTTTACCATCAACATTTCGGATCATACTACATGATCCATCATCAGGATGCAAGAGAGAAAGAGGAACAAAAGATGGTAGATTGCAGATCTAGCAAGCGATAAAAGGAGGAGGAGGGAGAAGGGAAGAGGAGAGAGAGAAGAGAGGTACACAAAGATTAAAAATTACATAAAAAATGGCTAGACATAAAAAGGATGTCTTTTCAGACCAAATAATAAAGAAACAAAAATATGAAAAAGAGAAAGTGAAAAACTATACAAACCAAACAATGAAAAAAGGGGGGGCATGCATGATTACGAGGCAAATTTATGGGAATAAAGTGCAAAAATGAATGCCAAAGTAATAAAACTAATAAGTGAATAGAAATACAACGAGTGCCAAAATATAAACGAAAGGCAAAGAAAACTAAAATAAATAATGAAATATTAGTATAAATAAATAAATATACACAAGAGAGTAGAAAACATAATGAGGTAAAAGGGGGGGGGGAGCATGAGAAAAATACAAATTCAAGTGTGTATATATATATAAATATATATATCTACACACAGGCTAACCCAAAAGTAAAATAATAATAAAATAATAAAAAAGAAGTAAATATAAAAAATAATAAAAATATATACAACAAAAAATGAAGAGGAGCATAAAAGAATATCTAAAAAAGGACACAAATAAAGATGATAAAATAATTAAATGAATATATATACATACACACACACACATATACATACACGTGTGTATATCTGCATACATGCATATTTATATACATGTATACAATCTAAGACAACAATCTTTTACCTCATTATGTTTTATGTTCTCTTCTGCATATTTATTTATTTATCCTAATATTTCATTATTTATTTTAGTTTTCTTTGCCTTTTGTTTATACTTGCTTTGGCACTAGTTGTATTTCTATTCACTTATTATTTTTATTACTTTGGCATTCATTTCTACACTTTATTCCCATGCATTTTCCTTGTAATCATGCATGCCCCCCCTTTTTTCATTGTCTGGTTTGTATAGTTTTTCACTTTCTCTTTTTCATATTTTTGATTCTTTATTATTTAGGTCTGAAAAGACATCCTTTTTATGTCGAGCCATTTTTTTATGTATTTTTTTTAATCTTTGTGTACCTCTCTTCTCTCTCTCCTCTTCCCTTCTCCATCCTCTTCCTTTTATTTCTTTCTAGATCTGCAATCTACCATCTTTTGTTCCTCTTGATCTCTTGCATCCCGATGATGGATCATGTAGTATGATCCAAAATGTTGATGGTAAAAAAATCAGCACAATCAAATCCAAAAATTGTTTTAGCATACGTATGGATTGTGGAAATCCAATAGATTTGAAAAGGAGATTAACCAAGAAGAACCGAGTTGGAGGATAAAATGAAATTGAAGAGATTATGATGGCCAGAGGTATATTGATCTTAGCATAGATCTGAATATCTACAAAGGAAGTTTTATTTGGATCAGATCATTTACTGTTGTATTCTAACCATTTCTATAGACAAAATCTCTTAACTGAGTGGGACTTAACAATCCTTATTTATTTCTTTATGACATTTAATGAATGTTGATTGTTTTCTTGTTGAGCCAAGTGAATGTATGGTCATGAAGAATTGTTAGTGATAAAGCCTCTAACAAGGTCACACCTTACAATTTTTTTTGTAACCTTTATCCGGGTTGGCTCTTAATCAAGCTCACTTTAGAAGAGTGAAATTATTTTAGGTACTGGCCCCAGGTGATTTTTCCCCTATCAGGGTTTCCACATTAAAAATCAAGTGTTAAATGTGTATGCATGTGATGATTTGTTATTTTAATTTACACATTACATTAAATGGTTTGATCGATATATACTATATGATCTAACTGGAATTTGGTAAATGAACCAGAAAGACATGGTCAAGTATTTATTGAGCTATTTAAGTTTATTTTTTGAATTGTTTTATACATCTGAGAGTATTTGGGACTATAGGATAACTGGACTTAATTGATTCATCCCCCCCTTAGTTATATAACACTTTGAAGTCCCTCTCCAATATATTGAAGATGATCTCATCGAATCTAACCATTTCATAGTCATCACTACTGTAGATCTTTCATCCCCTACCCTTCCCCTCAAACATCTTGAACTCATCAATTGAGACCAACAAGATTCACCGTTGGCTTTAGACATGTGTAATTTGGATGAGGCAATACTCACACTATTTAGACTTAAGATGTTAGGAATGAATGCTAAATGTTTGGCAACCATTCTGTAGCAGTTGTTGTTGCATTCATGACTATGATTATCATTGATGTCAACATAGTGATTTATCAGAGACTTGCAGAGAAGCAGACAGAGTTTGGATTAGCGCATGTGGGTTGTTGTAGTGGTTGTTCACATCATATGACTGGAGACATGAAAAAGTTCATACAGTTTAATGAATATGATGGAGGAGTTGTTAGAGTTGGAGACAATGCACCTTGCTTGATTAAAGGTATATGATCTATTACTCTTGATGGAAAGACTAATATTGATGATGTCTATTTTATGGATGGATTGAAACATAATCTTTTGAGTGTTGGACAGTTAGTTGATAAGGGATATCAAGTTTGGTTTACTGAGAAAACTTGTGTGATAAAGGATAAAGATGGAAATCTGATTGGAACTGGATCTAGAACCAGAGGTAATATATTTCAATTGAATCCTACTAAGATGACATATTTTATTACTAAGATTGATGACAGTTGGTTATGGTACAAAAGGTTTTGTCATATAAACTTTGACAACATTGTGAAAGTAAGTACTACACTTGCAGTAATAGATTTGCCTAAACTTATGAAGCCTACTAACATGATTTGTAAAGAATGTGTAATGGCTAAACATAAGAGAAGTTATTTTCCCAGTAAGAAGTTTACATCTACAGAAAAGATGGAGATTGTTCATACAGATTTGAGCAGTCCTACTAGGACTAGAGGATTCTATGGAGAAAGGTATTTTATGATTCTTGTTGATGATTTTACAAGAATGATGTGGATTGTATTTCTTAAAGAAAAATTTGAAGCATTTGATAAGTTTAAGATTGTTAAGAATAAAGTTGAGAATGAATCTAGAATGAAGATCAAATGTTTGAGATTTGACAGAGGTGGAGAATTTACTTCTAGAGAGTTTAACACCTTTTGTGAAGAAAATGGCATTAAGAGATAGTATTCAGCCCCTAGAACACCTGAACAAAATGGCATTGCAAAAAGAAGAAACAAATCAGTGAATGAAGTAGCAAGAGCTATGTTATTTGAGTATGATTTGGCGAAGACATTCTGGAGAGAAGCAGTGAACACAATAGTGTATGCAATGAACAAAGTACAAATTAGAGCAGACACAAATAAGACACCTTATGAATTATGGTTTGGACATGCACCCTCAATTAAGTATTTTATAATTTTTGGAAGCAAATGTTATATAAAGAGAGATGATGATATTGGAAAGTGTTATCCTAGAAGTGATGAAGGTATATTTCTTGGATATTCTTTGAAAAGAAAAGCCTATAGATGTTACAATAAAAGAACTAAGACTATTGTTGAAAGCGCAAATGTTAAAGTTGATGAAAAGTTCAAAATTCAGGAAAGAATGCTTGATTATGAATCAGATGAAGAAGCTCATCCTAAACCTTACACTAGTTCTACTACATTATTTTATGAAACTGACATTGATTTGTTGAATGAAAGCCACAGTGAAGTCATTCAAGAACTTACATCTGAAGTGAGATCTGAGATAGTGACACCTAGCAAGAGTTTGTTAAGAAATCATCCTATTGGAAAAATTATTGGAAGCATGAAAAGAGGAGTTCTAACTCGAAATAAGGTACAAGAACAGTTATGTTTGATTTCTCAAATTGAACCTAAGACTACTAATGAAGCTTGTGAAGATGAAAGTTGGACTAATGCTATGAAAGAACTAGATCAGATTGAAAAGAACAAGACATGGGAATTGGTCCCTAGACCTAAAGGCAAGAATGTTATTGGAACTAAATGGGTATTTAGAAACATGATGAATGAACAAGGAGAAGTAGTAAGAAACAAAGCAAGATTGGTATGTAAGGGTTACTCACAACAAGAAGGAATTGACTATGAAGAAACCTTTGTACGTGTTGCAAGAATTGAAGCAGTAAGAATGTTTTTGGCTTATGCAGCTTACAAGAAATTCAAATTATATTAGATGGATGTGAAGTCAACATTTCTGAATGGAGAATTGGAAGAAGTCTACATTGACCAACCCAAAGGTTTTCCTTTGAATCAAGAAGGAGACATGGTATGCAAACTGAAGAAAGCTTTATATGGACTTAAACAAGCACCTAGAACTTGGTATGCAAGACTGGATAAGTATTTGTTAAAATTGGGATTTACAAAAGGAATAGCTGATAGTAATCTGTACACAAAAGAAATTGAAAATGGTTTGTTAGTTATAGTTATTTTTGTTGATGACATTATCTTTGGAGGAGAAGATGAAGCTAGTGACAAATTTGCTGATGAAATGAAGACTGAATTTGAAATGAGTATGATTGGTGAAATGAAATACTTTTTGGGACTACAGATAAAAAAAAAACAATGATGGTATGTTTGTAAGTCAGACAAAGTACTTGAATGACTTGTTGAAAAGATTTGGAATGGAGAATTGTAAACTATTTGGAACACCCATGGTAACTGGACATAAGTTATCTAGCACAGATGAGACTCCTACAGTGGAACAGAAGAAATACAGATCTATGATTGGAGGATTGCAGTATTTGACTCATACAAGACCTGATATAGCACATCCAGCTAGAATTGTAGCAAGATTTCAAGTTGAACCCAGAGAATCACATTAAGTAGTAGTAAAGAGGATACTGAGATATTTAAGAGGCACAATGGACTATGGATTATGGTATGAAAAATTTGATGATTTTACCCTATGTGCTTATACAGATTCTAATTGGGGATGCATTTTTGATGATAAGAAAAGCACTAGTGGTGGAGCATTTTTCCTTGGAGGAAGATTGGTTTCTTGGCTAAGCAAGAAGAAGAATTGTATCTCACAAAGCACAACAGAAGTAGAACATGTAGCAGCAACAAACAATTGTAACCAGATAATTTGGATGAAGCAAATGCTGAAGGATATTGTAATAAAGTTTGTTGAACCTGTTGTCATACATTGTGACAACACCAACACAGTTAGTGTGTCTAAGAATCCTGTATTAGATTCCAAGACAAAGCATATAGAGATTAAGTATCATGTTGTAACAGAGAAAGTTGCTAAGAAAGAAGTCAGACTTGAGTACATAAGTACAAAGGAGCAGATAGTAGATATATTCACAAAGTGTTTGCCTAAGGATACATTTGAGTATCTGAGAGGTATGCTTGGGGTTATGCCCCAACCTAATTTTGAAAAGTGATGCAGTTGGTTGCATCCATCTAGTGGTATATGAGCCTTATCTTTCTTTTGGACTGGATGTTGGTACTTCCTCTATGGGGGAGTATGTGTATCTAAGCTGAGTCATGAGGACTCTAGTGAATGTATTTTTTGAATAGTGTCTTTTGAGATTGGAGTTATTGTTGACATAATGATGAAATTTTTGTCATTGATGTCAATGGGGGAGAAGTATACATGAAAAACCATTTGAAACATTTGTTGGAGAGAACTGAATAGGAAAATGAAGCAAGATTTGATTGATGCAGAAGACTTGAAGCACTTTCAGAGCAGCAGTGTTGTAGTATTGGATTTATGGAACATTGGATGTTTTTCATCTATGTTGCCATCAATGCTAATGTGGGAGATTGTTAGGAATGAATGCTAAATTTTTGGCAGACATTCTATAGCAGTTGTTGTTGTATTCATGACTATGATTGTCATTGATGTCAACACAGTGATTTATCAAAGATTTGCAGAGAAGCAGAAAGAGTTTGGATCAGTGCATGTGGGTTATTGCCCTTGGAGCTATGTGATGTTTAGGATACACTCCTTGATATGATATATGTCTATGGTTAAGAGCAAAGATAGTAATTCATTTATTCATGGAAGTTATGAGCACTTTTGGGGAAGCAGTATTCAGGTAGTGTTCCTGAGTAGCGGTTTGTGAAAATCGGATGATATCTCCTAATCAGGATGGAATCTGGTTTTGTGCAGTTAAAGGGAACTTGAAGACACATTGATAGTGATGTGGATGATAGCACAAACTTTGAGGTCACATGGGTGAAGATTTATTGTAGTTGGAAGCTGACAGTTTTGTGTAATTTTTGTTGTAGCGTGTGGAAACTTTTATGTTGTAATTGTATGCCAACTCATTTGTAATTATTTGAGTGTGGTATAAAGGAAGGAATGTATTTCCTTGTTGTAGTGTGGTTTTGTGTGATTTTTTATGAATGAAGTGAAGAAAAGAGCTAAGTATGAAAGTGAATTTGTGAAGGAAGACATGCGAGGTACAAAGATCTGAAATTGAGATCTGGTGTAACAGTGAGTGTGGTTTGGCATAGTCAGAGAAGGGGTAACATATTATTCTGTTGAGTAATACAAAGATTATTTGGATAGTGTGTTCAATGATCTTACCCTGAAGCTGTTTGGGTAGTGGGTCCTTCTATCTTCCATAACTCTTAACAGGGTTAGAATCTTTTAACAGTGATTCAAAATCTCCTAATAGGGATTCATATGTACTGAATGTATTTCATAAGACTCCTAACAGAGTCCATCCTTTCACAAGGAATATTCATATTAGTGCATCTTTTGTGGGCATCATTCCCACCGGGGTTTACTCTTTGATCAAGAGGTTCCCTAGTCAACATATCTTGTGTCATTGTGTTATTGTGTATGAATATCTTTCTATGGTTGGTAATTATATTGCTTACATGGTTTAATGTTGTTGAATATGATAAAATTTATAATTATTTGATAACTGATTCACCCCCCCCCTCTCAGTTATCTTGGTGGACTTTACTTTCTAACATAAGAGTCTCCATGATCACAAACACAACATAGTGTACAATGAGAAAGCCTAATTTAGTAACCAAGTCAACTCTCTTAGTCACAAAAGTAAATCTAAAAATTAAAAACAAAAAACAAAATAAAACACCCTCTGGTGAAAACCTCTCAGAGGCATCTTTGGGTGAAGAAAAAGAGAAAATAAAGGACACATCCTCTAGTGAAAACCTTTCTGAGGTGCTAGAGGAGGGAGAAGTTGACTTTTCATTCATGTCATTACCACCAAAAAAATACTCTATCCTAATTGAAGATAAAATAGAGGTCAATCTTGACACTAAAGATAATCCTACGATCACATATATGACAACATCACTCAATGAGAAAGAAAGGATAGATGTCACTGAGTTTCTTCGCAAGGAACAAATAAATTTTGCATGGTCCCATAAAAATATGTCAGGTTTGGATCCTGATCTAGTAGTACATCATCTTGTAGTGGATCCTTAAATCAAGCCTATCAAGCAAAAGTTAAGAAAGATGCATCCTGAAGTTTCCTTGCTTGTTAAAGTAGAATTACAAAAAATGCTTGATGCTAAATATATACGACCTATAGATTATCCAGGATGGGTCTCAATCATTGTATTAGTAGGTAAGCCTTCTAGGGGCAAAGAATTTCTAAATTGAATTTATAGATCTCAACTTGGCATGTCCTAAGGGTGATTTTCCACTGCCCAACATTGATATTATATTGGATTTGATTACCAAACATGAGATGATATCTCTTATGGATGGTTTCTCTAGATACAATCAAATTAGGATAGCAGCTATGGATCAACACAAGATAGATTTCACTACTCCATGGGGTACATTTTTCTATCAAGTAATTCATTTCGGTCTTAAAAGCACAGGAGCTACCTATTAGAGAGATATGACAAAAATATTTCATGATATCCTTTATGTCATTATGGAATATTATGTGGATGATTTTCTTAGGAAGTCAAAGACACAAGAATCACATATATCCATCCTTACCATAATTTTTGAAAGATTGGAGAAGTACAATGTACAATTAAATCCTAAGAAATGTGTCTTTGGCGTTAAGTCAAGTAAATTGTTGGGGTACATCATGTCTCGAAGAGGGATTGAGGTAGATCCTAAGAAGGTGAAAGCCATCTTAGACATGTCACCCCTATAGACATTGAAATAACTTCATAACTTGCAAGGCCAACTTCAGTCTATTCAAGATTCATATCTCAGTTGGTAGATAAGGTGCATCCTTTTTCACATCTCCTGTGTAAAGATAATAAGTTCTTATGGGATTGTCTCTTTCAAAAGGTATTTGAGTAGTTGAAACAATATCTAGCCAACCCACTAGTGTTGGTCCCACCTATTCCAATTCAACCTCTAATTCTTTACATATTAATTACATAAGTTTCCTTGGGTGTCCTTCTTGCATAGCTAGATGATAATGGAAAATAGCGTTCTATTTATTACCTTAGTAGAGCACTTGTTGGTTATGAATTGAATTATACTGTTATTGAGTGAACTTTTTTGGTTGTGGTCTTTTGCACTTAGAAGCTATGTCATTACATACTTAACAATAAGACACAATTCATTGCTAAGATTGATCCTCTTAAGTACCTCTTGTCAAAAGATTCTCTCACTAGATGCATAGTAAAATGGGTCATGATCTTGGGTGAGTTTGACATGGTTAATGTAGATAAAAAAGTTATCAAAGGCCAAGTAATTTTAGACCAACTGGTCGAAGCTCCTTTTTAATATGATCATCTTATTGTTACATATTTTCCAGATGAATCAATCATGACCGCCACCTCAAGCATGCAATGGAAACACTATTTTGATGGATCTTATACACAAAAAGGATTAGGGGTATGATTTTTGTTGTTACTCCACAAGGAGATCTCATTCCTAAGTCTAAAAAACTTACTTTTTCTTTCACAAACAAAATTGCAGAATATGAGGCTTTGGTAGTCATACTCTATCAAGCTATTCACTAGAAGATCTCCAACTTTCTTGTCTTTAGTGATTCTCAGGTGGTTATCAAACACATTAACAACAAGTTTCAAAAAAAGGATGATAATTTACTTCCTTATCACCACATGGTTGAGGATCTAAAAGCACACTTCACAAAAATCATGTTTCAAAAAATACCAAGACCTAATAACAAATAAGTTGATGCAATCACTACCATTGCCTCTTTGATAGCTATGCCAATAAATAGTCAAAGGTGAAAGTTTCTTGTTGAGAATCTTATGGTCCCTGCCTATGACTAGCCGAAGCCTGATATGGTGTGTGAAATCGTTGGTCTTGATTCCCCTTGGTACCAAGAAATTTATTCCTACCTTTGTGACGAGATTTTCCCACTTACTCTTACCACTAATCAACGTAAAACCTTCATTCGATGAGCCTCCCATTACACTATCCTTGGCAACACCCTTTTCTAGAAATGCTTTTATGAAACTCTTCTTAGATGTCTAAATTTAGAGGAAGCACAAATGACCTTACAAGAAGTGCATCAAAGAATATGTGGGGCTCATTATATTGGACTCACTTTAGCTAAAAATTTACTGCGTACCAAATACTATTGGCCAACTATGGAACAAGATGCATACCACTTTATGAAGAAATGTGTTCCTTTTCAATAGTATGGTGATTTGATACATGTCCACACTCAAGAAATTCATCCCACCATCACACACTAACCCTTCTCACGATGGTGTTTTGACCTTGTAGGACAAGTATTCCCTAAATCTTCCAATGGCCACAAATATATCCTTGCTTCTACAAAATACTTCACTAAATGGGTTTAAGCTACACCCATCACTTATACTAAAGGAAAGAAGGTTTCCAAGTTCATCTTGAATTACATCATTTGTCTCTAGGGCATCCCATAATATATTCATACTGATAATGACACCCCTTTCAAAAATAAGGATGTCACTAAGCTTTGTAAGAAATTTGGCTTAACCCAACATTGTTGCAACAAGTATTTCCCACAAGGTAACAATCAAGTAGAGGCTACTAACAAAACTATCCTCAAAATCCTCAAAAAGATAGTTGATGATGCTGGCCGTGATTGACACCTTTAGTTGAATCCCTCTCTTTGGGCCTACCACACCTCTATCCATACCCCCATTGGTGTCTCTCCCTTTTCCCTTGTTTATGGTACTGAGGCTATACTTTCCATCAAAATTGAGTTCCCCTCTCTTAGAATCTCCATGAAGAATCTAATATCTGAAGAGGACTATCAAGTTGCTTGCTTACAAGAATTGCAACTCCTGGATGAACAACCCCTCAATGCCCTGAACCACCTTTGCATGTATTAAAATCACCTTCGCTTGCATTTCAATAAGAAGTTCAAGCCTCATGAATTTGAAGTGGATGATCTGGTACTACAACATAGCATGAGAAATCTCCAAAATAGTGAGAAGAAAGAAAAATTTGAGCCCAAATAGTTGGGGACTTTTGTGGTTACAACTAAATTTAGATTGGGAACATATTTGATAGCTACACGAGAGGGAGATCCTCTCTCTAATCCTATGAATATTCTACATCTGAAGAGGTTCTATACATGAGATCAACAATATTGTGTACACCAATTTATGATCCTAAAAAATCCAAAAACAATATAAAATGATCCTAAAATTTTTTTTAAAACAAAAAAGAAATAAAAATTCATCCAATGGTGAAAACTTGGCAAACAGGCACCTTGGATAAGTACCACAGTGAAAACCGCTTGTCGGTGCCATGTCTAGTTCACCTAGATCCACCATCTATCAAGATACTTTATCCTATCCATCCCTTCATTCCCCTCCTATGTCTATGCGGGAAGCTAACCTAGCTCACCTTTCATCTTTCTCACTTTGCACACACTCACATGTCACTCCTTTGTCACCAAATTTTGAATAAGGCTTCACATATACATATGATCCAGTTCTCTTGAGCTCCATTGAGATCTATGACACTCTTTCAGACCCACTGACCACATCCGCCCTATCACAAAATCATATTGAGATTGATTATTCTTGTTGTCATTTGATCTATTGTTATTTCCTTTAACACTTATGAAACAAAATTCAATCAATCATCATTGGCCCTTCAAGATACATCTTTCCTAAGACAGCTCATCCAATCCTAAATCTAAGCATCAACTTTGTTCTGGGAAAGAAGTGTGGATCGAATGGCTGCTTGGTCACAAGGCCTTCTTTTTGTTTTATCTTTTGTGTTCAATCACACCTACTCTAGATAACCCAAATCTTCATATCTTGGTTTATTTAGATGGGTTTTGGGTTTGATCACAAATTTTTGTGGTATGATGTGTCTGTCTATTTGACAGTTCAGGCCATATAGCAGAATCATGTTATCCTTGTTTATCTAGCATGCGGTACATGATTCCTATGCAACATCAAAATAGGATATGCTCTCCCATGTTGACACAATGATAATCTACATTTAGGTTCATTTTGCATTGGAGGCCTTCTTTTATTCATTTATTCTCTTCCATCCACCACCCTAGTCTACTTCATCACTTTGAAACACTCCTTGACCCCCCAAAGAATACAAATTATTTATTTTTCTCCACTTCTTCTATCCTCGCCCTTCCTTTTTGAGAAAATTATCAAAATTAATTTTTTGCCCAATTTTCTTGAGGGGGCACATCCTCTTTCTGTCATCGCATAGGCACGACTCTAGGGGTATCTAATTTTCTTCTTCCTTGACGCGATGCTGATTTCAACACCGCATCAAAGCTGGGTAAAATGTAGACACCTAAAATTGTCCATTCACATTCTAATATTAATTTTTATTAATATTTTCCCTTAACATTATAGTTGATTTTTATGAATTAACTATATTGTTATATTCCTCTATTTATTTATTTAAAGTAAATTTAATTAAATAAATTCATTTTCTCTTTGTATTTAAATTTTATTTAAATACTATAATATATTAAATTTTATTTAAATACTATAATATATTAAATTTATTTCAATATATTATCCCTCCATCTCTTAATATAAAATAAATTTTATTTATTTTATTTCTCCACTAGCCTAAAGTTATTCTAAACCATGATTAATTTAAATTAATTTTAATTTAATTCATTTTCCCTTTTTCCTATTCTTAACTTTTGCTAATATCCCTCTAATCTTAATTAAAAGGTGGATTACCTGTAATCATGTGTACAATCATCTTTTCCAAGGTAGCCACCTCTCCATCTCTTTTCTTCACCAATCATTTTTAAATTCCTCTTTCCCTCTAAAAGTGGAGTTTGACTTTTGCATTGCCTCTTAATCCTAGCCCCTCATTTCTTTTGCATCTTCATCTTAGCCACTCCCCTTTTTCCTCTTAATCTTGACTATCCATTCTTTTTCCTCTCGATCTCCTCCATCCAATCCTATTCAATTTCTATAAAAGAAGACCTCTCTTTCATTTGTAGGCTAATATTGTAAGGATACTCATCAAGCATTCTAGAGCACTTGAGAACATAGCATTTTAACATTCTAACATTTTTAGCATTTCACTTTCTTAGTATAGTTGTTGCACTGTAATTGTTAGCTTATATTTCATTTCTTGCATAGTAGCATAGTTTCATTTCCATAGCTTTTTTAATCTTACATCTACATTGTTAGAATAGATTTTGCATTTCAATCTTAGATCTTTAATTATTTACTTGTGCATTTCTTCTCCATACATATTTCACTTGTAGTCATCTTGTGAGATTTGGGGCAAGTTCTTCATACTTGTTCTCAAAATCCTCACTTTTCATCTTCTTATTTTTGCACATTAGATTGCATTTTGTTTTCAAATCATTGTGTTGGGAGAGCATACTCACAAAAATCTCTAAGAGAAAATCAAACAAGGTTTTGGGTGCACTTTTTTAAGCTCATCGGAGGTTGGAGTGGAAAATTGGTTGCATTACAAGTTATTTAGCATGTTTATTCTAGCCTATATGCTTCACATTTCTTGTGTTTTCATGCTTTGATTTGTGGTGTAGCTACAAGGATTTTGAATGGTCAACTTAGGAGTTTTATCACCAAATATGACTACACCACCATCATATCTAGTTAGCCGAACAAACTTATCTTTATCGCCAGTCATATGATGTGAACAATAACTATCAATGATCTATTCTAATTTCTTTTCAACATGTAAAACTAAGGCTCTTTATTCATGAACATGCTCATCATCTTTAATAGAAATAAATGCAATTTCATCATCATCCATAACATCATTATCAGACACACCTTCACTAGCATAGTAACATTTTTTATCCTTGGAATAATCAGGCCTAACAAACTTAGGATTATGATTAGGAACCCTTGTAGGACATCTAGATGAAAAATGACCAATCTTGTTACATGAAAAACACTTTAGGGGTAACTTACCTTCAAATTCACCTTTTCCTCTCTTTTATCTTCTTGAAATTAGGGTCACAAGTTCATCTAGTTTCCTTTCTTCTTCTTGCATTTTTACCCAACTAGAACCATAATAGCCAAGCTCTATATCTCTATTACTCCTGTTGGTGCTCGCAAAACTTGATAAAGTCCTATTTCATTATGCACAGTCACCTAAATGTAGATTCTACCTTAGGAAATGTATCCTCTAGTTCTATAGGATCAAAGGTGGTTAATTTAGCAATCAACATCTCCCTGCTAAAGTTCTTTGTCAGTGGAATGATTTCTTCAATTGCTTGTACTTTAGTCTTATATGCAGGTGTCAAGGGTCTAAGAATATTAGTGATCACTTCTTTTTTAGTATATGTTCCTCCTAAGTTTTTGATTTGTATAACAACCTCTATAACCCTCTATACATATTCTCTAACATTCACATCATCTCATATTTTTATAATCTTTATTTTAGTCTTCCAAATCTGCAATATTGCCTTCTTAGTGTACTCATCTCCTTCATATAGTACCTATAGCCTTGTCCAAATATTATTTTAAGATTTAAGGTCCTTGACTTCTATGAATTGAGCCTCAGACAATGCATTGATCAATGCTTCTCTTGCAACCATATTGTAGGAGAAAATTTTATTTTCATCCTCAGAGGCACCTTCTAATTCATCTTTATTCTTGATCTTCTCATCCCTATTTGTAATTATCCAATAGTCAATTCCCAAACATAGAAAATGAGTACTCATATTGTTCTTCCAACTGTCAAAGTTTTTAGTATCAAACTTTGGAATCTCCTTCCTATAGTAAGCCATCTTCAAGATCACCTCAAGATGTTAAGATTTCTCTTAGAGGACAAAAATATCTGATACCAATTGTTAGGAATAACATAACTAAGAGGGGGGGTGAATCAGTTGTGTGCCAAATATTTAAACTTTTACACTTATAAACAAATTACTTAATTTGCAAATCTGAACAATTCAAGAACAATACCATAACAAAAGTATTTGTTGTTGAGGAAAATCTTGTTAAGGGAAAAACCCCAGTGGGAATGATGCCCACAAATAATGCACTAGAAATATAGTATCCATGCTAGGAGATGATTATTAAATCTCGTAAAAATTATTTGTTAAATGAAAAAGCTTGTTAGGAGTTTAATGAAATGAAGAGCTCATTGCCCCAACACACTGCATGAATGTGAAGGTTAAACCCAACTTCCGGATCCATTGTCCAAGGATAAGTATGAAAGCATACTTATAAAAATGAATTGACTAATAGAAAATTTCTTTGCCTATGCAATTCCAATGAAGTGCATTACAAGCATAATCAATTCTTTACATCCAGCAAAATTCACATCCACATGCTCACAGTCTCCATACATACATCTACTACAACAAGGAATGAATTTCTTTTATACAAGTTACAATAAGAAATTAGGTCGGCCTTTTAAGACTTCCCAAATGTAAAAAGGATTACATAAACCCTTTATAAGATACACACAATACCTTAAACAATTAAATAACAAATAAAAATTATTATTTATGAGCCAAGATTCATAATGCATGCTCGCCATCCACTGAACACGTTATCTCCTCTGGTTGGCCCCAAATAGGTCTTCATAAGTCCACACACCACAACTGGCATCACCATGATACTAGAGACCCAAGAATATCAAAAAATGTTCTCCCATGCATCTTCTATCATTCCTTAAAATTTCATACCATAACTCATGCTCACATCCAAGTTATCCCAAACAATCAGAGACCATATTTGTTATAGTCCTTTGTCACTATTTTGTAACTAGTCTTCACCAAAATAGCTATAACTCATGCAAACAATAATATGAAACCAAAAAAATTAGATATAAGGTTTACATACTTCCCTCTACACAACTTCATGCTCACATATACTGAAACAATGTACATTGTTCGTACACATTTATTAGTCTTTCATGTATGCGTGATAACCATTCTTACTGAAACTTCTAATGCATCCAACTGAAAAATATGTTGACATCAATGACAAAACATGAATGTAAACACCTCAAACATCAACAATTAGAATACTTCCTCCTAAGGATCCCTTTACACATATTGTAGGATATCCTTTTACACAACTATCTTTCCTTAGATCTAGAAAGAGTTACACCTCTTTCACTAGGGTTATACATACATTGTCGCTTAAGGGTATCTCCTTGGTGTTGAAGGTGGGTATCCTTGTTTTTAATTTTCCCTAATATACCATCGTAGCTTTATGGTTCCATCTTAAGGAGGGGAGTGAGGTATATTTATGGTCTTCATATGTATAATATGTTGGATTCTTGAATCTTTTTTCACCCATGTGTGTTCCTTTTTCATCTTTGTGCATTCCTTTTGTGCTCTTGTGTTTTCCTTTTATACTCCTTTGCATTATTTTATGTTATTTCCTTGTGCATTATTTAATAGATTTCCTTTGGAGATAATTCTTTCCTTGGAATACTTGTCTTTTAAAAGTTTCCTTGTGAACAATTCTTTGCTTGGTTATCCTTCAGTGGGTTGAATAGAATAGCACAACTTTCTCAACTATCAATTCCTTCTTTGCACCAAACACTTTTTTGGATGAGTGGAACTAAAATAACACAACTTTCTAGACTATTTCCTACTCTTCATGCTCTTTTCCCATGGATGACCTAGCATAACATAACTTTCTAGCTCGTGGTGTTGATAGTCTTCATCTTCTCTATTTAATAGTCTCATAGTTTTGGTAGTTTGTTGAATCATTGAATCTTACCTTATCCTCAACATGTTCTCTTGATCTTCCTATGAGACCACTTATGCTCTTGCAATAACATTCTTTCCTGATACTATTAGTTGAGACATTTAGTTCATTGAGGTCTCTTCAACTAGTTGATTTTGGGAATTTATTTTTAGTACCAACCCCTTTGTGTTGTGTCTTTTATCTTTTTGTCTTTGTTTTTTGTTCCCTTACACATGAGTGTGGGTTATGATCCTTATTTTAGAGGCTTCCCTTGAACTTAGTGATGTCTTATCTCTTTAGATATTTCCGATGATATCATCTCCTCTCTATCATGTCTCTTTCTTCTATTTTATCATGAGTATGCATGTAGACTCATACTTTTTCTAAAGTGGGGACTAAATATAGCATCCTAATTTGTAAAAACCTTGTTAAGGAGCACAACTTATGCTTATTTGGTCTATAACTCTAGATTGTAACATGTAAAATCTATCAAATAACATACATACTCTACTTATCTACAAATATTACAATAAAATATAAATAAATAATTAAGAAAACCAAAATTTACCTTCAGTTACCTTTTCTATTTAGCTTGATTCCATTTCTCATATCCTCTTTGAGATTTTGGTTAGATGATTTTCTCTCAGAACTAATGACTTTCCAAAATGACTTCAAAAGATTTGAATATGGATGAAATATGCAACTAGATACTCAATATAAGATTCTAACATGATAATGTTAAATACCATGATTTCTATACTATATGCCATAATAATGATGCTTAAAATAATATTAAGCCAATGACATACTTTTCAAAATGCTAGAATGCTTTTAAATGTTGTAGTTCTCCAAAATATAATTTGTAATTAGTTCAAAATGAAGGAATGAGGGTCCTTTTATAGGATTTTAATAACCATAATCCCATGTGGCATAATCCAAGGGATGAGATTGAATCTTGGAAGAATGGAGGGTTCAATTTGAATTTGTTGAGAAGGTAGAGAGAAAATAGGGATTGGTTGGGATATGAGAGATAAAGTAGGGGAGATATTCCTCCTATGTTGACAACTTTGAGGATTATTCAAGAGGGAGAGACACTTGTCAAGTGTATCTCCATGACAAAAGAAATAAGGGTGGAAGAAGTGTTGAAGTTGTAGGACTCTTATGACAAGTTTCATTTGAGTAATCTTTGACCAAGAGAGGTGGAGGGACAATGGAATAAAGGATAGGAAAGATGGAAATGACTTGGTCTCATGAGGATTGTTGATGTAATTAAATATTCCTAATTACACTTTACTTAATCTTACTTAGGATAATGCATTGCATCATAGTTTTTAATTGAGACACCTAGGAGTTTTCACCTTAATTAAGCACATGGTGTAGGAGAAATTCCAATTTAGGTGTGAGATCCATCTTTAGTGCACATATCACATAATCATCCTCATCCTATGGCACACACTTCATTTCATAATGAAGGATGATCCACATTTGGTGGACATGTGATTACACCTTGCATAGGTGATAGCTTATCAGCTCCTTATCATTGTCTTTTATCACCTTTCCTATATAAGTAGGCCTATTATGTACATTTTAATCATTCCCATTATCAATAATATCATTCTTGTATCTTAATGAAATTATCTTTCCAATCTCTCGTGGAAGTTATCTTGGTCTTGCATTCGATCATGGGGGTGTTGTAGAGTCACCTAAAACTATAACAAGTACACATAGTCATGTGGCTTAGTCCTATGAGGCCACATAGCATTTTCCTTCCTTTTTGAATAAGGATAGTTTTTTGAAGATAAATAGATAATTTATAATTTAAATATAGTAATTTCATTAACCATGGGTGAGGTGGATGGTGAGTTGGAATAAGAGACCTAGTCATATGATGAAAAGGTAATTAAATGATTTTTAGAAAGCCATTTAATAATGGAATTTAAGAGACTCAGGCTAAGAAGAATAAGACAAGTGAATTGAATAAATAAATTAAATAATTCATTTGGAAATAGTAGGACTATTATTTGAATAATTAATATTTAATTAATTATCTCAAGCTATTTTTAGGTGTATACATTCTCCCCTCTTTGAAATGATGTGCTTGTCACATTATTTCAAAGAAAATTTTAGTCTTAGGTTCATGCCCCTGCCCTAGGTAAGATTGCCTATATTCCCCCTCAAGAAATCAATTGATATTTTTTTTCTTTTTTTAAGAAGGTTGATCAATCTCATGATAAAATAGTAGCTAGACTAGAAGACAAAATGAGTGAAAAATGAGTTTTTGAATAGTTAGGTTTACACTCCTAGTTATATAGACCCAATAGGGCTTACATGGTTACAAATAGGTGGAAAAAGGGTCAAAGGGTCAAAGGGTCCCCTATGCACACTTTTCATTAGGTGATTGGTGAGTGGAGAATAAGGAAAATGAGAGCAAGTGAGATGAAAAATCATGGTGTTTATCCATAGGCATGGGTTCAAGCACACTCGTCAGTTCCAGTGGCCAAGCAACTATGGGGAGTCGATATGTACCTCTTTTATTTTTATGATTTTAAGTATTTATTGCGTTTTTTCATAGGTCATAATTTAGGCTAGATGAATGCACAAATAGTTATTTCTATGCAATTGTTATGTTTTTCTGGGTATTCATTATGTTTCTATGCATATATGATGTTGTTAAACATATTTATGAAACATGAACATTTACTATGTTTTACTGTGCATGCATATATTGATTCACAATTGAATACACTATCTGCACAAGTATCAAATTATTGTGCATGCATGCTAATTTCCTACACAAAAACCTATACATGTACAAAATCAGATGTATGCATAGGACATTAACATGCATGCACAAGAATTTGACAAATGATCAAACTTTTTATTCAATTGCACATCAATATATGCATGAACAATATATATCTATGCATGTGCAGTAAAACGTAGTAAATGCTCATGTTTGATAAACACACTCAAAGAAGACATATATGCACGAAATCTAAATAAATACACAACAAGACATAATTATTGCATAGATCTAACTATCTATGTATTCATCTAACGTAAATTTCAACCTACAAATAAATTAAATAAATGCTCAAAATCAACAAAAGCCAAGGGGTACATATTGACTCCCCATAGTTGGATGACCTTTGGAACTGATGGATGCACTTGAACTTGTGCCTATAAATCAAAAACACCATGCTTGCTCAACTCACTATCTCTCCTTCTCCTTCTTCTCCACTAACTAATCACCTATTGTCAAGTGTGCAAATGTGGACCCTTTGACACTTTTCCACCTATTTGTAACCATGTAAGCCCTTATTGAACCTATATAACTTAGAGTGTAAACCTAACTATTCGACAACTCATGTTTTACTAGTTTTCCTTCCAATCTAGCTACTATTTTATCATGAGGGGACATACACGCGATCTTAGAGGGGCCAGGGGCATGAACCTGAGACTAAATTTTTCTTTGAAATAATATGAAAAGAACATTATTTTAAAGAGGGAAAAAATGTATACACCTAAAAAATGGCTTGATATAATTAATTAAGTATTAATTATTTAATTAATAGTCCATTTACTATTGTTTAATGAATTATTTAATTTATTTAGTCAATTCACTTTGTCTTATTCTTCTTAGCCTAAGTCTCTTAAATTCCACTATTAAATGGATTTCTAATTATTATTTAATTACGTTTTCATCATATGACTAGGTCTCCTATTCCAAGCCACCATCCATTTCACCCATGGCTAATGAAATTAATTTATTAAATTATAAATTAGCTATTTATCTTCAACAAAGTGTCCTTATTCAAAAAGGAAGGAAAAGGCTATGTGGCCTCATAGGACTAAGTCACATGACTATGTTTCCTCATGAGACCAAGTCATTTCCACCTTTCATATCATTTATTTCATTTTCCCTCCACCTTTCTAATAGATTGGGCTTAATAAAATTTCTTGACTCTTTGCCCCTAAGCCAACCTATACATCAACAATTGAGTAAACTATAATAGTTCCTCTTTGAATTTTTGGAAGGTACAACTCCCTTCTACATATATGTAATGAATATTTAAAAATAATCTCCTAACAAATAGGTATACTTTTAACCAGAGAATAGAAAAGGTGCTAATGATTATCCATCACTATGGTGTAATTTTCTTATCAGAGATCATAGAATCTAACTACAAAGCATGTGTATATATATTTTCCAACCTATGTATTCACACAAAGATAAAAATATAATTTGGTGCAAGAGCACCCAAGGGTTGGTGATCCAATCCATCTTGTTTTTCTTTGTAAGTCATCTTTGGCATGTGTGTATTTTCTATAAGGTCATGTTGACCACAATGTGTAATCCAATAGGGATGAAAGGTCTAAATAGGTCCTAGGTCTTAGGTCATTGCAATCTTGAGGCTTAAGTGTTAAAGTCTCTTTCTTGGTTATTTGTATGTAGATGATTTCACTATGATGTCATTGGGTCGAGGGTGTATTAGAAGTCATATTTTAACTTATCATGGAGTCTAGAAATCTCTAGGACTTAGCCAAAGTCACAGAGTTCCAAAAATGGAGAAGTTGTAAAAATGTTGCAAAAAGTTGGTTAGCAACTTTTGCAACTTTTCAAAGTTGCTCAGACATAATTGTCCAAACACCCTAAAACAACCTAAGAGTGCCCTAATGGAAACCTAAGACTAATTTTGGGCTATTTAAGTGGATTTTTGACCAAATACCAATGTTGGATATTCTTGTATACGGAGCTTTGATTTTGGAAGTGTGAAACAATGTATGAGGGTTTGTGAAGATTTGTAGTCAGTGAATTGCAGAGGAATGTTTTGAGTTGTGTTATGGATTGAAACCAATGGAGTTATTAGTTTAGTGTTTTCCTTTCATTATGCATCATTAGATTAGGATATTTTGTTCATTTCATTATTCTGCATTAAATCTTTGTGTTTTCCCTGTTCACTGGTTCAAATCAGGAAGGTGTGTGAAATGGAGACCTAACTCACTATCCCATTGTTCATTCTATATGACCTCTTGGAGATATTGATTAGAATCCACATATATATTATGTACAAGAGCACGGGCCCTAAAAATCTTGGGAAGCAATATAAATGTCTTTCCTTAGGAGAGCCTGTGGTGAGCCCGACTAGGAAAGACCGAGACAAAACAAAGATAACTTGTAGCGGTAAAAGCACAAAGCTGTGTCACATTTCAGGACAAATTGTCAGCACAGCTGAATTTGAGTATTTATAACTAAAATTAGTTTTTGTCAAACATATGGTCTAGCTAGATTCATTCTAGCTAAGTTAGATAAGTTCTTCACCTTTTCCAATTGGAAATATCTATTAAATGCATGTTTTATAACAGTTACTAAAGAAATAAAATTATTTCAAAAAAGTGACATTTCAATAATTCTTACTCTTTTTAATGATATTTTTTTACAAATATAAAAATACCCTTTTTTAGAGCACAGAGTCAAAATTATCATCATATAATTTTTATAGTATTTTAATTAGATCTAATATATTATAATTTCAAAATACTACAAGTAGGTATTTTAACATTTGAGAACAAGATGCTTCAAAAATAGAAAAAAATAGTAGAGCTTATCAAAAAAATTGAAAATTTATATTTAACACTAGAGGAGAGAGTTATCTTCAAGAGTGTGTAATTTATTTTCTGAATGGTGTAGATTTGATAGGGGAAATTTGACGCGAGATGAAAACTATCGATTTCAGGTATGTTCGACTTTGAGTAGTTATAACAGAGAAAATATACATTGAAAACTAATTTTTCTTCTTTTTTGCACTAGCTATACATTTTATCTATGACATATTTTGAAATCAAAGGAAAAAGAGATTATTTGCATATACTTTTTTGGTGTGGACAAGACCCTCATTTTTCAGCATTTTTCAGCAAGTAAAAAATGGACTTAAAAAATTTAAAAACTATGTGAATTCTTGTTCAAAAAAAATTAAAAAAATTATAGCCATAAACTTCATCCACTTTCACACATTTCATTAGTTTACATCATCTCCAAATTTTAAACATAAATGGCATTTTTATGTCATTAAAGTTAAAATTTTTGTGTGTTGTTGACCTTTTCCTTTATAAAAGTCTGACACAGCTTTGTACTTTTACCTGTAGAGGTATGCATGAAGCCACCAATTGGTGATTGGAGGTTAAATAAAAGGTACTTGAAAAGATCTAGTCAAGACAAGAGGGTCTAACCAATCCATTTGGTTACCCAACACTTGTAGACAAGCCATGCAATCAGAGAAGACCTAAAACCCTCCCAAAACACCTATCTTTGGTTAGGATACTATACAAAAGGGTGGAACCCTATAACCTAAAAAATCCTTGAGAGGTTGACTATTGAAGAAATAATCCATAATCAAGTTGTAGGGTTCTTTGATATCATTTGGGAGAAAAGCCCTATTTTCCTGAAATAGGAGGCCTAATTGGGGCTCTTCCTTGTAGCCGTATTTTGTGAAGGATCTATGAGATCACTAAGGAGGATACATAATGTAAGACCTCCAAGACCTCTAAATGAACCAGAAATTTTTTTTTTGAGAACTTCCTCACCTCTGGAAGAGTCTATGTTAGTAATGGAGGTAGTGATCCCTTAGATGGTATTAAGCGTCAGTGTGTGTGTGAAGGAAGAAGAGCATCAAGAACTTAGTTTGTCTTGGTAATTTCTACTTGATAGTTGGGTTGGTTAGTAGACTAGGGGATCAAGCCAAAAATAGGTATCCTATAGGTCATTAGGTGTCAGGAGAGAACACCTCAAGGTCACTTGTGAGACCTAGGCATGAGCTTGTGATTAGCTCATCCAACCTCCCTATCAGATTTGTATCAGAGCCCCAAAAAGATTTGGGAAGTGAGTGCATGTCAGAGTATGAGTCCAATGGATCTTCTAAGATGGTGACCAATGTAGAATTTTCCAAGAAGGTAGAAGACTAAGAGGAAGAAAATAGGCAGTTGAGGGAAAGAATAGACCTATTAGCCAAGAAGTTGGAGGCAGTAGAAGATAGAACATAGGAAGTAAATGAGAGGATAGATGAGAAGGAAGGGAAGGATAAATTAGTGGAAGATGAGGCTCCTAAACCAAATCCAATGGTGGAGAAAGAACCTTTCCTAAAATAATTGAAGGCCTTAAGTGGAAAAGCACTAGAAGGTGTACCACTCTTTAGTGGAAAAATGGAGCCCGACTCAGTCATTGATTGGATTGAGGACATGGAGAATTAGTTTGAATGTGGTGGAATTAGTGAAGCTTAGAAGGTGAGAGTATCCAAGTCAAGAATTAGAGGCTCTACTCTCACATGGTGGAATTTTGTTCAAATAGAGAGGGAGAAAGAAGGCAAAAAACCCATAGCCACATGGAAATAAATGGTGGTCAAGGTTAGAGGAACCTATATATGCCAGAGGATTATGAAATCCAACTACATAAAAGGAGGAAAAGTTTGAGGAAAAAGGACAATGATGTCAACACCTACACTGAGGAGTTCCAAAAGTTATGCTTAAGGTCCAAGGTGGTAGAAGAATAAAGTATCAAGATTGCCAAATATTTGAATGGATTGAAGTTGTCTATCCAAGAGGAGATGAGTCTCCTAATCCCTAAGACAGTGCATCAGAGCTATCAATTGGAACTAAAGATAGAGGAAAAGAGTAAGAAGAAACAAGACTCAAGATCAAGAAATAGAGGTAGAGGAAGAGACCAAAGGGGTCACAGAGGTGGTCACCAAGGTAGAGGGACCGATTAGAGGATCCAAGGAGAGACTAATCTTGTAGAGAAAGGTGGTGAGACAAGCTCTAGAAAAATATATGGTAGAGGTAGAGGTACTCATGGAGGTTCTAGTAGAGAAAGAGGTGAAGGAAGAAGTAGTTCTTACTTTTCTAGCATGAAGTTTTATAATTGTGGGCAGATGGGATATCTAGTATATAGGTGTCCAGAAAAGGCATCTTCTTAAAATTCAAAGAAGAGAGTAGCATATGTGCAAGAGGATACATCAAGTGTCAAATCACTAAAATTTAGTCACATAGAGTCAGAGATGGGAGATAATCTCATGTTTAGAAGGGTCCTCATTAGACAACTAGTGAAAGAAGAGCCAAAGAAAAGAAGAGCTCTCTTTAGAATCAAATGTAAGATCATGGGTAAGGTATGAAAAGTAATTGTGGATTTTGGCTCCATAGACAACATCGTTATAGAGGAAGCATCCAAGAAGTTCAAATTGACTAATGTACCCCATAGAAACCCCTACAAGGTGACACAATTGAAAAAAGGGAAAAGTCTTCTAGTGAATGAGAAGACATGGGTTGAATTCTCCATTGGAGGATACAAAGACAAATTTATATATGATGTGCTACCAATGGATTCCTACCATCTCTTATTGGGAAGACCATAGAAATATGATAGAGAAGCCATGTATGATGGAAGAGGAAACACATTTACCTTCAAGAAAGATGGGATAATATTCAAGATCCAATCCTTAATGGATGATGATGAAGTGCATACAAAAACCCCCAGTGTGTTGCTTAGTAGTGGAAAGTAAATACTACATACACTTTAAGAAGAAGACAATGAGGGGTATGCTATAGTTATGAAACCCAAGGAAGTGGAGAAGCCTAGCCAAGAACCTATTCTAGTGGATATCCAAGATTTACATGGGAGATATAAGGACAAAGTCAGTGATGGGACACCAAAAACTATACCTCCTAAGAGTTCTATAAGTCATCAAATAGACTTTATACCAAGGGCCTCATTACCAAATAAGATAGCCTACAAGATCACACCAGAGAAAAACCAAGAAGTGGCAAGGAAAGTACAAGAACTACTTGATCGAGGGATAATAAAGAAGAGGATTAGTCCATGTGCAGTACTAGTGGTCTTAGCATCCAAGAAAGGTGGTAAGTGGAGACTTTGCATTGATTCAAGGGAGATAAATATGATTAAAATTAGATATAGATTCCCTATACCTAGGATACATGATCTAATGGATTGCCTAGGTGGAGATAAATACTTCACTAAGTTGGATCTCAAAAGTGGATACCATCATATTAGGATAAAGGATGGGGATGAGTGGAAGACAATCTTCAAAACCACTAAAGGGTTGTATAAGTGGCTTGTTATGTCATTTGGGCTTACTAATACCCCTAGCACATTCATGAGATTGATGAATAAGGTGCTAAAGGAATATACAAGTAGGTTTGTGTTAGAATAACTGAGAGGGGGGTGAATTAGTTATCCATAGTCCCAATCACAAAATGTATAACCAAAACAATTTACTAAAACTTCTGCAGCTCGGTAACATAAAATAGTATTATGTTTGTGCTTTTATTGATTACCAGTTAATAACATATAGTGATTACCGATCAAATCCAATATGCAACATTTAAAGTATGACAACAAACAATCATCACATTCAACACATAACACGAGATTTAACATGGAAACCCTATAAAGGGAAAAACCATCTAGGACTAGCAACCCAAAAATTGTTCACTCTTCTGAAGTGAGGTTGGTGAAGAGCCAACCCTATTAAAGGTTACAAACACACTATGAGATGTAACCTTGTTAGAGGATTTTAGACCAACCATTATCATCCAACCAACATTCACTATGGGGTTGATAGGATAACAAATGTATACTCTATGAATGACATTACAAGACTTTCTAGTCCACTCTGTTAAGAGATTTATCTATTTACAATGGTTAAAATGTAACAGCAGTTGATCTGATTACAACACAACTTCAATTGTAGATTATCAGATCTATGTTAAGAACATTCAAATTCTCTAACCAATATATTAATTTTGTTTCAATCAATATTCAGTAACTTACTGTCGCTCAGTTATAGCTTTCTGTCACTCAGTAATCTCTGTAGTTCAGTTCTCCTTAACCACTCTGATCAAGCATGCACGAATCCTATTCATACAATATCTCTATAGTAGCCTTCTTCTGGCATGATTTCATCATGAAATCCTAGTCTCTTAAATAGACAAGTAAACCATTTTAATTCTATCCATCAAATTTTTCCGCTTAATCTCCTTTGTTAATTTTGTCTCTTAAACCTTCCTCGGCTGATGTGTTAGTAACATGTTTTGTTTCAATCCCTTAGATCTTCTTTGAATTATGTTAGCCTTTGATCTTAGTAACAAACATTATCTTCAACTTCGTAATCATAACACTTTCCAACTCATCAACTTCCATTAGCTAAACTAGTCATTTAGTTCATTTCTCCTGCTCGGTTAACAAAGAAATGTGTCGGTGAACACAAGCTCAATTTCTATTGTGCTTGGTATACACTACACTGCGTTGGTGTATACTAAAATGCTACTGCTTTGTGCATTTTTCTCTATCCTTCATCATAGATGAATGCAACATAATCAAGTCAATAACATAAGGTCATAGACTCATCCATAAGTTACCCAATGTGTTCCTTATCCTTATCTGTCATATCCATCTTCCTCATGTAGATATATCTGTTCTTCATCTTTTTTCTTCTTCTTTCTATAGATGTTTGGGTATAGTAACTTACAAGATAAGTATTGTCAAAACTAGTTGATCTTCAATGCTCTACTTTTTCTGTATCTCTCTCCTTTTATCTTTGGCTTCATATTCTTCATATTGATCTCTCTCCCTTTGATAGCAATGCTAAAGAGAAATAACATACAAATCTGTAGTAGCCATGTAACTCTCTGTTGTCTAGTGCATTCTCTGTATCTCGGTATACTGATGTGCAAATCTGTTCCAGTACTTCATCAACATCTATGATCTTCTAATAAGATTAGGCTAATGCAACCCCCAAATCACCTTAGTGACTAGTAGACAGGGGACAGACCCCAAGTGTAGTCCTCAAGTATTCATATGTATCCTTCGGTAGAGGCTTTGTAAATATGTCAGCAAGTTGTTCTTTTGATGTAACAAATTCTAGCTTTACTTGCTTCTCCTATACTTGTTCCCTTAAGTAGTGATACTTAATAGATATATGCTTTGTTTTAGAGTGCATCACTAGATTCTTTGAAATATTAATAGCACTAGTGTTGTCACAGTATATAATCATCGGCTCAGTGATTACCTCATTCATACCTTCCAACACTTTGATATATGCAATATTTGAATAATTAGTAGTAGCAGCAACATACTTTGCTTCAGCTATAGACTGGGAAATGCAAGCCTGTTTCTTACTTGTCCATGTAACAAGTCTTTCACCAAAGAAGAATGCTCCTCTGGTGGTACTCTTTCTATCATCCACATTTCTAGCCCAATCAACATCAGTGTATACCTTAAGTTCAAACTTGCCTTTGTTAGGATACCATAGTCCATAATCTTTAATTTTCTATAGGTATCTTAAGATTCTCTTTGTATAAATCATGTGTGACTCTCTAGGGTTTAAAGGAAATCTAGCAACTATTCCAACAACGTGTGCTATATCAGGTCTACTGTGAACTACATACATTAACTTACTGATCATGGATCGGTATAGTGTCTGGTTTACCTCAGTAGTTGCATCTTCTTTAGTTAGTTTACATCTAGTAGCCATCGGTGTTCCCACAGGTTTAGCATCTTCCATGCCAAATGTCTTCAAAACTTCCTTTATATATTTAGATTGTGTGATGAATATACCATCATTCTGTTGAATCACTTGTAAGCCTAGAAAGAACTTAATCTCTCCAAACATAGACATTTCAAATTCACTTTTCATTTCATCTACAAATGACTTACAAATATGATCTTGTCCTCCAAATATTATGTCATCCACAAATATCTCAGCAATCAAGATAGTATCATCAGAATTTCCTTTCATGTATAGATGACTATTCTCACTTGTTCTAACAAATCCAATACTTAGCAAATAGTTATGCAGCCTCTCATACCAGGCTCTTGGTGCTTTCTTTAAACAATATAAAGCTTTATGTAATCTACATACCATATCTTTGTTGTCTAGATCAATGAACCCTTCAAGTTGTTCTATGTAGACTTCTTCTTCAAGTATCCCATTCAGAAAAGAAGATTTAACATCCATTTGGTAAACTTTGAACTTTTTGTGTGCATCATATGCAAGTAACATTCTGACTCCTTCTAATCTAGCAACATGTGCAAATGTTTCACCATAATCTATTCCTTCCTCATGTGCATATCCCTTGCATACTAGCCTAGATTTGTTCCTTGTTACCTCTCCATTCTCATTAAGCTTGTTTCTAAATATCCACTTAGTACCGATAACATTCTTGTCCTCAGGTCTGGGTACTAAACTTCAAGTTTTGTTCTTCTCTATCTGTTCTATTTTCACTTTCATTACATTAACCCATTTATCATTTTCTAATGCAACTTTTACATTCTTCGGTTCATATTCACAAACTAGACATGTACCTTGTCTTGCTTTACTTCTTGTTTGCATGCTAGCTTGTCTATCTCCAATGATTTGTGTCTCAGGATGATGTCTTCTGACAAATCTTGTAAGTATCTAATCTCTTCTTTCTTGTTCATCATGTGTAGGTTCATTTTCTTTCTAGGTAGGTGCTCCCTACTCGTCGGTTTCTTTTTCTTGTTCCTCGGTATTGTTTTCCTATTGACTAGTTGTCACTGTTTGTGATGTTGGTAGGTACTTTGGTTGTTCAATGTAATTGAATCTACCGTAGTCTTTCAGTTCCTTTTTGATTTCCTCTGCATTCTTATCATCAAACTCATCAACCCAAACATTAGTACTTTCAATCATTCTATTAGTTACTTTGTTAAGACACTTGTATGCTTTACTTTTAGTGGAATATCCCATAAATATCCCTCATCACCTTTTGAGTCAAACTTCCCATTTCTTTCATCTTTCAGAATAAAGCATTTACTTCCAAAAATCCTAAAATAACTTACAGTGGGTTTGTGACCTAACCATAACTCATAGGGTGTCTTATTAGTGTCCTTCTTCAGTTGTACTCAGTTCATAACATTAACAGTTGTGATGACTGCTTCTCTCCAGTATATCTAAGCAACATTCTTTTGTAACATCAATGTTCTTGCACAATCAACTATTGAGCTATTCCATTTTGTTGTGGTGTCCTCGGTGTAGATACCTCTCTTTTAATACCATGCTCATTACAAAAGTTAGTAAATTCATCAGAAATAAATTCACCACCTCGGTCAGATCTTAAGCATTTCAATTCTTTACTAGTCTCTTTCTCAGCTTTTGCTTTATACCACTTGAACATATTAAATGTTAATATGATTTAGAACAACAAAGAGGGGGGGTGAATCAGTTGTTCTCAGGTCCTGATGTATAAAACAAACTTAAAAACTTTTCTTTAAATCGGATCTAATAACCAAAACAAACTCAGTCATCACTGATTCAATAATAGAAACATATGACAATGCAGTCCACTACCTAGTTATAACTTAACTTGTAAAACACAAAAATGTTCAAACCAAAACATTCACACAAGTATTAACACCAAGATTTATAGTGGAAACCCAATGTGGGAAAAATGACTTTGTAACATGCTACTATTATTTTCACTCTTCTGAAGTGAGCTCAATTAAAAGCCAACCCTATCAAAGGTTACAATACACATTGTTAGGTGTGACCCGGATAAAGGATTTCAATCACCTTGTTAAAAGTGAGCCTTGTCACAGGACTTACATACACTTCATTAGAATGCAACCTTGTTCAAAGGATTTAACATATGACTATTAGGTCAACCTCTATTAAAAGGATTTTGACTGTTACAATGGTTAGAAAGTAGTAGCAATATTTATCTAAAAAATATACAACTCACTTTGCAATTATCAGATCTGATTTTGTACACTAATACTGGTTTACTAACTTTGAAACTTTGCCATCTCCATCTCTGATCTCCTTAGAACTTTTCTTCAAGCAACCACCACAATTCTCCTTCAGCCTTTCCTGCTTAAACAGTCAGTAAAACTTTTCTGATCTTCCAGCATTCTCTTTTTCACCCATGTACTTGCATATCCAAATGCTCAGGTTCCCTTTATACTTTTCTCAATTAGGTTAACTCATCTTATGCCGCTCAATCTCATTCGTAGATCTTAGGGTTAGGTTAGATTCATTAAATCTACTTGCTTCATGTTCTTCGGCTCCTTTTCTAGAATCATCTCAAATCTCTTAAAGATTTACATTAAAACATTTTATAGTGCATTTAATGCTTTCAAACAATCAATAAATAAAGTCAACATGTTTTACATAATCCAAGAATTCAACAATGTCGGCTCCAAAACTAAATTCTCTTCAAATATACAAATGCTGATGCTCGGTCAATACTATGATCAACTACTCGGTCTTCATGTAGAAAGCTCGGTCATTACTAAAAATGTTTCCTCGGCTTACACTGTCTTCCTTGGCAATTAACTGTTGTTCGGTTGACACTAGAATTTTGTTCGGCATACACTGACTCGGTCGACACTAACATTACTCGGCTTAAACATGATTTCTCCATTCTTTTCTTGGTCAAGCCTACCAGTTTAGTCTTCAGTCTTACTAAGATAAACAATACATTGTCTCATCATTGTACAACATAGTCAAGTACACTTTGTAGTATCAAGATAACTCAACCTTTCCCTAGGTGCTATTGTTACCAACCTTGCCTATCCCCTTAGCAACACTCAAATAGATATAGTACTTTCCTAAGTAGCAATAGTCTTACCAATTAAGGTTTGATATCAATGCCAATACAACAATTGTTTTAATTGCAATTTCCAACAATCTCCCTCTTTGGCATTGATGGCAACACCATATGATATCACCTGAATAACACATGGATTACCAACCAATCCAAAAACTTATCTATTCATCAGAGAATTATTTATAATATGTTTAGCTTCATTCTGATTTAGAATCCTATAAGCCTCACTTCTGTGACCGTCAGAAGTATTCAGATCTCCTTCTATCCTGATCCTTCATTTTAGTTCATCATCCTTACCTTTCAGTGTTATGTGTTATCATATCAGTTCATCTCCGTCTTTGAAAAAAATGCCAAAGCAGCAACTAAAACATACATCCATCATATGTAGATAATATCTATGTAGCTCACTGTTTCTCCCTTTGTCATCTTGCTTATGACTGATTCCTTGTCTTTGCTCCTTTTCACAACTCTAGGCCAGCCCTAAAGTGTGACAATCTTCTACATCAATTTGTCAAATATTCTATTGTAGCATATTTGATGCACTACTCCTAGCTTGACTAGGTAGCCTCAGTTAGGGGAGGGACCCCTAATTGACTTCTCAAATACTCATGAGCTTCTCTGGGTAAAGCTTTAGTGAATATGTCTGCTAATTGTTCTTTTGTATTAACATATTCTATTCAGACTTCTTTATCTTTTACTAATTCTCTCAAGTAGTGATACTTAATTGATATGTGCTTGGTCTTAATGTGCATCACCGGATTCTTAGAAATATTGATAGCACTTATGTTGTCACAAAAAATAACAACAGGTTCAGTGATTTCTTCTTTCATGTCTATCAACAATTGTTTTATCCATACCAAATTTGAATAGTTTACTGCAGTAGCAACATACTCAACCTTGGCAGTAGATTGGAAAATGCAATTTTGTTTTTTGCTCATCCAGGAGACTAATCTCTGTCCAAGAAAGAAAGCTCCACCACTAGTACTCTTTCTATCATCTACATTTCCTGCCCAATCAACATCTGTATAAACTCTAAGTTCAAATTTGTCATCCTTCTTATAATATAGACCAAAGTTAGCAGTTCCTTTCAAGTATCTCATAATTCTTTGCACAACCATCATGTGTGTTTCCTTAGGATTGGCAGAGAATCTTGCCACAATCCCAACAACTAGTGCAATATCTGGTCTACTATGTACAACATACTACAATTTTCCAATCATGGATCTGTACAAAGTCTGATTCACTTCTACAGCATCATCATTCTTAGATAAATTTTGTCCAGTAACCATAGGAGTACTCACTGGTTTAGCATCTTCCATCCTAAAAGTTTTCAGTATTTCATTAACATACTTAGACTGTGTAATGAAAATTCCATTCTTCTTCTGATATACTTGTAAACCAACAAAGAATTTGATCTCACCAAACATGCTCATTTCAAATTCAGTTTGCATTTCATTTGGAAATCTTTTACACAATGCATCTTGTCCACCAAAAATAATGTCATCCACAAAATTTTTTGCCAATAGGATACCTTTACCTTCTTCATCCTTCATGTATAGATTGCTTGTGTCATTTGTTCTTGAAAATCCAATCGATATCAAGTAGTTGTGCAACCTCTCATACCATGCTCTGGGAGCTTGCTTCAATCCATATAGTGCTTTGTTCAGTTTGCACACCATGTGTCTTTTGTTTGGATCAATAAAACCTACTAGTTGTTCTATGTAAACTTCTTCTTCTAGTATACCATTCAAAAATGTAGACTTGACATACATTTGATATACCTTGAAATCTTTATAAGTAGCATATGCAAGTAGAGTTCTTACTCCTTCCAATCTAGCTACAGGGGAAAATGTCTCTCCATAATCTATTCCTTCTTCTTGTGCGTAGCCTTTGCATACCAGCCTAGCTTTGTTCCTAGTTATTTCACCATTCTCATTCATCTTATTCTGAAACACCCACTTTGTTCTTATAACATTTTTGTTTTCAGGTCTCGGCACCAGAGTCCAAGTATAATTCTTCTCAATCTGGTCAATCTCTTCATTCATTGCTTATATCCAGTCTTCATTCTCCAATGCCTCTCTAGTCGACTTGGGTTCAAATTCACATAGTAGGCATGTTGGATCCTTAGTCTTACTTCTGGTCTGAATTCTAGTATTTTTGTCTCCAATTATTTGTTCTGGCTTGTGATGTCTTCTTACATATTTTGCCAAAATAGGTTCAGTTCCTCTCTCCTCTATTTTATCAGGTTCCCCAACAAGATTGTCAGATTCAACTTCTGAATGCTCGGCAACCTCTTCCTGATACTTGGCAATATTTTCTTGTAGCTCAGCATGTTCTTGTTCTCTTTCAACACTATTTTCTTGATGCTCAGCAACATCTGTCTGTCACTCGACATTGCTTACCCGAGACTCGGCATCAGGTGAAAGTCTGTTACTTGCCTCTTCTTCTTCCTCAATGTACACAAAAGATCTATGATATTTTGGTTCTCTTTTATTGTCAGCTTCATTTCTTTCTGCATACTCATCAATTTTGACATTCACACTTTCCACAATTTTGTTAGTGTTAGAGTTCAAACACTTATAAGCTTTACTTTTTGTGGAATATCCTAGGAATATGCCTTCATCACTCTTAGCATCAAACTTTCCATTCCTAGTGTCTTTTAATATATAGAACTTACTTCCAAAGATTCTAAAGTATTTAACACTCGGTGCATGCCCATACCATAATTCATAGCATGTCATATTTGTACCTTTCTTGATCTGTACCTGGTTAAGAGTGTAGACAGCAGTGCTTATAGCTTCTTTCTAGTATTTCTGTGCCACATTCTTTTCAATCAACAATGTCCTTGCACAATCCAAGATAGATTTGTTTCTTCTTTCTACTATACCATTCTGTGGAGGTGTTCTAGGTGTAGACATATGTCTTTTAATTCCTCTATCATTGAAAAATAGATTAAATTCATTTGATGTAAATTCTCCACCTCGGTCATATCTAAGACATTTCAGGCTCCTACCTGTCTCCTTCTCAACCTTAGCCAAATACCACTTAAAGAGTTGAAAAGCTTCAGATTTTTCTTTTAGAAACATTACATGCATCATCCTAGTATGATCATCAACAAATAAGATAAAGTATCTAGCACCATAGTAGCTTTGTACACCCATAGGTCCACAAAGGTCAGTATGAACCAAATCTAAAATGTTTTCAGAAGTAACGGATTTGCTCTTAAAACTTGACTTTGTCATTTTTCCTAACTGGCATTCCTTGCACATCACATTCTCAGGTTTCTTCAATCTAGGTAGACCTCTTACCTTTTTCTTCTTACTTATCTCTACCAAATTGTCAAAATTAACATGACATAGCCTTTTGTGCCATAACCAAATATCATCAAGTTGTGCAATTAAACATGTTTCTTTAGATAGGTCAGGATAGAACAAATTACCTCTAGTCTGATCTCCACTTCCAATTAGTTCTCTAGTAGCATCAAATATTTTAGCTTGCTTGTGATGAAATTTCACTCGGTAACCAATTTTGTTCAGCTGAGGAACACTTAACAAATTATAATTAAGACCTTCAACCCAATATGCATTTTCACAAGATATCTTATCAGTCAGTTTAATCAAAACTTTTCCTCTAACAAGACATGGTGCATCATTACCAAATTTTACACTTTTACCTCTGTAATGATGTACGGTCTCAAACTTATTTTTGTCACTAGTCATGTGATGTGAACAACCACTATCAATAATCCATTTATCATTCTTGTTCACATAGGATATCAATGCAGTTTTCTCATCCTCATTAGATTCATCTTTCATTGCAACATAGACTACCTCAATTTCAAAATCAACACTATCAGTGTTAGTTTCTTTTTCAGCAATGTAACAAGATTTCTTACCTTTTCCTTTATAGTCTTTGTTCCATCGGTAGCTTTTGTCATCTCTTCTATCTTTGTGTTCGCTTTCTCTTTCATCATCTTTATCCTTCCTATTAGGACATCTAACAGCTATATGACCAACTTTATTACATGCAAAACATATAATAGGGAGTTTACCTTTATACTTTCCTTTTCCCCTTCTCAATCTTCTAGCCATAAGAGCTTCTAGATATTCCAGTTCTTCATTAGAGGTGTCACTATCACTTTCACTTTCACTTATGCATCTTCCTTTTTCTTTCTTAGGCTTTGTCAGAACTAGTTGTGACTTGAAAGTAGATTCAACATTACCAATACTTCCAACAGTGAAATTATCATAGTTAGAGAGTTCAAAAGTAGTCAACTTACCAACCAAACTTTCCAAAGTAAGCACATTAGCAGAGTTGCATCTAGATTCCAGAATAGCTGAGATCTTAATAGCATATATAAGACATAGGGTTCTTAGTACTTTCCCAATTATAGTTTCATCATCAATAGCCCCATTAGCTCCTCTAATAGCATTCACAAATTCTTTTATTCTACCACAATATTGTGCAATGTTTTCACCTTCTTGCATTCTCATTTCATCAAACTTACCTCTAAGACTCTCAGCCTTTGCTTTGAGTACATTTAAGTCACCACCATAGATTCTTGAAAGAGTGTCCCACATATCCTTAGCAGTTGTGCAATCCTTAATGTCCTCAAATTCTAGATAGCTTAGGGCAGATGCAATTTCCAACATTGCCTGGTTATGTTCTTGCTTAGCTCTCATTTCTTCGGTAGTCAAAAGTGCGATAGGTGAGACATAGCTATTCTCAATGTATTACTTTGTAGAGTCACCAATACCAGCCAGATGTAGCTTCATCAAGCTTTGCCATGCAGGGAAGTTTTCCTTATTCAGCTTCGATACCTCCTTCTTATACATCCTGATCATTTGCTTCAAGCCCCTTTAAACTTGATTTCTGTAAACACTAATAATAAGAAACAAAGCTTTGATACCAATTGTTAATATGATTTAGAACAACAAAGAGGGGGGGTGAATCAGTTGTTCTCAGGTCCTGATGTATAAAACAAACTTAAATTTTTTTCTTTAAATTAGATCCGATAACCAAAACAAACTTGGTTATCACTGATTCAATAATAGAAACATATGACAATGTAGTCCAGTACCCACCTGTAGCTTAACTTGTAAAACACAAAAATGTTCAAACCAAAACATTCACACAAGTATTAACACTAGGATTTATAGTGGAAACCCAATGTGGGAAAAACCACTTTGTAACATGCTACTATTATTTTCACTCTTCTGAAGTGAGCTCGATTAAAAGCCAACCCTATCAAAGGTTACAATACACACTATTAGATGTGACCCAGTTAAAGGATTTCAATCACCTTGTTAAAAGTGAGCCTTGTCATAGGTCTTACATACACTCCATTAGAATGCAACCTTGTTCAAAGGATTTAACATATGACTATTAGGTCAACCTCTGTTAAAAGGATTTTGACTATTACAATGGTTAGAAAGTAGTAGCAATATTTATCTGAAAAATATACAACTCACTTTGCAAATATCAGATTTGATTCCGTACACTAATGCTGGTTTACTAACTTTGAAACTTTGGCATCTCCATCTCTTATCTCCTCAGAACTTTTCTTCAAGCAACCACCACAATTCTCCTTCAGCCTTTCCTACTTAAATAGTCAGTAAATTTTTTTTGATCTTCCAGCATTCTCTTTTTCACCCATGTACTTGCATATCCAAATGCTCAAGTCCCTTTATACTTTCCTCAATTAGGTTAAATCATCTTATGCTGCTCAATCTCATTCATAGATCTAAGGGTTAGGTCAGATTCATTGAATCTACCCGCTTCATGTTCTTCAACTCCTTTTCTAGAATCATCTCAAATCTCTTAAAGATTTAGAATAAAACATTTTACAGTGCATTTAATGCTTTCAAACAATCAATAAATAAAGTCAACATGTTTTACATAATCCAAGAATTCAACAATGTCGGCTCCAAAACTAAATTCTCTTCAAATATAAAAATGCTGATACTCGGTCAATACTATGATCAACTACTCGGTCTTCATGTAGAAAGCTCGGTCATTACTAAAAATGTTTCCTCGGCTTACACCATCTTCCTCGACAATTAACTGTTGTTCGGTCGACACTAGAATTTTGCTCAGCATACACTAACTCAGTCGACACTAACATTACTTGGCTTAAACATGATTTATCCATTCTTTTCTCGGTCAAGCCTACCAGTTTAGTCTTTAGTCTTACTAGGATAAATAATACATTGTCTCATCATTGTACAACATAGTCAGGTACACTTTGTAGTATCAAGATAACTCAACCTTTCCCTAGGTGCTATTGTTACCAACCTTGCCTATCCCCTTAGCAACACTCAAATAGATATAGTACTTTCCTAAGTAGCAACAGTCTTACCTATTAAGGTTTGACATCAATGACAATACAATAATTGTTTCAATTGCAGTTTCCAACACTTAAATGCCTCTGATTTTTCCTTCAAGAACATGACTGTCATTAATCTAGTATAATCATGAACAAAAATAATAAAATATTTGTCTCCATAGTAACTTTGAGTTCTCATAGGACCACATAGGTCGGTATGCACTAACTCAAGTAATTTCTTTGTTGAATAATATTTTCTTTCGAAACTAGATTTTGTCATTTTACCTTTCTGACATTCATGAGACATAACATGATCTGGCTTAGATAAGTTAGGCAGACCTCTAACCTTTTTCTTTTTACTGATCTTAATCATGTTATCAAAATTCACATGACATAACCTTTTCTGCCACAACCATGCATCTTCATCTTTCATCATTAAACAAGAAGATTGATCATTATCAAGATAAAACAAATTACCTCTTGATTGTGTTCCAGTTCAAATAAGTCTTCCTCCATCTTCAAAAATGTTCACTTTATTTCTCTCAAAAGCAACTCAATGGCCTGAATTGTTCAGCTGTGCCACACTTAGCAAATTATAGTTTAGACCTTTTACCCAATAAGCATTGTCACATGTAATTTTATCATTTATCATCAGGGATCCTTTTCCTTTAACCATAAAAGGTGCATCATTACCCATTCTAACAGATCCTCCATTGTGTTCTTCAAGATGATCAAATTTTTCTTCATCACTAGTCATGTGATGTGTACAGCCACTATCTATGATCCATGTATCATTTTTATTAACCTTAGAGATAAATGATGTCTCTACATACCTTTCATCTTCCTTCGAGTCATCCTTCATTGCAACAAATACTACCTCCACATCTTCATCAGTGTTGGTATCAGTGACATCTTCTTCTACAATGTAGCACACCTTTCCTTTATCATTATTGTCTCGGTTGTCTTTGTTGTAGTGTTGGTAACTTCTGTTGCCTCTTCTCCCATAGCTTCCTTCACCAAATCAATCTTTGTTTCTATCATCATCTTTCTTGTGTGGACATCTAGCAGCAATATGACCAACCTCTTTACAATTAAACCATGCTAAAGGTAATTTACCTCTATATCTTCCTTTACCTTTAGGTAACCTTCTAGCCATAAGAGCTTCAAGTTCATCAAGCTCATCATCAATATTACTGTCACTATCATCATTCTTATTTCTACTACTAGACTTACCAATCTTCAGAGAAGACATAAAAGAAGATTCAATAGACAGTACAACACTATTATCAAATTTATTTAGTTCAAAGGTTGTAAGCTTACCAATCAGATTATCAAGAGTAAGATTGTTACCAGATGCAGACCTAGTTTCATGAATTGCAGATATTCTGATTGCATAAACCAAAAATAAGGTTTTGTGAACTTTTCTTACCACTATCTCTTCGTCAATAACACCATCAGATGCTCCAATAGCATGTAATACCTCTTTTAGTCTATTTGTGTACTGCACAATATTTTCTTCTTCCTTCATCTTCATATCATCGAGTCTTCCCCTTAAGCTTTCAGCTCTAGGTCTTTTGACATTCACATCACCACTATAAACTTGAACAAGTTTATCCCACATACCTTTAGCAGTAGTGCAATTTTTAATATCTTTAAATTTTGCATCTGTATAGGAAGCAACAATCTCCATCATAATAACATTATGTTCATGCCTGTCTCTTAGTTGATCAAGGGTCAAGGGACCAGTGGGCGGTGCAATGTAGCCATTCTCCATTAGTGTGAGGGCAGAATTCCCAATTCCAGATACATGAAGCTTCATTCAGCTTTGCCATACTATGAACTTATCCTTGTTTAGCTTTGGCACTTCCCTCTTATACATTTTGAGATCTTTGTGATGAAGTCCTTAAAACTCTATTCCAAGAAACTAGTGCAATGATACTAATGTTAGAATAACTAAGAGGGGGGGTGAATCAGTTATCCATAGTCCCAATCACAAAATGTATAACCAAAACAATTTACTAAAACTTCTGTAGCTTGGTAATGTAAAATAGTATTCTATTTGTGCTTTTACCGATTACCAGTTAATAACATATAGTGATTATCAATCAAATCCAATATGCAACATGTAAAGTATGACAAAAAACAATCATCATGTTCAACACATAACACAAGAGATTTAATGTGGAAACCTTGTAAAGGGAAAAACCACCTAGGACTGACAACCCAAAAATTGTTCACTCTTTTGAAGTGAGGTCGGTGAAGACCCAATCCTATTAAAGCTTACAAACACACTGTGAGGTGTGACCTTGTTAGAGGATTTTAGACCAACCATTATCGTCCAACCAGAATTCACTATGGGGTTAACAGGATAACAAATGTACACTCTGTGAATGACATTACAAGACTTTCTAGTCCACTCTGTTAAGAGATTTATCTGTTTACAATGGTTAAAATGTAACAGCACTTGATTTAATTACAACACAACTTCAATTACAAATTATCAGATCTATGTTAAGCTCATTCAAATCCTCTAACCAATTTATCAATTTTGTTTCAATCAATATTTAGTAACTTACTGTCGCTCGGTTATAGCTTTTTGACGCTTGGTAATCTTTGTAGTTCGGTTCTCCTTAACCAATCTGATCAAGCATGCATGAAGCTTGTTCATGTGATATCTCTGTAGTCTCCTTTTGGCATGATTTCATTATGAAATCCTAGTCTCTTAAATAGACAAGTAAACCATTTTAATTCCATCCATTAGATTTTGCTGCTTAATCTCCTTTGTTGATTTTGTTGCTTAAACCTTCCTTGGCTGATGTGTTAGTAACACATTTTGTTTCAATCCCTTAGATCTTCTTTGAATTATGTTAGCCATCAATCTTCGTAAAAAATATTATCTTCAACTCCATAATCATAACACTTTCCAGCTCATCAACTTCCATCGGCTAAACTAGTCATTTAGTTCTTTTCTCCTATTTGGTTAACAAAGAAATGTGTCAGTGAACACAAGCTTAGTTTAGATTGTGCTTGGTATACACTACATTGTGTCGGTGTATACTAAAATGCTTCTTTAACCGACCACACTGCTTTGTGCATTTTTCTCTATCCTTCATCATAGATGAATGCAACATAATCAAGTCAATAACATAAGGTCATAGACTCATCCATAAGTTACCCAATTTGTTCCTTATCCTTATCTATCATATCCATCTTCCTCATGTAGATATATTTGTTCTTCATCTCTTTTCTTCTTCTTTCTACAAATGTTTGGGTATAGTAACTTACAAGATAAGTATTGTCAAAACTAGTTGACATCAATGACAACATATTACTGATTTAATCATCTTACATATCTAATCAACAACTTAGTGATCTAGAATCATAGATCTTCAAGTCATACAATTTATTCAAATCAGTTGTAGTTCATTAGTTTGTGGTGGTATATCTTGATGATGTACTCATCTTTAGAAAAACAAAGGAGGAACACCTAAAAAATTTGGAAGTTGTGCTCAAAAGATTCCATGAAGAACAATTAGCTATTAATTTGGAAAAAAATGTGAGTTCCTCAAGAAAGAATTGGTATACTTGGGATTTTTAGTGTCTAAGGGCACATTGAAGATGGATCCAAGTAATGTGGAAGCCATCCTAAACTAGCCTACACCAACCAAAGGGACAAAATTTAGGAGTTTACATGGCTTAGATCAATTTTATAGGAAATTCATAAGGAATTTGAGTGGAATTTGTTCACCAGTGCTATACACCATCAAAGGTGGATTGAAGACCAAATTCAAGTGGACTCAAGAAGCAAGTAAGACATTTTAGAAGTTCAAACAACAAGTAGCCACCCAATTATCCTTCTACCAAGCTTTGATAAGTTATTCACCTTGGTGTGTGATGCAAGTGGGATAACAGTTGGAGGATTGTTAAGTCAAGAAGATAGGCCCATAGCCTTCTTTAGTGAAAATCTCAATGAGGCTAAGAAGAAATACTCAGACTATGACTTGGAACTATATGCCTTAGTGCAGTCACTTAGGAAGTGGAGGCACTACCTCCTTCCTAAAGACTTTGTGGTGTTCATAGACAACCAGGCCTTAAGCTACATCAATACACAATAGAAGATAAGCAATAGACACCTAAAATGGATGGAGTATCTACAAGCCTTCACCTTCACTATAAAGCACAAGAAGGGGAAAATGAACAAGGTGGTAGATGCATTGAGCAAGAGGTTGCTGGCAGTCAAGGAAGTCAAACTCCAAAGCATTGGTATTGATAGCTTCAAGGACCTCTACTAATATGATGAAGACTTCTTAGAGGCTTACAAGGTATTCTATAATTTTCAAAACCATTTTCACAACCAATTTACTAAATACACCTTGCAGAGTGGGTTATTATTCAAGGGAAATCAATTATGTGTTCCCAAGCATTCAATGAGAGAGAATCTCATTCAGGAGAAGCACAATGGGAGTCTTAGTGGTTATTTTGGCATCCACAAGTCAATGGAGTTAGTCCAAAGATTCTACTATTGGCCTAAACTACCTAGGGATGTGAGGATATATATGGAACATTGTGTTATATGCATGAAGGCCAAAGGAGGAGAAAGAAATGCAGGCCTGTACCAGCCTTTACCCATTCCTAATAGGCCATGGGAGTGTATTAGCATGGACTTCATAGTAGGGCTTACTAAGACCAAGACAAGGTTGTATGCACCCTAAAATGGTCGCCTAGACTTTGGGCCCCCATTCAGGAATTTATCAAACCCCTGAATCAGTATTTTCAAAAATCAACATTTTTCAATTATATCAATTTCCTTGATCAAATCCTATTTTATCATTTATTCGATTATTTTCTATGGGCTAACGATTTTATCCTAAGTCTTTATTTATTTAAAAGGAATTTTCCTCCCCTTTTATTAAATAAAAGCCCCACTTTTCCTCTTATCCTAAGTTGCACAAATAAAGCATTATTCTTATTTTATAAAAAGAAGAAAAAGTCTTTTTGTCTCATATGGACACAAAAGTCAACTCTTATTTTCTCATTGGAGGAGATTTGTGCACATGGATTGCTCCTCTTTCAAGCTCCACCCTTGATTAAATCTTTTGCCTCTTAATCTCCATGGTCCATTCCTTTTCAATTCCTTTAAAAAGAGAGCTCTTTTCTCATTCTAGGATCCCAATTTTGAATAATAATCTTATGCTACAAGATTTCTTGGAGACTTTGGAGCCTTGGAGATCTTCATGCTTTTAGCTTTCATTCTTGCATTCTTAGTTTAAGCTTTCAAGGGATCTAGCTTAGTTTCCTTTATGCTCTAGATTAGCTCACATAGCTTAATTAGCAAGGCTTGTAATACTTTCATTTCCATAGCTTAGCTTGCATCTTCATTCTTAGCATATTTGCATTGCATTTCCATTATTGATTCTTGAAGATATTGGCATTCTTTCCCTTGTCTCTTTGAATCTTCCATTGTGTGGTTTACTAACAAGGCTGCATGTTTCAATAGCTCTAGCTGAGAGCACCATCAACATCCTTGTGACTCCATGCCTAGGGAGATCTAGGTCGCTTTCTCAAGGTTTCTCATTCATGAATTCTCTTGGAAGTAATGACTTAGAGAAGTGCACGATTTAGTGTGTACATTTTTGGCACCCACCGTGGGGTAGAGCACTCTTGTTTTGTCCTTCTTTTTATGCATTTCTATCAATTTTTCATCATTTTAGCTTGCTATTTTGGCTCTCTGCTTTTCTGATAGAATTATCATGCGATAGTCTTCTAGTGTCGTACAATAGTTTCTTGTATACCAGTGTGATATTTTACTAGTTAAAGTATCACGTGACCTTGCAGATTCTGTCACACTGTCATATTATTCTCTATCGCATACAGGTATCATGAACTATTACACAGAGAGGAAGTATCGCAATAGTATACTGAGAAGTATCGTATGATTCTTTCTCTGATAGAACTATCACCCAGGCTTGGCAGTGAGTAATTTTGGTCATTTCTTTGCAAGATTTGATTTAGTTTGCTTTGGATTTTTGATTTGTTGTGGTAGAACAGAGTTTGATTTGCAGATTTTACTTGATTTTGGTGTGCTAACCTTTGTAGGGCTAACAAGTTGTGCTTGTAGGTGCTCTCATTGCTTGAAATATTTTCTTAAAAGAATACATGTCAAAGCTCCAAATGCACAAGGGCTACTAATAGTTTTTGTAGGGCTACCCAAAGCATAAAAACCAATCAAGTGTTTGTTTAATTGCTTTCTTTTTAAGTGCGACATATACTAGTTATTTCTTTTCATAGGCACTTAATATATTGTTGTAGGAATCTTTTGGTGGTAGGAGAGTATGCTCTTCACCCTTGTGGTGAAACATAAATCTTGACCCATCTTTGGATTTTGAAGGCAAGAGGGTAATTGAACCTTTGCTTGGTGTGTTTGTGAGAAATTTTTGAGCTCGGAGAATATGCTCTTCACCCTTGAGGTGAAACAGAAATCTTGAAACTCAAAGGTTGATCCACTCTTTGTTTAGTTTTAGAATCCTTTAGTGGGCCTACTCTTGAGCAATCAAGAGGAATGACCCAAGTGTGGACAAGCTTTTTGCCAGCTATTCTGACCCACTATAAACTCAAGGCTATCAAGGACACAAAACCTTGGTAGACGTAGTACTTGTCTTCGCTTGATGTGAGTACTTGTGGGATTGTGACCATGAGGAAAATGTTGAGCAAGAATGTTTAAGGTACTCTTGTGGCCGTGAGGTAAGGAGTCCCTTTGGAGAGCAAGAGGGGTATTATGAACGAAAGCCCTTACTAAGAACCATAGATAGAAGCCACCCTATTTTTCCGCTTAGCTTATTGGTGCAAGGATTGATCCTAATGGAATAACCCGGATCACCCCAAGATTACTCACCATCTGTGTTCCTTTGGTTGTGTCATTGACACTTCCACAACAAAGCTAATATCTATTGTGGGTAACCACTTTGTGTGAGGCAATGGAGCATCAAGTGTGGGCCAAATTTTTAAGTATTGAGCCATTGTCTTTTTAGGCTAGTAAGTGCTTGAAGTGTTCTCCCTGTGATCTACCCGTGTAAACATTCTCAAACATCAAACATCACAGTAGCATTCATAGGATTTTATTGCTTTGATATCACAATTGCTTGTCTTGGCAAGGTTGCTTTTGCCTTTGTACAAGTGTTTTATGACATGTTTGATCACCTACTATTTGCAAACTTGTCTGATTACTGCTAGTACTGTGCTTTAAATCAAAAAATCCAACCTTCAGACTGAAACTTTGACCAAATTACCTTTAAAACTGAGATTTTTAACACTCACTAGTCAAGAGTTGTACAATCCTAAAACTTCATCACACACTATATTGAGATTTATTGTGCGATAGTTTGTTGCTGCAAAACTATCGCACTGCTTGCCTGGATTTTATCGCACTACTTACCTGGAAAATATCGCACCTACTCCCTGGAAACTGTCGCATGACCTTAGTGAGAAATATCACCTGGACATATCATATCATCCCAATACCCTACGAACTATCACATTGAGTAATATTTTTGTCTATCTATCTATCCCAATACCTCCCTCTTCCAAACATTCTTCATCATCTAAGTCTTCTCATCCTTACTCATCTTCCAAGTTTTACCATGACTCAGCTAGACATTATTCACATTCCTCATCATCCAAGTCTTCTTCCTCCACTAGGTCTTCACTTTCCTCTTCTTCACGATCTCGTTCCTCTTCTACTTCTCCCAAGAGTCTTACTTCTCTTCTCAAGACATACCATGATGAGCAATATGATAGCCCTTGTGATACCTCTTCCATAAAGAGTGACATGCCTGTCTTTGATGACTATGATGACTATGATGACTATGATAATGGACAATGTAGTGATGCCTATGAAACCTCTATTCCCAAGAGTCCTCCTAGTCATGTGCTCATGCTTATTGGGAATGGGTCGTCACATTGGATAGATTGTGATGGTGATCCATATGATTTTGATTTTGAAAGAGACTTCGATAATTTCTGTGAACAATACCTAGATGATACATCTACTTCTATTGAGGAAGAGAAAGCTCACCATGCTGATTATAAACATAAATACTATAAGAATCTCTCCTCTAAGGACTCCCATGCTAAAGATAAAGATTACACTCTCAAGCAAGATTATGTTAATGTTGAACCTTTGTCTTGTGATGATTCCTTTCCACCCCCTACTTCCTCCAATACCCATACATTTCCTAAAGCTTCCAAGTCTTTCAAATTTTTCACAAATCCTTCATCCAATAAAAATCCTAATACTTTTCATGCGGTTCCATATAGTTATCCTCAAGGGCTACCTCTTAAAGAAACTCAAGCTAACCTTCACTTGGCTACAAATACTTTCAATAATGCTAAACCTAAAGAGCCTAAGCCTTTATACGCTATAATGCCTACTTCAACTAGTCCTTCACCATCTCTTCCAAAGTCTTCCATACAATTCCAACATGCTTCCTTGTCCTTAGAAGTGGCTCCATGTCAAGAGGACTCTAAAAATGATAAAGAAAAGAACATAAAGAAAGATCAAGATCAAGAACCCTCCATGTCATCCAATCCTTTTCATGATGTAGCTCATCCGTTTTATGGTTCTTTTGATCTTCTACGCCCTTTCTCATTCATTCCACCATGTCTTAAGTCTTCTTCTAAGCAAGATCAAGCTACTACTTACACTGTTGAGCTTATTGACAATCAAAATAACCTTACTACACTTGCGCTTTCTAAAGATGATACTTCCCTTAAGGTTATTAAAAATAGTGTTGTTACTTCCAATGTTAAGCCTATTGAAAATCAAGAGAACAATTATACGCTTATTCTATCCAAAGCTCCTTGTCAAGATCAAAGTCTTCCATCTTCTTGTTCTACCACTCCATGTTCACTTCCACTTTCTACTTTTCCTAAGTCTTTTCAAGCTTTGAACAATCCTATCAAAGAAGTTGCTCCTATTCAAGATGTTCATGATCCTATTGCAAATCCTAATGCTCACTCTAAAGATATTGATGTCCTTGGTTGTCATATAGATGTTGATGAACTTATTGATTATCCTTTTGTATCATCCACGTCCATCCTTGGACCTCCTCCACCAATACTAAGGGCTTCATGTCTTCCTTCCATCTTGGGCCCTTATGTCCCTTCACTTTTCCCTCCTAACTCTCCTAATTCATCATCCATCTTGGGTCCTTATGTCCCTCCATCTCCTATCTTTCCTCAAGATCAACATAGATGCATACCCTTTAATCATTTTCATCCACCCACCTATCTAAACCAGTTATATCCTCCTTCTTCTTCCACAAGTCCCAAGTCTTTTGGAAGTAACTTGAATGTTCAATACAAGAAAAAGAAGCAATACAAGAATTCATAAAAAAAAGAAGATCACCATGTCTCATCTAATCGACATGGAGGCATAAATTCAAAGGAGATATCTAAGAAGAAAACTATAAGACAAGTATGGGTTCCAAAATCCATCATTGAAGATATTCTCTCTAAATCAAAAAAAAAAAATGAAAAGCCTACGACTATATGGATTCCAAAGTCTCTCTTGAAAGAGTCTAATGTTGAGAAACAAGTGAAGTTGACATTCAAGATTCCAAAGGCTTCCACTCCATCTTCTTCCAAAAAAATTCTTCCATTCTGTGCACCTAAACTGCAACCTCTACTATCCATTCACCATATTCCTTCATGTATTCATTCATTCACGTTTCCTCCATTCTCCCACCACCTTTCAAGGTGTGTGTTGATGTTGATCTTGCCTTGCTTTTTGTCTACCCTTTCACAATCCTTCCATTCATTATCCTTCTACCTTCTATCCTTTTTGCTTATTTGCCTATTCCTCCTATCTTCCAACCTCACTCGCTTTACATAAAACCTTATCCTCCATTTTTCTCTTCCATCCTCCTTTCCCTATCAGCATCTTTGAGCATATCATTTTGAATCCTTGGCATATCATGGTTTATCCTTTCAAGGAGCATGATCTAAAAAGCTTGCCTTCTTCCAAATATATATATATATATATAGAAATTCAAAAAGAAAATAAAAAAAAAGAAAAAGAAATTGAAAATGTGCCTTGGTGAAAATCTAGAAACAGGCACCTTGGTAGCAAAATTAAAGAGAAATAAATTCTTCCTATGGTGAAAACCACTCCCTTGTGGCACCTTGGATAAGTACCATGATGAAAACCTAGCAATCAGGCATCATGCATAGTTCTTCTACATATTTCATCCATTCTGTATTCTCTCTTTGATCTTGACAATGTTGACCTATACATGAACATTTGGCTATCTTAGTGGTTGCGGGATCATGACTTTTCGTTACGTGTCCAGTCCGATGAAGTTGTTAAGAAGGTGGGTTCTCTGTGTTAGGTCTTGCAGATGTGTTATTTTATGATTTTTTTCTGAGGAGGTGATGTGGCTGGTTATTTTTAAAGCTTGGTTGACCGTTCTGCTGATTAATGTGAACCACATGATGTGTCAAGAAAGAAAGGGATCGACGGTTGCATTTTAAATTTTGATTGATTAACCGTTGTGGCCCGATTTTTGAATTTTTTAAAGGGTTATTTTCAACAGGATTGAAGCCGGTGAGCCAAAAACTATGAACCGAATCAGATTTTTTTTTGTTCCAGGATGGTTACAGGTGAAAATTAATGAGTAAAGTGTCAGGTAGTTGTCTTGATCTGATTTATTTTCCTAAAATTCCATGACAAGTTTAATGTTGAGGACTAATATTTTGAGGAGGGTGGCTAGGGTATGTTGATTGTCAGTAATTTCCATGCCCTGATACACATAAGATTACTTATATGGCTATGGAATTAAAGTTGTTGTCTACAACAAGAAGCATTTGAATTTGTAACCATAGTTGGCTTGTGTTGATGAAACCCAAATATTGTAAATTAGATTTGATCTGATCCTTCCTGGGTTTTAAGGCTTTCTTGTTAGCTTTGATTTCTTGTTGTATTTGAATTGATTATAAGTGGTTGGAAAACCTAAATTTTTGATCCCAAGCTTGTTGCAATCCTTTATAAGGATTTCCATGATCATTTAGGAGGGGGGTCTTTTGGCTGAGTGAGAGGTCTAGGTCTAGTCTCTTCTTGGTTTTAGAATACCGGCTGATGATTTGTTCTCAGTCTAGGGTGTAACAAATTTTTATATCAAATTTTATTATTGTATGAAAGGGAAAAACTTCTGGTCTTTAGCTATATTGGAGTGGTTTAATCTTGAAGCAAAGTATGTATAGAGGCATGAATCCTCATACATAATACAAATATCCAAATTCATTTCTCTATTGTGTCAAATCTTGTGAATTTTGAGTTTTCTGGCTCACTGCATAGAGTTTATCTATGTATATGTTGTCATTCCATAGTTCTAATTTAGGATCAAATTAAATGATGCTATGGATGAAGCATAGATTCATTTGGTTTACACACGGATTTTGTAAGTAGTGTGGGTTTGGGTAATTGTGTTTATGGCTTGGATCTTTGATGAAGAATAGTAGTTGGTCTTTGTATGCTACTTTGTGCAAGGTTTATCCCAATGGATAAGGCACTGGTTACGAATAAGTATCTTCTATAGTGATATGTGTTTGATGTGGTCTATTTATATCCCTCAAATTTTAATCATAACCAATCCCAAATATTATAAAATATTGAGGTTATAGGGTCGTGTGCTCATCATGGTTATTGAGAATCAATGAATGAATGGTTACCATTTAGTATTTTATCACCATCCCATATGTTATATGAATCTAGTTCAAAGTTGTAAAAGTGTTATATGTCACTGGATTAGGTGCACCTGCCTTGGTTTTGCAGAGCCAAAAGTGTAGAGGGCAGTCTTGTCCCTATAGTTGGTCCAGTTACCTACAGATCTTCCCATATTTGGAACTAACCCCTCCTCAAAATTTATCCTAGGTATATTGGTGTCTCTTTGAGTGTAAAATCCTTTTTAGGAACTAACAGTTCCAAAAATGGAAAAGTTGTAAAAATGTTGCAAAAATTTGTTTAGCAACTTTTCAAAGTTTCTCAGACAGAATTGTCCAAACACCCTAAAATGACCTAAGAGTTCCCTAATGGAAACCTAAGACTAAGTTTGGGCTATTTAAGTTGATTTTGGACCAAATTCTAAGGCTAGATATTCTTGTGTACGAAGCTTTGATTTTGGAAGTGTGAAACAATGTATGAGGGTTTGTGAAGCTTTGTAATCAGTGAATTGCAGAGGAATGTTTTGAGTTGTGTTATGGATTGAAACCAATGGAATTATTAGTTTAGTGTTTTTATTGCATTGTGTGTCATTATATTAGGATTTTTTATTCATTTCATTGTTCTGCATTAAATCTTCGTGTTTACCCTGTTTAGTGGTTCAAACTAGGAAGGTGTGTGAAATAGAGACCTAACTCACTATCCCACCATTCATTATGTACAATCTCTTGGGATAGTGAGTAGAATCCATGTATATATTATTTACATGAGCACAGGCTCTAAAAATATTGGGAAGCAATTTAAATGTCTTTCCCTAGGCGAGCCTATGGTGAGCCCGACTAGGAAATACTGAGACACAATGAAGATAACTTGCAAAGGTGTGCAAGAAGCCACCAATTGGTAATTTGAGGTCAAAGAAAAGGTAGTTTCCAAGAACTGGTCAAGAGGAGATGGTCTAACCAATCCATTTGGTTGCCCAACACTTGCAGACAATCCATGCAATTAGAGAAGACCTAAAACCCTCCCAAAACACCTATTTTTGGTTAGGGTACTATACAAAAGGATGGAACCCTAAAATCTCAAAAATACTTGAGAGGTTGACTATTGAAGAAATAATCCATAATCAAGTTGTAGGGTTCTTTGATATCATTTGGGAGAAAAGTCCTATTTTCCCGAAATAGGAGGCCTAATTGGGGCTCTTTCTTGTAACCCTATTTTGTGAAGGATCTATGAGATCGGTAAGGAGGATACATGATGTAAGACCTCCAGGACCTCTAAATGAACCAAAAAAACCATGTTTGAGCACCTCCTCACACAAGAGTCTATGTTACTAATGGAGGTAGTGATCCCTTACATGGTATTAAGGGTCAGTGTGTGTGTGAAGGAATAAGAGCACTAAGAACTTAGCTTGTCTTGTTAATTTGTACTTGATAGTTGGGTTGGTTAGTAGACCAGGGGATCAAGCTAAAAAAAGGGATCCTATAGGTCAGTAGGTGTTAGGATAGGACACCTCAAGGTCACTTGTGAGGCCTAGGAAAGAGCTTGTGATTGGTTCATCCAATCTCCCTATCATAATTCAAACTTAAATTTTTTAATATAGATTCTTTAGCCAATAACATAAGTGAATTTTTTGTCAAACAAGAAACACCACAAAGAATATCTTGACTTATTATGCAAAAGCATAGTTCTACAACAATGATATTCTCCTACTTATGGAATTCATTCATGGATGTAAACTAAAGGAAGGAAACCTTCATTTTAAACATCTACCAAACAATAGTAATCAAAATTTGTGTCTCACCCAGATGTCAAAACAACAGTGGAAAATTTGAAAAAAGTGTTGATCCTTTGCTTTGTCATTCATTCCAATATAAATAGTCTTTTCAACTTCCCAAAGAAACCATTCCAATCCATGTTAATTGATTCCCTTTTAATACAAAATAAATTAAAGTCTTTAAAACAAATCATATCAAGGCATAAGAGAAAGACTAAAAATATGAATGAGCTGGTAACTGTTAAGGTGTTCCTTCTCCGCCTTCCTTGGTAGGTGGTTCTAGGGTTGCATGTTTCTCATCATACACCTATAGGGCATTCAGAACAATTGCAATATTGTTATGTTATGGAATAATGATATTATTATTTCTGATAGCCCAATATTCTATTTGTTCCTTAATCTCTTTAGCCTTAGCAATAAAAGTTTGGTGATGATTACCACACCACATCAAGATAACATCAACTATTGCTAATTTATTATACTCCTCCTCGCAAAACATGAGATGATCAATAATGATATCAATATTATGCTAGTATTCTTTCTTCAAATCGTCTACTGTAACAACCCCATAATTGTCTTTCTTTTGTATCTCTAAGCCAATGTGTTTAAAATATTTGACTATTTTCTCTATCATTTCTTTGGCTTCTTCTAGGAGCTTATTTAAAGTTTCCACACTTTTTCGGATGCATTCATATTTGTAGCCTAAACTAAACATCTATTTTTTAAGGGGTTCATCATGTGATTGTATAAGGCTGAGACTTACAACTTTTATGGTCCTGATATCCATCACCTCCTTTATATGCTTCATGATTTTATTCTGTGTTTCTAATTTTTAAGACTAAGGCATTTATCTCCAACACCAGAGAATTGTAAGACTCTCTCAACCTATCAATTAAGGGTAGGGTGCCTCTAACTTTCACATCTCCAACCCATTTCCTAGTCACTCTCCCAAACTGGCTATTTATTTATAATTGCGAGATTAATTCATTGTTCTTGTCCGAGGTAGGGTCCAAGATGGTATCAAAAGAACTTCACATTTGGGAGGACAAGGGTGTTAATAATTACCTCAATCTCTTTGAGAGTAATTCTACCATGACATTCTATTAATCCTTTTCCATTTTCATTTTCTCAATTCTCTTCTTCACTTTGTTGTTTTAAAACTTCTAGATAGCCATGTTTGCATCAAAGTCTAGCTTACCTATATTTATTCTAGTGACATTGAAGTCCATAGGAGTAACTATGTTGGGATCCTTTTGAATAGTGGGGAAATCAATTTCCAATAACACATAGCCTACCTTATCATCTTCCACAAGGTGAGAGGTCATTTTCAATTTCTTGGCCATGGGAGTAGGGGAAACTTGTAATATTTGAGTAATAGCATCTAGAGGGGGGCATCTATCAACTTATCTCTATCTCTTTCTGTCCAAGGTAGCCTCTATCCATGAAGGGGTTGCTAATTCCTTTAGAGAATCAGATGATAGAAATAAATTCCTTTTCACTAGTGGAGTGTTAGTTCTTGGAACTTGTGTGGAAAATGGAAAACATTTCATTGCCTTACCCAAGATTGGATCAAATTGTTGAGAATCTTGGGATGGTTCCTTATCCTTTTATTCATTCTTCTAGGGTACTTCTTTCTTTTCTTGGTCTCCCTGATTTCCTTGGCCAGGAACTTCACTATCCATAATCAAATCAATATCAGGCAGGGGACATGCTCCATAGGTGGGGAAATTCATGACACCTTATCTGGTGGCTTCTGATTACCTCCTCCAATAGTACCTCATGTAATTACTACTAGTGTGTTTGGGACTGAAATATTTTGAACTGGTGGGGGTGTTAGAGTTTTACTAGGAGAAACATGGGTGCTTGATCTTGCACCATATTTCCCTTCTCCTCTTTTTCTTATCAACCATGATGTGGTTCTTTTAAGGATGGGTTCTATCCTTGCATCTAGGTCATCCATTTATGAAGCTTCCCAATTGATTGGTTCCAATGATTTTTACTATATCTTTGCATAATAATGAGACTCTAGTATATCTAAGGTATTATCTATGATTTTAAGGATATTAAATAGAAGACAATACTCTCATATTTGTTCAATGGTTAATCTAGAGCAAGGCCTCTTCTGCACCTTATATTTGTCTGCACAATTTTCCTCGAAATCCTCTAGTGCAGAGACATGATGGTATGATGATCCCAACTATAAATTATCTTTCATGAAGTTTCTTGGATCAAATTTACCCTTATAACATCATACGTTTACATTGATTAGTTACCCACTGCTTTGGTAATATTTATGGCATTGGAGGAGGATTGGCACATATATACTTTTAATTGAGCAGGAAAGGAAATACTTGACTTATGTCTTTATGCACACCTCTTATTCACTTTATAAATTTGTCTAAACAATTCAACCATTATGGTTTTATCATTTGCATAACGAGGTAACTTCCATGGAAAATCATCAAATGCACTAATCCTTATATAAGTAAAGGTGGGGAATTGAATAAAGTAGCTACCATAAGTTTTGATTAATATGGAAACTTCAAGGGAGATCCTCCTTTATGGGAATCCTTGCAATTCCCATACTAACTTGATCATGAAAGTATCATTCACCCTACGAAAAATTGTGTAACTATTATGGAATTATAGATTGGGGTAGAAGTCATAAATATGAATATTTTCTTCAAATTCTTGCACATGATCTAGTCCAAGACAATATTGAGTGAAAGTAAGGGCATAGAATGGGTATGAAAACATGTAAAATAATTGATTTAATGGAAACACAATGATTTTATGATGTATTCGAGCATTAATCAATTTTACCTAGTCTAGGTACCCTAATCCTGCACAAATCATCTGAACAAAGAAAAACATCCATTCATCTAGGCTAATAGTATCCTAATCTCCTATGAGTTTGTGCAAGAGCACTATAATGTCTATAATTTTTCCCTTAATAGATGTTTGAAGGATCATCTTAGGTAACTTGGACTGACCCGTCCTTGGTGGTAAAAACCAATTCTTTACAATTTCAATTTTTTAAACACTTTTATTAAGGCTATATTGGCTCTGAGAAGAAGTAAAATCCCATTGCTCGTACCCCTCTCTCACTGGAAACTGAAAGAAGTTTTGTACTATTTCTTTATTAAGAGAAATGAGTACCCTTTCATCCCGGGTTTTAATCTCCCTCGTGTCTGGATTATATCCATTTATACATTCCATAATCAAATCTACACTTTGTACGACAACGGGAAACATGATAGATTCTAAAAACCCACTTTCTACTAACTCTTGGGTAATTGGTTGTCTATTTAGTTGTTTGACTCTTTTCCAGAATTCCCTCATATTTGCATGCCTCAATTTAGTGTCTCCTATCTCTGACATGGAACATTCTAACCCTTTTAAATCATCGTAGCCTGAGTGTTTAAACCTCATATTTTACCCCCTTTATTTTTTCTTTTAATCTTAACTAAAATACTGGGTTTTCCACTTTAAACAAAGTCACACTTTAAAAAAATAATGGCATGAACATAATTGAACTCATTGGTATGAACATGTGTTAATTACAAATGAACTTGTTTGATGCCCTAGCCTTCTCTGTTATCACCAATTCGATCTTGAGAAATAATCAAATTATGCTCTTCAAATCCCTTATTAAGATCGCCTTAATAATATTTGTTGGTCATTAAATGCAGGTCATTTCATGAATTAAATGTTCAAATTTCTTTACCTCCATTGAGGATACATCAATTTCCACAATTGAAACTAAGTCTTCTTGTCTGCATTTTTGGTATTGAAAACTGAAAATGGAACACTTTCCTAACTTTATGACATGCTTCTCATGTCTTTCCCTTCAGTTTCAGAAGTTCCATTCGTAGTGTCAGACTTCGACAAGAGTTATAGAACTGCATTTTATCCCCACCTTATATTCTTTTCAAACATTTTTTTCTCCAAAATCTTGAATAATGGTCATCACTTCAACTTTTATTTTTTTCCATTTATGCTTTGGCTTTTGATTGCTCTTCCAGAACTAATATTCATTCTAGCATAACTCTGCGAAAAACATATGTGTAGAAATGACCTATAACTACCTGCACATGTAAAAACTCAAATTTTTTTTGAAATTTTGGGGTTGGGGCCCCATGGTGGGAGCCAAAAATGTATGCAAAAATATTGTCTATCAATAAAATCCTATTACTAATCCACTAAATAGCTTAGATTCTATTCAACATGCACACACAATGAAGAATGAATGAGAAAGATAACTAAAAATGCAATCTTTATACCTTGATCTTACCTTGCTACCTCTCCATTTCTCTCCTAATTTTGAGTACTTGATTGTTGAGCTCTCAAATTTTTAAATATGCTACTTTCAAGATGCTTTTAAAGTTTTGGAGATAGTGTATTCACAATATAAATCAAGACATCTTCCTATAATTATCACAAATCAATGATAAGGATGGATGATGCAAGTTGATATGAGATGATGGCTAATTAAGATGAAAATAGAATGAAAATGCTATGCAATGATACTCTCAAAATCTTCACAAATCTCTATAAAATGCTCTTAGAATCCTTAGGATGATCTAGATTGCCAAAATTCACAAGATTTCTAATTAATTTGAATGGGAGAAAGGATGCTCCTTTTATAGATTTCTAGAGGCCTCAAGCCTAGGTGGAAAGATCCTATGGTGGAGATTGAATGTTGGATGTAAATCAAGGGCTAAACTTGACTTTGTTGGAGAGGTTGAGATAAATATAGAAGTAGTTGAAATGTGAGAGGAGGAATAAGAATGTGAGAGAAAGAATAGGATGTACATGTTCCTCCTACATTGACAAGGAGGAGTTTGATGTGGAAGGAAAAGATACACATCAAGTGTCTCACAAGGACCATTGAGAAGAAGGTGGAAAGACTCATTCCTCATGAGGACTATTTGCACAAGTGTCCCATGAGTCACCTTTGACCACATGAGGTGGCTAAAGAAACCCCTAAATGATAGTCAAGGTGGCATGGAATAGGTCTAGAGAAGATATGTGGTCATAGGACTAAGTCTCATAAGGCCACATACCCCTTCTTGACCCCTTAGAAATAGGACTCATGGGTGAGGGAAAATAGGCTTACTTAATAATTAAATTTAATTAATTTTTTTAGCTAGGGTGATGTGTCAAATGACTTGGACACGTGAGGTGGAAGATAATGACTTAGTCATAGTGTGAATGTGCAATTAAATGATTATATAAATCACTTAATAGGATTAAATAGAAGACCTAGGATAAGAGGAATAGACTTAGAATGAATTTACTAAATAAATTAAATAATGTACTTAGCAAATAGAGGAAAGACTATTAATTAAATAATAAATATTTAATTAATTTATCAAGCCAATTTTAAGTGTATATAGATATCAGCATAAAAAATATCTGTTCCTCTACCCCTTTGGGAGCCAAAACTCCCCCTTACTAACTCAATCTACCACCCCTGAGAGGAATCCATCAAGCATTGATCTAGAAAAGAATAAGCACAAAGTGTACATTTAATCTTCCTACCAACTTCATTCTCCACTCTTTCTTTGAATATCTTGAATTTCTCAAATGCCTCTGATTTCTCTCTTAGAAATTCAACCCAAGGTAATCAAGAATAATCATCAGTGAAAAGTATTAAATATCTCTCACCTTGTAAACTTCTTGTTCCAGTAGGACCATAGGTGAGTGTGCATGAGATCCAACAAACTAAATGATGAATGATCTTTCACTTTTAATGACTCTCTTGCTTGGTTTCCTTCCTGACATCCCTTACAGATAATGTTGTCTAGTTTACATATTCTTGGTAAATCTCTTACTACACTTGATGAACTTATCCTTACCAAGTTGTGAAAATTAATATGAAAAATCATCTGATGCCAAAGCCAACTATCATTATACTGATATAATAAATAACTTTCTATAGATCCATCAAGTTGATACATGTTCCTTCTGATTCTTTTGTCAATTGCAATAACAGTTCTAGACTTCTTTCGGATCTCACAACCTTCATTCTTTAACAAAACACCATAGCTATTTTCACGCATCTCTCCAACACTCAAAAGATTAATGAACAAACCCTTTGCATAGTAAACCTTATCAATGTTATGCTTTCCATCAAAAGTAATAGAATCAATTCCAATACAGTATGCAATCATGTCTTTTATGATGTCCTTTTAGGTCTTTATGGAGTCATGCTATTGCATCAATAATGCTTGCGATCTCATTTATAGAAGTATTTGTGTTACCAAGGTATAAGGCATTCATCAAGCCTATTCTATTGACAATACACTTCCTTTTATTTCATGCAATTTGCTTTCAACTTAAAGATTAATTCCTAAAGAGGGGTTTGATTGAGGCAAACCCATTTCTCCCAATAATTTCCTTATTTTCTATGTGTAGGTGATAGTTACCAAAGCTTTGAATCTAGATTAAACAAGGCCTAAGTGTTCGTTTTGGATACTAGGGTTTGAAAATAAATTTGATAAAAGAAGGGTGACTTTCACCTACAGGGATGATTCTATTCTCCCTTATTTTCCTAGGTCACCCTTGACACATAATTTGCTTGAGATTTCTGGCACAAGTTAGTGGTTGTCTCTGTTTCTTATATCTAGTTTTACAATAGTTATATTCATCAGGTAGCTATCTCTATTGATATCTCATCCTTTCTCTTCTTAGTCCTAGATCTTGCACTTCCTAATTCCATTTTACATATCATACAACTCCATATAGCGAAGGAAAAACCCATACGCTCACTCAACGCTTGAATCCATCTGAAGCCTAGTGGGTTGTTTTCTTTCTAATGTAATGATTGAGAAATAGGCCTTTGTTTTCTAGTTTTCTATATATATGCTTGGGCTAGTTGAGGCCACAAATTAGCAATCTCATTCCCAATATGAATCTAGAGTTCATTAAAATTAATGACATGGAACACAATCTCACTTGGCATGAGCATTGAAAAAATGAACACAAAAATTCAAACCTATAAATAATGAAGGCACAATGATCCCAATCAAAATGGTCTAATTGGGGTTTGGATCTTCGTCCATAAATTATAGTTGAAAGAAGAACTATTTAGAATAGACATTTATTTTTTGAATATAAAGACCCTACCTTTTGATTAAATTAAATGACTCTATGTAAAAATGAGATGAAAAATATAATTTTTTAGTATTTAGTACATAAAATAGCTAAAATATTGTAAGCTAATAGAGGTGATAAAGAATTTGTATTGAACATGCTTCTATATATCCCTACATTTTTGGTCTTCTAGATGCAACAATGGGGTCAACTTTGTTATAGGACACAACATATCAAAGCAACTGATAAAAAATATCAAATAAGAGAAGGTGCTTATAGAATCAAAGCTTTGATACTATGTTAGAGTCACCAAGAGACTAGTAAGATCATAATATTCATGTAAAACCAAATAAACCTTCTATAAAGAGATCAAATAAAAATTCTATAATATTAATACTCATAAAAAATGTGTATAAAAGATACAAAGGACTTGCACATAAGATAATGATAAAAAATGCAAGATGTTAAGATTAGAAACATAGCCACGTCTACAAAGGTGAGGCATGTGGGTACACTTGGGACAAGTATGTGGACACATGCAGTGCATTTATGAGATAAGACAAACACAAAAAAGCCTTTAAGCGATCTAAAGAGTGGTGTGAATGGGTCTATCAAATGAAAGTAGACTAGATATTCAAATTTATTTTCACACTAACATCCTTTAGGCATCCTCATTTATTCAATAATACATATTTCTTTACATGTGATACTATCTCTACCTTATTGATGTAGGAGCATCTCGGGTCCTTAGAAATCCCGTGTCACCAAAAATAAGCTTGAGTTTTTTGTGTTGCTCAGTTCCTTCGTTGACTGAGTTGGTTCGTTAGTTGCTTGGTTCCTTCTTTGACCAAGTTGTTTGATTTGTTTGTTGAGTTATTTCCTGGCACTTGGTAATCTTGCTTACTGAGTGGTTTATTTTGATTTCCTGTTGAGGCCGACTTGTGAAGTTAATTTTGGTCATGGATTTAATGTTGGTATCGATAATTGGGAAGCATGTGGACCTAGATCTAGTCATTTCTTTCTCCAATGATGGATATGAAGGATGACTTGTTTTGATAGCCTCTTGTATAAATAGAGTAGTTGGTTGTAGTTTTAGGTATCAATTTTTAGGAGATAGAAGATAGTTTCTGCTAGATTGAATCCTTGCATGTTGGAGGAGTGTTAAATCAAATTGAATGTATGTGGCCCTAACTAGGAAGGCCTTACAACCCGACATGTATGAGGTTATTTGATGAATATAATTTATTCATTCTACATTCTCTCTCTCTCTCTCTCTCTCTCTATGTGTGTGTGTGTGTGTGTGTGTGTGTGTGTTGTGTTTGTGCTTCCGTGTGTGTGATCTCTGAAAGGGAGTTGTGATTTAGGAGTGCCTTTGGACCTTCATCCCATCCTCCCTTGCGCTAGGTGGTATCAGAGAGAAGGTTGAGATCTAGATATAGATTTGCGAATATAGGTTGAGGCTCCCTTCTTGTTAAAACCTAGTTGATATTTGTTGTGGGGTAGCAGATTGCAATCTGGCCTACAATTATAGATGGTTTTCAAGATGGTTCATGGGAGGCGAGATGTAGATCCAGGATTGACAAATATGTTAAGGCAGATTGCTACTATGTTAGAAGCTGTTGAGATAGTCCAGTACATAGGAAGACATCTTGAAGATGTTAGTGATGAAGAAATTGAAGAGGAACAAGGTGAGGCTAAACCTACACCTATGATGGATCAGGGTGAGGAAAGATTGTTGAAAGCTTTGAAAAATTTGAAATCTACACCACATTTTTATCCTCATTAGTACAATAGAAAGTTAGATTTAGATGAGTTGATGGATTGGATCATTGAGATGGAAAAGTATTTTGAATATGAAAATGTTCCTAAGGAAAAGAAGGTGAAGGTTGCAAGCACAAAGTTGAAGAGTCATGCATCCTTATGGTGGGAGCATTTGCAATTGGACAAAAAAAGGAAAGGCGAAGATAAGATCAAGGTATGGAATAAGATGGTGAATAAGTTGAAAGGAAAGCTTTTATCATGTGATTATTAGATTAACCTAGTTAGGCAAATACAAAGTTTGACATAGAAAGATAGCTCGGTAAAAGATTATACTGAGGAATTCTATAGATTAGATATCAGATCTAGACATGATGAGGATGAAGTGGAAATAATTTCTAGGTACTTGAATGGGTTGAGAATTTCCATCCAAGAATAAATTAGTTTGGTTAAGTTAGAAAACATCGAGGAAGCTTATCAGTTTGCCTTGAAAGCTGAGGATAAATTAAACAAAAGACATGAGCAAAGATAGAGAGGAAGAGGTGGTAGATTCCCTAGAGGAAGTGATAGATCATATGGTGAAAACAATAGATCTGATCAAGATAAAAAAAATCTGGATAAAGGAAAGACTGAGTGGAAAGGTAAAAGTTCTGCTAGAGGAAGAGGCAGTAATTACCAAGGTGGTTACAATAGAGGTGGATTTCGAGGAACTTGTTACAGTTGTGAAAAAGGACATAGGTCATTTGAGTGTACACATGCAAGTAAGAAGGTCGATAATAGTAGGAATTATTTGGTGCAAGAAGAATCACCGAAGGAACCTGATAAAGAAAATAAATTGATGGTCAGGAGAGCACTTTGGAGTGAAAGTAATAAGGAAGATCCAGTAAGGAAAAATTTGTTCAAGACTAGATGTAGAGTTTTTGATGAAGTGTGGAAGGTAATCATTGATAGTGGAAGCTCGGAGAATTTGTCATCTTAGGAAATGGTTACAAATTTACAGTTGGAAAGGTTGAAACACCCAAATATCAAATTTCATGGATCAAGGATGAAAATACACTATTGGTAAGGTGTTATGTGATATCATGCCTATGGAGTGTTGTCATATTTTGTTAGGTAGACCTTGGCAATATGATAGACATGATATATATGATGGAAGATTGCATAAATATTTTATTTGGGCTGATGGGAGAATACAAACCTTGTTTCCTTTGATTGAAGAGCATATCAGTAGTGTTTGTACATATGTGAAAGTTTATTTGATGGAAGGAAGAAAGTCTGTTAAGGATTTAAAGAAGAATGATGTATTTTTTGTTGTGATTCCTAACAAACTGAGTGAGAAAATAGTGGACAACATCCCTGAAGAAATTAATAAGATACTCACCAAGTACAAGATCATTTTTGATAATGTACCTGATGGTTTTTCACCGAAGAGAAGTATTGATCATTGCATGGATCTAATCCATGGAGCTAGTTTACCGAATAAGGCACCACATCGGTTAACACCTACTGAGAATTAGGAATTGAACTGACAAATCCAAGAATTGTTGCATAAAGGTTTGATCCAAAAAAATTTGAGTCCTTATGCAGTACCAACTGTATTGGAACCTAAGAAGAATGGAGAATGGTGAATGTGTACTGATTCTAGAGCAATCAACAAGATAACAGTGAAATATAGGTTTCCTCTACCAAGAATGGATGACATAATGGATAGTTTGACTGGAGAAAAGTATTTTACCAAAATTGATTTATAAAGTGGATATCATCAGATTAGAATCAAAGAAGGTGATGAGTGGAAGACTGATTTTAAAACAAGAGAAGGTTTGTATGAGTGGTTGGTTATACCTTTTGGTTTAACTAATGCACTGAGTGTTGGGCTAACTTCCAATGTCTCCCTTTGGGATTTGTGACATGGTTTAACAACCTCCTATGTTCTATAAGTCTAGTGGTTGTATCAGGCATCAACAGGTCGATCTTTTGGTGCAACGGCAACCACTACTTGTAACAAGTGGTATCAGAGCTTGGTCACAGGTTTGAATCCCCTTGGATGATGCTAAGGGGGGGATTGTTGGACTAACCTCCAATGTCTCCCTTCAGGATTCGTGACATGGTTTAACAGCCTCCCATGTTCTATAAGTCTAGTGGTTGTATCGAGCATTAACAGGTCGATCTTTTGGTGCAACGACAACCACTACTTGTAACACCGAGTACTTTTATGATATTGATGAATGAGGTTTTGAAGAAATTTTTGTGTAAATTTGTGATTGTATACCTAGATGACATTCTGATATTCAATAAGACCATAGAAGAACATTTGTTGCATATTAAACAGGTATTGCATAGATTGAAAGAAGAAAATTTGTTGATTAACATGAAAAAGTGTTCCTTCGTGAAAGAGGAGATTGTGTATTTGGGATTTTTGATTTCAGATGATGGTTTGAAAATGGATCCTAAAAAGGTTGAAGCTATTTTGAATTGGCCTCCACCTGAAAATGCTAGTGAGGTAAGATCATTTCATGGTTTAGCAAATTTTTACCGAAAGTTCATGAGGAATTTCAGTTCAATTTGTAATGCTATGACTGAGACTATGAGAGGAGAAAAAAGAGAATTTAAGTGGACACATGGAGCTGATAAAAGTTTTGAGACTTTGAAGTAGAAAGTTGTTGAATTGCCTGTGTTAGAATTACCTGATTTCAATAAGGTATTTCAAGTTGAATGTGAAGCAAGTGGTAGTGCAATAGGAGCTGTGTTGAGTCAAGAAGGTAAACTTGTTCATTTCTTTAGTGAGAAGTTGAATGATGCAAAAAAGAAATATTCTATGTATGATCAAGAGTTCTATGCTATTGTTCAAGCCCTAAAGAAATGGAGACATTATTTGATATCGAGTGAATTTGTGTTGTATAGCGATCATAAGGCTTTACAGTATTTGGGTAGTCAGAATAAGTTGAATCAGAGACATGAAATGGGTTGAATATTTGCAGAGTTATAAATTTGTGATAAAACATAAGAGTGGAGTCACTAACCAAGTGGTTGATGCATTGAGTAGAAGAAGATCTTTGATGACCGAGATGAGAATTGAAGTTCTTGGTTTTGATGACATGAAAGGATTGTAGGAGACTGATCTTGATTTTTTTGAGCTGAGGAGGAAGTGCAGAGCACCCATTCAAGATCAACCAAGTACCAAATGGGAAGACTATTTCATTCAAGAAGGTATGTTGTTTAAAGGTATTCAATTGTGTATTCCGAGAGGATCAATGAGAACTAATTTGATAAAGGAAAAACATAGTTGTGGTTTGGCTGGATATTTTGGCATTGACAAGACATTGAATTTGCTTAAGGAGAAATACTTTTGGCCGCAGTTGTATAAGGATGTTTAGAAATTTGTGAAAAGTTGTGGAATTTATCAAGTTGCAAAGGGAGTAAGTCAGAATATTGGATTGTATATACCAATTTTTGTTCCTGAGAAACCATGGAGTGATATCAGTATGGATTTTGTTCTTGGCTTACCGAAGATAGTGATATAAATGATGCTATATTTGTTGTTGTGGATAGATTTTCTAAGATGGCACATTTTATACCTTGTAGAAAGACATCAAATGCAGTGCATATAGCAGATCTTTTCTTTAAGGAAATTGTCAGATTGCATAGATTACCGAGGAGTATCATCTCTGATTGAGACAGTAAGTTTGTTGTATACTTTTGGAAGACTCTTTGGAAAAATTTGGGCACTGAGTTGAGGTATAGTTCTACATTTCACCCATAGACTGATGGATAGACAGAGGTTGTGAATAGAAGTTTGGGTAATATTTTGAGATGCTTAGTTGGAGATAAACCGAGTAAT